>OX422210.1:401136156-402336156 GCA_949130495.1 Sambucus nigra | reverse complement strand
AAAAAATAGATTGAGATAAGTATGCCAAACATTCGTCTATAACAATTGATATGAGAAAAAAAATCTTTATCCTATTTGAATTGAAATTCATATAAACTAGTATAATTAATATATGTTTCACCGTGTCAAATATTTTATTGTTTATTCATCATTTCATTCATCAAATATTATTCTTTAAATTTGAAAATTATTTTTTGTTAACCTTTTTTCTTATTTATAACATAGAAATATTTGCCATTCTTAGTGGTTCCTTCCTTTTTCGCATCCGTTATATTTTAATTTATAGATAGTTCTCCTTTAACAATTAATCTGACATTTCTCAAATACATAATTAGAACTATAACATTTGAGTAGTTATAAATAAAAATCAAACTAATTACTCTAGTAATTCCCTTGTTCTTATTGTAGTAATAGCAACTATCCCCTAAACCAAAACTAGCTCTTATTCATTTGTTTCATTTGTTCCAATTTTCAACTATGAAAAAGAAAGAAAAACATTCCATTTCGTATCCTTATATCCAAGTTTCATCAAACAAGGAAAAAACATCTCATAGTTAAATTCAAAAAATCCAAAGGAACATCATTAATATATTGATAATCGACTTTCACTATGAATTAACATCATATAACATTGTTAAGACACACACTTTCTCAATTAAACTATGGGTGGGCTTGGGATTTTATTACCATGTTCTATTTGGGCATGTGTGGCCTAAGACAATCACAATGGTACCTATTATATAAAGGAATCCCGACTCGAGCATTACCAAAACCGATTCATGTTCCCCCATAATAGCAGGATTTTTGGATTAAAACCATAAGGCCATTGAAAAATAATATTAGGGCCCATTTATTGCATGGCAAAATAAATTTTGCCAAATGTTTGATCTTAAGGATTCTTTATTTTGTGGTATAATCATATTTGATAGGCTTCACTTTCCATGAAAACAAATTCCAACTAACATTGAAGTATTATACACCAATGTACAATTTGATTATTATCATGATAAAATTTCCCTTGGGTAGGTAAGCAAATTTTATTACCTCGTGCTACCAAATGTCCACTTAGAGTATATCTAAGCTATGTCACACTATCAAAATGACATAAACTTATTTTACAACTGCAGTTAAATTAAAGTTTATGCTCATTTTTTAGTTCAGATAATTTTATGTTTACTTAGTCGCTTAACTGATAAATATATAATAAATTAGACATTTGGCTTTTAAATTATAATGATTGTTCTAAAATGACCCTTAAATTACAAATAGAATCAATTCATCCTTAGACTATCAAAATGAATTCACAAGGTTTAATCCTTTTACTTTGACCATTAACAATGACAAAAATTGGCCATTCCCAGTGCGTAGGATTTTATTCTAAATTAAAAATGGATTAACATCTTCATTAGTTATAACTACTAGGATGACGAGTTACATCATTTTAATAGTTAAAGTACACAGAAGGGCCTTATTAAATCATCTCGGTAGTTCAAGTGTCTATTTATAACTACTTATAGTTTAGGGGCAATTTTGGAAGAATTTTACTAGTTTAACTGGTAAATGTGTAATTTACTCAAAAATATAATTAAAGGATATAAGAAAATGCCGTTCAAAATCAAAAGAAAAAAATTATTAAGCCAGAAAAATAATTGTCCTCGTGCAAGTTATATTGAGAAATGAGTAAAATTAAATATATCATATTTTGGGTTTCAAAATAGGTGACAATAGTTTGGTCGATGACCTGGAATTGAGTACTTCAAGCAAAATGGTTAATCATTTTGCTTGAAGGCTTATTATTGTAACTAAACTATTATAAGGTTGCTACACTCAATTTCTCTCCCCAAAACCATACACTCGTTAACACCCATAAAAAAATTAAACCGCCTCCCACCACAAAAATATAAGCACCCTTAATCAATCCTTATATAAAATAAATTCACCCATATTAGTCATTTTTTCTTCTCTTTTATATATAAATATTAATTATTCTAAATCTTGGGATCGTAAAAAGTGAGAAAATATTATGATTTGAATCAGATATTGAAAAATCTATGAAAAAAAGATTTGGCAAAGCAATATTTCTTATAAATTTTTATTACTATAAAGTGTCATGTTTGTTATATAAACCATATACCCTATATGTGTTATATATTAAACCTAGAATTTGAATGTTATTATTTGGTGATTATTGTGTAAAATAAGCATTTTTTAAAGGGTAACAGGTTTAAGGGAAAAATTCACTTTTAAATTAATTCTTGTTATTGATTAAATAGTCCCACTTCTGACGGTAAAAACTGAAATAAGTTCCTTATCTTCATTATCATGAATCATAAATTTACCGTAAAATTAGAAAAATAAACCAACAAAAAACTAGGGTGTAACATCTAAACACTTGGTGGGGTGAGGGTGGGGGTGGGGGGCACGATAGTCTAAGTCTTAAATAGTTTTACTATAATCATCCAAATGATCTACATAACTCGAGATGACATACTACACAAACTCGACTCTCCTCACGTCATCTCTTTACATTTGTGACTCAACACCTTGATTTTTATTTTAGTTTGATGCAAATCCGACCCCAACATCACAACAACACTTGCTTTAGAATCCCTCGATCTTCTATAGGCTCAAAACACCAGTAAAATTTATCAAAATTCTTCCACGGAATCCAACTTCGGTGTAGTTGGAAATTTGATTAACTTCAATTATACTTTTGTCAATGATTTAATATGTTTTTTTATGGATGGTATCTCTCTCACACATAAGGTATAAGGGATGGGCTAATTTGGTATAGGGGTGCGCAAGATCTAAACCAAATCGATGAAACCGACCAATGCAATTTGATATATGTTAATCGACCAAAATTTGATGTGTATGAATTTAGTGTTTAAAAATGATATCATTGGATTGGTTTTAGCTCTTGATATACAAATATCGATCTTGTAAGAGTATGTGTATGCTCATGTGTCCCGCGTCATTTGGATTGTCGTATTCTATTTTACAAAACACACATTGATTTTAGTCTAAGAGGTCTCTCGAAAGATTCATCAAAATTAATACCATATAATTCATGCCATTTCCATGCGTTTATCCTTTAAGATAAAGGTATATTGTTCGTAGGATATAAATTCACCTCCTTAGTTAAATACTTTTGTAAATTCAAAATACTTTAATTTAACTTTATGGTTTTTTATATTTGGCAAATACTTGATGCCATACATTCTTCATATATAAAACTTATGTTTAGAATGTAAATTTTGTATATAAAAGTTGATTGTTCATAGGTTGGACAAGAAAATTTTAAGTTTTATATTTTTTTCTACAAAATTTGCAAACTCTGGCTCTAGCTACTACTTGATTCGAGAGTTGTTTACTATAATGAAGAAGGACTTCGCATCTGTGAAACATCTCCTTAGATGGTCGTGATCATTAAGAAACCTCGTAAAATACTTTGACTTATGGAACAGCCTAGTATCGTTGAGCTTTCGCTAAACCAAATACTTTCTCCAAGTCCTTGACGGGACGAGTCCGCAAGCCTACTCAATTTTTTAAAAGATCTTTTAATAGATTGCCTTGGTAGTTTTTCCAAGAAAAATCATGGTTTGACAGCTAAATTGACCTTTTATTGACTTATGTGTTTCCCACACTCGAGTTATATCCCATATGTCTCCATACACTTGTGTATAAAATCAAAAGTTGCTTCATTGCTTCAAAATAAGTGAGAAGAGAATTTTTAAAGAGAGACAATATCTCAGCTTTCAAGCGCAAAAATATTTTATCTTCTCACTATGTTTTTTAAGTTTATTTTAATTCATTCCTGAATAAAAGAAAGATATATGTTCAAACTTAAGATTTTTTTGACAAATTATTTTCCAAAATACTATTATCCTTTAATATGGCATACTTTAAAAAACATGAAAAATACTTTGTGAGTTTTCAAAGAAAACAAGCCCTTCACTTCCTCCTTTAAACCATATGATATCCTCACACATACTTGTTGTAGTCGGTGGTTACTCGGTGGTTCCATTGCATTAGAACAAAGTGCTCTTTTACTTCAAAATAAGATCTGATTGGCAAAATATTTAAGGACAGTGGTCAATGCCAAAATCAGTCACAGTACGATAGCTTTCTCCAGTTGTTGATGCCCCAGAAAATTTCGTGCAAAATAGTTAATAGGAAGTTAGTGAATTGTGTGATTGTAAGTTATATTTTCCAATTTGTGTAAATATGTACCATAGCACATTAGTCGTTTATTTTACCCCGAATTTTTTCTCCTTAGCTGGTTTTTTCATGTACATCCAATGTTATGTGAATTGTTTAATCTTTCCTCAATATTAGAATCACTTATATTAATTAAAAGATAAAATTTTATTCGATTGTAATCTTTATATAATATTTTTTCACACAAACTTTTAGGTTGCTTTATATGTTTAATGTCTTAAAAATGAAATTATCTTTTGATTTGGTAATTAATTTTTTTTTTAATTTTGTAGCTCCCTTCGAGAGCTCACACTCTCAACTGGTATCCGAGCGAGTCTCGTTCTTTTTAATCTTAATCCCTTTGATTATATTATTTTGTGCAAGATGGATGAAACTTCGTCTCTCATACCTCCACCTTTTGATGGTAGTAAGTATTCATATTTGGAGATTTGTATGATGACACACATAATGTCGAATAGTGGTTTGATGGGTTGGACGCTATCAGTTACCGTTATTTATAATATCACAATCCCCAAAATAAGTTCTAGTTAGGATGTGAATCACATGACAGAGAATGAGTGGAATGTAAAAGGTTTAAATGAAATTTTAATTATGCTATCATTAGTGACTTTTGACATATTTTCAAAAGCAAGTTCAAACATTAATCTTCATTTTTGTTTTTACAGATTAATGCTCACTTATTTTCTTATATCATGAGTTATGTCTTTGAAATCACTCTTATATATAAATGGCTATGATTTGACGTTCAGGAAATTGAATACTAAGTTATTCTTTTTGTAGAGTATTTAGCATAACCATAAACCTTTATTATGATTTTTGAAAGAATGTATAGTCATATCAAAGTTTATTTTTTTAAGGTATATAATGTACTTGATTAAACTAAGAAAATTTAAATATACACTTCCTTGTGCCTTTCTTCCCACGGTTTCTGGAATCCTTAGCTAAGTTTGCAAACCATTAGCACTCAGTCTCATTGCAACGATGGGATCGCATCAGTGAATAGGCTACTCCGTGTAAACTAAAATGTTTAGAAAGTGCTTAGTTGTTTTTTCTAACCCACTGTTCAACTACATCCATTTATACCCAAACCAAGCTACTTTTTCTTCCATTTTCGTCTCTTTTCCTACCTTAGGGGTCAAAAGCTTGCGCCGACACGTGCTCGGCCATGTGGACGATCAAGGATAAATTTGAACTCTTAGTAATAGTTATTAGCTGGGCTTAAGACTGTCCTAAACCTCCCCACAACTCTTTCGACTTGATTTCTTGATATATATAGAATCTCTAGCACCTGTGGATGTAGGCACATTACCAAATCATGTATATATTGCGTTATGTCCTTGATTTCATTCTTTTTGTGATCATGGGCGGATCTACTTGAGGACTAGGAGGAGCGAAGTCTCCCCATGATTTTTTCAAAAAAAAGAAAAAAAAATAGGGGTGTTATATGTAAAGATAGAAAGTTAAAGCCATAAATAATAAGGTTTTTGCAAATGTAGGGTAAAAAACATAATAAGTTTGTATAAATTTAGAAATTAAAGCTATAATTTTATGTAAAACTCGAATTAACCAAAAGAAAAGTTTGTATAAAATTTACCTCCAGCATTTTACCCCCTAATCAGAAATCCTGGACCCGCCACTGTTTGTGATTATTATTTATGTTTGGCTTATGTGCATTGAACATCATTACTTATAGGAAATTACCACTTATAAGTGACACCGTCTATGGGAACGTTCTTAGTTCTTTGCTACTAACCAAATTTTCTTTAATGTCTCACTCGCCTAAGCAAAGATGACTAAAATCAATGATGACCAGAAGGTTCATCATCAGCATAGACATGGAACCATGAGGATCACCACCTGGACTATGATAATCATGAAAACCATTAGGCCATCAATCTTCTCCTCCATCCCAAAGGGTTAGGTCAGAGATTGACGACTATTTTCAATCTTCTATTGCACATTATCGTCCTTAGGAGGAGAGGACAAACGAGAGTGACGAGACCCAACGATCTAACTAGGTCTCGAGGGTCATTGATAACTATGAGAAGCACCTTCGAGATGAGAAGGCCGCTGCGCGATATCAACATGATCAGAATGCTACACTCTAACAACGTCACGATAGGCTGGTGAGAAAAGCTCATAAAGATAAGCATAAGCATGACCACAATCCGATTACTCTTAGTCCTCAGGAGAGCAGTGCTCGCAGTCGAGGGAGGAATGCCTCATGATGGAAGGAATATTCTCCTGGAAGGAGGTCTCCAGTATAAAGATCCCACTCAAACGAAGGGTGAGGAAAACAAATATTTGTGATATGATTAGAAGATAAGTGGACAGACACCCATGCCATCAAGAAGAACAGACATCCAACGAGTTCGCTAGGCGAGCACTTGTCATCCAGATGAAATTATAATTTATTTTGTACATTTAGGAATTTAAGCCTCCTAAGATGTTTTCAGCTCCACGGTTTAAGATTTACGAAGGGAAGACAAATCCCACTAACCATGTTAGGTAGTATTAATAGGCCATAATGTTGTGGGGAAAAAATGAAAGTCTAATGTTTCATGTATTTCCCTCTAATATTGGGAACTTTAATCAAAACTAGTTTAAAAAGTTACCACACTGGATGATTACATGCTTTAAAAAACTCCCCGAGGCCTTTACGACCAAGTTCATTATGAGCAGTAACCATCCTAAATGGATCGACTCATTTATTATGATGAAAAAAATCCTCGGCAAACACTACAAGAGTATGCAAGAAGGTACTGGGAGGTGTATAACGAAGTGAAAGACTGAACTGAGTAGGTCATAATGGTTTCTTTCAAAATTGAGCTATCGATCAGCTCCATCAATCTCTCCCCAAATGGGAGGATATTACAATTGATGAACTCATAACGAGGATTGAAAAGCATTTGAAGTTGGAAGATACTATGGCTGGAGTTAGCCACGAAATTGATCGTCCAAAGCATTCTAAAAATAAAGATAAAGAAGTAACATGAAAAAAATAGGGAAAAAGCAAAATGGGAGGCCAAAAGGAATTTAGAAGAAAGATCACAAGAAGGTGTTAACGTCCATCAACACACTTTTTACTGGGATAATTTACAAAATATTTAACAAGATTAGAGGTCGAAAGTACTTTAAGTGGCCCAAAAAGATGATAATCGATCATAAGAAGAGGTACGTGACAGTGAGGTGAGCGTACCACGAAGATCATATAAGATAAAGTTTTATAATTGCTCTGTTTAATTTTTATTTTTGGCTTATCCCATCACACCTACACTAAAGCTTTATGACCTCTACGAATTTGAAGACTAAGTTGAAGACTTTTGGAATATTAAAGAATCGTACATCTTAATAACATTTAGAAAAAGTTATGAATGCATTTGGTAAATCCTTATTTTTCCAGGGTTTTTATGATTTTTAAGAGTTTGTTTTTTAAGTGGTCTTAAAAAAACCTTTGAAAAACTCGTTGTCTTATTAGAAGAAGAATAGCTTGTCATTCGAATGAACTACACTATGTCGTTAGAATGAAGTTCTCTTAGTTCGAACGAACTCTGGATCGACGCCTTTTTGGTAAGCTCTGGAATCTCGTTAGAAGTCGTTCAAACAAGATAGGGTTCATCGTTAGAATGAGACTTTCAAACGATCGAACGATGTCTTTTTCATTATTCTCTCAAATCTCGTTCGATAAGTCGTTGGATACCTGATCAAACGAAAATAAGTGTGTCGTTCGAACGAGGTACCTATCATTCGAACGAGGTATCTATTGTCTGAATGACCATGCGCGATTTTATTTTTAATATTAAATCTGATCCTAATATCTTGTATTTATCAATTTGTAAAAAAATCCTTATAAAAGGACAGATGGAATTAGAGTCCAAAAGAACTCCTTTTGAATGTTTTTCTACCCTTTTTGAATTCTCTTTGTGGTCAAACTCTTCCAAATTTTTTCCAAACCCCTTGGATACATAAAGATCACTTTATCAGATCAAGAAAAAACTTTTTAGTTCAAAAACCTTTGTAAAGAAAAATCTCTGCTAGTGATTTTTGGAATAGAGGTTTTACAATTGAAAAAGAAGAAGAAAAAGGTTGTCGGTGGATACTGAGGAAAGATTGCTTCATGTGGACATCACTGGACTGGGCCATTTTCGGTAGAAGAAATCGAAGATTCTACGCATTATACTTCTTCAATCTAAGTAGTTTGTAAGTCGATTGTCTGTCAATTACTCTACAGTGCTTAATATAGTTTTTGCCCTTTTAGAGATTATTCCGTACTTCTTTGTGTTATTTGCATACTTGGTTTGTTAAATTAAAATTTTGACCACATCTTTGTATGCACAAATTAATCAAAGATGAGATTTGGTGAAATTGGATTTGTGTGTGGCAAACTAAAATACAAATAATTCTATAGAATCCCAACATTCTCATATTGGTATCAGAACTAGTTACACTAAGTTTTTGTGTGATACTTTTTAGAAAAAAAATTGATATCATTTTTTTTAATTGGTGATATTTAGAAATTTGGATTTTATGGATAATTTTTATAACAGGCATCCTATTTTTTATGGGTCTAATTATGCATAGTGGAAAGCTAGGATGAGGTCTGCTTTAAAAATAATTTATGAAAGGGCCTATCTTGTATGTGAAAGAGGGTGGACACCACCCACTATGCCTATTGACAACATCAAAAGTCTTAAACCCGTCACTTCTTAAACGGAGGATGAATATAAATGGAGTACTTACTGCTCTAGTGGCATAAGTGTTATTCCTAAAGCCATTACCTCTGGCGAGTCCTGTCGCATCATGACATGCACCACGTCTTAAAAAGCTTGGGATACCCTCCAGCTCACTCACGAGGGCGCCAATGCTGTGAAATCTTATAAGTTGCAAAACCTCACCACACAATTTAAAACGATTACCATGCAAGAGTCTGAGTCATTTGATGATTTTTAGGCACGTTTGTTAGACACAGTAAATTTTGGTTTTAATGTGGGTGAGAAAAATCTAGAGAAAAGAGTTATTAAGAAAATTTTGAGATCCTTTCCAGCCCGTTTTATCCGTAAATTCACTGTCCTGACTTCATTGGGAATATTAAGTACTCTTAGGTTAGAAGAACTCATGGGAGGCCTTAAAACTTATGAAATTAATATGTTTCCAAAAAAGAAGTAGGGATTGCTTTAAAAGAGGAACTAGGGAATGCTATAAAAGCTCAGTCTAAGAAAGAAAGAAAAATTTTATGATTTTGAGTCTGAATTTGATTTGAGTTGGATGATTTAGCCACTTTTGCAAAAAAAAAATCAAAAGTTTCTCAAATTTAACAAAGAAAATTCTTCCAAAGAAAAGATTTTTGAGGAAAATAAAAATAAGAATGAGGGCGAGAAGGCTTATGAGAAATATAAGATAAGATGCTATGAGTGAAGAAAAATGACGCAAGGTACACGAGTGTCCCACTAAGCTAAAGAGACAGGGCAAAAAAGTTACACACAAGGTCACTCTTAGCGATAGTGAAGTTGAGTAGGTGGATTCCAGGGATGAATCACCACATGAACCGTGTATTATGTTCATGGAAAACCACATTAGTACTTCTAGTTCGTCCCCCGACGATGAGTACATTTATAAATGTGGGTGCCTCGACGATATTTCGAATCATTCCGGAGAAAGTGAGAGTGAGGAAGAGATTTTAGGTGAGGGATAACGTGGACTCCAAAAGACTTTTAGTGATGTTCACACCGAGACTTTAAAAATGAAAAGGGTTAATAAATTTGTCTCTTAGGTTGTTGGACTTAAAAAAGGAGGTAAAAGTTTTGATAGAGTGTGAGGCTTAGGTGAGTCAACTCGTGAAGGTGAATGTTTTTTTATGTGAGCAGTTGATTATTGTTGGTTGGAAAAACACAAATTTGACCAACACCGTGGCTAGTCTTACGAGAGATCTTAAAGCTTCATTGGAGACTCGTGAGAAATTTAAAGCCTATGTATCCTAACTCGAGATTGATATCAAATGTGCATGGGAGGTCCAGTTCACTTTAGAAGACACATATAAGAAGGTTGGAAAATGGCTCCTCAGTCCCGCGTTTGGTAACTCTGAGAGGCAAGCAATATAGTATGACGGTGCATCCTCTTCTGAAGCAGCATCCGAGTCGATTAACGAGTTTGTGATGGATCCATACGGTCCTCATCATAACCCACCTTGGAGAACTCATCTTAAACGTTTTAAGCAAGGTGAACCCAATCCCATTTATGTTTTTTCTCGTTACAAGTGAAGAGGTCACCTTAGAGAGTTTTGTTTTATGCTAGGGAGAGTTTTTCACATCGTGTTCCCCGGTAGGCTCCCACACGAGTTCCTACACATGTCCACGCATGCAATCCCACACATATTACTCCACATTCTCCCCCACGTTATCATAGAGATTTTGTTGCATTTTAATAGCAAGTAGAGTATTTAGTCAAGACTACAAAATGTTTAATGAAGGAATTTCGTTGGATCTCATCTCCTTTTGAGATCTCCTCAGGCCTAATGATTGAGGCTGAGACTTGTTTTTAGAATAGTGTGATTATCATGTTCATATCGTATATTCCTATATCTAGATTGTATTATCATTATATTTATCTGTTTTTCTTTTTGATATATTTAGAAAATCAAAAAAGAGTTTTGTTTATCTGAAAAAAATATTTAATTCAAAAAGATTTTTGTTTCTTTTATGAAAAAGATTGAAAAATTGAAAAAGATTTTACTTTTATAAAAAATTTGAAAAAAGACACAGAGTTTTTTATTCTCATTTTTCATCATATATGGAAAATTTAACTTATTTGGATCACCCTTACATTCCAACCATTTGCGTGGCTTTTTCGTAGTGTTTTGAGACATGACTTTGTTTCAATAGTATACTTAATAATATGTGGATATCATTACGTTGATCATTGATGACTACTATCTACATGTTAGACTCATTGTCACCTTTATTGCACACGTGCATGAGCTTTATTAACATTGTGCATATAAGAAGCAAATGTATACGATGTTCTCATCTCAATTCGGCTTAATAACGAAGTAAATGTAAAAAGAGATAAGTTGTGCATATAAGAAGGATTGATTAGATTTAAGTTTTTTTCCAGATAATATTGTTATATGTTGAGCAATGGAAAGGGGCTACGAAATATTAAAATATTATTTGCGTTAAAACCCAATATTTGCATAAAAGAGCCTAAAAAGATTAGGGATACATAAAAACAAAAGTTCCAGACAAATTTTTTTAGACTCATTTATGCTTCGCTACATATGAGCATTATAATTTTTTCAAATTAATTGAGAGTGAATTCTTATATATAAGAGATTTTGAGGGAGTTATAAAGTAGAAGATCAATGGGTTTGCGCAAAGGACTTTCTTGAAAAATATTAAATAGTTTAGCGTTATTGGCGTGAGAATCATTTAACTTCATAGCATGTTGATTTAGTCATGTAAATTTCATATGAATTCGGTAAATTTTACACCTAAGGTAGAGTTTGAGTTCTTTTTTTAGAAGTGTCTCATGACTTCGTGCACCTATGTTATGAATGTTTATGTATTTGCCTATGAAAAAATTTCACACAATTACATTAATTTTTCACGATTCAGATATTTTAGTGTCATTCCATGGTCATTATGTATTTTGTACCTCAGTGTACTCTTTGTAACTGTTACTTGAAAAAATTTTGATTTTTTTTAAAAATAGAGGCATACAAATTCCATGTTTAATTCTTATTGTGTTGTTGCCCAATTAATGCTTAAACATTTTAATGACCAACCGTTGGTATGTCGCCCCTGCGTTCTTAAGCCCAAATGGCATATTTGTGTAGCAGTAAAAGACAAAAGTGGTAATGAACAAAGTCTTCGCCTGGTTGGTCCAAATAAAGTGAGGATTTATGTCAAGTAAAGAACTACAACAAACCTAGAGAGGGTGAATAGGTTTGATTGCATCCTAAGGTCGATTTTTAAAAATTTTCACAAAATTATTTCCAATTTTAAAAAATTTCAACACTTGATTTGATAAAAGTCTATTTATATGACTTGATTAATGCACACAAAAATGGAATTAAATGAATCTTGTGGTGAAACCTAGTTCTAACACACTTAATCAGATTTTAGGCAAATTCACAAGAGGCAAACTAGATCTATGTGATGTGTGTGAACAGTTGTGTACAAACCAATACGAAACATATACAGGCAAGCATAAAAGAAGGTTTATAAGGAAAAACTCCCACCTAGGGGTAAAAAACCTCGACGCACTCTACTTTAAAAGTAATTTTATAAAAAGACATGAAGGTACCTATCACACAATCTCTATCGTGTATTTACCTATGAATCTTTTAACTTTCCCCCATAGTCAATGAGAATCCACTTCAAGATCCATACTGCGAATGAATAAGTCCATTAAGTTCCTTGAAGTCACGCCACACTCCAAATTCTCCAATAATTCTGAACGCTTCCAATTTTAGATCATAGACTAGAAGATCAAAACAATTGAATAGATGTAGAATAAATTGACAAAGGATAGTGTGAAAATCTGATTAAATCCACTTTTAATCTCTAAAAACACTTTGGATCAAGCATAGATCAAAGTTTCAAAAATTTTTGAAGAACAAGTGAGATTTGTTTTGAAAAGAGATAAAAAGATCTCTCAACTTTCGAAAATCAATCAGCGGGAAATTTCAATTACGTAAATTTCAGATCTAAAAAATATGAGGGAAATTGGCCTTCAAATAGATATTTTTCAAATTATGGGGCTGTCATGCACACGAATTGAGTTTATAATACGCACGATTCCATGTAGTAACGAATTGTGCCATGGTCGTGTACATGGGAGTAATTTGGTGTCGTGCAAACACCATTGTGCGTAGGGTCAATATGGATCCGTGTGAACGGTTTAGGCGAAAAATGTTTTTCAAAAGCATTATTGAGTTCCAAAAGAAAAGCCAAATCCCAAAACTTTTTCAAAACAATTTAAAATTCTCTGAGACTGTTTTAAATCACTTATTATAATATTTTCAATAATCCTCACACATTTTAGAAAAAAAAATAGTGCCTGGGTGCGTTTAGCCATGTAAAATTCACGACATACATAAAAAGGATATAAACTTCTTTCTAACGCAAGTGTAGGATAACCGAAGTCTTTAATGAGCGACGTGCAAGATATTTAAGTCTTCAAATCAAAGACAAATGACCGCGCCTCACTCATAACTAATGAAGTCTATATGACTTGAAAGACTCAACGACTCAAATGTTTTGTCATGGGAATCTAGTCAACTAATATTAATACAAAATAACATTTTCAATCTCCCCCTTTGGTTATTCCGTATAAAAACCCTCCAAAACCCAAAATGATTTTATTACCCCTACAAAATTCACACCTCACTAGCCATATAGTGAAGGTAGCAGGAAGGTAATGTGCAATAATCCATAATACCAATAACAAAGAAAAAAGTTAAGTCTGAACAATGGTCTAGAGTTAAAATCATCAATGCTAAGTATGAAATAACGTGAAATAACAAAAAAGCATCACACGGGCAATAAAATGCACAGAGAGAAACCCCCTGCTAGGGATTCCTTCGATAAATATCAAATATATAAATAGGATAAAACATGCTAATAACATTTAAACATGTGAAATGTAGCAACATCATCTAATGTTGAGTGAATCACAATGTATTAAAATCCCCCCCCCCCCCCCCCCACACACACACATAGCATATCCCAAAGCAACCAATAACTCCCGATATCATCGATATTTCTACCCTTTTTTAATAAAGTGAGGAATAAAAACTCTACCCCCTTAACAAGTGAAAGGAAAACGCACTTTACCTTTTTGACATAATGGAAGTATATTTTTCTCCCCCTTTAATTGTAACAACCCGCCTAATGGGATACCGGGCGATCACTCCTATATCAAATTAAAACAGGAGTCACATATGGATCATTCTTAGCATCACTGTCGAAAATCCATTTAATTACTAATATCCTATTAGGCGAGCGTTAAAAACTTTTACTTAACTACTCTTTTTACGATTAAAATAAAACATCTACAAGTTAATGCGTAAATGAAACTGAAATAAATTAAAATAACCGAACACTCGGTTCAAATTATACAACCATATCGAATGCTGTACTGAAAGAATAAATAAATGCAATTGAGTCATTGGCTCGAATGTTTATACAGTACCTCCTATCTAGAGTACAAGGATGGAAGCGGCTATAAAAAAAACCTGCACGCATCCACAGCTGCTGCAGCTGACGTCTGACTCGAAAGAATTATCATCCAGGCGTCCCTGTGTCTGGACACCTATGTATATATATATAATATAGCAAGAAAGGAAAAGTAGATAAACGGGTCAGAGCCCGAATTTTTGAAAATATTTTGCAAGTGCATAAATGCCTTATTATTTTGAAAAAGGTTTTATCTCATATTTAAGTTTGGTATCGCACTCCCATGAGATACCCCTCACCTCTCCTCTAACAGTGCACTCCTAGCGCATCCCTCTATACATCCTAGTCAAGCTAACCTGCTAAACTAGTCTAATGCCCAACCACTATCTACCCTAGATAGTCCAACAGATGTACTAAGGGATAAACTTCACTCTAATCTCGACGCTATGCCATGTTCGTGCGTGGGGTGTCTCGCGAAGCGAAATCCAAACAAGGAACCCCCCCGATACACTACTATGAGGCAAGGTCGATCATCGAGATCCGCCAGTCCCTCAGTACAGAAAGATATATATAATTTATATATATACCATAAGCATTTATAATATTAGAGAACTAAGGATTAAACTTTTTCCCCAGTCTCAACACATTGCCATATTCGTGCGTGGGGTGTCTCGCAAAGCGAAATCCAAACAAGGAACCCCCCCGATACACTACTATGCGGCAAGGTCGATCGTCGGGATCCATTAGACCCTCGGTACTCGATTCATCCATATATACATATTCATATTACAATATACATCCGGATCTATCTCCCGAACTGAGGATTTATATACAATTATTTATTAATACTTTTCATTTTCTCAAAACTTCCCATTTTCCTTTTTATACTCAGGAAATGTAAATATAAAAGCCAATTCATTATCATGAATTGCTTTACCAAATCATATACTTTTTAAAAGCCAGTTTTATTGTCATAAAAATGCTTTTCCTTTATATGTCATCCCATTTCCCTTTTTTATACTCAGGAAATGTACCCAAAGCCATTTCCATTATCATGAAAATGCTTTGGTCAAATCATATGCTTCCACATCCCTTCTTCCATCCGGGAGTGTTACCGAAGCCAAACCTTTATCCCATTTCCCTTTTTATACTCAGGAAATGTAAATTAAAGCCAATCCATTATCATGAATTGCTTTAATAAATCTAAGACCGCCCTCCGGGTTTCCCCACTGGACGCGCCCCTAAATGGCTATCATCTTCCAGGGCCTATCTATACAAGACAACCTGGGAACCTACCAACGTCGGGAAGCGGCCATATTGCCTGCGGGAAAGTCAGGACCACACCCGGAATCCCCTAACCAGCGCAGTAATAAAAATGCCCATATGGCCTAGGGACTATATCCAACCTGCTCAACAGCCAGGAAGGCTTCACCACAACGCGCGCAACTTCCCTTATGATAGAGATTTAGGGAGGTGTGTACAATCCATAATTTATTAATTATGAAAACCATTTATCTTTCCATTTTGAAAATATTCATTTTTATATTTTCAAAATCATTTCCATCATATCATATATATATATATATATATATATATATATATACTTTATTCACATAATATATATACATACCATATAGTCCTCCTAGAATATATAAACGGCCATAATGGCCTATATCATCTAGCGATGACCAATAATCCCAAAGATTCCCTCCAGGAATCATAAACATGCATTCATATAAGCATGATACTAAACCCAAAGTATTTTCTTACTTTAACAAGTAATATATACCGAAATCCCATCTATGGATTCATTTGGATATCTCCAATTATACTAATTCACTCTAAGTGAATATACACATATATAAACTCTCGATTCCTCAAGTCCTTTAGGACATAACCCTCTAATATACTTTAATTTAGAAGGCCCTTAAACTTAATCTCAAAGAGGAGAAATAATAATAATAATATCCAAAATCTTGGGCTGAAAACAGGGCACCGATCGACCGGTCTTAGACCCCCGGTCGACCGCGGGTTGCAAATAAGCCTACGAAACAAAGCAGTAAGCTCTTTCTTCTTGACGCGGTCGACCGGCCTTAGGGGCGCGGTCGACCGGTCACACCAGGTCTCCCAAAATTAAAATCCTTAAGTCCCTTATCCAACAACCCAAATTCATTTTCGGGGTTTCTAAACTACCCCAAAAATTATCCCGAACATCTACGACATTAATTCTATTCGTAATTTTTCCAATTCCCGATTTGATTTCCGAGTTGATGATTTCAACCCGGAGCTGTCATCTTGTAAAAATCATATCAAATCGTAGAAAAATCAGAAAAATACGCGGTCGGCGCCCACGCGACCATATCGAAAAGATATACAACTTTTGTGTTTTGGGAGAAAGATTAATCAATTCTTTTCCTGGCCAAAATGTCCCCCTAAAGTGACGGGTTACTATTTATCATCTTCTCCGAGACGATTTCGGCCATTAAAGCTTCTCCCAAGCTTTTGTCGCCTCACCCAACGTCCTACAACCTCAACCAACTACAAATACACATATATTAAGGGTTCTAAACATCCTAGAACCCAAAACCACCAATTAATTTAGGTTAAAACCTAAGTTCCATAAATTGAAATATTATTTGGGGTTTAATTGTTGTAACTCCCAAAAACCCGTTTTATCCACGATAACCCACCCCAAAACCATTAGGGTTTGTTTATACCAAACTACGATATGAGATATTTATGCAAAAAGATAAATAAAGCAAGTAAACACTTGCCTCGTGGATAAAATCCGACGACCTCGAGTCGAATCCGGCGGAGTTTGGCCCGAATCTCCCTTTTCTCCCCTCTTTTCTCCTTCCTCTCTCTCTTTTCTCTTCTTTCTTCTCTTTTCTCCCTCTCTCCCTCTTTATAAAGAAAGAAAAAGGGTTTAAACCCTTAAAACCCAAAAACGACTCGTTTACCCAATTACGAGTTACTTTTACCTCTAAAATTATCCGAAACTCATTTTCGACAATCGGACACTCTTTTCTGACTATCTCGACCATTCCGAGAATTATGGCGTAGTCGAAATTCCCATCCGAGGTACTTGACCGCAAATCACTATTACAACCCAAATTAAATAAATGCGGGTTTTCCAATTAAAAAATCTTACCTCGTGTCGCCTTACTCAACAACGACATATAATTAAAATATTTCGACCTATATAGTCCCAAAAATAATTACAGCACCCATCGAAAATCATTCAATCCTCGAAAATCCCAAAAATTACTATTTAGGAAAATTTCCCAAATTCCAATTTATATCCAATTATGGAATTTAATGCTCTCCAAAAAGGACGGGTTGTTACATTAATTTCAAGGACTAAAGCTCCCCCCCCCCACCCACCCCACACACACACAATTTTTACACGAAAAAGTCAAATAGAAGACATATAGTAGACAACGGGTATAACTAGGCAACAAGCAAAGTCACAATAACAAAATAAACTAGTAAAGAAAAAGCTAGCAAAGCATGTCAACGATCATAGCTATATCATGAGAATACAAATAAGCATATACATGTGTATCATAATATGAATTTCACATGCAAACACTAAAAGATGAATGATATCAATCAGTAAAGTATAAAGGCATGAAATGAGATATACACAACATCAAACTGGATAAACGAGATCATATAGCAAGTGTGGATATAACAATATAAGCACAAGAGTACGATACAAATAGAGAATGGACAAATTGAAGATGGGATTATGGATAATACACAATGATAGATAAAGAGTAAAGGTGCATCGTCCATCCACACAAACATACAAATATCCAAGCATTAAGTACCAAAGAATAAGGTACAAATATTCAACACCTAAGTACCAAACAAAAGGTACAATAAGGTCTCAACAAGGGACAATCAATGGATATAGAGATGCACATAAAATCTTTAATCGCCATCAAACGCATGTGTGACATCCAGAACAACAAGTTACAACATATTAATTATGAGAACAAAAGAACCAATGATAAAGCCAGAGGATCATATGATATCAAACACCAACTCATATAAGAAATAACATGATAAAAATAATAAAAAAGTATCATGATAATATATCCACAATCAAGTGACATCTCAAGCAAAGAGATACAATTTCGTTAAAGCAAATATCACTCCCCCCCTAAAGCTATGCATGAAAAAACAAAGCATATGAACACTTGAGGCATAATTGGAGAAGGAGTAAGTGAACAATAATAAGATATTATGAAAGCATGATAGAGACATATGAACATGGAACATGCGAAGTGACATGTGGGATAATGACAATAACCATATATGTCAAGCAGCTAAGAACAATCTGATATTGAAAAGAGATATCTCAAATCATATAAGCTCATAAAAGATAATCAACAAGATATAGTACCTAACACTAATAAATATAAGCAAACCGGAAATCCACTTGAGAAAAGAAAATCCACAATGGGTGTGGTGTATCAGAGATCGAACTAATCTCAACTCACAGAATCACACAAAAAAATGCATTCTAAACAATAATTAAGGGGTCTCATAACTCATTCGAACTACCTGGGGCATATAAAACTCATAAAATAGTAGCCGATAGCAATACTAGAGAACATAAAAAGCTCTAAGAACCCTTCATAAACTAACCACTTAAGTCAATTAAACTATATGAAGAGAATGAAATCAAGGTACGAGCTTTAAGGAAGAAGGTACAACAAAACACATTGATAAAAGTGCATATCCAAGTGTATAACCAACATAGGAGTTGTATGGAACCAAAATAATGTACCAAAGACAAATAAGCATTTGAACGGTATCAATTAGAGCCGTGAAGCCAGTTTTTTTGCGAATGGACTCACTTTCGAGCCGTTTGAACGAAACAGTGGATTTCCCCAAAATAACTTTAAAACTTTAGAAATTCCTGACATAACCTCTTGAATCCCAACACTCTAAATTCCAATGACATGAATGAATGAAAATGCATGAAAAATCATTCCATTTGACTTTTCTAGCACAAATTTAGTGGGGGGAAGGCAAAAATAACAAAAAGCAACAACACACACACACATATACAAATGCAAACACAAAGCATGTAAAGTGGTATTGTGATTAGCCAACTTATGATAAATTAATTTTATATAAAGATTTCATTTAAATCAACTTTGTAATATCAATCAAGGTGTGATTCATGTGACATAAAAGTACACGAAATCAACATGAATACATATAATCAAATAATGAAAATATTACAACTGACACTTAAAATACAATCATTACATTGATATCCTTTTAATAAAAAAAAGAGTTTAATGCTATTAATACCCTCAATCATATGCTGATTAAAATCTTTTGAATACCAAATAAATATAAATTTTCATATTTGAAAATATATTCCCTATCGTGTTTTTCATGCCAATACAAGTTCTTGGCTTATGGCTTTTTTTCAATATATTTTGGTTTTTGCCATCAATTGGCTTTTCAACACCAATATGACATCTACCCCAAAACATTTGAGTTTCCAAAATGGGTGTAATCACTCTAATGGCATCCCTTATCAATGGTTTTAAAAGAGGTCATTTTTCAACTCCTTCATCGTTAGAAACTCACAAAATATCACATATGGACCAACGAAACACCAATAAGATCTAAGGATTTGATCATGATCAAGTTGAGTACTAAAAATAATATATACATAATTAACATCATATGGAACAAGTGATATACATGTGCTCAAGTAGTGTGAAATCTATACCATAGATTTCAATAAATTTGTCAATCATGATTTATCAAATGAATTTCAACCAAATAATTAAACGAAGCAAACATTTTCATAAACTGGTTTAAAATTCACTTTTAATCATCATTCAAGGTAAAACGATCATCAAATCAATATGACGAAAAAACTTAACCATTTTTTCATAAAGATAATAAACATAAAATCTTTTTAGATTTTTGAATAAGAATCATTCACGAGTATTTACAAAATCATATTTAGTAAGAAAACATAACATATAAAGTAAATTCATGAAAAATGAACATATGCATGAAATCCTCACCAACACATGAAAAATGATACCCAATGAGATCAATTGAAACTATCTCACCCGCATTGACTTATTTCCCCCATACATCAAGAACGAACTAGGAAAGGAAACCTATAATAACCTAGACAACCGATAAATACCTAAATAGCGATTGGCATTGCATCCCCTGGGTCAATAGGATGCACAAACTTTACCTCGTTCATATCAACTTCTCATTTAGGTAAATTAATATTAAACTTCTTTTAAAGACCAATCAAATCAACCTTCATTCTAGTTGCATACCTAGGCAACTGTCTACCTACTCCAGGTATCCATCTATTTTCCCTTTTAGGATTCTTATGCCTAGCCCTTGGAATTTGAGTGTAATGTTTGGTCTAGGTCTAGGAAAATTTTGTCTAGCCTCACATTTCTTTTGCACAAAGGAATTCATCATTATTGTCAACTCACTTACTTGACTTCTAAGTTCATCAATAGTATTTTTGCGAAAAAAATCTATTCTATTGTCAATGAATCTATTATTTCCCCGTCTTAAGTATTTACAAACTTGATTCGTATGGACATGTACCCTGTAAAATGTACAATAGACAACCTTCCTTTTGACAGTCTTCTTTTCCACTTGAGGCATCCAATTACCTCTTTAAAGTTTCTTTCGTATGAAGAAAAAATGGTAAGTATGGTTATATTTATCACAAAACGAGCATCTATTACCAACTTCATGAGATCCCCTCTCAACTCTCCTACTACGCAAATTCGAAGGAACATGTGGCAATGGAATTGGCTTATAATCATGATGTCTAAAAGATTTCTTCCTATCAAAGACATCTCTGGGAGTAAAATAATCTTCCAGTTCGAAACTCAAGGAACTGTAATTACATTTTCTTTTCATTTTTTTCAATTTAAAACAAAATGATTACAAATGTCCTTTCTTATGACAAAATGTTCAAGAGAATTATTTCATACGATCTTTTGAATTTTTTTTGATAAATTTCCTTTTTCTTTCTCAAATCAACATTCTCTTTCACTTTTTGTTTCTTCTCATTTTTCTCACTACACAAAAAGGCTAAATTATCACCTTTGAGCCAGCCAGCCTTGTCACGGTCTTTGATCGTGACAAAAGAACACGCGTTTTTTATCATGGTCATTGACTGTAATAGGTGCAGTTGTTACGGACTTGGCACAGTCTTTGACATGACAACTTTAGAAAGTTGTCACAGTTAAAGACCTTGACAGGTCCGTGACAACTGTCTAACTAAAAAAACCTACCATTTATTTTTTTCCCGTTTCATTTTCCTCCTCTCTCTCTCTCCCTCTCTCTCTCTCTCTCTTTTCTTTGTGTGTGTGTGTGTGTGTGATTTTGTGAGTATGTGTTATTAATTTGATGTTTATAAAAAATGGGCATAAATCTGAATTTGGCCCCTTTGTTATCTAAATTTGAAATTGGACCCCTTTGTTGTGTAAATATTAGACCCGTTTGTTGTGTAAATATGAAATTGAAATTGGTTGGACATCTAAAATTGGGCATATTTTTGTGTAAATTTGAAATTAAAATTGAAATTGGGTATAATGTTGTGTAAATCTGAAATTGGACCCTTTTTGTTGTGTAAATATGAAATTGAAATTGGGAATATATCTGAAATTGGGCATATTGTTGTGTAAATGTGAAATTAAAATTAAAATTGGGTATAAAACGAAAATTGAGTATAGTGTTGTGTATATATGAAATTGGGTAATGCAAAATGAAACATAACTAAGTATAAATTATCATTATAAACATTGTTATTGAATATAAATAATTACATGAAACATACTATAGCCCTTACAGAAAGTGCGCATAGATACTAGCATTTTAGTTCTTATGCGTACCCATTCAATAGCCCTTAGACCCATTCGAGAGTCATGACCCCTGTAATGAGATCTCTCCAATTGTCCCATTTGGACAGTTTGGGACTGCATAGTTTTTGTATAATAATATTCTTAGTGGCTTAAACTTGTTACTTTTGATGGAAGTTCTGCTGTCGTATCTTAATATTCTCCGGGTACATACTAGATGATGAGATGTTAAGTGTTATTTCAATTGATAAATTGAAATAACACATACACTTGTGAATCTATATCGTGTACTTGGAGAACTATGGGGATATGCAGCCGAATTTTTCTCAAATTGGAACAATGTGCATAAGTTGTTAAGTATCTTATAGAAATACGCGGTCTTGAATGGGATAGGACCACTCACACTTTAGAGGAGATAGAGGAAATAAGAATTAGTATTATAAATTGAATTTTAATTTCAATTTCAAATTAAAATTGAATTTGAATTTGAAATTGGTATTATAAATTGAAACTGAAATTAGTATTAGAAATTGAAATTGGTATTTTGTATTTGATTTTCGGTATTTATTTGATTATTGGTATTTAATTCTGAAATTGAAATTTGGTTTATCTCTCTAATTGCAGCAGCGATCGCCATCTCTCTCTCTCTAAACAACGTTTGGGAAAGAGAGAGAGAGAGAAAGAGAGAGAGAGAGAGAGAGAGAGAGAGAGAGAGAGATTGTTGAATTATTTGGCATTCTTGAATTGTTATTGACTGTTGGATTTGAACATTGAGATGGCCATTGAGTTAGTTGGCCCTAGGAATTTCTAATAAAAGATATTATTATTTGCATTGTTACTTAAAATTCTTGAATTGTTGGTGACTAGTGGATTTGAACATTTATACGACCATTGAGTTGGTTGGCCCTAGGCATTATCTAACATTTAAGGTTGTGATGCGAAATGAAACATAAAAATGTAAAAATCGAATATAAATAAGACATATTTAAATGAAATATACTATAAATTTTATATAAGTAATCGTGCATGCATGTAGCCCGCAAAACAAATGTTATATAATAAGTAACGAGGGTAAAAGGTGATAACGGGAACCACAATAGATAACCCATGTGTAAATTCACATTAAGTCGACTTCTTATATAACACTTGCTTCGAGAGTGCATGTCTGCATGTATTCTCATTTGAATGCATGACATAAAGGTTCTGTAACATTATAATTAATTTAAATTACATATAGTGCGCATAAATACCAACCTTTTAGTTCTTATGCGTACGCATTCAATAACCCTTAGACGCGTTCGAGAGTCATTATCCGTGTAATGAAATCTCTTGAATTTTCCCATTAGAATAGTTTGGGACTGCATAATTTTTATATAATAGTATTCTTAATGGCTTAAACTTGTTACTTTGGGGGAAAGTTCCGATGCTATATCTTAATATTCTCTGGTTACATACTATATGATGGAATGTTAAGTGTTATTTCAATGTAAATTGAAATAACACTTACACTTGCGAATCTATGTTATGTACTTGGAGAACTATGGGGATATGCACGCAAAGAAGAACATCGTTGAACATATTGTGGGCACATGCCTTAGGGGGAGTCATTCGAAGGACGAAGAAAATTCACGAGAAGACCTTAAATCGTTTAAACTTAAGCCACAGCTATGTTTGAAAGAAGATAGTAGGGGAAGGACAATAGTTTCCCCTGGTGCGTTTACTTTGACGAGTGAGGAAAGGAAGGTACTTTTATACACAATATATAATTTTAAGGTTCTATATAATTTTTCGTCCAATTTGTAAAGGATTGTGAATTATGCTATCCATGATTGACATATGTTTAAGTCCCACGATTGGCATGTGATCATACTATTGGTTCCTCTATTATTTAAGCACTATTTCTCCAAGCATAAGGATTTGTGGAGGGCTATTATGCAAATTAGTATCTGCTCCTCACTTTTATGTGAGAAGGTAGTCAATCGAGTTCACATAGTGCCCGCAAAATTGGCGGTGACTGAAGCGATTTATGTGTTGGATAAGTACTTCCCCCATCATTCTTTGACATAAGTGTTCATTTGTTGGTACACTTATGCGACAAGGCACTTCTTTGCAGCCCAGTTAGATATCGGTGGATGTATTCGTTTAAAAGATTAATGAAATTTTTCAAAGATTACGTCAAGAATACACGATACATTGAAGGATCAATTGCAGAGGAATGCATCACCTTAGAGTCATCAATCTACACTCGGGAATATATGCTTAACTCGACCAGCGTGGATGACATTAAGTTTAAATTACTTGAACTTTTACATTATTTTGATTTTTATACATGATTAATTTTATAATACGTTCGTCACGATCTATGCAGAAAATATGAAGTATGTGAGAACAATAAAAGATGAAAAATAATGGCACAATCAGACAACGAATTTAGGTTGTGGTTGTCACACGAGGTAATTATAATGAAAATGGTTGTTATTAAGTGTCATATTACAAGAAAGCTTTACAACTAACCTAATTAATTTATTTATATTCTCAACTCTTAAAGACGGGTGATGCGACATCAATGCTTGCTCATCTAACCACTGGGCCATTGTTCATGACATAAGAGTACAAAAAGTATCGATTTAATGGTTACGTATTCAGTGTAAGGGTGTACGAGAAATATACAAATGTACAGAACTCGGGCATTTCATACAAGGCTCTTACTTATTTTATGGCGAGCACAAAAGAAAAAAACTTCATTGAAGCTTAAATAATTTACTATTATGTAATTCAAAATATATTTGAATTGGACTCTGTAAGCTTCAAAGAGGTTGCATTTTACTGTGATTGGATAAGAGTTAAGGATAAAAATGCATGTAAAGTTGATCCTGACACCAATTTGATCATGGTTGACTTTCCCAAGTTGAAGAGCAATGAATAAGTAAGCGATGACCCGTTTGTTTATGCTTTTCAAAAGGTCAAGCAAGTGTTTTACTCGGAGTATATCAACAATGAGATGTGGTCAATCATCCTACATGTGCCAAAGCATCTAAATTGTAATGTGGATGAATTGGCTGCTCCTACCGAATATCAATCCATTTTTTATGATAACCCGAATTTGAAATAATTTTTAGATTTGAAATAAGTATTACAATTATTTGTAATGATCGGTAGCTGTATTATTCTAGTGCTTTATTATTATTGGACGATAATTTAATGCTTTTTATTCATTTGTACTTGATCAATTTAATGCTTGTAATAACCCGTGGGTGTATTCTTCTTGTCCTTTGTTATTATCGAATTTGAATCAAATTGGTTTTATGGTTAGTGAATATGTCAATTTGGTTTTTAATCAATTTAAACATTAATTCAAAGTCTATGACATGACCCGATATTGAAATAATATTTAGATTTATAATGTCATTAACTTTTATTCTTCTAATTCTTTGTTATTATCGGATTTTAATCAAAATTGATTTTATGGTTAGTGAATATGTTAATTTGGTTTGTAATCAATTTAAGCATTAATTCAAAGTCCATGACATGACCCGATATTGAAATAATATTTAGATTTATAATGTTATTAACTTGTATTCTTCTAGTGCTTTGTTATTATTGAATTCGAGCAGTAATTCAAAGTCCGTATACATAATAATAATAACAAGTTTTACAGAAAATGTCTTCATCCCAGCGCAGTAGCAGAGGCGACGAGGGCTCCTCGGCCACTAGGCCCCCAAAATGGGGCAAATTGGGGTCCGTCATCGAGAATCAATGGCATTAATGGCTAAATCCATAGAGTTGTTGAAGGCGATCGTCGGCCTGGGGTACACTGATTGGAGGGCCGTGGCAAATGAGCTCAAGATGGGCATCTGGGGGGCATTATAGGTAGTGTGTTTATATTTTTATTTAAATTTATATTTATAAGTAGCTAACACTTACTTTCTTTTGGGTTTGTATTTGTTTGACAGGATCAATTTCGCCTACCCCCATATGTCCGCGACTCCACGTTGGAACAGTTGAGGGATAAATATAAGACGTGGAAGAAAAACATACGAGCACGGTACTCTGGGAAGACCCGGGAGTCCATTTTGAGAGTGCGTGACACCATCCCCTCGAAGGAGCCGATCTCATTGGCACAGTGGTAAAAGTTTGTCGACAATGAGATCGATGAGTGAAAATTGACATCTCGTCAATCGGGGAGGAAAAACCGGGAAAAAAAGTTGGTCGTGCACTACTCCGTGTGGACGCCTTACTCTGAGGTGGAGCACAGGATGGTAAGTTTTTATTTTTCTTAAATTATAGTTTTATGTTATTCTGATTTAGCATTACTTTGCGTTACTTACTAATTATGCATTATTTTATTTCAGGAGATGGGGAGTGGCCCTGGGGGTAGGCCACATAGGCCCAATGCCTTTGTGGAAATTCAGGCAAAGAACGATAAGGACAATGAGGTGTCCTCGGGCATTGCAACCACGATTATAAGTTATAATTAATTTTTTTAACTACGTTATAATTTTTTTATTTACTTAGTTAACTAATCATGTACTTTTTGTTGTTTCAGGCAAAGCTTAAGCAAGTGCATGAGTCGCAGTCTGATGCCGACAAAGCATCTTTGGCTACAGATGCACTTAACCAAATGCTCGGGGCGGATCGCTAGGGGAGGACTAGGGGTGAGCTTGTGGGTGGGGAAGTCTAGGATCATCGGAATGGAGATGACCAACATCAGGATGTCTCATAAGGTGGACACCCATGACGATAAATTTTTAAGGTTGGAGGCGACGGTCCTAGATATGTATGCCTTCATGAAGCATCAGTGGGGGCCCACCTCCGATGAGGGCAAGGGCAAGGAGAAGGATAAGGAGGTGTACGAGTATGTCACTGCTTCATCGTCGATACGCATGGACTCGCCGCCAAATGATCAATTTCCCATCTTGACCCCATCCAGCGGCCTATGTCAACAATCGGGTCGCCGAGCATGTTTTTACTCGGCATATTTAATAGGGAACCGTTAGCGAGGAGGTTGAGGAACCCGAGCTTCCTCACGGGTATGGTGGTTCTTGGACGTCCCCTCCAAGACATTGAGGCAAGGGTGCTCGTCTCGCGTGTTTTAGCCGAAAAGGAGAACTCACCTTTATGGTTGCACGAATAAAGCGACATTCAACGAATTTATGGGTGTGTCAATGCATATGTCATGTGGCCTTCCTTCCTACTCTAAACTGTTCAACACCTTATGCCATGACATTATTTCTATTTATTTTATTTAGATATTGGATTATATTTGTATTTTTTAATTTGGTACATATTGGTTTGGATATGGATATTGGTATTTGGTTATTTATATTTAAATGTTGGTTTGGATATTTATATTTTGGTTTGGTTGCTCTCTATATATGCTGTTTGGACAGGTACAATTTTGTTATAACAGGTACAAATATACTGTTAGACAGTTGCAGTGACCATATTGCCTAGTAGTTTTTTTTTTAAATTCTGCCCGGGATTGACACAAACTTTAACCGTGACAAGTTTGTGATAATTTTTGACTTCGTCATGGACTTGTCACGGTCTTTTACCGTGATAAGTCTGTGACAACTCTAATGAACTTGTCACGGTCTTTGATCGTGATAAGTCCGTGACAAGGTCATTCGTCACCCCAAAACTTGTCATGGTTAAATGCCGTTCCAAGTTTGACTTGTCAAGGTTTTTTACCGCGATAAGTTAGATGTTTTGGTGTAATGTCTTCAAAATCAAGAAATCGGTTTCCTTTGACTCATACGATGAACATTCACTTGATGTGTCAACTTGAGAAGAATATGACTTATTTTTCAAACTTTTAAAGGAGTTAAATTTATTTTTTAAATCTCAAATTCACTTTTAGAACCTTCACAAACAAGAAGTTATTTATTCACTTTTTCATGTTCAAGAGTGAATTCACTTTTCTTTTGTTCCAAAACTTTGAATTTTCAAAATCAACATTTGTTTAACTTGTTAACCTTCTCAAATCAGACTTTTGTAAGCTCAAAACTTGGTTATCTTCTTTCTAACCACAAGTCAATTCTAATAACTCACCAGTTGACTAGTCATTTCAACTCTTTAAAATCTTCTTTTTATTATTCATGGAGTTTGACTTGATTAGCCAAATTAACATTCAACCTTTTTATTTTGAGAATTTGAGTATTTAACACATTAACATTTTGACTAAACGATTTTTCATTTCTAATTTCATCACATTCATCAAAGTCCACATCAATAGGCTTTGATTTCTCGGGAGTACTATAAGTTTTCTTTTATACTTTTATCTATTTTAGATTTTAAATGCTATATACTCACAATAGCATCCAAAAGTATAAGACAATTAAGAGGCGAAAAATTGGACAAACAAATTCCATTATAGTCACAAAAGCTAGATATACTCACAAACAAACAAGATCTAAGCAATGAAAACAACAAATACATAACAATACAAGGATTTACTCAAGCACATTAATGTTGAACCAATGAGAACTTACGTCTCACACTAATTGATGATTCGTGTGTTCATACTCATGCAAACATCTACAACAAACAATGACAAGGTTTGAGGGGAGGGGGTTGATAGATAGGGTTTTATCGCGGTGCGAGAGTCACCTACGCGCCGGTCGTTTTGAATTCGGCTCACCTGAACTATACAAAAACCTAAATTACGATTACACTCAACGGGTGAGTATAGCGGTAAGTCGAGTATTGAAAATCCACAGAGACGAGTTGCTAGAATTTATAAGGTTTAATATTCCTAAATAAAAGTGTAAAAGATGATTATACACAAAAAGGGAAAAGATGCAAAAAGGGAAATGTTTAATCTAGGCGAGGGAAAATAAAGCTAGATTAAGAAAGCGAGTAAAAACTATAGGTTGCATCGAATATCCCTCACCCGAGTTAATTAGTATAAAATGGTTACATGGGTCGACGAGTTATTACAAATGCGTCTCGTTTCGACAGTTAATTAAATCAAGGGTTGTCACGCCCCTAAATTTGCATAAAGCCTAATATGATTTTGGTGTCAACAAATACCCCAAAAATTGCGCACGCAAGGTCGTAAGCACGGAACATACATGATATACCCCGTCAAATCCCCTAGGCGCAATAACTAGGACAACGCACCCGAAATAGACCCATAAACACCATCACCAAAGCAAAGCAACATGTCAACCCGGAATGAGTTCAATCCGACACAACCTAGACTAAATTAGCTAGAAATCATATTAAAAAGCATGTATAAATTAAATAATTTAAGACAACTAATTAACTAAGGAAAACAAGAAATAAACTACAACAACTAATTAATCAAAGCAAGAAAAGTAACTACAAAGCAAGAAATCAAGTAATCAAAGCATGTATTAATAGAAAGAGATAATGAATAGTAGTTTACTTACATAAATGGGTGGAAACTAAAGAGAAAAGAGGAGAGGGAAGCTCCCAAGAACAACCCCTAATATATCCTATCTAAAATGAAAAAAATCTCCCCAAAAAAGCCCCCAACATTTTATTTATACCCCAAAATAAATCCCCAACAAAACCAAGTCAAAACACTCAAAATAAGTAAATTTTTGTCCATATCTGATGGGTGCGGTCGACCTCTGTTTTGGGACTGGTCGACCGCGGTTTTGGAATTTTCCTTGGGCTGGAGAGAGCCCCTTTTTTTTCTTGGGTCAAAATCTGGGGCTGCCATGCACACGAATTGAGTTTATAATATGCACGATTCCATGTACTAAGGAATTGTGTCCATGGCCATGCGTATGGGCACAATTTGGTGCCGTGCGAACGCCACCATTCTCACCGTCTCAATATGTTATCGTGTGAATGGTTAATGCAAAAGATATTTTTCAAAAGCCTTAACAAGTTACAAAAACAAAGACAATTCCCAAAAGCTTCTCAAAACATTTTAAAAGTTCTCTAAAACTGTTTTATATCACTTGTTCAAATATTTTAAGAAATCCTCACACATTTTAGAAAAAAAAATAGTTCACATGTGTGTTTAGCCATGTATAATTCACAACATACATAAAAAGGATATAAACTTCATTCCAGCATGAATGTAGGGCAACATAAGTCTTCAATGGTGGCGTGTAAGATCTTCAAGTCTTTAAAGGTTCATCTAAGTCTAATCTAAGACAAATGACCACACCTCACTTATAACGAATCAAGTATATATGACTTAAAAGACTCAATGGCTCAAACATTTTTGACATGGAAATCCAACCAATTAATATCAATAAAAATTACATTTTCACCGAGGAATCTGGTGATACCCTGAGTATGCATATAGTAAACTCATGCGTTCATGGCTGGCTGTAGTATCGACCAATTGGTCAATTATTAGCAGAGAAAAGTTGTATTTGGGACAAGATTTTTTGAGGTCGGTGAAGTCTATGTAGACTCTCTACTTGTTATTACTTTTCTTGATAATTTGGGAACTGAAATTATTTAATGGACCTTACATCATGAAGTTTTCCCACTTCCTCTTACACAACCTTTGCATTCTCTAGGGATGTTCGACGTGCCTTTTGTGTGATTGGAGGGAATGTTAGGTCTATGAGAATTCGATGGTACATGACTTTGGCATCAATTCGAGGCATATCGCAAGGTTTCTAAGTAAACACGTCTTGATTCTCTTTGAGCAAAGATATCAGTTCTTCTTTTTCGTGATCAGTGACAGAACTGTCGATCATAAACTTTTTCTCTGGGTGTGAGTCATTGAATATTATCTCTTGTGATGGTTTCATAAACCTTTCGGTGGGATACACTCTTATTTCTTCCACCCCGGTCTTCTATACTTTAGTTGCTACTTGGACGGAGTATTCCTATCCTTAGTTGCCTCATCTGTGAGCATATTTTCATTATTATTGACTTGGTTAGTCCTGATGGTAGCGATGAAACAGTGCCAAACAACATACTGGTTTCCCTTGATCTCTATTATCCCCCGATTGGTGATGTATTTGAGCTTTTAGTGATAAGGGGTGGGGACTGCCTTTATGGTATGAATCCATCCTCTTCCGAGGATAGGGTTGTATGGGGAATAAATGACCATGAATAGGAACTCAATCAACTTCGATATGTTCTGAGTTCGAACAGGGCATGGCCATCTTTTTAGCAAAACTGACTAAAGGGACGGTCGCTTCTTTCAGATCTTTCATATTAAAATTGAGCTTGTTGAACATCTTTAGGTACATAACCTCGGAGGAGATTCCCTAGTCGACTAATAGCTTATCCACATCCTAATTGGAAATTTTAAGATTAATTATGAGCGCATCATAATGTGGAGTTCCGACTCCGACCAAATATTCCTCAGTAAAGACTATATGCTTTTTTTAATCGATATCTTTTGGTCATCGGTGTTTGCCTGCTGGAGTTTTAGCAGGGTTATTTTAGAAAGCCTCCATTATTGTGGTGGCTTTCTTAAATTCCATCCAAAATACATTTCATTGGATCTGGTTTGGACTTGATGCACTGTGGATGATTACGAATTAGAGTCTCATATCATTGTTGTCTAAGATGTTGTCAGGCTTTTGGTTATTCTCCATGGTGGGCTTTACACATTTTTTCTCCATATAATCATCCAAGTGGCTAACCTAAGCCAACTATTCCAAATGAAACTTGAGAGACTTATAGTTATCTGTCTTGTGCCCATACTCCTCATGATAGGCGGATCTCAGGGTGGTGTTCCTCTCCGATGAATCCCCATCACCTTCCTCGATCACTCCAGGAACTTATGATCTTTTATCTTATTTAAGATCTTGTATAAAGATTATTTAAAAACAGTGTTGATTGCTGGTAGACATTGGCAGGGTCCTCCATGCCATTATTTTTGGATCCTCCATTCTGTTTCTTGCACCCCTTCTTGAAGAAATTACATATGTTGCCATTTTTGGTCGTCTTTGACCGACTGTTATCGTGCGTGGTGCCAACAACCACATCTTCAACCTTGGTATATTTTTTTATTCTAGACATAATATCGTCAATTGTATTGGCCTCCTTTTTGGTGAGGGGTTAGTGCAACATAGAGTTGCTCAGAAGATCAATTTTGAATGAGGCCACAACAATCTGCTCGGAGCAGTCCTCCACTTCATTATAAGTTTTCCAGTATCACCTGGCGTATTCCCATAAGGGTTCCTGGGGATTTTTTTTCATGGTGAGGAGTGAGTCCATCCTTTATAAATGAGCACGGCTGGTGATGAACCTGACGATAAAAGCCTTTAAAAACTGCTTGAAGCTATTATCCGAGCTATGTAGATGCTTCTCAACCCACTTTTGTGCGATATTCCCCAGATTGGATAGGAATATGCGACACACAAGAGCTTCATTATTGTTCCAGAGAGTCATTGCCTATCGGTACTGACGAACATGATCGATGAGATCAACCTTCCCATCATAGATCTTAAATCTAGGTGTAGCAAACTTTTTGGTAGTCTCCGGTTCCTTAATTTCTCTTGAGAACCAAGACCTCATGTTACTGATAAGGGTCCTCCTGACCAATTCATTGGTATACTTGGCCCCTCAATGAGCGAGGTGATCGTCCATCTCTCTACGGATGAGGTCGCAAATATCTTTCTTATGACGTACTCCTCCTCGGTTATTTTTTCACATCGGACTTCTGTGCCTGGAGTGCTCTTTATCAAGATGCGGAATCCTTCATCGACTACGAGTTTTATTAGCACGAGTGCTAAGTGTTCGAGTGTAATGTTTACACTTGTCCCTATGGAGCTTTTGCTCCATCCTTTACAGACGTCATTATAAACATGGCTTTTCCTCATGTTGGAGGAGTATGGCCTCATCGTTCCGACGGAGTCGTTGTTCACAAGAATCAACGAGCCGCGAAATCTAGGTGGACTTTGACAGTGAGCCTCTTTCCACGATTTGTTCCTCCTGACAATAGCGTGAGTTGGGAGTGTTGTGACTCCTGTTGGGGTGGACCTAAGACCTAAATCTAAACGTTGGAGGCTCATTTTTCTCATCCTTATGCTCACTGTCAAACGATAGAGGTACATTGCGTGGGTTATACATAACTGCTCGTTAGCTTTAATTAAATGAGAAAGGAAACTCATTCCCATATATGGCTCCAATCGTAGGTGGTAAAATCCTACTTAGATTGATTCGAAGCAAATAAATCTAAGTAGTAAAGGAAAATCACACAACACAACACAGGATATATATGGTATGATAATGTGCCTACGTCCACGAAGTGCTTCTCTCTCTCTCTCTCTCTATCAATCAACTCTTGATCATAATAATTACATGCCCCTTTTCCTAGGGGTAAGGGTTAAATTTATAGAGAACAACAAGAGAATGAACCGTGTAGGCTTTATAGCCTTAGAGCACAATTATGATATGCTCGACTGTATCTAAGCCCAAGATTTTCGCTGATCAGATCCTCATTTTGTTCTTATCTTCAAGCTGTGATCGTCTATCAAGATTGTCGGATACGCCAAATTTTTCAATTTGGTCGGATAATTCTCCCACAATTGTCATGAGTTTTTTAAGGGAGATGACTTGTAAACTTGACTTTAATCACAGGAGTACAAGTATTGAGTTTAATATGTACAAAAACATATGAGACGATGACATTCTCCATGACCTCGTTTGGTTGTCCCTAAATTGTAAATTGGCTCATCAATAAATTGGTCCATTTACAAATTGATTCATTAAGGGCCCGTTTGGTATACATGTTCCCTAAGGGCATACATTAAGAACCCCAAAATAGTAAGGACATAGTTCCGACATACATTTAATAGGGTACATATACTCAAGTGGAGCTCTAATACTTACTATTTTGAGGCTCATAACATGTGCCCTAAGGGCACAAGTTATCAGTTTCCATATCTATATGTAGAGAGAGAGAGTAGTATGGTGAGAGTACTCTATCGGAGTGGTGCATTTAAGATTCATGTTATAATTATAAATTATCCAATTTTAAGCTTTTGGTGAAATTGACTAATTTAAATTTTTGTGAATCAATATATATTAATCCATTTTTGAATTTGTTCATTCTTGTAACTAATAACAATAATAAGATAAGTCATGAATGAGTCCATTTTAAATGGGCCAATTTATAATTTTGGGGACAACAAAATAATTGTATTTTGTGTCATTAATGAAATGATTAATTATTTGTCCCATTTTAACTCATGTGAAAAATATGAAATTGAATCATTTCATAAAAAACGTGAAATGCATCCATTTGAAATATAAGTCTCATGAGGTGCATGTTGCACTTTCTCTTTCCGTCCATTCCCCCTCCCCCTCCCCGTCTCTCTTAATTTATTTTTATATTTTTTTCTCATATAACCTTAATATCAATTTCTGATTACTAAACATCGCATAAAATTAAATTTAAACTCATGTCTAATTCATTCATTTACAATTGAGTAATTCATAATAAACTAATTTATATAATCAAATAATTTGCGTAGTCAAACAAGGCCTAAGAAAATAAAGAGGAATGAGAATAGGTGATTATTATAATCTAAAAATGTATCAATTTAGGGGGTTTATTGAAAAGACAGAAAATGACAAAAGAACAAGAAGGTTGGCGTTGTAGTGACGACCGGTTTTTTAGGACTCATAATCCGGTTCCTCTGAATATGGTGAACCACCAGCCTGACTCGTTGTTTGTACCCAAACCAACCCAATCGGAAAAGAGAGAGACAGAGAAGGAGATAGGAATTCCATCTCTCTCTCTCTCTCTGTTTCATTTTCACCCAAACCGACAGTTATGAACGAGAAGGCGTCGGTATCCAAGGAACTTAACGCCAAACATACCAAGGTAGCTAACCCTTTCTATTTTCTCATTTACTATTTTATATCATTCCCAATACGCGTCTTTTTATTTCTAAACCCTTATTATGACTATACTTTTAACTTCAAACTAGGAAGTGATTTCTGATGTAATCGTTTTAGGATTTTCTATAATGCACAACCATGACAATTATTCGTAAAATTTAATGATTCGTTGTAAACGTCATTTTTGTTAATGAAATAATATTTTCTTTCAAATTCAACGTAACATTTTGTCTTAATGTTGAAGCACATTAGTAAATAACTTAGATAGATGAGACTAATCAATTTTTTATACTTCTTAAGATTTATTTATTGGATGAATCCATTTTACGAAGTGGGTGCAAACTCATACGTTCATGTAGATTTTCCACCTGCGGTTGCGGAAGGGCTTCCGTATACTCGAGGCGGCATGGCACTTGTAGATCGAGTAACGACTTGTTTTGTAAACTATAATTGGGCCCCAGATTGAGAAGAAAATTCACCAAATTTGAACTCAAAATCTCTCTAAACTTTCGTTTGTGTGTAACCAACCATCTCAAACTCAAACCATAGATTTCGACTCCCAAATATGACCCACTGAAAGAACATCACTCCCGAGGATGGATCTTCAACTTTGTAAGAGTTTCTCTATACCTATGAGGACTATATCACTGGGGAGAATCAAAAGCGGCTCCTCATTTGGAGAAAATCGCCAAGCACTTTAAAAAGGACAAATAACGAATCTGCTGAACCGTAGAGCGCTGGTTCTCTTGCCAGTCACTGGAAGACCATATAGAAGCCCCTGACCAAATTCATTAGATCCATGTCCGAGTACTGAGGGCAACGGGAAGCGTGTGGGGCGTGTTAATGATGTTAAGTATGCCAAACATGCTTACTTTGATTGTGGAGTAATTCAAGTTCGACAAGTGTTGGGCTGAATTAGAGGGCACTCACAAGTCGACGGATGATTTGCTTACCCCTGGACAATAAAGTAAGTACTGGGATTACCTCAGATAGCCTTGATTTGCACAAGCCTAACCTCTTCTCACCGAATGTTCTCGTGAGCCTTATGGATGCCGACCCTGCCCCCACCCATTATAGGTGTCCTCAGCAGGGAATGCGGTGAAGGAGAAAGAGAAAATCAGCCGGCGAATCCTCCTTCAAGGACCTGCCCGATATGGTCAAACACCTCGACTGTGTACTTCAGAGGATGCAAAACGAGTGGCTAATAAAACACGAGTTTTTTCAAAGAAAAATTAATTCTCAAGCGACAAATGCAACAAGTCGATTTGGATAAAAATCTCCTAACATGTCGCTTCATATGCGGGCGTATTGGGACCAAAATTAAGCTTTTCCCCACAGGATGTTGGCCGAACAAATGGGTTTTAGTTTACCCCATTTTCCCCACAGGATGTTGCAGTAAATTCATTATTTTTTTGATAAATAATGCTGCGTAATTCATTGTAGTCAAAGTTGAGCAACATCCAAGAGTTGCTACTTGACGTCGATACCATGATATACTGTGCTTGTTGAAAAATGTGAATATCATAAGTCATCCAGTGCTCCTGGTCGTAGGCCAGTTCATACGTATATACAATGCATTTCCAATATAATAGTCAATGCTGCATATTTAGAAGCATAATATATGCCCTTTACAATAATCTCAACATCTGTCATAAATATAACTCATATCAAAATATGTTAACATGCTTAATAGCAATTACTACTATAATTGTCACACTTCTTTGAGATTTTTACTATCATTGTTACACTTCCGTGTGGCTTTCAAGACAGTATTAGTGGACGCCGTCACCCCCTCAATTATGTGTGTGTGTGCGTGTGTAAGCTACCTTAAGATTGCCCTTAATCACTACTTCACATATAATGCTATTGACTATTTGTGGGGATGGTTTTGTATAAATAATGTTATACATTATGTCCTTAAACTCTCAAAGCAAATACCTTGGTGTGTATACTAATATACTAAATAAAAAAGTGAAACTATTTTTTATCTCTTTGGGCAATCAAAGCCATGTCTAGTAATTATTTTAACATCTTGGTTCCCTGGATCATCTTATTAAAGTAGCCCTGACATTATATAGGATGATGTGGTATGGATAGGATTATAAGAGAGAGAGAGAGAGATGGCCCACGGTTTGGGATAAGAAAAAAGGGGAATGTGAGTTTGTTTTGGTTTTAAACTTTTTTAGTTATTTTTTGGTATATAGCATTACCTTTAACTCTTTTAGTTGCATTAGGATTCTATTTAGGAGGTCACTCTTATTCTCTCATATAGTTCACTGATTGGATCTCCATATTTTTTTTCTTTCCATTTTCTGGTTCATAGCTTTATATTGAAAGCTTTGTCCATTAGGAAAAAAAACTCTCTTTCCAATAAATGCTTGATGTAAAAGCAACAGACACATCAGAAGAACAAGAACAAAAGCAAATTCAATCTCGTAGGCGAAAACTAACATCTCAAAATCTCGTTATATTAAGTGTGTATACAATGATAAGAGGATCCTCTTTATCTAGACATTACATGACGTGGGGCCATAGACTCCCACCAAATTAAGAAAACAAAAAGTAAAGGAAGAAAAAATAACTAATATGACTCGAGTACTATTCATTTACTCTCTAACAATTTGCTAAAAAAAATTCGAGAATTTTTTTTTGACGCTCCTCTTGCGAATTTTGGTCCCTTCCCCTTGGCCCATGCCTTTCATCACTCTCCCACCTTTTGAGAAAGCTTGCCTTCCATCTCAAGTGGACCAACAACGCCTCACTCTGAATTTCCTCTTCAATGAGAACGGTGGGCAATCCGCCATCCTATGCTCGAAAGCCCCACATTCTTAGCATTGGAAATTTGTTTGAGGGAGGTGATGTTGCATTCCTCTTCTTTTCTAGAGGTGCTTGTGTCATGCCGTATACTTTCGTGTTTGATGCTAGGCATCGAAGATAGTCTTCGACCTTGAGGCCCCTTGCGAATAGTGACCAATCTTTTATTCCGTTTCAACCTTGGTAGTGTTTACAACAAATAAATTATCTCATTCCTTGAACGACATTGTCCCTTGCTGTATGCTTTGCACCCGAGCAAACAAATTTCACTAATAAGAATGGGTTAGGACCATGCAAAGGTGTTGCATTATCTCGAGCCATGCCAAATTGGACCCTCTATCTCCTCGTGGTTCCACACAAATTCATCCCATCTCATAAGAGCATACTCTTATAGCTTTGTTTCGACCAATTTCACACACTTGGTTATGGGGATGTTCTTGTAATCAAACACTTCCGCCATAGCGTTAAGCCAATTAACCAAGGCATACGAATTTCATATTGCCATTGAATATAGGGACGTTAATCCGGATATCCTCATGAAGACCCTTATCAAGAATGTGAATCATGAGGCCTATGTTACCATCTCCATCATTGGCCAATGTCTCCGGGCCTTACTTGATCTCCCCTCCTTTGCGTTCCCCCACTGGAACGCCCTCTTTCTGAAATATTGAAACCCTGGCCATGACAGCCTTAGATTACCCCCTTAAAACTATTTTCGACCATGCGGCATTCGCCCGGGGACTTTGAATTCTCTACGTTCTTGATTTGGGTAATCTTGCACCATATGGCCAATTTCCTTGCATTTATAACCATTTATAACACTTATTTTTATTAATTGGGACAAATGATGCATAAATCGTGTTTTCCCTCCACGTAGATTAGTGATCACATAGCGGGAGGGTGTAGTCATCGGTCGTGAAGGGGTTGACCTCGAATTCAGAGCCCTTATTGTAATTGAGAATCGACCAACGCTAGAGGCCCCGACTTTGGTTGTTAAATCCAATCCACACTCACTTATTTTGTTTTTGTGGATCTGTGGGCACCGAGTTCATCGAGTGGGAATCAAGTGCATTTTTTTCCTTTCTTTTTCCTCTCTTGTGTGTGAAACTTCAATTAAAAGGATATCGGTTGATGGAGGATGGCCCTTACTGGGCTTGGATAGCCAGTGGGACTACCGTTCGGGCATGGGCTGCTTCCACTCTCTTTTCTTGTCTCACACGTCGGTTAGCGGCAATAGCATTGAACACTGCAAAGTAGGCCTGAACGGATTGTTTGTGTTTGCTCATAGGCCTCATCGTAGGAAGACGCGGACCCAAATGGCCCCCCTTTTGACAGGCTTAAGTTCTATATCTCAAGTCAAAGCTAATCTCGCGAAACATCTATAGTTTAATTGTGCGGGTAAAGAAGCTAGTTCAGAATAATAGACTTAGGTTAGCGACTTGGAACATAAGGACTATGACAGGGAAATGGATGGAGTTAGTGGATACCATGTTAAGAAGAAAAGTTAACATAACTTGTTTACAAGAAACTAAATGGGTCAGTGAGAAAACTAGAGGAAAATACCGGGTGTAAATTATATTATACAGAAAAACATAGAATTAGGAACAGATTCGGAATAATAGTAGATAAGAACCTTAAGGATGATATCTTAACCGTTATTAGGAAAGGTGATAGACTTATACTTGTAAAACTGGTATTAAGTGAAATATAATAAATATTGTTAGCGCAAGCACCCAAAGTAGGATTAGATGAGCACACTAAAGTATAATTTTGAGAATAAATGGATGAACTAATTCAAGAAGTACCCGTAGATGAGAAAATCTATATAGGGAGAGATTTTAATGGCCATGTAGGAGAAGATCGTGTAGGATATGAGATAGAGCATGGAGGATATGATTTTAGAGATAGGAATGATGGTGTAGAGTCTATCTTAGATTTTGTGATGGCTTACATGTTTTAAAAGAGAGGCTTGGACACTTGATAACTTATAAAAGTGGAACGCATAAGATTCAAATAGACTTTTTCATTACTCGGAAAGGAAACCAATTAACTAGTAAAAATTGTAAGGTTATCCGGGAGAGAGCTTAACCTCACAACATAGGATAATGGTGTTGGATATAAGTATTAAAAATTAATCACGAGTGCGAAAAGAGAAGATTAACCCCCGAACTAAGTGGTGGAACTTAAAAGGAGAGAAATTAGAACTATTTAAAGATAAAATATTAAATGAAGCGCCATGGAATACTGAAGAGGAGACTAACATAATGTGGGATAAGATGACCACATGCATTAGGAGAATATCGAAAGAAATTCTTGAAGAATCAAAAGGCAGGGTGCCATAATTTAAAGAAACTTGGTGGTGGAGTGAAAAAGTACAAAATATAGTAAAAATCAAAAGGGAGTGCTTTAAAACATGGCAAACAACTAGAAATGAAGAATATTTTGAGAAATATAAATGCGCTAAAAGGGAAGTTAAGAAAATGGTAAGAGATGATAAGTTAAAAACGTATGATGATCTTTATACAGAATTAGGAGCACAAGAAGGGAAAAAAATATTAATAAGCTTACTAAATTTAGGGAAAGAAAAACAAAAGATTTTAATAACGTTAAGTGTATTAAAAGTAATGATTCGAGAGTCCGAGTCAAGGATGATGAGATTGTGGAAAGATGAAAAAATCACTTTGAGAGGTTATTGAATGAAGATAATGGGAGTAGATTAAATATAGAGGAACTTGGGGAGACTCGAGAAAATATATTTTTTCGTAGAATTAGGACAAAAGAGGTTAGGACTGCTCTAAAAAGGGTGAAAACAGTGAGGATTTTACAACTAGATGGTATCCTTATTGAGGTTTGGAAGTGCTTCGGGGAGGAAGGAGTATCTTGGCTTACAAAATTATTTAGTAGAATTATAATGACTAATAGGATGCCCGATGAATGGACAAAGAGTGTTTAAGTACCTATTTTAAAAAATCAAGAGGACATACAAAGTTATTCAAATTATCATGGTTTGAAGTTAATGAGTCATATAATGAAACTTTGAGAGAGAGTGATTGAATATAGATTGAGATTGAAAATAATAGTATATGAGAATCAATTTGGGTTTATGCTTGGGAGGTCAACCATGGAAGCAATTTGTTTATTGAGGAGATTGATGGAGAGGTATAGGGAGAGAAATAAGGACCTTCATATAATTTTTATAGATTTAGAGAAGGGGTATGATAGGATACCAAAAGATATAATGTGGTGGGCATGGTTCAAAGTCTCGGTATCGGTCTCGGTATCGGATATCCGATTTTCAACTCGGTCGCGGTATCGGTCGCGGTATCGGTCGCGGTATCGGGCGATACGCATAAATACGCTATTTAGAGAGCGCAAAAAATTCCGAAAAAAATATAAAAAATAAAAAAAAAATAAGATTAACAATGTGGACCAATGAGATACATTGAAACCCATCATTCAATATGCATTGCATTGTAGAATTGGTTATACTGAAGCGCGAGAGAGTTGTCAGATTCAATATTACATGGTAAACCAATAATAATATTGAAAAACAATCTAATGGCACATAAAACTTGATAAAAATTTACATGGGAGATAAATAGAAATGATTACAATATTTCGTCATTTTCACAATTGATCCATATTTTTTTTGAAAAGATTTGAATAATTTTTTATAAAAATATAACATTTCTTATAACATTTTTGTATAACATTTGTTTTTATAAAATAACAATATCTAGTTTTGGAGCCATTCTACAAAAATAACATCGAAAAAATAGAGTTAAAAATGGCATGTTCAAGTATTATCTACCAACACAATTTTTTTTAAAAGCAAACAATATTTTTTATAATTGATCCATATTTTTTTTGAAAAGATTTGAATAATGTTTTATAAAACATTAACATTTTTTATAAAAAAATAACATTTCTTATAACATTTTTTTATAACATTTGTTTTTATAAAATAATAATATCTAGTTTTGGAGCCATTCTACAAAAATAACATAAAAAAAATAGAGTTAAAAATGGCATGTTCAAGTATTATCTACCAACACAATTTTTTTAAAAAGCAAACAATATTTTTTATAATTGATCCATATTTTTTTTGAAAAGATTTGAATAATTTTTTATAAAACAATAACATTTTTTATAAAAAAAAAACATTTTTTATAACATTTTTGTATAATATTTGTCTTTATAAAATAACAATATCTAGTTTGGATCCATTCTACAAAAATAATACCCAAAAAATAAAGTTAAAAAATGACATGTTCAAGTATTATCTACCGACACAATTTTTTTTAAAAGCAAACAATATTTTTTATAATTGATCCATATTTTTTTTGGAAGAAGTAATTTTTTGTAAAAGATTTGAATAATTTTTTATAAATAAATAACATTTTTTATAACATTTTTAAAAAAAAATAACATTTCTTTAAAATAACATTTAAAACAAAACCTTTTTATAAAGAAATAACAAAAAACGGCACTTGTAAAAAACAAAAGCAAAAAACAAGAAAAAAACACACGCACCACTTTACACACCAAATCCACCTCAAAAAACCCAAAAAATAAAACACACGCACAACACTAAAACACGACAGTTCTCTAAAACAAAAAAAAAACCCTAAAAACCTTAACACACCAAACCGCAAGCCACCACCGCAAAAAATCCCACATAGATGAACCGCAATGCCCAAACCACAGACCCCAAAGGTTTCGGCCGATGATTTCGAGGAAGATTTGGTTTGAAGCTGAAGATTTCAGGGCCAAGGTTTGATTCTTTCACCGTTCTTGCTTTTTTCCTTCATTTCTTTTTTTTTTTCTCAACTCGGCTGAGACGAAACCGAATCGTCCCCTACGTGGCGTGATAACCAGAAATTGCAAATACAAAGAGATTGTTTATAATATTCCCCTACGTGGCTTCATATTCTGAAAATATTGAATGATATCTTCCGTATCAACATTTTTGAAAATATCCGGATCAATGTACGCCACCAAGCAATTATTTGTAAAATCATCTCCCATTCGGTTACGTAATGTATTCTTAACAATTTTCATTGCGGAGAATGCTCTTTCCACGCTTTTGCAGTGGCAACCGGCAATGTCAAGGCAAGTTTTATAAGTAAGTACACTAATGGAAATAACTGATTCCTTTGCGTTTCAACCATTTTTTGAGCAAGAGCACCAATCCCTTTCAAATCTTTGTATTCTTCATTATCACGCACACTATATATAATTTTCAAGTTGTTCCCCAATGATTGGGAGTTCAATCGGATCAAAATTATTCGAATAAAACTCCGAAAATCGAACTAATCTTGCCATAACAAATTTGGAGAAGTTCATACTTGGATCAAGACATGCCATACATAAAAGCAACCCTATATTCACCTAATTAAACCGATGGTTCAACCCCCGAAGTTGCATATCTATCACTGAATAGAACAATTCAACACGATAGTGATGAAGATTTGTCCTCTCTTCGACGTTTCGACGTGATCTTCCACTGGTCCCAAAATAAACTTCCATATTTATGATTACAATGTCGTGTGTACTACAAAATAAAGAGACTACTTTCAACAATTTATTCCATCCATGCTCCCTCATTTTTTGTAAATGCATCTTAGCTATTCTAACAAGATCCATTGCATTCACAATATCGTGATCCCTCCGTTGTAGTGATTGTGACAAGTCATTGGTAATCCCCAAAATTGCTTTCATTAACTGCAATTTGAACACAAAATCAAAGCACTGCAAATAGCTAATCATTTCATATGCTTCTATTATTTGAGTACCCGCATCACCATCAACTTGAACCACCTCAAATACACCAATCACAACAGATAACAAATGATATAAACTCAAAAGTGTATCGTAATGTGAACCCCACCGTGTGTCCCCTGCTCGTGTGAACTTCTTGATTTAAACCACGACCCGTCTCCCGATCACCAATGTATATTCCTTCAAGTATATCATCATACTGTTTCATCCGAAATATATCTCTACGCTTGCAAGATGTTCCAACAACATTCGACAAAATTGAAACTTTGAGAAAGAAAGAACCAATTGCGTTATGATTGTTTGCGACCACTACCAATGCCAACTGTAGCTGATGAGCAAAACAATGAATGTAATAAGCTGAACTGTTTTCCCTTAGAATCAAACTCTTCAGTCCATTGAACTCCCCTTTCATGTTGCTCGCCCCATCATAACCTTGTCCACGAATACTTCACATACTCAACCCATGTTTCAAGAGAAGTGACTCAAGGCTTGCCTTAAGTGTTAAAGATGTAGTGTGAAGAACATGTACAATGCCAAGAAAACGTTCAACCACATAGCCTTTTTTGTTCGCATAACGTAAAGTCACGACCATTTTCTCCTTCAAAGAGATGTCACGGGACTCGTCAACTAGTATGGAGAATACCTCATCCCCAATGACTGGGAGGGAGGGAGGCTGGACGACAGTGGAGCCGGGGGCCCGGGAGGGAGGGAGGGAGTCGAGCCTCTGCTGTGCAGGTGGAGGGAGGGCGGAGGGGAAATAGGTTTAGGGAAGAAGGGAAGGGATGAGATAAATGAGATGAGAGGCATCCGCTGCTGTGTTATGTTTGTAGGTTTAATATTTTAAGTAATTACAATCTTACACCCTCAGTTTTGTAAATAATTAGAGGTATACCTTGAAGTTTGAAATTTTACCAAAAAACCTTATAATTTTTTTTTGAAAAGTTCAACCGGGGCCGCCTCCCCCCTTCGACCCTATGTCCATCCGCCCCTGTTTGTAGATATTTTGATGTGATCAAAGATATGTATAATGTGGCCATGGCTATAGTAAGAATATCAGGTGGAGAAAGTAGTGAATCCCCAATTACTATAGGTTTGCACCAAGGTTTCCTTAACTCTTTGCTCTTATTATGGATGGGTTGACTGGACAAATACAAGATGAGATACCATGGTATATACTATTTGCGGATGATATTGTTTTAGTGGATGAGATTAAGACAAGAATTAATATTAGATTGAAATTGTGAAGAGAAACTCTAGAAAAAAGAGGATTTAAAATAAGTAGACTAAAACAGAATATGTGGAGTGCAATTTTAGTAGTAATAGGCGGACAAACGGAGGTCAAGATATACCTAGAAATGATCATTTTCGTTATTTAGGCACGATTATCCAAAACGATGGAGATATTAGTGATGATGTTACTCATAGGATTAAAACAGGTTGGGTTAAGTGGAGAAGTGTTATCGTCGTATTGCATGATAGGCATATACCTTTGAAGTTAAAAGAGAAATTTTATAAGATGGCTATTGAACCCGCCGTGATATATGGGACAGAGTGTTGAGCAACCAAAAAATTAAATCTGCCGAAAATGAGTGTGGCGGAGGTGCGAATGTTAAGATGGACTTGTGGTAAAACTCGAAGGATAAAATTAGAAATGAACAAATTCATGAAATGTTAAAAATAGCTCCAATAGAAGATAAATTGAGTGAAAATTGACTTAGATGGTTTGGACATGTCAAGCGTAGACCAATGGATTTTCCCGCAAGGAAGAGTGATTTAGTTAGTATTGATGGTAACGCAAGGGGTCGAGGTAGGCGTAAATTGACTTGGTGGGATACTGTGTGGTTTAACCGAAGATATTGCACTGAACAGAATGGAATGGAAAAATAGGATTCATGTAGCCGACTCCAAATAATTGGGAAAAGGCTTTGTTGAATTGAGTTGAATTGAAATTTCATTACCACGCGTGCGCACACACAAACATACATATTCCCTAAAAGTTAGCTAATTTAAAATTCAAAAATCAAAATTTGAAGCTCCTCCCTCTCTTGCTAATTTTGGTGTGCCCCCCCTTGGTCCATACCTCCCACCAATAGCATTTTCTGATCAAATATCTGTATGTATGTTGATGGATTCATGAGTATATACATATGTTTATTTGTGTGCATATGTATATGATGCATATATGCATGTTTGTTTTTTTATGTCATGGGATATGTCATAAAATTATAAGTTAAACTGGTGATTTTTGTTCATTTTGTACTATCTTGTGATGGTATCAGTGTTACTCACATTTTTTAAAGGTTAGTCACCTCATATTTTTAAATATATATTTTCCCCATAAGTTTCAATTCTTTTACAGTTGTGTAACATGTTTTCAGATATTGGAGGGTCTCCTTAAGCTGCCAGAAAATAGGGAATGTGCAGACTGTCACAGCAAGTACGCTTTTCCTAATCCATTTCTGATGTATTTCATCAGTTAAATAATTTAGTTCCAGGAGGTTTTGGATAATGGCTGGATCATGCTATATCTTTTCCCTTATATATATATCTCTTAGAAACAATTCTATTAATACTAAACAGAGATGACATAAGGGGACAAAGAGTCCACCGTAAGTCGAGAAATGAAAAGAAGGCACCAAAGATACAAAGATGATCAGCACAGGCTGATTTAAAGATTACCAAAAAAGCATTGGGCATCTCAATTCGGGATCACAAAACCATCTCCCTATAGCCCAGGGTAATGCAAGACAATGGGATCTTTGAAGCTCTTTGATGATGTTTTCCAAAAAGATTCAATGAATTTGATCTTTCCAATCCACAAACCATCTCCCCAAGCTTCAAATTCTAGCATTTTTTTTTCTAACATACCACCCCCAAAACAGTATTATCACAAATATCCACAATCACTTTTTCCCTAGACCTAAAGACCACCAAATCCTCCATCAATAAAATCCACTCCCTTTGGGATAATACATCAACAGCGACAAACTCTTGCGAAGCTTCTAGACAGTGAGGTGGCGTAGAATGACACTGCATAAATAGATGAGTAACATTCTCTGTCATTTACAAAACACCACTAATCCGAAGATAAAGAAACACCGGGTATCTGATTTTTCAAATTCTCTTGTATGGATAGTGCAGGAGTCCTGGGGGTGAATAAATTAAGGCATTGCAAAAGATTTACAATAAACTCTTTTACATCATGAGACCATTTTCTACAATGCGGACAGAAAGGACACACACAAAAACCTTCTAAACAAGATGAGAATTTGACCCCCCCCCCCCCCCCCCCCCCCCAAAAAAAAATTACCTTTCACATAGATTTCTTAAAAGAGAAAATCTATTGAGAAAACCCACGATGGAATCCTGATTTAGTAAAAGAATCGTAACCCGCACATCAAAGTAGCGATAGATTTATCTTTATATAAAGATAAGGCATACAAATGAGAAAAGATCTGGCAACACTCGTTCCCCATCCATACCACTTTCCGAAAATTAAGCCCTGGGCTATTTCCCGCAATTAAAGCATCATAACGAGAGAAAAGTCAACCCTCTGACACATGAATTTCCAAGGGAAACAAAAAGAGCCCTCTTTATGAGAAGAAAAAATTATAGTTCCACCCATTTGGCAGCACCCCCTATATGCTTCCTATTGTTGAGCCCCATAGAAAAATTGCTCAAAAAGGAAGTGCCGCTACCACTTACTAACAGTTCTCTAAAAAAGGGTTGGCCACTATGTAAGACCCGTCTTATTTATTTTTATTTTTCTGGAGTTTAGGTGGGATAAATGATTGGATTGAGGAATCTACGTTGTGTACTACTTTTTCAAGATTTCATCAAATCCTTGGTTTCTTGGAATTCTTCTTTTTCATATTGATTTTTTTTTTGGACTTGAAACATACGATATTTATTAATTAGAGTACTGAAGCCAGTACATCAGCAATCCCCAAGAAGAATAAACATACAAAAGGAACAGAAAAAATGAAGATTGTCAAAAGGTTCTGTATCCCCAAATACAAAGTGAACTGAAGAAGCTCAAAAAGCAAAAGAAGACAATTGCTAAAGTAGCCTTTCTACAGCCTCTACGACTTCAAGTTTGCTAGCGGGGAATTTATAACTGAAATAAAACTGTTATCCATCCAAGAACACCTCTGCCAAACTCGGTGATAGGGAGTTAGTGGCCACTCTCCGAAGAAGTTGAGGTTTGTTTGTATCCTTACTAGCTCTTGTATAGAGATTCTCATTGTCATTAGGGTTAGGGATATAAGGGTTTTGGTGGTTGATTCTTTTGGACAATCTTCTGGCATCATGTTGGATTCCAATACATTTATGTGTATAAACCTTTAGAATAATTTGGAAGATTTAACTGTCTTCAGAAATAAGTTTCGCATGGTCGGTTGCTAGATGAAAGTCAAACACTTGTGATAAAAAAGCAATACTGTTGCCTGTCTCCTATGTAGTCCATATTGTGTAGAGAAAGTGAGAGAGAGCATAGATATTGTGTCGCTCCATTACGATTACATTTATTTTCTTTATTTCATGCAAGTGTTTTAAGGAGTTGAAGGTGATTTAAGCTTGTCCAAAAGGCTTATATTTTTTTTTCTTCTGTTAAATGGACTATCACGGGACTAAAGAAGGTCAAGTGTCTTTGGAGGTGTACTGTTATGGCTCTAGCTTGGAGCCTTGGACAGTTCGTTTGTAAGAAAGTGGAGGTTCTTTGATGATAATGGTGTGGAGAAACAGGAGTTATGGGGAAATTTGAAAATTTTAAGTTCACTTATAGGCATCTACCCCAAAGCATCTTGCCATTGTAGAAGTGTCTTGCTTGTAAACAATTGGAAAGAATGTGGTATGTACTCGGGACTGGGAAAACGGGGTGGGATGGCTTATACCACTGTATTTTTCTTCTTATTTTCCTTGCATTTTGTAACTAATTGGAAAGAATTCTGCTGTCCGATAGAGTGAAACTGAGATTCTGACTTCAAATGTTTAGGTTGAATATTTTGGGAATCTACGTGTAAGATTATTTATTTATTTATTTTTGATTCAGATTGAGATTTTGACGTGGCATTGCCTGAAAAAATTCAGAGGCTTGACTTGAAGGTTTTCATGGGAGTACGATGTTATAAATTTGGGAAACATATTTAGAGCAATAGAGTAAAAAAGCAGTGAAAGTCAGGCAGTTGGGTCTACTATAATTTATTTTCAACTTTGGTACAGGAAGTTTTGTCTAAATCAAAGTTAGATTTTGGTTTTTAATTAGTTTTTCGGTTATAGCAGAGAAGATTGGGGAGATTATGCTGAAGTGTGCTACCTTCCATATCAGTTATTGAGGATATAGCTGTGTTCCTAACCTCGCTTTGTCTAATCTTTATGGAGTTTTTTGAGGGATTGTATTTTCTGACATTCAACAGGAATGTAAGACATGGAAAAAGGTGCAGTATTCAAGGGTAGACTATGTTTGTCTCTTTAATGAATTCTTCCTAATCTAAAGAAAAAAGGACAACTTTGTTAGGAGTCTATAAAATATCTACGAGTAAACTAGGAGGATGTAGAAGACCGCGTATTTAGAGAGGTTTACCAGGTACGAGGTAACTTTTTAGCATTGTATTATTTGTTTATCGGTGGTAAGTTCTTCATGGATAATAGGGTAAAATAAGAAAAACAAATAGGCCAACACAATGTGCGTAGTAAATTATTTCTTGAACTACTTAATGCCTTCCTCTCGATGAAATATTTTGGACTTACCTAAAGCTTACTTGTGTTAGTAGCAATATTTAAAATTTGACCTAAAAAACTCTCTACTGTCAAAAGGGAAGAAATATACGAAAAACCTTAGTATCAGTGAAATGTTTATGACAATAGAAATTAAATGTGCGTGAGACTTAGGGACATTTCTGACTTCTGCCTCAAAATGGATTGATGTTGATTGCTGGGGATAAAGCTTACACTTTACCTTGTTAAATATGTTCTTTTTATAGATATGTTTATAAAAAAAGCACTTACCTAAGTTTCCATTTTTGCAAAATAGGAAATAAGCAAAAATACCAATTGATACTTGCTTTTTTGGGTTGTTAACTGGGGTTCCTAACCAATCATTTCCCATCTTTTTGCTGGGGCATGTCCACAATGGTGGCCCTCGTGCTAATTTTGACCCCAATGTGTCTCCCGGGGGTTAGTCTAGATAAGCGCCTCATGATCTGTGTCCTCATAGATTAGTTGGGACGAAGGCTCGGATACCCCGAGTTATAAAAAATAGAGTAAATTACAACTTACTCCCACTAAACTATTTCTAGATCTTAATATTTATTTGTCTCAAACTACCTCTTGAAGTACTAAAACGCTTTAAAATGTCCGATCTGTCAGCTGCCGTTAAAAAGACTAACCAGAAATATAAATTGGGCTTTTAAAATGAGTCCAAATTACAAAAATACCTCTATTTCCTCTCTCTCTTTCTCTCTCCTTTTTTTAATTTTTATTTTTGATTTCTTTCTGCTACACCCCCCACACAACAGATTCTCACACACTAACAAACCTAGCACACAAACACACATAAACCACTCATACACCCAGCTACCACAAACACACCACTACCACAAACACACCACTACCAGAGCTTCCTTCCATTAATAAATCTTTCGCTCTGCTGTCTAATAAACCCAAACCCTTAATATCAAAGGATTCTTCATCAAGACTTTACTAAGTAAGCTCTTTACATAAGCTGTAAAATTTGCAAGATCCATGTCAAGGGCAAGATCCATGTAAACACAAATCGCTTTTTGAAATAGTATTTGGGATTTGAACTTAAATCGGTTTCAAGTTGAACATAAATTGAATTCAATTTGATGGATTTGATTTGGGTTTTGTAGGAGATTAGGGTTTGATTTGGGGTGTTAGTATGATTTGGGTTTGATTAGGGTTTTGAGTTTGACGGATAGGGAGGTGGTGGTGGTTACGCCAGAGATGTTCGTTGGAAATGATAGTTTTGCCGAAAATGTTTGTCAGAGATTGTTTTTCTTTGGAGATTGTGCTGATGGTGTGTTTTTGTGTGTGGGAGTGTGTGATGTGTATGTGCACAAGAAGAAGAAGGAGAAGAGAGAGAGCGAGAGAGAGAGAGGAACAAATTTATGGTTATTTTTGTAATTGGACTCGTTATAAAATCCCTTTTTAGATAATTGATAGTTTTTCTAACGGAATTTGATGGATGGGGCATTTTAATGAGTTAGCACTTCAAGGGCTAAATTGGGGAAACAATAAATTAGGGTGTAAATTGAGATCTGGAAATAGTTTAGGGGCCATAGTTGTAATTTACTCTAAAAAAATACAATTTATGGAACCTCATCCTTGCATTATTGACTTTGGCTCTACTCCATCCCGAGAGCAGCGCGATGGGTTTATTATCTGGTTATAATAACCACTGAATTTGGTAGACACCTCTTCCCAATATTTTAGCACTAAATATGACCATATAGGTTAGGATGGGGGCAATTTTTTCACCTCTTGGTCTTTTTGCCTTGTGCTCTTGTTTAGCAGAAACATTTTTACTCCTTGGTACTCTTAAGCTAAGTTTTTGGATTTTGTTTTTAGTTATTTTAAATTTGACCACCTCACGTAAGGTTTTATAAGTTGATTACGAATTACACACAGACTCTCAATACAATATTGAGTTTTGTTATGTATTACTTGCAGGGCCCCACGATGGGCAAGTGTGAACCTTGGTATTTTCATATGCATGCAATGTTCAGGAGTACATCGGAGTCTTGGAGTACATATCTCAAAGGTTTAATACTCTCTCTCTCAACATATTTCATTCAATAATTTGTATTAATGGATTTTCTAAATAATGTTAAAGGTTACTTCCATCATAATTTTTTAATGGGGATTCCACACAGTTGTGATTGCGGATTTTAGTCTTGAAATATGAAATATATTTTTAGTTAATGTTATTTAGTAGCCATAAAATGGTGCGGTGGCAAGTGTCCTTGCCCAAGCTATGGTTGGTCTCGGGTTCGATACATGGAAGCAACAGCCTCTTCATATATGGGGGGGGGGGGGGGGGTAAGGCCAGCCGACATCCGTTTCTCTCGGACTTAAGAGTGAGCCTTGTGCACTGGGTACGATCTTTTTTTTTTTTTTTCTAAATGGTGGAGAAAATTTTCAGTTAGCATACATGAAAATTTTGTTGACTAGCTTGCCTTTTCTTTTTTGGAACCGTTAATCTATATAGTAAATGGTCACATGCACTGTTCTAAAAGGCGCGCCTAGGCTTGAGGCTTGGGAGAGATGCCCCACCTTAAGCCTTTTACGCCTTATTCTTGGTAAAAAGCTTAAGGCACACTTTTTTTTTTAAACAAAACACTTTAGTGAAACTATATCGCCTTTTAAAAACTTTTTTTAAAAAATTCGGATCAATATCTCATTCAAAACAATCAAAAGACAAATGGTATCCCAAACCTCTCTGCCTCTCGTCCAAAAAATGCCCGTTTTTTTCTTAGTATTTAAAAAAAAAGTATTTTAGTTTGCATATATTTAGGCATATTTTAAGGTATGTACCATTTTAGTATTTTTAATAGCTTTGCTATATTTAAAATGTTAAAATATATCAAAAAAGTCTAAACGCCTTTTTACGCCCAAAGCCCGCTTAGGCTTCTAAGGCTTGGCCTCGCCACCTCGGTCACGCTTCGCGTTTTTTAGAACCTTGGTCACGTGAAAATTGTACTATTTCTGTTTTGTCTGAAGTTGTATAGTTGTATTTTGTAATCACTGTGTGCATTGAGGATAGTTTTCGTTTTCTGTGTTGAAACGGGGTGGGGGTGGGGTGGTGGTTATAGAGGTTAGCTGTTTTTAGGTGGGATCTTTGTGCCCTTTAGTTTGTACTCTCTTTCGATGATCAATTTATTTCTTTGTCCGATGGAAAAGGGTAAGTTTTAGCTTCAACACTATGACCTATTAGTAGGGGTGGGAAATTTTGACACAATAACCGTTTTATGGTAATAACCCGATACTAACCAAAGAGGACACGTTTAGCTCATTTTTGATTCACTAGTATTTAAAACTTGTACTTAAACCCAAAGCAACCCAACATAACCCACCCTGAACATGGCATGACTGATCCGAATTGCCACCTGTACCTACTAGCATAGAGTAGGGTTGGGATTCAGATGTTCAACAAAAAGAAGGCAGGTCTAAGGGATTTTGTTATCAAAAGACTCGAATAAATAATAAATTTATATGTTGAACCAGCTGTTGTCTAAGTAATATAAAAGCCATTGAAGTGCTTGTGTGAAGGAATAATTACACTGCCATATAGGTGAAGGTGAATTAGGTTGGTTAATGATAAACGTGTTTTCTTATGAAGTTTAATATTGTTTTATTAATAAAAAACACCATGATTTTGTCTTATCTGTTGTAAATAAACTATCCCATTGCACATAGCATAGAAAAGGATTGCTCATGATATTTGACATGATCTTGTGTAGATAAGGGCACCAAATCATTATGTATCAGTACACATGTTTTTATTCGATGGTTACTGTTAAATGGAGATGGTGGTCTGTAGGTTTCCAATTATAATAAAGCCAATTAGAGGAGAGAATAAAAATACGGATCAACTTTTGTTGTCTATCAATTAAGTGATTTGAGTTATTTGGGGAGCTACATAAGAAGGCACAATAAAAGAAAAAAAGAAAAAAGAAAATGGAGGGAAAATTGACTTCGATTTCTGTGTTTAACCTTCAAATTTCTGGTCAGTATATCACCCGAAAATCATGGTCTAACCTTCTTGTCCCTTCGGGGATATCCTATAAAATTGAAACGACACAGAGAAGATTAGCAGGGCTCTGCGCAAGGATGACAAACGCAAATCGAGATATGGTCTAACCTACTTGATTAGTATGTCATGTATGTCATACTGCTTTCAGAATGGGGTTGACTGACGTCATCGATATTTTTAAGGAAGATGGAACCTTTGCTCATGCTTGCAAATTTTTTAGATGTTTTATAATAGTCACTTTTTATAAGTAAATGATAATGATAATTGTCAATGACGCTATAAGTACATGAAAATAAAAGAGAGTGATTATATGAAATCAGTTGTATTGGAAGCTTCAGTGGTATTTGTGGCTCCGTGTTGTGTTGAGGGAATTCCAATGTGGTTAGTTTGGTGGCAGAAAAGCGTGAAGGGAGAGATAGAATAGCAAGACATATGAGGAATATTGACAACTTGATTAGAGAGATGGGTTGATTGATACCGAGCTGGGAAACAATCTAATTATACTAGATTAATAGATATTTCTTCGCCTCATAATGGGGAGAGATGTTCCATACTATTAGCAAGATAGTTTATATGGATCGGTTTCAGAACAATGCCTTGTCATCCTGGATTGAAATCCAATGAGGTGGGGTCCATCTACATTTCTTTGAGTACTTGTGGCTTAAACACAAGGATTTTAAAAAGAATGCCAAAAGATGGTGGACAGAGATCAATGCTTATGGAAGTGCGGGGTTTAAGTTTATGAAGGCACTAAAATAGGTCATTTGAATAAATGGAATAAAGAAGTGATTGAGGATGTGAGAATGGAAAAGCAAATTGTGTTGAGCAAAATTCGGGAAGTAGATGAAAAGGGTTCTTTGGAGGACGGAAAAAATAGATAGAAAGAGATAAAAAAATTGAAGATATAATTTTACAAGAGGAAATGTCTTGGAAAAAAAAGGTTAATGATTTAAAGGTGACAATAACTCAAAATTGTATGACAGAGAATGAGAATACAAGGGGTGAATTGTAATATCTCTTATTTGAATTTTTTTCCTTTCTCGTCTCTGTTTTTCTTTTTGGTACATATTATGTTAGTATTGGAGAATCTAGAGTCTTATTAGTGATGTCATCACCTGTAACCCCAGTAATACTAGAAGTTTCCCCAATTAGTTAGCATCTTTAGGAGAATATTTCCCTCGCAAAGCATTATATATTTACCAATTCCCTATTTGGGCAAATCACTAGTACATTTTGTGACATTTTGTTCCTAGTTTATAATCTTTTTGTGCCATTGATGTGTCACATCAATTGATATCAGAGCGAGAATCGTTTCAATCATTTTGTGCGTATGTGTAAAACCCTAAATCTTCACACCCTAATGGCATCGAAGAAAGGTTCGCAGCTCGGGCCTCGAACATCACACCACCAAATTTGAGGCCTCCTTAGAAGCCTTGATTGCCCAAGTTAGTGCGCTCACCGTTGCCCTCCTCCCTAGGCACCACCTTCTTCGCATTACCAGCAACCCCATCCTCCACCGCTGTGACAACAGCCTCACATCACCCACCACCACTCTTAAGTCTTCGCTGCATAAAATAGAGCCCAACAGACGGGGGAGGACCCCTCAGTCGCCGGGGGGCTGTCCCCTCAATTGCCGGGGGCTCACAGCATGTTACAGGGGCTCACAACAAATCACAGCGCAGCCAGAAGCAAGAAACAAAAAAACTCTAGAAATTACGAGGGCTAGCTATGATTCATCAATGGTCACACCCCTTCCAAACCCCACTGTGACCAAAAGATGCGAGGGACAGAGCTGTCGGGCGTGACCTCTTTGTAACCTTAGGGATACGGTTAAGGAGAAGAGAAAAGAGGTTGTGGAGCCTGGATCCCTTTGCACCGCAACCCCATTTTACCTTTCGAATTCTGATGAGGCCTCCTTTGAAGTTTTGATTGCCCAAGTTAGTGCGCTCACCGCTGCCCTCCTTTCTAGGCACCACCTTCTTCGTGCCACTCGGAGCCCCATCCTCCACCTCTGTGATAAAAGGCTCACACCACCCACCACCACTTTAAGTCTTCCGTTGCTTAAAACAGAGCCCAATGCCAATTGTTACCTTCTTTCCAAACCTCACTCTGACCTAAAGAGATGCGGGACAAAGAGCCCCTGGGCGTGACCTCTTTGTAACTCAAGGGATACATTTAAGGAGAAGAGAAAAGAGGGTGTGAAGCCTGGAGCCCTTTGCACCGCAACCCTATTTTACCTTTCAGACTCCGATGAGGAGATTTTGTCATATCGTTCGGGAAGTCCCTAGGCTGTGGTCCAACTAAAACAGGGTCACAAAGTGTGGTTTGTGTTCATTGCTAGCCACAGGTTTATCAGCAGTGCCAAAGTCGCAGGGATACAGACGATTTGGTACATTGAAGACGAGCCCAAGAAGCTTTGTTCAGGGTTATCACAACCGTAGAATGGTCTTCGACCTAGGTGGAGATGGATCTTGTTGAGATTGAAGAGAGATGAAGGATAATTGCTCGCCGGTGGTTGGAGCCTAAAATTCCAGTGAGAACAGTGCTTAAGGTCCACCAACAAGGCCTTTTTTCTTTTCTTAATGCCGATTTTGATCTGGATCGATAGCATTCTATAAATAGAATACCATGTATAGCTTTCTTGGATTTTTGTTCCTTTTCTATTTTTTGGCCCTAGGGGACATCGTGTCCCCTCTATTTTGTACTCTTTTTGCTGATTTTAATAAAAATCTCACTCTTGTAAAAAAATGATTTTACTTCGTAACGTTCATTATGATTAATTCTTCAGCCAAAAATTAACACTAATTTACTAGGTTTTTTCATGTTTTACAGTAATATCTCTTCATGAAATTGAACTTTGACTAAAGATTCATAATGAGTTATTGGGTCATTTTCTCCCCCAGTTTTCTTCCCACGTTTGTTAAATCCTCACTTCATTCAAAATCTGATACCCCCCCCTAAAGCATCACTAAAGTTCTTAGTGTCAGTTTTAAGAGTATTTTATGACACTTTATGAGCTTTAGCGATAATTATGGGGGTGTTGTCTAAAATTTCTAAAAAAGTGGGGGTCCATACATCATTTGTATTCAAGTTTTTTTGGGAGTAAATTACACCAAGGTTGTCAAAACACGTATCGGAGGCCTATCATTTTGCCAAAAAATGTGTATCGTATCGTATCGCACGATACACTCAAATTTTTAATAATTATATACTGTACATTGATATATATTTGTGTGTATAGATATCTAAAGCGAAATAAAAGACAATCCAACACAATTACATGCAATATAATATTTTTCAATGTCTTAAACATCAAAATATCAATTTATATCTACTATCAATAAGCAATATGTCTTCTTCCAACCATCACACTTAACAAAATTCCACAAGAGTTAATTTTAGAAGTTTCCACGAATTGTTCATCATTAAAATTCCAAAAGAGAAGGTTAGAACTTAGAAATTTCTATCTATTATGTGTAATCTATATTTAGTTTTCCAATATACCAATAAATAGTAATATCATTCATATTTTAGTATACAAATAGAAACCTCACTACATAGAAACTACAATATACAATATATATTATAGTCTTGGATCAATATTTTAGTATATATACAGAAACCTCATTACCTATTTTAGTATACAAACATAGGACCCACCATCACAATAAAACTCACTCTCACTCAGCCGAAGAGGAGAGGAGAAAATCGACTCTTCTCTTTTAAGAAGAAAAGCCCTATCTGTGACGAGAAAACATAAACCCACTACTATGTGAAAATCGAAGAAGAAAACAGAGGAGAAATATCCGTGAATAGAAATCAAAGAGAAGAGTTCAAATCATACCTACGAGTAGAAATCAAAGTTGTTCTTCTCAGCCCTTCTCTTGAATCTCTTCGTTTTTACCTCTCTCACGTAATCCTCTTGCTTTTTGAAAACCCTTTAGTCGTTTATTGATATTTGAGAGGGTTTTATCAAAAGTTTTTGTTTCTGAGCTGAACGACATTGTTTAAAGGCTTTTTTTCTTTTTTGCGCTGGCTGTTTCACACAGTACGTATGTATCGACGATACAGACTGTATCGCACGATACGTATATTATATCGCTGATACAGCCCAAAAAGCGATACTATACCTGATATATCTCGTTTGATCTCAATTTAGTCCATATAAGTGATACTTAAAATGGTCCCTGTACTTCATTTTGTCTCAATTCAGTCCCTCAACTAATGAATTGGATTCAATTTAATCCTTCCATCAAAATCCGTCATTTTTTTGGACAGAATATATTGGTATTTTCGTCAAATCATTGAAAAAAAATAATTTAATAGCCAAACACACAACATCCATACCTCGAATACACTATTCTTATAACCAAACAATTTATCAACCCGAAACCCCCTTTTCTTCCACAACTGTAATCCTAACCCTCCATTGCAGCAACTGCCAACCTACCTCCTTATCCCTTACAAATGCTGGCGTCACCTCACAACCTATGTCTCTCTCTCTCTCTCTCTCTCTCCCTCTCCCTCTCATACACAAATGCGCACACACACACACACGCACACAACTTCCAGCCTTTAACCTATGGCCAGACTTCAATGAACATTAAAGAGTTGCCTTTTACCAATATTGAAATATTATACCTGTATGATTCAATTGATGGTTTAAATGTTTGGAGTTGTCCCTTAAATGGTTGGATCCTAGTTGGTGCTTTAAATGGAGAGAGAGAGATGATGGTGGGTTGTATGAGAGAGAGATAGAGAAACACAATGAATCTGCTGGGAAAGAGATTCAAGTTGGGTTGGCATTTGATTATTATAAATATATATGTAAATACATGTCCAAATCTTTTCAAACACATAATTCATTTCACTATAATTTCATCTCTGGAAAACGATTTGATGGGTATTGTTGTCGGAGCTTGGGAATGAAGCATTGGAGGGTTTAACAGTTGTATAAATACGAGGGAGAAAGTGCCGCCGGAATAGAGGGAGGTCGTTAGAGGGAAGGAGGCACGGGAAGGGTGGCTAGAAGGAGGTAAGGTGTGGACTGAGTTGCCGGAATGGAGAGAGCGAGGCCCTGTTTTTCATTTTTTGTTTTTTCTTGAATTTTTTTCTTACAATTGTGAATTTATTTTTAATATAGATCGGTATGACAGATTTGCCCTTCGTTCTGTTAGATTTAATATAAGAAATTAACGGAAGGATTAAATTGAATCAAATTGATTAGTTGAGGGACTAAATTGAGATAAAAAAAAGTTTAGGGACCATTTTAAGACTTGGCGTAAAGTTAAGGGATTAAATGTGTAATTTACTCCTTTTTTTTCTTTCTAAAATTAAATTAGTAGACTTGGTACAAGTCATAGTAGGAATCATCACGGGATTCACAGGTTGCATTGCTGTGTTCATAGTATGTATAAACATCTTTTCCTTGGATTTGTTCAAGTATCCGACCAGAATTCAACTAGCAAAGCTCACAATAGTTGATATACTACTTTGTTAAGTTTAGGATATTAGAATAGGAGTTAGACATTCTCAACACTTTACTTCATGTTATGGCATGACTGAGCCACATGTCGACATTATATGGTGATCTAGAGCTGTGAGGCTAGATTGAGGGAAATGTATGGATGGAGTGTCTTTGATATCATACTAAATCATACAATCCAAAATTAATTTGCAATGGATAGGATGCTCACAATATTTATAGCATTCTCAACCAAATTCATTTGGCTGTTAATGGCATTATTTATATATGATAAGGTGATCTTTTTAAGTCTCTCACCCCCGCCCCCACAAAACAAACAAACAAGCACATACCCAAGCAAAAGAAATAATAATGTTAAATTTTCCCGTAATGGTTAACCTTTGTCGTTGCAAACATTCACGTGTCAATAAGTATACTCAAATCAACAATAAAGCTTTCCAAATTCCAATTACTTGGTCGGCTACATGAACTCTATTTTAACTTCATGCTTGGTTTAGGAAAATAGTCCATGAAATTATAACCTATCATAAGTTCTACTTCTTCCCTTGGTATTATGTTTATTTTAGAAAGATTTTTATGGCTTACCCAATTGGGAGTCCAATAATTGTATTTATACTAAACATATTATAATTTTAGAAGGTTCTAGAGACTACAAAACTTAGACTATACAACTCAGGCCCAAAAGATGGAGGACCCAATACAAAGGGAAAACTACTATAATAACATGAAATCCAACACTCCCCCTCAAGCTGGAGCGAAGATATCAATAAGTCGAGCTTGACAATGGAAGATCGAAGAAGAGAGAACTCGACTGATTTGGTGAAAAAATCTGCCGTCTAATTTAAAGAAGGGACAAAAGCATAGTTGTCAAATTGCGAATCGTTTACCCCCCGAATCGCGAATCGTGAATCAAACCGGTCGAATCGGAATCAAATGATAAAAATGAAATAAAACATAGGTAAATGGGATTTGACACTATATAATTGGTAATTAAGCATAATATGACAAAAAACTAATCATAGCACATGATAATATACCAAAACATAGCACAAAAATTAACCGTAGCACATGTTCTCAATCGTTTTAAGCTTGAAAATGTAAAGAACAAAATAAATCATTAAAAGTCATCATCAATGATCATTCTTCTTCATTCATCATCATCATCATCATCATCATCATCAAGGCCCATATCACCATTATCGTCAACCTCCTCCTCCTCTATGACAATTTGATTTCCCCCCTCTTCAAATTCCTCTTCATCTTCATCATCGTCCTCCTCATCATCAAGAATTTCAATATCATCATCTGCCACTTGTTTGCCTTTTCCTTGACATTTAAATTCCTTGGCCCTATATAACACAAAATAATTTTGACATATATTAACAATAAGATTAGCATATATATATATTAGTAACAAATAAACAATAATTATAATAATTCCACGTATTTTCACCTCGCTTCCTCTTTTTGCTTAGCCCTTCATCTTGGAAGCATTCGTGAACATCCACCCATGAATAGTCGGTGGGAAGACATGGTTCCTCTTATATCTCTCTCAGTGATCCACTCATCATCGTCCTCCATATTGGATAGACAAATCGGATCGAAGTCACCACATTCTCTCCTTTGCTCTCGTCTCATTTCAAGTTGAAGATTATACTTCACGAAAACAAGAGCATTCAACCTTTGTTGCTCCAAACGATTTCTTTTCTTGGAATGCACATGATCAAATGTACTCCAATTTCTCTCACAACCTGTCGCACTACATGTGAGACTAAGAACTCGTATAGCAATCTTTTGAAGCTCCGATACATCTTCACCAAAACTTTCCCACCAATTGGCTACATAAACAAAAGAATATAAAAAATTCAGCAACATATAAATTCATTACAATAAAAAAATCAGCAACATATAAATTAACATAAAAAAATCAGCAACATATAAATTGATTAACATAGAAAAATCAGCAACATATAAACTCACCGGGTTGTTTTTTATCTCTGGCTAGCGTTGCCGAACTTTTACCGAACAATTCCGCACACGTTTTAAACTTATCCATTTGCTCTTGTACGGTGATAATTGTATCGGTGTCCAAACACATCCTCTGTATAGTGTCATACAAACCACGCTTCACCTCTCTATCGGTCATAAAGTCATCACTGAAGTGGAATCTTCAAATATAAACAAAAAATATATTTTAGTCCTTTATATAATATAAATTAGAATATAGTGGAATCTTCAATTATAAATTAGAATATAAATCATGTTACCTTGGGTTCAAATAGTATCCCGCGGCATGAAGTGGCCTATGGAGTTGAAGATCCCACCTCGTATCAATTATTTTCCAAATCTTCATATATCTCCTCTCTACATGATTAAAATTAATCGCAATTTGCTCCTTCGCCAATCCATAGCTTCATATATGTATCCCATTGCCAGTTTTGCATCTCCATCAACAAGACTCAAAACTTTGTAAAGTGGATGTACAATTTTCAAACAATATTTAATCGCTTTCTAGAAATTTGACCCTCCACTTTCTTCGCATCCACCTTGTTGGCAAAAGTTCCATTCATCCAATCGACCGACGTAAACATACGCCTCAATGCCCCTTTATTTTCTCCAAAACTCTTCAATATGAGAAAGGAAGTGGCAAATCTAGTTGCTCCCGCTCTAGTAAGTTCCCTCTTATTTGAAAATTTTCTAAACAAATCAAGCACCCATGTATGCGTATAAATATACACGGTAACTTCTCTTGCCTTTGTAATTGTGTTTTGAAATATAGGCAAGTTACCAATGTCGGTAAGCATCAAATCAATCAAATGGGCGGTACACGGGTTCCAAAATACATTCTTTTTTTTCTTTTCCAATAACCTCCCCGCGGCTATATACGCCGATGCACTGTCCGTCACCACTTACACAACATTTTCTTCCCCAATCTCTTCCACCATACTATCAAGCAACTCAAACAATCTCACTGCATCCTTGATGATCGAGGAGGTGTCCACGGATTTAAGAAAAACCGTCCCGCTCGGGCTATTCACTAAAAAGTTTGTGAGCGATCTTGATTTTTCATCGCTCCACCCATCCGACATTAAAGTGCACCCCGTTTTTTTCCATTCCTTTTTATACCTCTCCAACAGGCTATGCACACTTTCTACTTCCTTTTTCAAATACGTGACCCTAGCTTCATGATAGCTAGGGGGCTTCAATCCCTTGCCATACTCTCCAACCAACACCAACATTTTTTTAAAAAGAGGACACTTCACAAGATTCAATGATAGAGCATTTTTATAGAAAAACCTCAATATATCCTTACACATCGGCTCCTTATCCTCTAGTATTTGATTCAGGGTTTGTTGTTTACCCTTTCCCCCAACCCCCTAATAACAAACCTATCCATTCCCCCTTTCCCCTTCCCCTTCGAGCCTCCCTCATCATCGTTCCCCCCTTGAAAACATTCATCTTAAACATTTGCTTGACTTTGATTGCTACCAACCGTGGAAGTAGCATTTTGACACAAATACTCTTGAAAAAATATTCTAACGGCCTCGGGACATTGTTCACACTTACTAGTATCGCTATGAGTCCCGGCAAAATGTTGTTTCATTCGGAAAACTCCGCCCCATTTTATTGCTCCACAATAGGTACATTTCATTTGCATTCTATTGTTCTCATTCACCTTGGTGCAATGAGCCCAAGTTGGATCGGTTTCTTTCTTGCCCTTTGACTTTACCATCTTGATTTTCAAAGATCAAACAACCTACAAATCAATATCAATTTATTTAATAAACAACTCAAACAATAACTAAAAAATTTAATCAAATACATATGGTTTGAGCAAATACAACAAAAAAACAGCAAAATAACAGGAAGAAAAGAACTTCAAAAAAAGAAAAAGCAAAAGAACTTTAAAAAAAAAAATAGCAAATGAAAAAACAGCAAAAATAACTAAAAATACAAATAAAACAGCAAAATAACTTATGTTATCCTAACTAAAAATAAATAAATATATTGTAATGGTTTTATAACAGCAAAATAACTAAAAAAAACAGCAAAATTAGTAGCAGGTCTTTAAACCATTAATAACAGCCTTTATACAAATTAATTAGTAAAAAAACAGCCTTTATACAAATTAATTAGTAAAAAAACAGCCTTTAAACAAATTAGTAACAATCAAAAACAACAAATAAAAAAAAAATAGCCTTCATATTTGCAGCAAAAGAAAGGTTTTATAACAAAAAAAAAAATAAACAGCAAAAGAAAACATACTTCGGCCTTCGATTTCCCGATAAAATAAGACTTTGGCCTTCGTAATGGCTGTTGGTTTGGGAAAAGGGGCTTCGTAATGGTTTCAGAGGGTTTTTTGTCTAAGAGGTTTTTTTGTTTTGTTGCTGTGTTGGTCGAAAAGGGTTTTCTAATTTGCTGGGTTAAAAAAAAAGGTATGCTTGGATCATTAAGTGAATCGTTTAACGAAACGATTCACGATTCAAGCCGAATCGTACGGTTCTCACTCGTATCGGCCGATTCTATAACCCTTTGCGATTCTACCCCCGATCCGAATCGGTTTGGCTTTGAATCGAATCGAATCGTACGATTCGACTCGCAAATCGTACGATTTTGATAACTATGGACAAAAGCTGGACAAATGATGCCGGACCTCACATTTTTATGGATAAAATGAATATCAACCTCCACGTGCTTCGTTATCTCATGAAGCACAAAATCAGATGCAAGCATAATAGAGGACTTTGTTTTGCAAAATAACTTCGATGATTCTTTTTTCATAAAACCCAACTCCCTTAAAATCGATCGAAGCCATAAAATCTCACATGCCCCTTGAGACATCGCACTGTATTCGGCCTCTGCTGAAGATCGTAAAACCACCGCCTGCTTTTTGTTCTTCCATGAGATGAGATGAGAACCATATAATGTACAAAAGCCCGAAGTGGAACGTCTATTTGTCTTATACCCTACATAGTTTGCATCCTAAATCATGAGAGGCCTTTTTGACTCCTCGAGCAGAAAACAACCCAAGTCCTTGACACGAATTGAGGTGGCTCAAAATGTGGTAAACAATATCTAAATGTACAGTGCGTGGAGCATGCACGCCAAATCTGGCTTCGTGTTGGTCAAATAAATGAGACGACCAATTAATCGCTGATAAACTGACGGATCAAGAATCAAATCGCCCGTCTCGGCTGAGAGCTTCAAGTTGGGGTCTATAGTTATAGAAGCTGGACGACAACCTGGCATCCCGGTCTCCCGAAGATCCAAAGTGTACTTCGATTCGGACAAAGATATCCTGTGTTGGGACCGAGTCACTTCAATCCCAAAAAAGCAGTAGAGAGGACCTAAGTTCTCCACATCAAATACCTTGTTAATATCTCGTTTTACTTGGGCAATCCCATCAACATCATCATCTGTAATAATAATATCATCTACATACAACAATAAGATGATGCATTTACCATCGGGCTGTCGACGGATGAGACATGTATGATCAGAATGGCACCGAGTAAAATTCATGGAGAGAATCACCTTACTGAAACGGTTAAACCAAGCCCTAGGTGAATTCTTAAGGCCATAAAACGACTTTCGAAGACGACAAACTTTCCCGGTATACTCCCTCTCAGCTCGAAAACCCGGAGAAAGGTCCATATAGATGGTCTCGTATAAATCGCCATGTAAAAAGGCATTTTTAACGTGCAACTAATGTAGAGACCAAGAATGAGAGGCCGTAAGTGAAACTAAATATTGAATCGAAGTGAGCTTAGCCATAGGGACTAGGGCTGTCAATGGACCGGGTCTGGATCCGGACCCAGTCCGAATTAACGGATCTGAGCAAATTTTATAGACCCGATTATCCGATTACCTGATTAGTTAATGGACCGGATCTGGATATACATGACTCCGATCCGATAAGGACCCGACCCGAATGGGTATATATATAATATAATAAATATATATTTATATATAATATTATATATATAACTATATATATAAACTATAATAACAGTTAACTATATATATAAGTTATATATAACTGTTATAACTTCTAATAGTTATAAGTTATAACAGTTAACTAGTTATATATATATATAAACTATAATAACAGTTATATATATAAGTTTACAGTTATATATATAGTTACTTATAACAGTTAACTATATATATTATATATAGTTAACTGTTATAAGTAACTATATATATAACTGTAAACTTATATATATAACTATTATTATAGTTTATATATATATATATATATATATATAGTTACAGGTATTCGGGTCGGGCTCCGGGTCCTTAACGGATCCGGGTCTGGATCCATTTTCTGAGACCCGACGGGTAATCGGGTAAGACCCCATCCGCTAAAAAAATACCCGGATCGGATCTGGATATATCCTTAACCGATCCAGACCCGACCCGTTTACACCCCTAATAGGGACAAAGGTAGCACCAAAATCCTTCCCCGGGACTTGAGTAAATCCCTTAGCCATGAATTGCGCCTTATATTGATCAACAGATTCATCGACCTAATGTTTCACATTTAAAATTCATTTGCATCCAACTGTCTTCTCCTCAGGGGTATGGACACAAGCTCCCATGTACCATTTCAATCCAAAGCATCCATTTTCATTTTCCTCGCTTTTACCCACTTAGGATTCTGGAGAGCCTCAACCAGAAATGGAGTCAAGGTCGCCTAGATATACTCGATAGGGACCATAAAGACTATCATAAAAAAGATGTTGAGAAATAGGATGATTAGTAGTACAAGCATGGCCATAACCGGAATGGGGCCGGCAAATGGGAGAACGATAACAAGGTTGAAAATGAGTAGGAAGTGGTAAAGGAGAGGGTGAGCTACCCGAGTCTGGAGAGGGAGCTAGCAGAGGTGGATGAGGGTGACGGGAATACACGTGCAGGGAGGGCTTTGGAAGTGGGAATGAGGAGTCTCATCAAATAAAGGAATAGGTCGGGCAAGAGATGAAACCTCATTGGAATACACCTGCAGGGAGGGCTCTGGAAGTGGGGAAGGAGTCTCATGAAATAAAGAAATATGTCGGGCAAGCGGTGAAGCCTCATCCTTGAATGACATAGGAATAGGAGATTCTGGAGTAGTCACTCCCACCCTTTATAAAAAAGGGATATCTTCATGAAATATAACATCAAGAGAATGATACATATGTTTGGATAACGGGGCATAACACCGACACCCCTTAGACATAAAGGAGTACCTAACAAAAATGCGCTGAATAGATTTGTCATCAAGTTTGTGTCTAGAGCGACTACGGTTATGAATAGAACAAGTACACCCAAATACTCAAGGGAGGATATGGAATAAGGGACTATCGGATCGAAGATACTGATGGGGCGCCTTACATACTAAAATCCGACTTGAGGTGCGATTTATGATGAAAGTGGTGGTAAGGACTGTAAGGTGCCAATAATACTTGAACACCTTCATACACCTCAACAAGCACCAAACAACTCCCATTAGATGATGATTTTTTCGTTTTGCAACCCCATTTTGCTCGAGTGTATATGGGCAAGTGAGTTGGTGAAGGATCCTTTTCTGATTAAGTCCCAACTGAAATTCATTATAAACAAACTCACGCCCATTATCGGATCGGATGTTATGAATCAATGTTTGAAATTGAGCCTTAACCATTTGAAGGAACTGTACAAATAAGGGAGGATTTCTGATTTTTTTCAGAAGATACACCCACATACACCGAGTATGATCATCAATAAAGGTCATATAATAACGATGACCAGAAAAAAACAATAACAAGAATGGTCTCCAAATATCAGAATGGATCAAATCAAACATACTAGGAGCACAATTCATATGTGGTATGTAGCTAGCCTTAATATGCTTAGAGAGCTTACAAACTTCACATAAGAACCTTTGTTCCTTGCAAGCTTTAAAAAGGGGAAGGAGATAACTAACATAGATATTGAAAATTAACATGCTCTAAACGAGCATGCTATAAATTCAAGGTCCGGAGGGAAACCTCATAAAAAATGGAACTCGACATGACAGAAGCACTAAGACTAGAGGTGAAAGGTTGTGGTGGGTCCCCGAAATAGTACAATCCATTGCACTCATAACCCTTGTTAAGAATCCTCTTCATACTCAAGTCTTATAAGAGGCAATGGTAGGAAAGAATACGACAGTGAAATTGAGATGCTTGGCAAGTTGGCTAACAGTTAAGAGATTAAAAGAAAAATTCGGATAATGCAAAACTGATGAGAGAGTAATATCGGAAGATACACACACATCCCATTTACTATGGATATGTACGTGTATGGGAGCGGTCCGCAATACGAAGGTACTGGCAAATGAGAATGATGGGTGAGGAAAATGAGAGATAACTCTTTCGCCATGTGATCAGTGGCTCCAGAATCCAAAAGTCCATTAGGCTTTGAAGCTCTAACATGACAAACAATGGCGGTATGAGAAGAATCGCCTCCACACGACTGAGGATCCATCCAAAGACCAGTGATATCAAGAACTTTGGTCATTCGAGATCTTGAAAGATGTCTATAAATAATTTACCCATTACCAAGACGGGATCTCAAGGCAAATTTGTACTCATTCATATGGGGACTTGTACCCAATTGAAACGGGTTACGTTTTGCTAATGAAAAAGTATCTTGTCTTTTACTCAAATTTGTCATTCAAAACCTAAATTACCAACAAATTGCCTTGAAATCACCCTCCAATCAAGAACTACTAATAAAACTCATCAGCAATCACGAAAAACATCCATAGTACTTCAAAAAATATCCCCCAAACATGAAATTATTTCAAAATCATCCCCCCACCAAAAAAAAGGCCAAAGATTGGCAACCAATCACAAAATGCCGTTGAAAATAAAATCGGCAACCCTCAACAATATAAGGATGTATAAAGTTTATTACATCAATAAAAGAGAAGAGAAAGAACCTTAGAAAAGGGTAAAGAAGAGGAAAAAGCTTTAGATCTAGGGTTTGGTCCTCAAAGAAAAGGAAAAGTACCAAGGGGATTAAATCCCAAAACCCAATTGAAACAAAAAAGGGGCGGCTGCCCTGTGGCCGGAAAAAGGGACAGCGACCGGAAAACTCAGCGGCTGGCCGGCCCGAAGAAAGTTGCGGTTTTAGGGTTTGGTTAGGTTAGGGTTTGGTTGGGTTACGGTTTGTGGGGATAGGGTTAGGGTTAGGGTTAGGGTTTGTGGGGTTGATGCACAAGAGGAAAAAAAGGTGTTTAGGGTGTGGAGGCTCTGATACTAGGAAGATTTTTATGAGGTAATGGCTTACCCAATTGGAACGCCAATAATTGTATTCATACTAAACATATTACAATTTTAGAGGGTTCTAGAGACTACAACACTAAGACTACAACTAAGGTCCAAAACACGGAGGGTCCAATACAAAGGGAAAAATACTATAATAACATGAAATCCAACAATATCGATCATATAATTTTCTTCAATGGCGCGCTTTTGGTGTATTTTGCATGTGTCCACACTATATAAGATGAATTTCTTTCAATGTATATCGCACATAAGCTACTTAATTACCGTCTCAATAATGTGTTTATTTACATTTTGGTCCTTTCTTGTTTTACCATAGATCTATCTATCTTAACATGTGCACTTTTCCACAATTTTTTTCTGAACATGTTATTCTCAGTTGACCCGTCTTCTATCCCATAAAGTTCATCTTGTATTATAGCAGTCCCATAATATTTTCCTTTTGCGTTGCAAGGTTAACATTAACATATTTTTTTGGATAAATAAGGTTAACACTAACATAATATGATAATATCACTTCTTCACTTGAACCAAGTGCCATTACAATATCTTCCTGCCCAGGGATTATCAGGCAAATGAAATGTTCATTCTCGGCCTTAAAGTTTCACTGTCTCTCCATTTGTATTTCTACTCCTAGAAAAATTGCATTCCATGCACTGAGTTTTATTCTTGATTATTTTAAGTCTCTCAATTCTAGACTGTTTATTGAACTTATAATGCAAAATTGAAGTTTCACTGCCTATCCATTTGTATTTCTACTCCTAGTAAAATTCCATTCCATGTCTTACTTTTAAAATTATTATTACTTTAAACAAAAGGATTGCCAAATAACGTATATTATAGTAAAACTCATTTATTGTGAAACTTATTTTGTACATCACTAGTCAATTGATCCCTAACTAGGGCTACCAATCCCAGAATCAATAGCACTTTCCTCAAATTCAACATTATGGGCTGAATTTGGCCCAACATTATAAATACGGTAAAAAGGGACTGAAAGCTGGTTGGTAACCCACTTTGATTTAAAATAGCCCCCAACGATTAGCAGGTGGAAATTGTCTCTACTTTCTCCCTCCTCCCTCTTTTTTTCAAGCATAATGAGCGTTACTTGCTTCAACTCTCTCCCTCGAGACCATAATCGCCTCTCTCTTTCTCTCCCTCCTTCCCTCCCCGTCTAGCCACAGCCCTCGCTCTCACTGTCGCGAATTTAGCCATCGACCAATTAAATGGTGGTGATGTGGTTTATGATTTTGAAATATTTCAACAGCTTGTTTTTCCGTTCTTTGCGAATTAAGAAATAAAGCTAATGATTTAAGTCTGAAAGGTAAAATTTGAGGAAAGTGCTATTGATTCTGTAGTTTGTCCATCTTTAAAATCTGGATTTTGTACTGAAGCATTTTCAATGCACCATTTGGTTCTGTAATCTCTGTATATATATATATATATATATATATATATATATTTATATCATCTTTTGATTTTTGGTTAGATTGAAAATTTTGGTTCAGATTTTATATTCTATTTTTGGTCTTTGTGAAGAAATGAATGCAATATGATTTTGGATTGTTGCAAAACATTTTTAACTTGCTGGCCCGACCCATCAGCTACCTCAGCCCATATTTTTACCTCCCCACTTCACCCCCCCCCCCCCCCCCCCCCCCCCCACACACACACACAACCCACACCCACACCCCAAAACAAAAATACCAGCCCAACGCACCCAGCTGCAAGTACTATATCCATAGTTATGTCACAAAATAAGGACTTAAGTAGAGCTCTACTTCTATTACCTTGTAACGTATAATTATTTATTTCTGCCTTGAGTGCATTGTTTCTTCTTTCCTAATTCCATTATTGTCTGCTTTTTATTTTCACACAATAGGTGAGGTCTACGACTCTTGACACGTGGCTACCAGAACAGGTTGCATTTATGCAATGTAAGACAATTCTCTCTCTTTCTTTCTCCCTCTCTCTCTCTCTCTATATATATATATATCAATGTATGCACGTACACACACGCTCAACAGGTTGTGCTTATGTGGTTGTTATGTCCGCAATTTATTGTTTCTATTAAAATAGTTTTTCTTGGTGTAGCTATTGGCAATGAGAGGTCGAACAGTTACTGGGAAGCAGAACTGCCATCACAATTCGACAGGAGCTCAATTGAAACATTTATCCGTGCCAAGTAACTTGTCTGAACTCTATTTTTTGTCGGCATATGAGAATAATTTTTTTTTTCTTTTCTTCTTTGTTCCATGTAAGCCAAACGGGTGTTTTCAGGTACCAGGAGAAGAAATGGGCTTCTAAGAATGCTACACAACCAACTCAGATAATAGGTGAAAAGAGCCCTAGTGACAAGTCACTACAAGGTGGGGCCAAGATTGGCATCCCAAAGAAAGCAAGAAAATACTCTCTTGAGGAAGAGATTCTCAATAAGCACACGTCACAAGTTGCTCCTACAACAAGACCTCGTGGGGTAACATTATTTTATATAATTTACTTTTTTTGCTTTTATAATGGAAGTTATTCCTAGAATTTAATTCATAAAGGTTATGTACGGGTTTTGCTCCGTCTTTCTATAGACTGCTTGTTTTGACAGTCTGATAAACCATGAATGTACAAAAATTGGAGTCAATTTTGAATCTTGAACATCAACAAAGAATCCCCTGTACATTCCATTTATAATTTTAATCAAAATGACCCTGACACCATAAATGAAGAGCTAAGACATAAAATACCTATTAAAGAGCTCTATGAAAGAAAATTAAAATATGTAGGAACCTGGTATCTGTCAAGGAAATTTGTATCTAGATCTGCTACCATTCAAGGGCAGAAAACATAAGCATGTAGAAAGTTAGGTTACATCATAGTTGCCAGGATCTCTACACTCCGTACATTGATTCTGGATTGCAAGACTCGAAAGGGTTAATGCTCTGGATCTCCTAATGTGTTGCCCAACTTTAACATATATATATATAATTAATATTTGATGGTTCAGTTGATACACTATATACCTTCTCATTGACCCCCCTTTACATTGGCGAAATACATGTATTCTTGACAATATATTAGTCTTTAAACAACCTCAACAACAGTTTTGAATTGCTCCATAATCCGAAGTAGTGAATCAACTAAGCCTAACCCCACCATACCATGTACTGTTTAAAGCAACGTACCGCATCCCATGTAACAGAAACCGAAGCACACTAGTTACTGAATTTGAACATCATAGCCACCCTCCTACCTTAATATGTGAAATTTTTTTATGGGGAGTCTGGTCACAAGTAGGGGGAGTGTTGATTACTTCAATACTCTTTTAGTTACAGTACCAATCTGAAATAAGATTTGGCTCCGATTTCAATTTGTATTAATAGAGTTCTTTGAAAATAATCAAGAATGAGGAAAAGTAAAGTTACTGAAGAGAAGGATTGCGTCTGAGGCACTGAGAGAACACTAGGTTACCGGCTCTAAGATATTACAAGAATAGCCCCAGTACCTGTGAGCATTGAGTCAAATAATTTAGATAAAGTTTAGAAGGCAACGCTGTGGGCCACTTTTTTAATAACATTTTTTTCTTCATCAATTGATAGTCTCTCTTTCTTGAAGGGATCTTGTGTTTTTCCTTGTCAGATTAATTCTTTGACCAAGTTTTTGCTGACTCTATGAAGGTGGCTCGAGTAGATTTCAATATATAATTTCTTAGTGGGACTTCTTTATGAATTAAGTGAATGGATTTCTTCTTCGCTTCTTGTTATCAACTTGTTAAATGTCTGCAGCCATGATCACTATATATACTAGTTTTTAGCCCTGCACGATGCGCGAGCTGTTTTAAAAATAAAATATACAATCACATAACAACAATTTTAAGTAGCTTAATGCCATATATTTCTTAAACATAAAACGTTAAATAAAATAATTTTTTTATTGCAAAGGTATAATAATATATTTGCAAGCATTGAAATGGTTTATATTAGACCAAGATTCGCATGTTCGCAAAAATATTCAAAGATTCATACACTTATAATTCAAACTACAACAGTTATTCCTAAAAATTACTCCACAAAATAGAGCTCTTGATTTTTTGTTCCCATAGCACCCCAAGAGAAGTATCTTAGATAGTGTTAAATAATCATCTACCAACTTATTACATTTTTGGATGAACAACAATAGTTAGCTTTTGGCTATTTTGGTGACCATGGTACATAAATATTAGTTTTTGAAAGACACTTAACTGGTTTGAATTGTGCATGATCATGTGCAAGCACGGATCCAGCCTCCGGGTGAAATAAATTTCAACTGCATTTTAGTTCACTAGTTGTGCCCACGTGCGTTGCACGTGTGGGCGAGTCCAGATATTCAACTTCAGTATTTGAATAAATGAATAAGAATCTTTAAATTTCAAAATATTTTATGTAGATCGTAAATCCTATAAAAAATTATGGACAGGTAATGAAGTGAACTAAACGATTTGTGTGAAAGAATGTAGTGACAATGATGTAAGAAGATAAGAATTTTGATGAAATTGAAAAAATTACTGTGAATGAATCCGAGTTATTAAAAATGTAAAATGCAAAGCAATAGATCGTTTGTTTTGGGAAGACATTGGATAATAACAATTTGGAATAAAAAACGAAAATGTATTCATCAAATATGTTACTTTTGACGTTTGTTTGGATTCAAAGGTTCTTCTTCCTCTTCAACTTTATGAGCGACGAAACGTGCAAGCTTTCGATCCGAATCTTTAAGCGATTTCCCTTTAATGTAAAATTGTAGATTTTTTCAATGCACGTATATAACTTTTAAATATAGTCCGAGTGCATAATTCCCTGTGGAATAAAATAATAAATGTGAATATTAAGTATACATAATTAGTATTGAGTGTTTTTAATTTATGTATGAATATGAATTGTTAATAACAACGATATTACCTTTTCCTTTGAAGCGATGAAAGTTTTTATAGAAAATATATTTTTTTAATAAAAAGTTCAGTTTCTTAAAAATAAAGTTTTTTAAAAAATAAGATTTTTATAAAAAAATATTTTTTTTCTAAACGGACCCTCTCTCCCTGTCATATGTGTCCCGCCAAAGATATTGGAAAAGTTTAGGAACATGTGGAAATATTGTAGTTATTTGACTATAGCTCATTAACATAATTTTTATGACACTATGTTCTTTCACCATTCAACGTATACATGACAAAATCAGATATAAACTACACAAAAATCAAACTGGAGAAAAAATTCATTTGTGTCCTACACAGGAAAAAAAAGGGAAAAATGGTTGAAACAAAACTTCTGTACTATGTAGGTAACATCCCCTAGACCAATGAATATAAGCTGTGTTTGTTGACTTTTTGTTTCAGTTAATAAACACATTTATCATGGGAAACTCAAGTGAAGTGTCATTGATTCCCCCAGCTTAGTATTGTGTTGATTGGAATAGGAAAATGGATGTTCACGATACTCTAATTATTCAATAATTAAAAAGAAGTAATTAAAATATTGAAGAATGAATTAACTACGGCAATCGGAGAGAAAATACATCACATGTGTATCCTTAACAAACGTAAACTACATAATTATAAATTAAAACCATGATTAAGGGCATACTACAGAGAACATTCCATCTATAACACTTCATTTTGCCTATAAAGACACACACACGCACAGGGAGAAAGAGATAGATGTCTAATTGGCCCAATACTGATCCAGATTTTGGTCATCCAATGTCTAACAGTACTTCATTATGTTTTCTTATTCTATACAAAGGAAGACTATAGTCATGTGCTCACTGGAGGTACATGGTTAGTACTAAATCATTACTTAACAGTTAGGAAATGGGAGCAAAAATATAGCCCAACAAAATCAAGAGAGGCCACCACAATCATCTGTATTCAATTACATCATTTGGCGTTGGAATATTATGATAAAAGTTATATTTTATGGCCTAAAACATGGATGAGGGTAACCTACCATTCGTCCCTTAGATGCTCGTGCTACCTAGGAGCAAAAAATAAAACCAACAAGTAAAAGAGGAGATAAAGTAAAGGTTGGGTTGGTTATAGGTTTCAGAAACTTTCCTATTTGAATATCTCTATCACTTGTATGCCTCCAACATTCGAAAGAACACATCAACCTCCTCCCTCCCTCCTCCCCCAGAAATTGGGATTCCTAACATCTTGACCACTTATGCGCGTAATGTAGTCCGTTACTAATCCCTACTTATCGACAACAATACGAAACAACTCAGAGAATCTCACCTCCAAAGATTCATCACCACATTATATATCCATAAAAGGGAACACAAACAGTGATGAGTTAATGCACACAGTGTTGGAGCTAAAATTGTTCTCTCACAGTATAATGTGAGAAGTTACTGATTTATATACTAATTACATGATAAGAGTTTATGGTTTAAAGAAGGATACAAAAACATTTGGAATTTTGTTTCAACTAAAATAGATAAATTACACTTGGGTAATTAGATGGGAGATTGACTTGATCTGATACACTTCCTTTAAGTGGACGGGGAGCAAGAGAGAACCCGTAGCTTGTCACGAAGAAACTGAAATCGCATTGAAGGCAAAACTTTTGTGATAATGTCAACAATTTCATCGTCGCTGATCATCGATACACGCAACCCAATCTGAGTTAAAAAAAAAGACTGAAGATCAAGCGGAGATGATTTTTGAAGGAACAAACCTAGTGTGGCAGTGTGTTTTAAATAGTAGAAATTTTGTTTCAAGGTTGTCCAGTGATCGTTGGTAGGGTCGCATAAATGGCGAACTTTGTTTACAACAAAGTCGAGGTCACGTATTGTTAATGTCAAGTATTGTAAAGAACAAACAACATGTCAAAATTTTGTAGGATCCAAAATTGGTTTGCCTCCTGCCTTAGATAATTTTGTTGTCTTGATGGTGGGGTGAGAAGAGGTAACGAAAACACATCTTATGCACATACGACGACAAAAGTTAGATATACAACAAATTATATGGATAAATAATAAGAGGATAACGTTCGAGACAACATAACAACCTATACTACAATTGAGCAGTCTGTTAGTGAATGAAAGCATATACTGTAAAATCTTATGCTTGATACATTTTTTTCATTTAATTATGTGTCAGAAAAGGACATATTTTTTTCAGCTTGTTAAGGAGAAGATGATGAGGGGAAATGAACTTTGAGACCAAAGTCACCACTGTATGAAAGCTTTTCAAGTAGAAGATGATGACATAAAATGAAATTTGAGACCAGAATCATGACTGTATGGCTAGATTTCAGAACTTGGTTGTTTAGTTTCTACTGTTATTAACCTCCCCTGAGATCAGGCCTAATGCTATATTTTGTAATAGCCATTATTTTGCCCCTTAAAGAATTCTACATTTTCCCTTTCCATTACCCTCTAATTCATTAAAGTCCGTTGTTCTCAAGTAGACTTCAAAGAGGGAATTTTGGATTCTATGATCGTAGACACTTCATTGAACACTACACATGCTTCCCCGCATTTCACCTCAGTTCCAAAGTTATATGGCGATTACACATGTTAAACGTAACTGGTCTAGTAAACCGACATTGTTTCACCCGTTTGGTGCTATCTCATCAAACCAGTCATCATCATCTCTAAGTCCCCCAAAAATGTTATCAAGAAAATGGAAAGTAGGATGGACGAATTCTTCTGAGGTCATGGTTAAGATACATTTAAATGACCATTTTTTCTTTAAATTACAGACCATAAGAATTGATAATTAAAATCACAATGATACATTAATAAATTGGAATTACCTCGTAAACAAAAGTGAGATTCTTTCACTATGAGATTGACAATCCAAGCTTCCACCAACAATATTGACAATATCCTACAAAGTTTCAAAGGAAATATATGACCATCTCGAATATAAATTACAGGAAACAATTTCAATATGGTATTAACTACTTCACATACCTCCTAAACAAAATTGAAATTCCTTCACTCTCAGATTTACAATCCGAGCTTGTTCCCCCAATATTGACAATATCTTACAAGATTTCAATTAAAACTTAATTACGAAAAAGTTAAATGATAATTTTTTTTACGAAATATCAGATTAGAATCCTACTATTGTTAACATACCTGTAAGGAGTAAGTACATCATATTATATAGGAATGACAATAAACAAAAAAATTAAGTAGTTGTCTTAGTACCATCAACTATTGTAGTACTGAACTTCCACATTACGAAACTAATTAAAATAAATTGTTCTCATGAGTGAAATTTCAAGAATTAAAAGAAAACCCCAAACATTAGGCAAATGTCAATGAATAAAAAATAAGCATCAAGTGAGGTTCGAAATTTTAATCTATAGTACCAAATTTTTTTATATTAGTAGGCATACTTTTGAAATTAACATTTAAAACAATAGGCATATATTAATAGGCATATGTCAGTACGCATATGTCAATGTATATAAGTGTTTTCAAATTCACTTTTGAAATTAACATTTAAAACAGTAGGCCTATATTAATAGGCATATATCAGTACGCATATGCCAATGTATATAAAGGTTTTCCAATTCATGTAAAACTGGGAAGTACAATGAATGCATAAAAATAAAAATTTGTTAATGAGATAGATATCTATATAAAATTTATGTAATTGTTTTTAAATTAACAACTGCATAATTTTCAGCAACAATGAAAGACATAATAAAAAATTATAGATGGAATTAAGAGCGTTCACCTTCGTTTTTGAAAAAGAAACAAGAGCAACCAATGAAATAAACGATATAATTTCAATGAAATAGACATATCTAATTTACAAATGACTTATGTAGCCATATTTGACCGTTGGTTTTTTACTTCCATTTCAAAGGATGAATGAATCTGGAATTAAATTATTGGGATAGGTGACTGTTGATTTTTATTTTGGGAAGATGAATGAATTGCATTTTTTTCATATGTATTTGAGAGTAAATGCTTTGGACAATGAATTTTGATTTCCAGAATTGTAAGATGAATGAATGAATTTAGATGTTTTGTTATGTGTCGATGAATGTGAGTTGTCATATGTATTTGAGAGTAAATATTTGGGATAACTGAATTTTGATTTCTAGGGTTGGAAGATGAATGAATTTAAATAGTTTGGTATGTGGGAATGAATAGAAGAGAGATGGGAGGAATGAATGTGAGTATTTCGTATTTTGTGTTATTAAATAGCAGAGAGATATGTAAGACTATTATTAAGGGTATAATATGTATTTTAAATTTAATGAGGGTATTTTAGTCTTTTAAACATTGAAGAGGAACTCCCCTCTTTTAAAGTAGTAGAGATCTCTGTTGTCAGTATCGGCCGATTCTCGATACGTATCGGCCGATTCGGTTCGATACAGGCCTAAAAAGATACGTATCGGGGATCTGTATCGAAAACATCAGTGTATCGTGCGTATCGGGGCTGAATCGCGATTCGATACATGAATCGGGCGATTCACGATTCACTCGCGATTCAGTTATGCAGGGTCAGGTTGGGTTATTTCGGCACCAGGGCTTCAAAAACTGGAAAAAAAAGTTTTTTTTTTTTTATTTTTGTAGCCGAAAATGATTATAATAATGTTTAAAGACTTTTAAACCCATAAAGGAAAAAAATCCTAGGTATAAAAGGTCTCTTCTCATTTTTTCTTGCGCTCCCCACCATTAATATTCTGTCCACCTATTTCAAACAGCACTTTCTTGTCTTTTTCCTCAAGTTTTTGCAAAGGGAAGCTTCCACCCTATTTAATATCCTTTGTTTTGGTACTTTGGTAAGTAACCTAGTTTATTTATTTATTGTTTCTCACTTTCTCAACCTATTTAATATATTCCTACTTATTAAGTTGTCTTTATTTATTTATTGTTTTTGGTAGCTTTGATCTTTGATATTTCCTCTTTATTTATTTAGGAAATGGCTAAAAAAAGAGAAATGTTGTGGTTGACCCCACATGGGATTATTGTGAAAAGGTGAATGATAATAGATTGCATTTAAGATGTAATTTTTGTAAGGATGCAATATGCGGTGGTACTTTTTGAATGAAGCACCATCTTGCGAGTACGGGGAAAGATGCAAAAAAGTGTATGCAATGTCCCAAAGATGTTAGAAAAATGTTTGCAAACATTTTAGGAGTAAATGAGGATAATTATAATGAAGAAGGTGCGCAACAAAATGGGGATGAAGAGGAGTTTGAAGCTAAGTAAAATTTCAAAAAAGCGAAAGGAACTATGGATGCATGTCATTAAAGGGAAGAGAAAATAAGATGTTGTAACACAAACAACTATAAATGCAATGTTAGAAAAGAGGGACCCGGTCATTAGTGACATTTGTAAATTATTTTTATGGAAATGGTATAGCTTTTAATGTCGTAAAATGCCCCTTGTTCAAAAAGATGGTAAAATCAATTTGAGAAATTAGAAGTTTGAATCATATTATGTTATATAATTGATTGTAAAGTGTTCTCTATATTTTTATTTAATTTTTACAATTTAATTTAATTTTTGTGCTGTATCATACGATACGTATCGCGATACGATTCACGATTCACGATACATAGGGTTTTCGATACACGATACGTATCACGATTCAACAACTATGGTAGAGATATTTGACACAAATATCGTTCAGAGTGTTGGGGTCTTTCGAATCAACCAACCTGTAGCAAAGGAAAGTTAGATATGTTGAGAAGTAGAGTGAAATAAAAGAATTATTGAGGGGAGAGAGGCGTAAGTACGATGTCTAACAGTAAAATAATAATATATAGGAAATATTAGTTGGAAAATAAGTGGTTAGGCCAAAGAGAAAAAGAAAAAAAAACCCAAACATTTTTTCCCTCTGCCTTACGCACGCACTTATATAAAGTGTGAGAGAGAACATACATAAGACTCGCATGCTATCGTTATTGAATACAAAAAATTCTCTTATCAAGTTCATACAGATAGTAAAATTATTAAAGAATCACCATCATCGCTTGAAAAAGGTAATTAATTTAATTCCCGTCTAATATTATAATTTAAAAACGGAACGAAATGCCCAAGTGGCATCCACCGATCACTCCAATATCCAAACCCCACAAATTAAGGGGAAAAGAAGCACATCCTTTGGCCACACACATCAGGTTTGTATAAGGTTCAATTATGCGGTTCATAGAAATTTTACACTTGCCTATAAAATTTCCATTACATTTGTACTAACAAACAAACATAATAGGCGTTCAAAGAAGACACACCGTCAAATCAGATTTGTGGATAAAAACAGATAGCTTAAATGATGAAAAGTAATGGAATGGAGAATAAACTTCTTTTCCATTTCTCATCTAATTGCCATTGAGTTGTGAGAGAGGCATATAGGGAAACATTGGAAAATGCCAATTTCCCATCCTCAACTGCATGAACAACATAGAATATTAGCTCCGGTGGAAAAATAAAGCAGAGCAATTCCAAACTAACTTATCAATATAACATAAATTTATCATAATAAAAGGTCATCAACCAAACAAAAATGAAGTAGGGAGTATAACAAATCCAAGTTGTCCATTTTCTTTGAATTCATGCACATCGTAAATTTTTTTTGTATGGAATAATAAAATTTTGAAAAGGGAAAATTTAGAACTTTGTGAAAAAAGAGTTTCGTTATATATTTACTGAAATATCTTATACTGAATTGTACAATCATATAATAATAAAAAACTTGACAATTATCTTCCATATGTTATAAGTTAAAGGCAACACCAATACAATTATAAATATTAGAATAAACAAACAGATGGAACTAAATAAAAGTAAATTTGATTTTGAATGTACCTGAGATGCCTTAAAAATGTAATGAGCTAGGATCGTAGATGGAAACACTCCCTCAAAGACGTGACACCTGAAAATACAAACGCTTTATCCCTTAATTCAATATTTGGAATAGCGAAATAGTAGTTATGCCCCTTATAATTTTATATATTTAAAGCCCCAAAATTCCATTTTTATGTGATAGGCAAATGACATTTTCACTCCAATGGAGATTGAATCTAAAGGCGTAAATAGTCAGTTTGCTTTATCCACTTGATTCCACCCTACTTAGAAACCTGTAAATAATATAAACATACGGTAAGATCTTCGAGTTCCCAGACTACCCTTAATAAGTACTGAAGAAACTTAATCTTTGAGAACCCAGATTGATAAACGCAATGAACACATTCACTTTCAATACTTATATAGACACAATTTTCAATTTTATTGGAAGGTAGGAATATTGAAAACCACAGATTTGTGACATACCTTTTCATATCCTTGAGGTTCGGGGTAACAGGGGCCTTGTATTTCAAAGTCTTGAAGGCATATTGCAATGAGGACAATGATTGATGCGGTTGGGAGGTGCCCTACAGAATTGGATCGTTTATGATTATGGTTTTATCACGATGAGAGAGAGAGAACGGGAGCATGTTAGATGAGGAAACCATTGGAATAGAAGGGGTTTGATAACATATTACTGGTATTAGTAACATAGAAGGAAAATAAAGAGGACTGGGATCTTGAAGATGGAGAGACGTGATGAGAGAGAGAAAGAAGGTGAAATGAGATCTTGTAGAAGGGTCTTTTCGTCTGCAAATAGGGGCATGAAACTTCAAATCAAATTACGTATTAGATACACACATCGGCTGTTAATAAATGAACCACAAATGATATGCCACGTGGCTCATTTTCAAAAGAATATATATATATCAAGGTTTTAAAAGGCGCGAGGCGTGGTCAAGGCGTAGAGGTCAACTCTCAAGCCTTAGGAGCCTAGGCGTATAAAGGCACTTTCCCTTTTTTATTATTTTAATTATTCTAACGCTAGTAATTTCATAAAATAATACGTACCTTTAATTTTAAAAATATATCCATATGTTTGGTAGCCATCTTTCTCATATGCATGCTCTATAATCAATATATAAAATGTATTTCTCAACATTTATTAAGCAATATACAAAATGTATTTTTCATAATTCAATAATCAATAGTAATAATCATTCAATAATCGATAATTAATAAATGATTCAATATAAGAAATGTATTTTTCACCTTTCAAATGAAACATATAGACTTTTCGTCGGAAGTCGGTAGGCAATTTTAGGCTTTTTTTTTTGGATTAGAGGCAGAGAGGTTTGGGATAATGTTTGTATTTTGATTGTTTTGGACGAGATATTGGTCCGGTTTGTAAAAAAAGTCTTTAAAAGGCGATATCGTTTCACTAAAGCATTGTTGTTTTTAAAAAAGAAGTGCGCCTTAAGGCGTTTACCGAGAATAAGGCGTAAAAGGCTTAAGGCGGGGAGTTTCTCCCAAGCCTTGAGCCTAGGCGCGCCTAGACGGGCCTTTTAGAACACTGATATATATGAGTGTGTGTGTGTGTGCGCGCGTGTGCGTGTGTGTGTTCTCCATGACCTAGTTCAGTTAGTGGGCTGAGCACTTTTACCAATTTAATGAATAGTAAGATGTCTTAGAGAAGCATTTAATAGAGGCTTTAGGTAACCATTTGGAAATAAAAATAAAAAAAATAAAAAACAAAAGAGACTTTAGGTGAGGCAGAAGGGCGATATTGCCAATAGCTGTAACTGATCATGCAGAACTGTCGTGCAGAGCATTGAAGTTTTTTCATCTAAATCAGGTTTCTCTCTCTAATTTTTAAACTGCCGAGGTGATTGGAGGTTGTTTTACGTTCATCTGTTTACATACTATTATGCTGATGCTTAAAAGAACTGGATTTTAGTTCTCATGGTCTTCTTGCTTCACCAAAGACTCCCAAAAAATATATATAGAGAAAATAATAAGATAAGCAAGCACAAATAAAAATAAAAGATAGAAGGTACACACCAGGAGTTTACATCGTTTGGCAATACATGCTGACGTCCGCAGAGCCATAGTTTCACAAATGAGATATAACGCATTCATGATTATAAATTACAAGAAGAGATTCACTCAAACCCTTACTTCTCATACAACATAATCTCTCACAAGAAAACAGTAAGTTTTAGACAAGAACTCGCGCTTCACCCTCTCAAAGACAATAGTTCTTCTCTTGAGAAGGTTTTTTCTCGTTGTTGGAATGAGAGTACAACAAATGTCTTATCCCGGGACAACGATATTGCGTGAATTTGTAAAAGATTAAAGGTTTGCCCTCCTTAACACCAATTTGTGTTAGCTGAGATGGTGGCTTGAGATCTGACTAGTGGTATAAAAGACAATGGTCATGGGCTCGACTTTGGTCCGTGTCATTTGTTGGGGAGATTGTGTTGGAATTAGAGTACAAAAAATGTCTTGCCCCCAGGACAACGATGTTGAGTGAACCTTTAAAAAGATTAAAGGTTTGCCCTCTTTAACATCAATCGATTTTAGGTGTGATGGTGACCTGAGATCTGACTAGTCTATTCACACGGGTTGCAAATTCCAATTCTGTATACTCAATGTAATAAATACGATCATAAAAATGATGAGAATTAGGGTTTATTTTAATATTTTCTTGCATTTTATTGTAATTTCCTTTATTTTTAGAGCTTTATTAGTTTCCAAATATATTTGGGACTAATATGTCATTTTTAGATATTAGTTACTTTTTTTAGTCTTTTTGGGTAATAACTTGATTGGCAAGCTAACTCTTCCTATAAATAGGCCACTTGGCTCTCATTTGTACTTAACCTTGAATATTAAGAATAGAGAGAGAGAGGAAGAAATCCATTTCTTTAGTTTAGTTGTCGTCGTTGTTGTTGTTGTTGTGTAGAATAGATGTTGTGTAGCTAGTTGTTATGTAGGTAACTTCTTTTTTTTCGCTTCCGCACTCAAATCCACATCAAATTGGTATCAGAGCCGCGTTTGTTCTTGGCGCGAGGATGATTATCAAATACAAGTCAAATTCAGGATAGGACCCCTCCGACTTCATATTACGTACAACAAGTCCCACCATCGAAACCCTAACGAACCATTACCAAAACCCTTCCCCAAATTTCATCCAAGAAAGCACCTCCATCGTGAATGGTGCACCACCACCACCACCACCACCACCACCTGCCTATGAAGCACGTACACTCTCCTGGAAGTCAACATGTTGTTTCCGACAACGTGTCGGACACCTATGAAAGCACGAACACTCTCCCGGAAGTCACGAGTTAGCTTTGACTCAAGTGATGGTGATTGTGCTTTATTTATGATTCTTAAGGTCAAAGTGTGTTTAAATTTTGTTATGTATGGTACATTTTCTTAGTTTCATGTTAAGAATGCTCTAATAATGTATTTTATGGAGAAAATCTGCTTTATTTCATTAATATATATTGAAATATATATTATATATTATACGTATCATAGCGTGTCGTATCCTAGTTTTTGGATCAATCACGTGTTGCGTGTCACGTGTCGAAACACGTATTACGTGTCTGTGCTTCATAGCCACCTGCTGACCGTCCCGCCCAAAAAAAGCCCCTACAACCCAACCAACTTCCAAACCCACCGCCCCTGCCTCGAGACCCCATCCCAACCCTCGTCCAACCCTAACAAACCCTACCCGACTTGCCCCAGAACCCATGGACCTACCCAAACACCTGTGTGAGACCCTCGGACGTCGTAAGAGGCCGGAAACCCTGGCCGCTGCTATTGCAACCCTCGGACAGCAGTACAGACATCAAGAAGCAGGAACGGCGACCCCCTTAATGGTCTAAGAAGGCACGACGGGTATTATCGGAACCCTCAGGACTGCTACAGATGGGTCTCTTCAAAACGGGACTGCTAAACCACATCCAATGACTCCCAAAACACTTCCAAGATCATCCATAACCACATTTAAATGTCTCAATTCAGAAATTGACTCCAAGAATGATTCCATTTCAAACTCTAACCGATCTTTCCCATCTAAATTCATTTCCACAACCTTGGGACAAGGGTTCCGCCATTCGCCCAACCCTACCGAGGGTCGTCCAGCTCTAACACCTCATTCCGGCACTTTCTCGATACCCTCACCCCCAAGATATGCCCAAATTGTCCCACCCCATTTACCCCCCAAAACCACCCCACATTACCCCAAAATTCTAATCCTAATCCTAATAAACATTATTATTCAACACCGGCAGCCTCCTACCACATCACAAACCCTAATCCAATTTTCCCACCACCTGGACCTCTTCAACACACTATTTCCCAACCAATTTCTTAAAATTACAATTCAGCCCCTGCATTTTTCAATAATTACAAATCTGCCCCAAATTTATCAAGGTCCTACGATTTAATCCCTCCCTCACCCGAAGAATACCTTTCTTACAAATTTTCGTGGGATGGTACCAAATACGGCTTCGATATGAATGCATGTGCCGATTTTGACAAGGTTAGTTGTGCCATCATCAAGAAACTCCAAAGTCTTTAAGATTCTTGGGCCGAGACGGATTCCTATCTCTCTCAGAAGCTTCACACATTGGCATATAGTGCTTATTCTATCGGAGAGTATGAGATGTATCATCAACACCTACATAGATGTTGAGCCGAGTATTATGAGATGGAGATGGCACGTGAACAATGGATACGTGCACGAGCGAGGTATTTGGTCCCATATTTGGAGTACTTGTCCAACGGTGTACCTTCTCCTACATCCGATGTCATTCCGGCGCACACCGATGATACTATCTCTTCGGATATGCTTCATGAGGATGTCTCCGAGGTTGTTGAGACCCCGACGATGCTTGTTAGTGACTCCTCCTTGTGACTTTTTTTTCATATTCGAGGAGGATGGATGGCTCACTTGTACTCGATATAGGGATTTGGAGACATTTGAGATTGTGGACTTCATTCCTATCTTTGGGGTAGAAGATGCATGGTACTTCCTATGTGATTTTTTCGATTTATTTGTTGAAGATGGTTGGGAGACTCGCACTCATTATCGCGAAATATTTGATTTGATGGATTTTTTTCCCATTTTTTGTTACGATGATAAGTTTTGTGATGATGGTTCGGTGGTTGTTCCTTTGAAGAGTATATGTTGCGTGGGATGATCACGATTGGTGTGGGATTTGTGAATTTTTTCTGGGTTCCTTATGACAAGTGCTCCACGCCTCTTTTACATGATTGGATGAAATTTGGCATCAACGGCCTGCTCCGCGTCGATCTTGTGTTGGCCCTTCATGTGGACAGTTTAGAGGCCGACTTCTCCTTAAGGCTATTTTGCGAGTCGTTATGCGGGACGCTTTAAAGGACGACTTCCCTTTCAAGTAGGGGAGCCCCCGGATGTTGCCCTCACACACATTTTTATCGCTCGGGACGAGCTCTCTCAAGTAGGGGAGAATGATAAGAATTAGGGTTTATTTTAATATTTTCTTGCATTTTATTGTAATTTCCTTTATTTTTAGAGCTTTATTAGTTTCCAAGTATGTTTGGGACTAATATGTCATTTTTAGATATTAGTTACCTTTTTTAGTCTTTTTGGGTAATAGCTTGATTAGCAAGCTAACTCTTCTTATAAATAGGCTACTTGGCCCTCATTTGTACTTAACCTTGAATATTAAGAATAGAGAGAGAGAGAGGAAGAAACCCATTTCTTTAGTTTAGTTGTTATTGTTGTCGTTATGTAGTGTAGATGTTGTGTAGCTAGTTGTTGTGTAGATAACTTCTTCTTTTTTACGCTTTCGCGCCTAAATTCACATAAAAAATGAAACCCAGTAGTTGAATAAAAGGCTCCAAAACACTCGGATGCTGCAATAACGTTTTTCCTTTCACTTAAAAAATCTGCCCAGAACACAAGATTTCTCCCATACAGCAATGCGGGGACGCAACAGTATAGGACAATCTCCCAAGATACAACAAAGCAGGGATACTGTAGGGCCAATGAACCAGTCACCCAGTTTGCCAAAACCATTCCTCGATTGGACAAAACTTATATGAACAGTAAATGTCAATCCATCATTGAACTTTAAAGGTGGGGAATGGAAATCCAGCCAAATAATGCATGGGTTTCCATTCGATGTCTTCAATAGATTTTGAAAAATAATTCAAAAAAGAGACGTGAAAGTTTTGAGAGAGGTGAAACCAGATTATGTTACGTGAGCACTTATCTTTCTTTACATGTCAACCGCAGATGATATTTCCAAGATTTTAGTAGTGGGACTTTGGCTTAACTTGACCTCTTGTTTCTCAATTATATTTTTGTTTGAGTTAATTTTATCATTTAATGATAAGAAAATTGAGAAATTTTACAGGTTATTTATACTTGAACAGGGTTCTTTGGATATGAAAAGCAGTATTATTATTTCACCCCCACCATTGCCTGAATATGATGAATCTGTAAAGAAGGTTGATGGTGCTACGGATCTCTTCAGTTTGCTCTATGTCCCTGATACAAAACAGGAACGTGTTGTTGTACCTCCCTCCCGCTGGGCCACTTTCGAATGTAAGAAAAACACAAACTACTGCTAAATATACATTTTGGATAATTAATACAATAAAGAGTACTTGGACGACTATAAAAGAAATGGAGTTGGATTCATTTTCAAAGCAAATTATAGCATAAAGGGGAAAATTTACGTTCACAGCACTATATTCATATGCACAAGTGCCAGTAGTTTGGTCTTGAGAAAACTAGTGTTCACGACCCCAAAACAAAAATAAAATATCACACACACACACAAACACACACAGTTATTTTGTTCAATATGGCTTGCATCCTAGATAACATGGCCATATATCATGTTAATGAAGTTAGCATTCAGTACTGCTTTAAATTGGAAAAAGTAGTCATCAATTTAGAGTTGTGATACTCTTGAGAGTTCTAAATAATTTTCTAAATACAGGAGCTGATTTATTAGAGAGACTGGACTTCATGTCGGAGTAGGTTAGTAGAGGTTATAGTAACTGAAGAAAATTGAAAGAGTGGGTCTCATGAACAAGGTATGCTATTTAATCCGACTTATGCAGCCTTTGGTCAGCGTCAAACATTGTTGTGACTAGTAAGCATTTTGCTTAATAATGATTTTGGGCTAGACTACATCAATAACTTAATTCTTTGAGGGATGGTTGTTTTTGTTATGCAACTGAAGTTCCTGAATGTGGTTTGTGTATCCCATTGTATGCAATTACATAACAATACGAAGATAGGTGACACAATATTTGAGATGTCAAGTAATTTGCGGAGAGATGAAAAATCTTGGGCATTTTTAACTATATCGGATGTTTTAGCAGTTGCAGTTCATTAGTTTTCAAATATTTTTTCGCATTAGTTGTATATTATGTAGATCTACACCCATATCTTTTTATTTGATCCATGAGAATCAGTTAAGGAGATCAAAGCAGACCCAACTGTGAAGATGATTTTAGGGTCGTTTTGATTTAACCCTCACTTTCTAATGTGTTATTTGACATAACCCCTACTTTGTTAATCTCTTTGACATAATCCCAAATTTCTAACAAAAGTCTTACTTTGTTAAAAAAAACTCTTAATGTATAATTAGACATTACCCCTAACAAGTTTAATAGGCAAAAATACCCCTAAATAAAACTCAAAACCAAACACCCTCTTCTTCCTTACTAAACAAATCCTAAATATGACACTACACCCAAACATCTCTCTCCCTCTCCCTCTCTCTCTAAACCCATCTTTCATTTCCTCTCTTTACAACTTCTGTCATCCAGCCACGGATTGTGCAACCTGACCCAATGTCCGACATCCTTCTTATATATCATGTTTAATTGCCAGAACACATGAGCATAGTTCAAAAAGGCACCGTCTTAATTTTTTCACTCATTGTATGGAACTCTTAATTTGAGCTTCTCATTCTGTAACATAATGTCCAAAATTTTTAACACTTGAAACAGATCTGGGAAAGCTCGAGGGATGGAGTTGAGACATCACTGCTAAGGCTGGATAGACAAGGGGACTTTGACGAGGCTTGTTGGTCTCTGAATGATGATGATGAGGGTCGCCAACCATTGTCGATGAGGAAGGAATGTCGGGGTGAGCCATTGGGGGGTAGATTGACCGATTGTTTCGCTGATTGGGTGTGGAGGCACAAGATCTGATGGGCTCTTCCTCGTCGATGATCTAGCGTCGTTCACGTGGCTCCAACAATGCGAATGCGAGAAGGACGGAGAAGCGGCGTAAACACTGGAATGCTCAGATCGGAGGATATGGGTGGGTTGACAGGGCTGCGAAGTTGTTAAGCATGAAGGGGGGAAGTTGTGGGCTTCCGATGGACCTTGCCGGACATCAATGAGAGTGGGGAAGGAGGGGATTTTGGGTATAATTTCAGATTTAGGGTTTTTTGAGCGAGGAAGAAGGGTGGTGTTTGGGTATGAGGTTTGAGTTTTTGTTAGGGATATGTTTGTCTAAAAATGTTGTTATAGGGGTATTGTTTAATTATAGATTACGAATTTTTTAATAGAACTACATTTCTGTTAGAAATTTGGGGGTTATGTCAAAGTGATTAGCAAAGTAGAGTCAAGTCAAATAACACATTAGAAAGTGGGGGTTAAGTAAAAAAACCCTATGATTTTATGATGCTGAGATCAACGAAATAGACCGGGAGCTGTATTGTTGTTGAGTTGAATTGTCAGACAGTAACTGACCCCTTTATTACAATGGAACTGGATGAAATCCATAACGAGGGATATTTTGACTAGATTGTGTTAGTAGTTATTATCCCTTTTGAGTGAGAATATTATATAATTTTGTAATGAGGTTGATGATACCAATCAAGTAAGGAAGTTTGATTTGGTTAATATTGATGGTATTGGTATGGAAAGAGGTAACTTACATTGACTGAGTGGTTGAGTGGGAGATTGTTAAGGAGATGATATTATGTGGTTTAACAAAGACATCGCGCTAAACAAAACAGAATGAAGAATTATGATTCATGTAGCCGACCAATAGTAATTGGGAAAAGACTTTGTTGTGTTAAGTGAGGTTTAGGATCTAGACTGAGTGAGGAATGAATTGATTTAATAAAGACCAAAATAATTTTGGAGGACTAAGGATATTATGACATGAAACAAATGATTGCAGCCTCATAACGAAGATAATTAAAATACATTTGATAAGATATGCAGAGACTGACACCCAATATAATAGAAGGGACAAAATTTGCAACCATTAATATAAGTTATTCTTAGAAGATAAGGATTTTTCAATCTAGTATCGTCGTTCTAAGTTGGAAGCTTTACATAAATAGAATTTTATTGTTTATTGATATGTTAAAAATAAAGCGTTCATGCTGTTTTATGTGCTTAGTACGACCGTATTGACTAATTTTCAATTTTCTTTGAATAATTATAGTCCCTGGTCCGTTCTTAGTTGTGTCCCGGTCGTTCGGATTGGAGGCTCTACACAAACCCTCGGGGATTAATAAGGTTGAAAACCCGGATACTGCGAATTTTCAATAAACATACATATATATGTGTGTGTAAAATCTTATATATATATATATGTATGTATGTAATTATTTAAATTTTTTGTGTTGAGCTGGTACATTTTATTGACGCATTTGAATACAGTTAAGACATCGCTCATGCTCAAGAAGACAACTTACGTGACGAGAGAAATCGTCTAGGATTGCAGAGAAGTAGCCTTTTCCAGGCAAAGTGGCATCAGAAAGAGAGGAGAAAAGAGAGGGGGGGGGGGGGGGGGGAGAAAAAGAAAAGCTTCCATTGTAAGAAGAAAGAACTATTACAAACTTTGCAAGCACACAAGATCAGTATTATAGCTACGCAATCAAGCACATTCATATTTAGAATTTAGACAGAAGATGCAAAGATAGTTGTCCTATAAAAAGACTATTATGGTATTATGCCCTTGTGAGTGCTATATATATATATATATAATAGATAGATATACATGGAAGCTGCTTCGTGTGCATTAGCGTGTTAACTTAGTGCTCTCTATTGGAAAATATTAGTGCAAAATGACTTTATTTATTTTAACTACGGCATTAAATAATTTATTGCATGAAATCATAGACGATTGAATTTACACAACAAGAACAACAAACAAATTTGAACAAAATATATATTATTAGGGATTGAATATCCTTACAATGACCAGTTGAAATGAGTTCCAAAATAAGATTGAAGCAAGTGTTAGACACTTTGTCCTTGAGACGATATTCACCCCGCTATGGTGTTTCAAGAATTCTTGGCGTCCTTACTCAGAATACAACTATTTTTCTTGCAATAGTCGCACTCAAAATTGCAAGACACATTCATTTCGATGAAGTGCAGAAATTATTCCAACTTTGATTAATTTCATACTAAAAAAAGACCCCAAACAGACACATATATAGGGTACCCAACAACTTATACAAGAGACACAACTGCTGTCAAACGGTTAGTTAACTGCCAAACAACTCATTAAATGAAATGGGTCGGACAAAACAAACAAAACCCAATACAAAATTGCAAGGAAAAAGCCCAGCTAAAAATTGACCCAAAAAGATAATTGCAACCCCAAGTCCGAGCCAGGCTCGAGTGCGGGCTTCGAAGACTTGAGCCATTTTGGGTGTATACCTTTCTATGTGGGACAACTTTTTCTATCACACTTCAACCTAACTCCAAACTCTATGTTACAAGTATTATAAGTGGGTACTTTAGGGACAACAATTTCTCATTAAGTAATCTATGGTCATGTAAATATACTAATGTAGTAGAAGACATTCGAACATGTGATCATTTCGACCACATTAATATATACTAATGTAGTAGAACACATTCGAACATGTGATCATTTCGAAAGACAAGTGGGTCCCACCTCAAACAAGGTTCAGAATCGCTCAATAATAATTTTAAAACCATAATTCTAGCACTCTCCACACACGTGCGCGCGCGTGCATGTAATATCATTTGAAATATTTACTTATGTCATCTGATGCCTTTACATCTAACCTTCATTTTCCTCTTCCTCGTGATTATTTAGTACAGAGATTCAGTTAAGCAGCAGATTTTTCACTTTTACCACCGTGGTGCCGAGATCTCCTCACTTTCAACATAAAAAGTGCCTGCCTGCATTTACCGCCTTGGGATCTCAGCAAAAACTAGATTAAGGAGAACCAATTTTCTCCCTTTTCTTTTGATTTTTTTGAAAGAAACTGTTATTACAGAGTTCTTAACGGAGGCTTGGCAATGACCAATGACCAGATTGTTCAAGTGTTCATTTGTTTTGTTCAACCTCTACTGTAAAATGTGCAAAATCGTCTGAACTCTTTTTTTTTTTGGCTAAACGGCGGGGAGACTTAATTAAATGTGGTGGATGTGGTGGTTAAGACTATTTAATGAGGGAAGCTCTGGCAATTCTAGTGTCTCACTTAATTTATTTTACTCGATTTATTGTTAGTAAATTTGCTATAATATTACATTAGATTTTATATCTAATGTAATATTATAACAATATTACATTCATTAGACTTTCAATATGAATGATTTGGATAACAATGCCTAGTAGAACACTTACTATAACAATGCCTGAATCACTACAGTGGATATTTCTTCCAACAGTTACAAAACCCAAAGCACTTTGCTTGTTTACATTAAGCTTTTGCAAGTTGGGTGTGTTTCTTCTCTTTCAGTGGTGGCAGAGTTGTGATAAGGTTTTGAAGAATTTTCTCTGCATCATTATAAATTTTGCTTGTTACTATCCAACTGTTTTATGTAAACTTTAGCTTTTAAGATCCATTCAATTTTATTAAATCGGTATCATTAGAGCTTGTCAAAAATAATTTTAGAATATAGACTTTACATTTTGTAGGAACTTTTGGTAGAAGTAATGAAAATTTAATTGGGCTGATGCAGCTGTCGGAGGGTGGTAAGTGGTGAGTTCGATTTTGTGGGGTTTGTCCCTCAAGGACAGAGGCGTAACCTGTTTAAGGAGAGCCTGGACCAAAGTGCATTGGTAGATACAAGAGATTGAAACAAAAATACTTATTTTTTGAAATTTTTTGTAATTTGTAAATGAATAAATACTTCTCAGTTCTATTTTTTTAATGGCATCTGGCTGGGGATGGATGAGTATAGAGGGAAGATACCTTTTTTTTAAGTTATACTTCTCTATCCAAGTTTCTTTTGTTGTTTAAGGTGCAATTTTCTCTATTGGAATTATTTCTGCGAAGGCTTCTTAGTTAATGAATAATGCTAGGTACAAAATGCACAAAAATGTACACACTAATGATTCTGATTGATTTTATATGGTAAGACTGTCTAACCAATTATAATTAGTGCCACATCAGTTTTGTGCACATGTTGTGTTATGTCAGTAGCATTTTCATTAATACGAATTTAATCCTGACTTTTTATTTATTGTAATACATTACAAATTCTCAATTTTAGACTTAAGTATATTATAATTAAAAAATTAGATTATGTACAAAATAGTTGGGAAATCTGTTAATTGTAATTGTAATGTGACATTTTGAATTAAAATAATATAATAATACCGAAAAATCTTTAAAACAATTAAAAAATAAAAAGTAAGTGCATTTAAAGTTAAAATAATTCTATATTCAAGGAAAATCTAAAAAAACACAAAAAACACACGACTTCGTGGTCAACGCAGCAACCCTCCTTCCCACACATACAACATTGCGAGATACCCCTCCCCTCTCTCTCTCTCTCTCTCTCTCTCACACACACACACACACACACACACACACACACACACACACACACTCTTTCACACACATCAACCCCTACCCGGATAACCACCCACTCCCGGTCCTCCCAAGCCCACCCATTTCGTCGAAACACTTCCTGCCACAACTAACGACCACCCATATAAACCAAACACCAAACAAATATGAGATTGTCGATCATCTCTCTCTCACTCATGCGCGCATGCGTGTGCACACGGATTTATGAATCCTACTGCAGGTAGGTGTTTTCAAAATTGATTCCGAGGGATTGCTTATCAATCGATTTGTTGGTCTGCCGAATTGGTTTTGTTTTATCAAATTATTGAGATTAGATATAAGATTTGAAGGTGTTAGTGTGGGTGATGTTTGTTGGTCGTGGTGGTGGCGCTGGGGGTTGGCTGGTGTGGTTGAGATGGAGGTGTTGACGTGCGGGTCTATTGGTGGCTATGGGGTCAATTGGTGTGATTAGATCTGAAATTGGTGTTCGTGGGTCAACTGGTGTGGTGATGAAGAATGTGGTGGCGGGTGATAGTGATGAAGGTGGAAGGTGTGAAGTTGTTGGGTGGTGGTGGCGGAATGTGTTGACGAAGGCGTTTTTACGTTTTGTTTTTGGAATTATTTAGGGGTTTTGAATTATTTTTGAATTAAAATACATTTTCTTTCTAGTTTATATTTTTTTTTGGAATTTAAAATTATTTTAATTTTAAAATTCACGTGTTGGTTAAAGTTAACAAATTTTCTAATGATTTTGGGCAAAATCTGCTGTTTCAATTAAAATATATTTAAGTCTAAAATCGAGAGTTAGTAATGTATTAAAGTAAAAAAAATCTTTTGTTTCTTTTAATTTTTCTAATAAAACTGTTAATAATTTTAGTTGGAAATCAATTTCTTTAGCTCATATATAATCTCTTATTTCTTAGAAGGCTCTTTTATATATATATATATATATATATATATATATATATATATATATATATATATATATACGTGAGAGGTTTAGAAGTGAACATAAAAGATGAGCATTTTAATAAATCTTAATAAAAAACACCCAATAATCCATTATTTTTAATTCCTATGCTGTAATTGGTTCGCGCCAGCGGCAACGAACACGCGCTTCTTCGACCCTTGCATAGCAATCTTGCTGCCATAAGGGCTGCCGTGGTGGTGGTGGCAAGATTGCAATGCAAGGGTCGAATGACACGCGTGTTCGTTGCCGCTGACGCGGATCAATTACAGCATAAGAATTAAAATTAATGAGTTTTTTTTTTGTTTGTTAATGTTCATTAAAATGTTCATCTTTTATGTTCACTCTGAACCTCTCAGGATGTTTCTAAGGGCGCCATATTTTTTGCTTCAAAATACCAAAAGAGATTTTTTACATTTTTTTTTGCTAAAGGCACTGCATGGTATATATATTTTTTTAACTTTCTATCGACCATTCTCCCAAAATATTCTCTCTCTAGACAATTTTTTCTCAACCATTCTCTCCCTCAAAACCTTACATAAACTTTCCATTTAAGTCCAACAAATTAACACATTAATGATTGAAACAACATAATACCTAGGGCTTTCAATCATTGAAGTTACCATATTGAAGTTACAACAACTAATGAAGGTATTAACAATGGGTGTGGCAGCCCTAAAACTAATGAAAATAGCTCAAATATTATGTTTAAGATATTTTTTGCTGTACAAATATGTTTTTTTTTAAAGTTTTTTAAATCATAGAAAAAATTTACCCCAAAATGGAACTTTATAGTGGTATGGTATCGGGTGCCGGAAGAAGATGATTTTCGGGGTGATTGTCCCGAATCAAAGTTGAATTTTTTTTTTTGAAGAAAAATTTTCATCCGGGATGATTATGCCGAATGGAATGCATATATTCGGGATGATTATGTCGAATTAAATGCATATATTCGAGGTGATTATGCCGAATGGAATGTATATATATATATTTTGTTGAAAAGTCTCATTAATTATACCGAACGAGACGCATATACTTGGTGTAATTATTCCGAATTAAATGCATATACTCGGGATCATTATACTGAATGACGCTTGAATCTGATTTTTCAGACCATAATTGGTTCGGGGCAAACATGATGAATGTTAGGTCTTTATTCGAGGTTGGGATACCGAACCACTGGTTATCATCAGCTAGGGTTTTGTATGCTAGGGCTTTTTATTTATGTAGTCTTTTTTCAACATATAAGGGGTATTAAACGTTTGTTGCATAAAAAATTAACACATTATTGTTGTTCCACATGATTTTAATATGTTTAACATGTTTTTCAAGGGTTATTTTAGTTCATTCAAAGGGTCGGTTTGCTCAATGTACTAATGAGATGTGTTTAATCTTTAGTTGAAGTGAAAGAATTTGAAGATGAAAGGTTTGGAAGTCAAGAATGTGTAGAGAGATGGAGGAAAAATGTGTAAATGAATTTTAAAACTTTAAGTATGTGGTGACGCTTTATATGGTATTGAGAAGTAACTATTAAAATTAAGTGGTATTTTGTAGTAAAAACAAAGATGTGGTATTTTGAAGCAAAAAATGTGGTGCCTTTAGACCCCCCCGTATATATATATATATATATATATATATATATATATATATATATATATATATATATAGTACTACTCTTGTGAGGACCAATCTGCATTTTAAGAGTGCAGACCGAATATGTATCACCTGGCGGTGACCCCAGAAAAAGAGAGAGAATGTGTCTAAAATTTAGCCGATAATTTTTAAGCTCATCGCTAGATGACACATGTTTGGTCCGCATTCTTGAAATGAGCACTAGTTATATATATATGCCTTCTCTTAAACGGACGTTCGTTTTTTGGACTAAAAACGGATGAAAATGGACTGATTTTTAAAAATAGTAAAATGTATTTATTTTGCTATTTTAAAAAAATCGGTCAATATATACAGTTTTTTGTTGGCGCAAACCCAAACATATATTGACTGATTTTTTTAAAATAGTAAAAAAAATCATTTTTGAGCTGATTTTTTTAGGGATATTTATGGATGTCTATGTCTTAGAAAAATAATCAACTCAAAAAAATATATTTTACTATCTTAAAAAAATCAATCCGTTACGTCCGTTTTAGAGAATTTGTGTGTGTGTGTGTATATATATATATACTAGCGGATACCCGTGCCTAGGGCACGGCGATAAATTTGTCCCGTGATAAAACTCAGTCCATAAAAAAATGCCCCCGTGATAAAATTAAGCCCATAAAACAAAATAGTTAAAAAATATCCATGTCTACTAAAATTAAAAAAAAAAAAAAAAGGCTTTTAGTATGACATTTCATGCATGGGCATGAAATATAAAAAATATCATACATGCATTTTGGCCATCCCCATATGGCTCCATATTATATATATATATATATATATATATATATATATATATATATATATATATATATATATATATATATATATGTGTGTGTGTGTATATATGTATGTATATATAATCTTATGAAAATTGGAATAAAAGGATCAATCAATGCGTTCAATTATATTTTTGTATCCACTCCCCCTTGTATGCTTCTCTCACAATATAAAATTTTCCTGTCTCGCGCCCCACTTTTTAAATCTGACCCAAGTTTCCATACAAGATCTTTTAAATAAGTCAAAGGTCTTGAAGTATTCCATTATTGATTCCATTGAGTTTTAAGTATTCCATTTTTTCATTCCTTTTGTTTGGGAAGGGGATAACTAGAGGGGGAAATGATCCTACATTGAGTGGGTCAGCTTGTGGGTTCAATCAAATTCCTACAATACTCGTAGATATGTGAATAATCGCTTAAAGACTCTTTCACTCTCTCTCCCCATTTTTATAGGAGAGTTGGTGGAGTGCATTATGGAAGGATAATTATAATGGACCAAAAACAAGAGGTGAGTACCAGATCCAACACTTGGTTAGTGAAGTGATGTCTTTAATGATGCTTTCAAATGGACAATTATTTTATCAGTTGGAATTGGTTGCAAGGGATTATATTTTTATTAATAGGATGGGTTGACCCATTCGACTCCAAATATGGAGGCAAGTTCGTAGCTTTATATAATGTCCCATTATTATTAGGTTATTGATGAGTATGACATCTCAACACTCATATTCTCATGACCCCAATTCCTTCGCACGCTTAGAATACATACAACTATCTATTTGATAGATTCTAGTTATCATCTACTATTGGACCCCCCCTCCCCTGAAACAAACAAATTTACATGTTCCCCCATTATTCTCCTTCGCAAAAAATATGATTTGGGTCCCTTCACGGTTCACCTGCTTATACCAACTCGAGATAATTAACTTATTTTACCCGGTTGCTGCCACTCCTAAGGTCATTAGTCAAAATAAGTTTCACTTTGCACTTGGAGCTTTACTTCCCAATTCCACAATCAACAAATATCATTTTGATTAGGGGCGGTGCAAAAATACAAAACCCTATTTTTTTTTTTGAAATATTAAATTAGGGCTGATTTTCGATCGGTTTGATCAATAAATGAACAATAATAATATTATACCAACTTCGAAATCATCAAATTAAAATTACGCATAAACCAAAATCAAACAGTATGGTACATCGATAAAATCGATTTTTTTGCCATAAAATTATTTTTTTAAAAATATGGTAACGATAATTTTTTTTTATAGTAAATTTGTATTACTTGATACATAATGGTATTTTTTTTGTACCACTTATCTAAACCTGCTTATATGCATATTTAAAAAAATATAGAAAATACTCTACATGATTGCGCCGTTTCTGTAACTATATATAAATATTAAACTTCCAAATAAACATCTTCTGCAATACGCAACGACAACATCAATGATCAATAGAGACGAGAATAGACAATGATCAAGGAGAAATAGAAAATTTCTTCACACATCCATACTCAATGTTTAAATAAGAAGACATATGCCTACCCATCAAGGTTTCTGACATTTCCTAGTTTTTATGTTTAAATAAAGGCTTTGAATACTCAGGCCTCGTTTGCGAGTTCTATTTTGGAGAGAAAAGAAAGGAAATGAAGAGAAAGTGTGTTTCCTTTCCTTCGTTTGGAAGTTTAAGTAGGAAAAAAGTGACTTTCTCTCGTTTGGGAGTTTAAAAGAAGAGAAAAGAAAGGAAATTTTTTAAAAAACTCTCTTCCTTTCTTTCCAAAACTTTCTTTCCAAATCGGAAAGAAATGGAGAGAAAGGAAAGTTTTTTAATGAATTGTTCCTTCTTCCTCTTAAAAAAATTATTTTCCTCCCAAACTCCCAAACGCAAGAAAGAAAATTATTTTCTTTTCTCTCCCAAACTCCTTTCTTTTCTTTTCTTTTCTCTCTTATTAACTTTTCCTTCTTTTCTTTTCTCTCCTAATAAAATTTCGCCTTCCTTTCTCTTCTCTCCAAAACTCCCAAACGAGCCCTCAATGTTTAAATAAGAAGTAAGGCATCAAGATTTTTGACGGTTGCACAAGGACAAGTCAAGTCTTAAGTAAAAATGATGTGTTAGAAAATTGACACAGTTTTTATTCTTATTTTTCCAACATCTATTTGTACATTTTCTTTTTATAACAAACAGTTTTATTTAATAATATACCTATTTTTCATCATCAAAATTTATCGTTAGGGATAAGAAGTCACATTATAAAATCTCATATCCAACTTGTATACCTGCTTTTCATAATTATAACTTGTGTAAATGTTCTATATGTTAACAAATCATATTATAAAATCTCATAACAAACTAAACCTCATATAACATTTAATAAAAAAATTACTATTTCTATATTAACACTAATTCAATATCTGTTTTTGCATTTATGTATTCAAAAACAAAACTTCAAATATGAATTTTTATGATCCAACTAAACCTCATATCTCTTATTCAACAAATAACACCCAATACAAAACTCATATCTCTTAATCTACCTAATTTTATAATTTTCAATTGTACTATCAATACCATAAAGCAACAAATTAAATATATGTAACAAATTAAATATATGTATTTCAACAACTAAATATACATATATATTTCAACACTGTGAGTTCAATAAATATCACAATAAAGATCCACGAAAATAATCACAAATGCAGGAAGTAAATTCACGTTACTATGATCTTATTAGTGTCTCTCAAATGCTAGAGATTACATCCTTTTTTTTTAGGCCAGGGTTTACAGTTTATATATGTTAACATAAGAGATTGGGTTGTATAAGTAACTCAATGTAATCATGGATAATTAATGGTGTCACTGAATATCTCCTCCGAGATTATTGGTAAACGATTTGAATTTATCCACGAGTTTTTCAATGTTTGTAAAATACACTAGCCATTGATGAATATCGGATTTGGTCTGAGCAGTCCTCTATGCAGCTTGGGCTGGTCGGCTACTTTTTTGGGCCAAAATAAATGGGTTCCCACAATTCCTCCTAAATTTTTTGGGCTGAATGGTTGGGCCAACAAATTTTAATTGGATTTAAGGCCCATAACTTGAAACTTTTTTATTCTTACAGATGGAATGACAGTCTTGTATTCTGATGAATTCAAGGGGGTACGTTTGTCTTGAACCAAACATCATGGCATAATTGTAGTTTCGGTGAAGAGGCGAGGGTGTCCAAATAGTTATATGACGTGCCAGAATCAACCTAGGATGTCGCGTCTATCATTAGCTTAGATGTTCAAATTGGAGATACATCGCTTTTGTCAACTGACCCTTCACTCTTTCTTTGTTTGCTAAGTTTCCAGAGTTCTTCTTCTTCGGCGTTCCATTTCTGTTCAGAGCTCCATCAACTCTTTAGTTTTCATCTTCTGCGATTTGTTCTTCAACTGTAGTTAGGTTTTCTCTTTGTTAAAGTGTTCATGGAGACTTTAGACAACAAGTCGATAGCTGTATTTAGAAAGTTTTATAATATTCCAGACTGGGTAGAAATCGACCGTGCCCCTCTCCTTAGAGACATATGTGATATTGAAGGGGTGCACTGAATTCACACCCTGTTGATCACCCAAGGGGGTTTAACATTTACTCCAAATCCTCTTTTCCTTAAATTCTTCATTTACTTTGATGTTGTTCTTGCTCAGTGTGCTCCTATTATTTGAAAAATTGTGAATGCGGTGCATAGGATAAACATACTGTATGTGACAAAATTGGGTCTTGCTAAGCTCTATTACTGCTACGTCTGGTCGCAAACCAATTATGATATTATGTACTTGAAGACCAAGAAGGTTGATAGTGTCCTTGTGGTAAATCTCCTATATTCTCACAAGGATTACTGGGTTCATGGGTTTATTGACAGAAATTGGCAACATCTTCCTCTTCGTGAGGGCGAGAGACACCGAGGCCCTTTGATTTGAGATTTTGAGGAGGATCACATAGGCCGCTTCCTTTTTCATTTAGTTTACTTATTATTTGTTTCTGATTCCTGTCCTCTAACTGATGTTTTTCTTCCTCTGTTTTGCAGCTCACGAAAAAAATCAAGAGCCTGACTTAAGTGAAATTAACTTTTCTGAACTCCTGAAGGCCCGGAGGGTGAAGGAGAGGCTTCCAGAAGATGAGCATCTAAGGTCTACAACCTACTTACTCGAATACAATAATATAAAAAACAACTTCATTGCTTTGTCGGTCAATAAAATCCCTGACTTGAAGGCTCCAGAAGTTGGTCCCTTTAATCTAGTGGTGCTAGAGAAAGAGGATGAAGAACACTACACCAAAAATAGGAATCTGGCACGGTTTAAAACTGTGCCAGATCAAATCTGGCACGGTTTTGAATTGTGCCAGAATCAGATGTTCCAAAATGGCCATTTTTTTCTGGCACGGCTCAAAAGTGTGCCAGATTTGGCCAAACAGGAACACTTCTGGCACACTTTTAAACCGTGCCAGAATTTGATATTTCTGGCACACTTTTGGCACAGTTTTTTAACTGTACCAGATTCAGCACAGTTTAAAAAAATTTGGCACAGTTCAAAACCGTGCCAAAATATGATACACTTTTTCCACGGTTTTGAACTGTGCCAATTTTTTTTATAAAAAGAAAAAAAAAATTTATTTGAAAGCACAAAAATTCACAAATTAAAAAAATTGCACGTTGTTGATAAACTAATATACATACAAACTTCAAAATATTACAAGTCTTTAATAGTTCACCGGCCAAAAAAAATTGGGCAGAGTTTCCTCTATTTTCTGGACATTTCAAAACCTGCTAATACAAAACCTGCCTAACATAAAGCCCGCACGATCACAAAATATAAAAATTAACTTACAAAAGCCCGCACGGCCATAAAAGTTAAAAATAAAACTACAAAAGCCCACATGGCCATAACAAAAAAAAAATGGAATCATGAATAAATTCCTTGTTGTAAAACATTGAGTTCTCTGTGTGTTCCACGTGAATAAATGCCAACGATAAACTGTTATCCTGCAAAAAAAAAATAGGATACAAAAAAGATACGATATTAGTAACTCAATAATTTACAAAAAAAAATTTACTCAAACTAAAAAATTACATATAGGAGTGGAAATTATCTTCATATTCTCAAACCGGGAGATCCGGGACTATGCGGTCAGTTCCTACAAGTTACATTGATCCCGTGCGAGGTGTTCGTGCCTCTTATGGGGTCGTTTGGGGACTGGTTTGGATTTTCACCCTTTAACGGCTTGTTTTTAAGTCTAAGTGTGATTTTTGCAAATTATCGTCAAATTCTCAAACTTGGAGACCCATGACTACGCGGTCAACCCCTACAAGTTACATTGGTCCCGTGCAAGGTGTTCGTGCCTCTTACGGGGTCGTTTGGGGGCTGGTTTGGGTTTTTACCCTTTAACGGCTTGTTTTTAAGTCCAAGTCTAATTTTTGCAAATTATTGTCATATTCTCAAATCGGGAGACCCGAGACTATGCGATCAATTCCAACAAGTTACATTGGTCCCGTGCGAGGTGTTCGTGCCTCTTATGGGGTCGTTTGGGGGCTGATTTGGGTTTTCACCCTTTAACGGCTTGTTTTTAAGTCTAAGTGTGATTTTTGCAAATTATCGTCATATTCTCAAACCGGGAGACCCCGAACTACGCGGTCAGTTCCTACAAGTTACATTGGTCCCGTGCGAGGTGTTCGTGCCTCCAACGGGATCGTTTGGGGGATGGTTTGGGTTTTCACCCTTTAACGGCTTGTTTTTAAGTCTAAGTGTGATTTTTGCAAATTATCGTCATATTCTCAAACCGGGAGACTCCGGACTACGCGGTCAGTTCCTACAAGTTACATTAGTCCCGTGCGAGATGTTCGTGCCTCCAACGGGGTCGTTTGGGGGCTGGTTTGGGTTTTCACCCTTTAATTGGCTTGTTTTTAAGTTAAGTGTTGATTTTTATAAATTATCGTCATATTCTCCAACCGAGAGGCCCGGGACAACGCGATCAGTTCCTACAAGTTACATTGGTCCCGTTCTAGGTGTTCGTACCTCTTACGAGGTCGTTTGGGGTTGATTTGGGTTTTTACCCTTTAACGGCTTGTTTTTAAGTCTAAGTGTGATTTTTGTAAATTATCATCATATTCTCAAATCGGGAGATTCCGGAATACGCAGTCAGTTCCAACAAGCTATATTGGTCCCGTGCGAGGTGTTCGTGTCTCCAACGGGATCGTTTGGGGGCTGGTTTGGGTTTTCACCCTTTAATGGCTTATTTTTAAGTTAAGTGTTAATTTTTACAAATTATAGTCATATTCTCAAACCGGGAAACTCGGGACTACGCGGTCAGTTCCTACAAGTTACATTGGTCCCGTTCGAGGTGTTCGTGCCTCTTACGGGGTCGTTTGGGGACTGGTTTAGGTTTTCACTCTTTAACGGATTATTTTTAATATTAAGTGTGATTTTTGAAATTATCATCATATTCTCAAATCGGGAGACCCGGGACTACGCGGTCAGTTCCTACAAGTTACATTAGTCCCGTGCGAGGTGTTCGTGCCTCTTACGGGGTCGTTTGGGGGCTGGTTTAGGTTTTCACCCTTTAACGACTTGTTTTTTAAGTTTAATTGTTATTTTTGCGAATTATCGTCATATTCTCAAATCGGGAGACCCAGGACTACGCGGTTAGTTCCTACAAGTTACATTTGTCCTGTGCGAGGTGTTCGTACCTCTTACGGGGTCGTTTGGGGGCTGGTTTGGGTTTTCACCCTTTAACGACTTGTTTTTAAGTTTAAGTGTTATTTTTGCAAACTATCGTCATATTCTCAAATCGGGAGACCCGGGACTACGCGATCAGTTCCTACAAGTTACATTGGTCCCGTACGAGGTGTTCGTGCCTCTTACGGGTCCGTTTGGGGCCTGGCTTGGGTTTTCACCCTTTAACGGCTTGTTTTTAGGTCTAAGCGTGATTTTAGCAAATTATCATCATATTCTCAAATCGGGAGACCCCGGACTACGCGGTTAGTTCCTACAAGTTACATTGGTCCCGTGCGAGGTGTTCGTGCCTCTTACGGGTCTGTTTGGGGGTTGGTTTCTGTTTTCACCCTTTAACGACTTGTTTTTAAGTCTAAGTGTTATTTTTGCGAATTATCGTCATATTCTCAAATCGGGAGACCCGGGATTACGCGGTCAGTTCCTACAAGTTACATTTGTCCCGTGCGAGGTGTTCGTGCCTCTTACGGGGTCGTTTGGGGGTTGGTTTGGGTTTTCACCCTTTAACGGCTTGTTTTTAAGTTTTAAGTGTTGATTTTTGCAAACTATCATCATATTCTCAAAACGGGAGACCCGAGACTACGCGATCAGTTCCTACAAGTTACATTGGTCCCGTACGAGGTACCATTTTATATTCGATGACAAAAAAATGTACTAAAGAGGTACCAAATAAGCTCATAAAGTAAGCCATTTTATAAAGTAAGCCATTTTAGATAAGCTCATAAAGCAAACTCGTCGTTGTAACTGATTACTTCTATTACGTGTTGTTTTTATATATATATATATATAGCAGGGCCATTTTATAAAGTAAGCCATGTTATAACCCAAAAAAATACCTCATATTATAGCCAATATGAATACATGTCAGCGAGTCATGGGGATATTGGAAAAGGCTTAGCAGACAGCAGCTTATTGACGTTGGAAATGTAAATAGCAGAGCTGAGAATTGTATGGAGAGGAATGAGGTTCGACGTTAAAGGAACATGAAATATATATATATATAAAGAATATTGTGGCTCTCATCCTACTGAGCATAGATTATCCAATACAATACGTACCTTTGAAAAAGCATCCCGGTCTGCTCTTTGTGTTAAAATATTGATAGGTTCCGGAATAAAACCTGTAAAGTTCATTAGCGAACTAATATCAATTGAATAGACAAGAACTAATATCAATTTTGTTAAGACATTGCAGTTCTCCTGAACTTTTTCGTGATGATTCTTGGAGATTGGGGTCAATCGAGGAAGCAAATCCTTTATATGATGGGTCATTTTAGTCATATTGATAGCATTGATGATTTCTTTAAGATCTCCTAATATTGATCCAAAAACTTCAAGGTATTCCTCTCCCAAATACTCATATAAGATAACCCTAACATGAAAGGAATTATGACTAATTTTATTGATACACAACTGTATCGTGTTAACATATATAAGGATTTAACACGTGAATTGCAAAAATGATGTTATGTTAACACCAAGAACTAGGTGTGTGAGAGTGAATTCTACAAAAGAATTACATTAGTGAATTCTACAAGTATACCTGGTGTACTGAAAATCTTCATTTGAAACCTTTAGATCTGCAAAATCAAATAAAAACAAATCAAAATCCCTAATTTGATATAAATGCAACAAAGAACCCACAGTAGGAAAATGCCCAAGCTCCAACCCCGTTCGCCTAGTTCGCATTACCCCGTTCGCATTACCCTTAATAACCAAACCACCTATTTCTCAATTTGTATATAACTATCTCTCTCTCTCTCTCTCTCTCTCTCTCTCACTCACACACACACACACACACACACACACGCACGCACACACGTGCACAAAGACACACATTGCTCATATTTAATTTATTAAATTGGCTACTTTGGAACAAATCCAATAAGCTGATGTTTAACTAAAAAATAACATAAACTCAACTAAACCTAACAAAGTATAAGTACTAATAAAACAAATAGGAAGTAATGCTTACAATTTGCAATGCCACTTTTGCACTGATCCCTTGCCTTCAGCAATGCTCCTCCCCCGTATGTAAATAAATCCAAATATGAGACATAAGTTTATGAACAAAACTAAAAACACACTAAAGTTATGCCCCACTTCAACTCAGGTGTCTCTTTTCTATAATCCAAGAACCACACAAATGTGTCACCAGCCATATAATGGTGCAATATGTAGGCATTTTTCCACACACTCGCACTATTTAAATCTTATCCCGTATTATACGTGGTCCTATGCAAATAAAAGAGCACAAAATCTTAATAACAATGAAACCAAGTCAAATGTATTAAGATATCCAGAATACTAATAGAAAACACACAGCTATTGAACATATTTACTAATGTTCAATAGCTATGTCTTTTGTATTTAATGTTCAGTACTAATGGTATACATAATAAATATATACATGAATACTAATTAGAGTTGCTCGCTTCTAGTCTAATCGCTCAATCTCATGACAGACCAAATTTGGTGCTCGGGATTGATGTATTCGAACATGTAAAATCTACCTGCTTATATTTCTTCTGTGCAATCTGCCGAGCATAAGTCGCACTCCTTTTGTATTGAGGATCTGTAGGATCCAGAGCAAAGATAGGTGAAGTAAAGAGTGACGAAAACCTAGGGTCTTCATCGTCAATAGTTGGTATTTTTCCCTCATCCGTAATTTTTTTTCCTTTTTTACCCTTGGCCTTTTTAGGTTTCATTTTGTATCCCTTCAAGTTTGTTTCTTCTCCATTGTCATCTGCAAGTAACAACTCAAGCTCTGCTCTGCTTGCTTCATCTTCTTCAACTATTTCTTGAGGTTTCTTTCCTTTTAGGACACCTTTACCCATGCCCTCCTTACTCCCTTTAGCAAGGGGTTCCTCAACAAAGAAATCATCGTTACCCATTAGTTTGAAAAGCCTCTAATCCTCTTCAACAGATTGTGCTCCATAACCCTTTAAGAAGTATAAAAAATTGCTCCATCAATCATTACCCAGAAAAAACACAGAATGCACACATAACTCCACAAATTCTTGCACAACAAGAGAAAAATAAATTGACATAACCAATAATATACAGAGTAGGGTTTCATTTCATGTCAAAAATCATATGTGGAATAGACATCGGTATCACGAAACAGGTAAAACTCAATTCAAACACCTAGTACAATGCAATATCATCATCAAATAAATGGGCATTGCTATGAATATAAATTAATACCTGCTGAAGGAGATTGGGCAGAAGACGTTGATCAATCCCAGTGGAAGCCAAAGGCAAGGGCAGGTGCTGTAACCCCAAATCGCACTAAATAAAAACCAAGCCCAAATCGAAAGAAGAAACCCTATGATAAAAAAATAAATCAAACACTTTTCTCCATGGTTGGGCAGTTGACGTTCATCTAGAGAGAGAAAGACAAGACAAAAAAAATAGGTCGTGTGAGGGATAGAGACGAGAGGGAGGAGAGACGAGCGGGAGAGCTAATTGAGAGAGGAGAGCATGTAGGAGAAAAAAATTTGGAAGGAAGCATATTATTTTTTTAGAGTATTTATATTTTAGTAAGTGTACTCAATTTTGGCACACTTAAAAACAGTGCCAAATTTTGGCACTGTTTTAAAGTGTGCCAAAGTGCTATTAAACCGTGCTAAAATCTGTGCCAGATTTTTAATATCAGGGTGTGTCAAATTGTTATTTTTGGTGTAGTGGAAGAAGAGGAGGAAAGAGAAGAAGAAGAAGAAGAAGAAGATATGGCTCCCATAGTTTGGAGGAGAAAATTGGGGATTGATGATGATGCCGATCTGACAGCTCTGTCTGATCGACTCAAGTCTTTGAAGATGTCTGAGGTTGATTCCCCTAGGGCTAGTGGTTCTAGCCCAATAGTCAAGGGGAAAGAGATGGAGAAAGATAAAGAGAAAGAGAAAGGGAACGATAAGAGGAGAGAAAAAGAAGATAAGAGGAAAGAGAGGAAGAAAAGAAGAGAGAGGAAGAGAAGAGGAGGGAGTAGTCCAAAAGAAAATTGGTCTTGAAGGCTTCTGCAGTCTCATTCCTCACTACCAGTGTTGAGGGGACCAGTGTGGGTGACACCCTTGCCCTTGCCCCTAATCTTTTAAAGGGGCTGTGCTCGCTGCAGACCACGAGCGTTCCTCACGGTTGGGGGCTACCTAGCTTACTCTCAAGTCCGCTCAAGGAATTAGCCTGGTAATTCTTTCTTTTTATTCCCGAATCATCTTTGTTCGACATTCTTTCTTCTTTATAACGACTTAACTCTTTTCTTTTATGCAGTTTTTGGCCGATTTCACAACTCTTCTGAATGGTCATACCGACCTGTCCAAGGTTAATCAAGAACTGAAAGAGGTTCTTAAAAATTTTGAGAAGGCCTTTTTCGATGCTCACACAGTCTGGGAGCAGGAGAAGGAGAAGTCGACAAAGGTTTATGCTGAACTTGAGGAGTCTATAAAGGTGGTGGTTATTGAGAATGAGGATATGCTAAGGCAAACGAGAGTCTATCTGGTAAAGTTCAGAAGCTGGAGGAGGCACTCCCATATGAGAAGGATAATAACTACACTGAGGGATGAGATGCAGCATATGATGATGCCAAGCTCCAACTGGACTATGCTAAGAAGGTGGCCTTCAAGAAAGGCTGGGACCAGGCATTGGGAGCTATGGGGATTCCTGATAATTCCAAACTCTATGGTCTCCATTCTTCTAGGCCCAACCCTTTTACAGAGCGTGAGCAGAGTGCTAGTCGACTTATCGACCATGTTGAGGATATTCCTGCTGAGATCAGAGCAGATGCTGACCAGGATCAGAGGGCTACTGCGAAGGGAAAGGCAGTGATTGAAGTTGAGTAGGTGAAGGAATAGGAACTCTAAATTAGGAGTTTTTTCCTTTTTCTTGTACATCTTTTTGATGACCTATAATTTTCTTTTTTTCTCTGACTGCCCTGACCTCTGGCTCCTTTCTCACCAATGAATGAAAGATAACCTTATTTTCTTTTATTGATTGCTTCTTATGTTCGTTTTGATATCTGTTTGTGGTTTCACTTGTTTTGTTATCTATATCTTGACGAATACTATATTCCCCCTACCTCAAGATTGGGAATGATCACAGGGCCTAATATCAGTGTTTAAGCTCGCAATGCATTTGTAAAAATTTACAAGTGTCTAAGGGTGAGGTCTGAGTAATATAAGAATCATTCTGAATTACTGACCAGGTTGAAGGATGATCTCCATGCCATGGAGCAGATCGGTGCCTCAGTTCGAGATGAGGTGAACTTGCTGAAGGCCAAGCTTATGGAGACCACTAAAGTAGGCCAAGTAGGTGAAGTGCTCCAATCCGAGAATGACGCCTTGAGGAAGGAGGTCGTTGAGCTGAAAGGAGATATCTGACTAGAATATATGATAGCAGTTGGACTCTAAAGAGATGCCACGAGGCTCCAAGGAGAAGTCACAAGGCTAAGGCATATATTCTGAATGGGACCTCGAGAAGCTTGGGCAGATAACTATAATGCGGGTTGGGATGATCCCCCAATAAGGCTTAAGAAGGCAGAAGATCTCATTTTTTCTCATGGGTGGCTAAGTGATCTTAGGGAGGTTAAGACACCCAAGGAATCCAACTTGTGGTACAAGCACCAGGTCGAGTATGCGGCCTATAGCCATACCCATTATCAAAGGAAAACAAGTGGATTCCTATTGATGCTATTCATGCTCAACTCCTGGATGATTACCTAGAAGACGATGTGGAGGAGTTTTCTTCCTAACCTAGATGACAGTCGAAGAGCTTGCATTGCAGATTATCTTGCTCACCATCCCGACTCGTCTTAGGTCATTGTGTATTTTGGTCTTAATGTAATTGTATTCCCCAATTTCTGTCAATACAAAGCTTAATTTATTAACCTTTTCCATATTTTGAGCATGTGCTGACTAAACAAGAGTCAATAACTATCACTTACATTTGAACTGGAAAGAGCTGTTGCTCGTCAATTACTTAAAATCTTTATCGACCAATCAATACTGTTTGACCATATTAGACCTTTTTCTATTTAAATGGACTAGTACTTAGGTTTGATCATTTTGGATTTTTCAGCCGACTAAATGATATTGAGAACAAGTGTTAGCCATTTATTATCACGTGTTTGAATATTCTCCCAATCCAATATGCCTTAGTAGTATCATTTCATCTACTCTACTTTTTAGGTTGTGTCGTCACACTCCCTTAGGGCTAAGTGAGATAATGGCGAGAATGTACCTGGTCGATGGGGAATCTGCTTGAGCAGGCATTTTACGACCAACGCAGTAGTTATAATAGTTATAACTTCTGCAAACCCTTCTCTGCAAACCCTAAAGATCCATTGATTAAAACAAGTTGAACAACTTGTAATCCCCAGGAGTTCTGTTATGCACGAGGGAGTTGTCATTTAGAATAGTCGAATAATACTGAGATGCGATCAAGAAATTCTAAGCAACCAATATATAATATCAAAGTGCGAGAGCCAACTAGCCTTTATTCATTAAATAATAACTTGCAAGAAACATAAGTTTCAAATGAAAATATGCATAAACTAAGTGTGCTAACAAAAGATAAAGAAGACTAAAAGTAGAACTTCTTGAGATTGGCTGCGTTCCATGCTCTTGGTATTTCCCTTCCCTACACCGTTTCCAAGTGATACGCTTCTTGAAGGTCGTCCCTTATAACCTTAAAAGGTACTTTCCAGTTTGGTCCGAGCTTGCCGTCTGATTATTTTATGGCACTGTCGAGGACTTTTTATAGGACATAGTGATGATACTAAGATTTAGCACCACCAGATAAGAGGTGGAGAGATCAAATAGTAATAACAATGGTAGCAATAGAGTTAGATATGTGTATAAGTATATATAAGGGGATGAGTATAAGAGGAATAAAGATAATGTTGTATAATGGCTCAGCCAATCAGGCCTACGTCCACTGTGAGTGTGTGATCCACTAAATATGGGCACTAATGGCCTTGGATACAATGCTCATAAGCTTACTCTCCACTGTGTGTACAAGAAGAGTTTTAACTAGGGTTACAATAATCGATCCCTTTACAAGGTTGAAGGTGACAAGTATATATAGGTCTTGGGGGGAGTAGTGTACCCCCCAAGCATGCATGGTGCATGTGAAGGATGATCTAGCCAATCCCCTGCTGACACTTGGATGTGCCACTTGCGATTAATGATGACATAATATTCCCTCATGTGAGGGGATGATATTGTTATAATGGTTTAGTCCACGTGCTATATGAGTCCCACGCGCACTGTTCCACGCATCTCCCAAATCTTGTGCTATGATGATGTCACCCTCGACCTAGGATGCCAGGCCGAGGCTAAAGTTGATGCTGGCATTGGGTTTGGATGGATGTGGGCCTCGTACTGTTGTCCCCTCATAGGGTCGTCTAGTCCATGATGAGGGGTCATCCCCTTATAGGGTCATCTGGTCAGTGATGAGGGGTCGGCCCCTTATAAGGTCATCTGGTCCATGATGAGGTGTTGGCCCCTTATAGGGTTGTCTGGCCCATGATGAGGGGTCGGCCCCTTGTAGGGTCATCTAGTCCATGATGAGGGGTTGTCCCCTTGTAGGGTCGTCTGGTCCATAATGAGGGATCGGCCCCTTGTAGGTTCGTCTGGTCCTGATAAGACCCTTGTACAGTAGTTGTTGAATCCTCATCCTAGACTTGAGCTCTTGTCTGAGGTGAGGACACCCTCGGCCTGGATGAGGGTGTATATTGGTATATCAATCACCCCCAGCCCTTAGCCATCTATATTTATTGATATGGATGAGGGGTAATGTTGCCTTGGAATTTCTTAAGTGGGTGGTCAGATGGATAAGTGACATCTGTTAAGTTGTATATTGTCAGGTGTCCATCATCATTTCTGTTTCCCAGATGTGGCGGCTGCACACTCAACTTGGGACTTTATTCCCTAATGACGCCTCTCCCCGTGGACTGTGCGTAGCCTTAGTTAATGGGCCTACTTATGAGCAAGATATTTAAATGATTTTTCAAACAATCATTTCTTCTTCTCCTTCTGCGCGCGCAAGCTTTCTCTCTCTAGCACCCTACTAGTTCAACTGCCATTTCTGCGACATCTTTTGTGTCTCAAGCTTTGCTCACTCTTCGTCTTCATCTCAGGTAATTTCTCTGCCTTAGACTCCTCCATTAGTCTCTAATTTATGTTTATTTCTTGCACTTGGGTTTTTTTCCATTTTTCCTTTGTTGCTTTAGTTTTTCGGCGTGTTGACCCGCCTTGCTATGGTGGTTATAAGGCTGTACATTAGATTTTAGGTTCCTTAGGGTTCTTCCCCCACCATTCAGTGGTGGTTTAGTGGCTCTTTGTGGCACTTCTAGGGTTTTCTTGTATCCTCTGGCATTCTTCTCTGGTGAACTATGTTCCTTTTGTTCTTGAATGTTCATCCATAAAAACCCTTTATTTTTTGAGGTTTGATCCTAGAGTCAATTTGGTCAAACTGTAAACCTTTTTGTAGTTAGTTTGACCAAATTCCTTAAGCGTAGGGTCTTCCCTTTAATGCTCAAGAGACTTTATTGTTTAGCCAAGGAGATCCCAACATTGAGGGAGACATTCTTTGCTGAGATTAGACGAATAGAGGAGGAGGATGAGGAGGAGCAAATATGAGGCGTCGACCCTAACTGGGTACGACCCATCTTCCCCATTCCTTTAGCCATAATTTTACCATCTGAGCCCCTTTGGGTTTTCTTATCATCCATCCAAGAGTCAGATGCACGAGGGAGAGATGAATGAGAGAGCATCGTCACCAACGAGTGCTGGTCCTTCTGGGAGGAGAGAGACATCAACTCTTAGCTCAAGCTGACAGGATGAGGGGACAGATCATGCAGAGGCTGTCCCTGTGAAAACCCTGTACCCTCTTGCTTTTCAAGTAGCCTTTCCAGATGGAACTTCGATAGGTGATGAGGCTGAGGGATCTGGGGACGAGAGGGCTGAGGACGATAACGAGAGTTCTGATGATGATGGTCGAGTTGATACTTCTAGTGCCTCGACTTATGTATCGTAAGTTAAGGATCGTTACCTCTTAATATGGAGGCATCTATTTGGTATACAGTCCAATATAAGTATGAGGGTCCCAACTGAAGATGAGAGGGTCTTCTAGGGGGACGAATGAGAGATTGCTATTTACGAGCAGATGCTAAGGGTAGGTGTTAGGTTCCCTTTGCACCTTGCTATAGTCGACATATTGTCTGCCCTTGGGGGTTCTCCTTCTCAACTTCCTACCAACTCATAGAGGACTATCCTAGGCTATGTCTCCCTTTGGAAGAATACTTTCACCGATGAGCCCTCGGCCGATTTTTTCATAGCCTGTTACAATATCACTTCATCGTCCAAGCAGCCTGGGTATTTTCATCTGGGGGTGAGGAAGTCCGATAAAAAACTTCTTCATGTGGCACAAACTTCTAACCATGATTGGAAGAAGAGGTTTTTCTTTATCTCTGGGGATTAGGAATTCCCTGTCGGGGACGAGCCCGTAGAAGACAGTTCGAGGGTCCCAAGGGCATGGTCTAACCCTTCAATGAAAACACGGTCAGACCCCAGACTTAGTTTGGATGAGAGGGATGTTGTTGACTATCTGAGGGAACAAGGGAAAGAGGGTGGACTCACTAAATTTGAAGACTTATTTCCTCAAAGAAGATGGTCTGAGGGTCGTCCCCCTGATAGAATTATGTGAGCTATTTTTTGTTTCATATTTTCAAGTGTTTCCTCATTATTACTGCTTATATCTGATGTATCATCTCTATTTCAGGTCAGCCTGCAAACGTTTCTGATAAACTTTGGGAGATGGCTGCCCCCAGCTTGATGTCTGTCCTGGGAAAGAAGAAAAGCAAAGAGCCTCAGCAACCTTCGAGAAAGACAAAGGTCGTGGGGCAGACAAAAGTGGAGCCGACCGCCAACACTCGCAAAAGGAATGAGCCTGAAGTTCCTGGGGGATCTCGGCCTGACTCACAAATGAGGGTAAGGGTATAGGTGTCTCAGGCACACACTGAGGGGACAAGATCCTCTTCCAGCATGGGTGCCTATTAGTCTCAGAATCTCACTTTCCTTAACGCTGAACCCTCCTCCCTCATAGCCAACCTGAGGGCGGCCAAAGCCTCAATATTTTTTGCACCCTCGGCCGCAGATTATGAATTCTTATCAAAGAAGCCCCCGGCCAAGGTTTATGACTACGATCTCCATACTTTGGCTCATGTATTTCTTTCAACTTCATTTTTTGATTCACCAACATTTAATCAACTGTTCCCTCGGCCCCTTATTATGTGTGCCTTTTTGTAGTCTGTCTGCGCCTTCACATCTGCCACTAAGTGGATGGCTGTAAACCAGCAGAAGTTCCATAAGGTGGAGAGAGCTATTCAGCATGAGGCTGACATGAAAACCGAGCCGGAGACTACTAGGGATGAGCTGGAGAGTGCAAGGACTGAGCATGCAAGGGTTCTGGATGAGCTGGTGAAGGAGCATGAGGCCGACCTGAGGGTGAAGGATAGCCTCATCAAGGAGAAGGAAGAGGCCTTGCCCAATCAGGGGGTCTAATTCAAGGCTAAACTTGCTGAGGCAGTGAGAAAGGCTGAGGTCGATGTTGTGGAAGCTTATAAAATCTCCGACGAGATCTAGGGCTTCGGGCTTGAGTACTTAGAGAGGGGGATCAAGATGGCCTATTGATGGGTCATCTTTAAATTTGCTGATGTCGTGTCTTCTGTTCGCCCCTCTCTTGAGGCAGTTGCGTTGAATGAACCCCTTATTACTGAGGCTTTAGCCCATGTGGAGTCGTAAGTGCACGTCGAAGGTACCGGAACATCTGAGGATCGGCCTGTTTTGGTCATCGAAGAGACTCCTCTTGATATTGAATCCCTTCCCTTCGTTGTTGCTCAATAGGGTGGCTGACTGTAGCCCATACCCTCTATTTGTAAAAAACATTTTTGTACTTTACTTCCTTGGACAAACATTTATGATAATTTATAATGGAATCTCTCTTCCTGTCTTCTATGCCTCTTGTATGATTTGTCTTGGCTGTTCTATTTGTGGTCCATCTTATATGTCCCCCTCTCTTTCTTGAGAATGAATGTAGGGTTGTCCCTACCATTCATCCTCATCATAGCCGAGGGTGGTTTCCACCAAATTGATGTTTTAAAACACAAGTCCTCCCTCGTCTTTCTTGAGAGTGAATGGAGGGTTGTCCCTACCATTCACCCTCATCATAGCCGAGGGTGGTTTTCACAAAATTAATGATGGTTTCAATTTAGTCCCCCCTCATCTTTATTGAGAGTGAATGGAGGGTCGTCCCTACCATTCACCCTCATTACAGCCGAGGGTGGTTTTCACCAAATTAATGATGTTTTAAAATCTAAGTGCCCCCTCGTCTTTCTTGAGATTGAATGGAGGGTCGTCCCTACCATTCACCCTCATCCTAGCCAAGGGTGTTTATCACCAAATTAATGATGTTTTAAAATCCAAGTCTCCCCTCGTCTTTCTTGAGAGTGAATGGAGGGTTGGCCCTACCATTCACCCTCATCTCAGTCGAGGGTGGTTATCTACTAAATTAATGGTTTTAAAAATCCAAGTCCCCCCCTCGTCTTTCTTGAGAGTGAATGGAGGGTCATCCCTACCATTCACCCTCATCTCAGCCGAGGGTGGTTATCCACCAAATTAATGATGTTATAAAATCCAAGTCTCCCCTCGTTTTTCTTGAGAGTGAATGGAGGGTCGTCCTTACCATTCACCCTCATCCCAACCGAGGGTGGTTATCACCAAATTAATGATGTTTTTAAATTTCAAGTCCCCCTCGTCTTTCTTGGGAGTGAATGGATGGTCGTCCCTACCCTTCACCCTCATTATAGCCAAGGGTGATTTGGCAATAATTACCCCAGCGTATCTAGATTGGTTAACACAAGATAAAGGGCCAATATAACATTCTCATTAACATTCCAAGTGTTCTGTTGGAGCAACACATTCATTACAACTACAGTCCAATAGGACATTACACCATTATTGATAGTATTTCTTCAAATGATCTGGATTTTAGGGGTTGGAAAAGGGTTCCCCTTCAAGGTTCTCTAGTCTGTAGGTTCCAGGGACAACTTCATCAATGACCCTATATGGGCCATGCCAATTTGGGTGGAGCTTATTAGGTTTCTTCCATGTCTTCTTGAGGACTAAGTTCCCCACGACGATTGGCCTTTGCTTTACCCTCTGGTTATAAAACCTGGCAGTCCTCTGCTGATAGGATGCTTGCCTTATCTCAGCGTCTTGCCTTCTCTCCTTGATCAAGTCTAGGTCAAGTCTCCTATCTTCCATATTTCTTTGGGGTCATATATTTGGACTCTGTGAGTGGGAAACCCAATCTTGATGGGGATGACGGCTTCTGAGCCATACGCCAACATGAACGGGGTTTCCCCTGTAGGAGTCTTGGCCGTCGTCCTGTAGGACCACAGTACAACATATAATTCCTCAACCCATCTTCCTTTTTCCTCCTCGAGTTTTTTTTGACCCCTTCTAGGATTATTCTATTTGTAACTTCAGTTTGCCCATTAGCCTGAGGTCGGCCTGTGGTTGAGAAGAATTATTTGACACCCACCCTTTCGCAGTATTTCTCCAGAGATGCATTCTTTAATTGAGTCCCGTTATCTGAAATGAGGTTGTTGGGGTGACCATATCTGCATATAATGTTTTTCCAGATAAACTGGAAGGTCTTCTGCTCGATGATCGTTACCATCGGCTCCGCCTCCACCCATTTTGAGAAATAGTTAATTGCTACGATAAAGTATCGATAGTTATAGATAGACCTAGGGAAGGGTCCTACTAGATTGATTCCCCATACTGCGAATGGCCATGGGGATGTGATGGAGGTAAGAGGCTGATGGGGCTGGTGAGGGATGGTGGCGAACCTTTGACATTTATCACACTTTTTTACGTATATCGTGTCATTTTTCCCTAAGGTCGGCCACTAGTGTCCCTGGGTTACTATACTATTTGCTAATGACCTGCCCTCAATATGGATTGAACATGACCCCTCGTGAACATCTTTCAAGATGTGTGGGACTTTAGATGGGTGCACACATCTGAGCAAGGGGAGTAAGAACCCCTTTTTGTACAAGGTGTCTCCGATGACAGTGAATTTTGTAGCTCTATATCTCAGCTTCTTCCTTTCTTATTTTGCTTATGGCACCTCCCCCTCTCTAATGTATCTGACTAGAGGGTCAATCCACGAAGCTTCCCTGCTGATATTTAAGCAAGTTCTAAGTGTTCCGTATGCATCTTCAATCATTGGTCGAAGCAAGATTTCCACTGGGACTGTCCTCCTGATATCTGTCCTAGTCGCTGAGGCTAGCCTAGAAAGTGCATCGGCTTGGCCATTATCAAGCCTAGGTATCCTCTCCAACTTCACTTCTCTGAAGCTCTTCAATAGTGACTTCACTCTTTCAAGATATTTGGCCATTCTCTCATCTTTGGCCTCGTATGCACCTAGTATCTGATTCACCACAAGTCTTGAATCACTATAAACCAAGATCTGGATAAAATTAAGAGATCTAGCTAAGGAGAGGCCTACTATCAGTGATTCATATTCAGACTCGTTATTGGAGGCTTTGACGTTGAACCTCAGGGCGTACTCAATGTCTGTGCCGTTGGGTGCTGATACTATTAATCCAACCCCACTTCCACTTTCGCTAAAGGACCTGTCAATGAAGAGGTTCCACACAGTCTGTTCCTCTGAGAAATTTCCCTCGGTGAAGGATCCGTGTCTAAAGAGATATCTCCCCTCTTCATTTTTGATAACTTTTTCTCTAGCGGTGCTTGTCTCAGCCTTATCTATGGATGGGTCAATAATTCTGCCTTGCTGGGTATCTATCTTCTCGAGGCTCTTATCTTCAGCCTCATCATCTTCCCAAGTAAATTGAGCCACAAAATCTGCTAATGCTTGCCCCTTAATAGCCAACCTAGGTTGATATACAATGTCAAACTCTCCCAGCTCTATAGCTCAGGCCATTAGCATCCCTGATTTTTCTGGCTTGTGTAAGACCTACCTGAGAGGAGAGTCAGTGAGGATGACCATTGTATGGGATTGGAAGTACGACTTCATCTTTCTTGATGTATGGATCAAGGTATAGGCAAACTTCTCCATCCTTGGGTATCTTTGCTCGGCCCCCTGGAGTGTCTTACTATTGAAATACACAGGGTTCTGTACCCTGTCCTCTTCTCTCACAATGTCTGTGCTGATGGATGATTCTAAGACGGATAGGTACACACGTAGTCGTTTTCCCTTCACTGGTCGTGACAATAATAAGGGAGACCCTAAGTTCAATTTTAGTTCTTTGAAAGCCTGGTCACACTCTTCGTTCCATTCAAAGGCCTTTCTGAGAATTTTAAAGAACGATAAATACTTATCTGTGGCTCTGGTTACGAACCTATTCAAAGCAGCCACTCGTCCTGTGAGCCTCTGAACTTATTTAATGGTCCTGGGGGTCTTTATTTCCAGGAGGACCTTTATCTTCTCAAGATTGGCCTCAATTTCACTTTGATTGACGATGAACCCCAAGAACTTCCCTGCTCTGACCCCGAAGACACATTTGGCTGGGTTGAGCTTCATCTGGTACTTATCCATCGTGTTAAAGGTCCTCTCGAGGTCAACCACATGATCCTCGGCCTTCAAACTCTTGGTCAACATGTCATTTACATAAACCTCCATAGACTTCCCAATTTGGTCCTCAAACATTTTATTCACAAGGCACTGATACGTTGCTCCCGCATTCTTTAGGCCAAAGGGCATGACCCTATAATAGTATGTCCCCTTGTCGGTAATGAAAGCCATTTTTTTAAGTCTTCAGGGTTCATAAAGATCTGGTTGTACCCTAAATAGGCATCCATGAAGCTCATGAGCTCATGGCCTGCGATAGCGTCTACCATCTGATCACTGCAGGGGAGAGGGGAACTGTCTTTGGGATAATATTTATTGAGGTCTGTGAAGTCTATGCATATCCTCCATTTCCCATTAGCTTTGGGGACTATGACTGCGTTGGACAACCATTCGAGATAGATGACCTCCTTGATAAACTTTGCATCTTTTAGCTTCTTGACCTCTTCCCTTATGACTTCATATTTTTTTTGAGAATAAATTCTCCTCTTTTGACTTACCGGCTTTGCACCCTCTACCACGTTGAGCTTGTGGCTCATGATTTCGAGGTCGATCCCTGATATATCTACATGAATCCATGCAAAGACGTTCTGTCTTCTCCTTAGCAGCTTGATGAGCTCTTCTTTTATGTCTGTTTTAGAGCTTTGCCCATTTAGATGGTTTTTTCGGCTCATCCTCACTGAGGATAATGGATTCTACCTCTTTCGCGGCCTCTCCTTTCTTTAGTTTTTTCTCATCCCTGGGGTTAAGGGTATTAATATTGTAAGTAGTTGTTGCCTTCTTGTGCGCCTATCTTTCTTCGGTGGAGTTGAAGTAACATTCCTGTGTCGTCGTCTGGTCTCCCTGAACTTCCCCTACCCCGTAAGGGTTTGAGAATTTTATCATCCGATGAACCGTGGATGACACGGCCTCAAATTCCTTGAGGGCCACTCGCCCCAGTATAATGTTATAGGCTGAGAAGACGTGTTCATCCATCACAAAAAATTTGACCTTCTTCGTAAGCCATCTCAGCCACTCGTCCCCCATCCTAACATCGACCTCATACATTCCTAGAGGATGAACTTTTTCCCCACTAAAACCAATCAAGGGGTGATGGTATGGGATGAGCCTGGCACGGCTGATACCTAAGGCTTTAAAGGACAACCAGAACATCACATCTGCAGAACTACCCCTATCTACTAGGATCCTCGACACCTCGCACCCGTGTACCCTGGTAGTGATGACGAGAGGGTCATCATGTGGGGCTAAGAGGCCTTTGAAGTCCATTCTTGAGAATTCGACTATCAGAGTATCCATATCAAATTTCTTCCTTTTTTCTGACTTTGCTTCCATAGAGGTTGAGTATACAGCTTGTGTCACTTCCTTGGATTCAGATACGTGGTCCTTCCTGTCTGCAACCTCTGATCCTCCTCCGACTAGTCCCCCAGAGATCATCCCTACACCGAGTGAGATCATATTAAGTCTTTTTACAGGGCCATAGTCATCTCTCGGTGGGAGGTCAGGGTCGTCCTCATCATCCGAAGGGTCGTCCCTTCTATTTGGAGGGTCGTCTCTGCACGTATTACCTCTCTTCTTCCTGGGGTCGTACCCTCGGCCCCTCTTGAAGACACTCTTCTCAATGTATTTCCTTAACTTCCCTTCTTTTAACATTTTTTTAATTTCATCTTTTAGAGTAAACACTTGTCGGTCACATGGCCATGGTCTTGGTGAAATTCACACCATAAGTTTTTATTCCTCTTGTGAGGGGCTGCCCTTAACTTCTCAGGCCACTTTAAGGATCGATCACTCTTTATCTCATTCAGAATGTGTTCGTAGCTGACTGTCAGAGGGGTATAATCAATAAATTTATCATCTGCTAGCCTCTTTTTTCCCTCTTTATTATTTTTCTGGTACTTACCCCCACTAATGCCTCCTTTTTCATCTTCTTATTTTGTGACCATCGCCTCTTCGATGTTCATCACCTTTCTCGATATTTCCAGTAATTTAACCATCGTCTTAGGGGGGTCTTCGGCAAGCTTCTATATTAACTTCCCCTTCTGGAGTCCCCCAATGAGGGCTGTCATGGCTATGCTTTACTCATAGTCTTCGACCTCCAACTTTTCTTTGTTAAATCTGGCTATGTAGTCTTTTAGGCTCTCGTTCTTCCCCTGCTTAACATATAGCAGGTGTGTAGTCTTCTTCTGTGGCCTCACTCCAAAGCAAAAGTTATAGATAATTCGGTCTGCTAACTGCTTAAAGCTTTCAATGGAGTTCTTTAGAAGAGATATATACCAGACATGTGCAGCCCCAGTCAGAGTGCCAGAAAAGGCACGACACCTCATCTCATTTGAGATGAAGTATATGTCTGCCGTTGATTGGTACATATCAATATGATGGATAGGGTTGGTACTCCCGTCATACCTTGGGTGACCACATGTGGCTTAAACTTGGATGGCGTTGGGAAGTTGACTATCTTCGCCACAAAGGGTGAGCCTATGGAGTATCCTCTTTGAAGAGGGTCCCGAATTTTCAGGATATCACTAATTTTATCCTCTAGCCTTTGGATCGAGTCGTTCCAGGGCCTCATAGGGTCGGCTTGGCCAATGTTATCCCCTGCCGACTCTTTAGGGTGAACCGAGGGTTCTGCCGCGGTAGGTATGTGTCGGCTGTTCACTTCTCCCTAACCATCGTCCCATCCGTGGGGTTGGCCCCGTGGGGTCGGTCATCTACTGCTTCTCTTTTGGACCTCGCAACACTCCTTGATTTGGATAATTTTTCCCGTAGGTCATTTACTGGGCCCGACCTCTGAAAGACCGACCCCCTACTCAGATGATCGAAAGTAGAGCCCCTCGGGCGATCGTCGGGATTTTTCCTTCCACACTTACCTCTGCTTTCCTAGATAGGTCGTACAGTATTGTTGGTGACCTCATACGGCTCCCAACATTCTATCGGAGCCTCTTCGACATCCACATCATCATATCTGTCCTTTGGGCAAGGGTTTCCTTGCCTCCCAAGGCGTAGACGCCGGGGGTCAGCAACGTCCCTCCGCTGTTGTGGAGGTGGCAAGTCTTTTCATAGTGCTTGGGGTGGTCCCCTGGCCTCATGCTGCCCTGGAGCCGCTGTCGGAGTAATCATCTCCGGTGAGACTCCTGGTGGTCTTAGTATATTTTAGCTAAGAGATGTAAATTGCTCCTGCATAATTCGCTGGATTACTGCTAAAGACTTCAGGGCAGTAGCCACATCTGCCATCTCAAACTGAGGTGGTGCATGACTGGAACTAGGTCCTACTCCACTATCCGGTGGAAGAGGTGGTGGTGGTATCTCCAGTGCCATTTGTTTGAGCTATGAAGAGATGAATGATCAAAAGAATGATGAGCTTGAGAACCTTAATGGACCTCTTTCAATGGTGAAGCAGCTTCGCACGAAGGGGGAGAACTGGTTCACCACTAGAGTTTTCGGTGAGGTCAAGCTGTATAAAGGAAGAGATATTTTCTCGTTCCCACAGACGGCGCCAAACTGATGATGTTCAGATTTAACACCACCAGATAAGAGGTGAAGAGCTCAAACAGTAATAACAATGGAAACAATAGAGTTAAATATGTGTATAAGTATATATAAGGGGATGAGTATAAGAGGAATGAAGACAATGATGTATAGTGGTTCAACCAATCAGGCCTACGTCCACTGTGAGTGTGTGATCCACTAAATATGAGCACTAATGGCCTTGGATACAATGCTCATAAGCTTACTCTCTCTCTACTGTGTGTACAAGCAGAGTTTTAGCTAGGGTTATAATTATTTATCCCTTTACAAGGTTGAAGGTGACAAGTATTTATAGGACTTGAGGGGAGTAGTGTACCCTAAGCATGCATGGTGCATATAAAGGATGATCTAGCCAATCCCCTGCTGACACCTAGATGTTCCACTTGCGATTAATGATGACATAATATTCCCTCACGTGAGGGGATGATATTATTATAACAGTTTAGTCCACGTGCTATATGAGTCCCACGCGCATTGTTCCATGCGTCTCCCAAATCACGCGCTGTGATGATGTCACCCTCGGCCTAGGATGCCAGACCGACGCTAAAGTTGATGCTGACATTGGGTCCGACTGGATGTGGGCCTCATACTGTCATCCCCTCATAGGGTCATCTAGTCCATAATGAGGGGTCGACCCCTTATAGGGTCGTATGGTCCGTGATGAGGGGTCGGCCCCTTATAAGGTTGTCTGGTCCATGATGAGGGGTCGGCCCCTTGTAGGGTCGTTTGGCCCATGATGAGGGGTCGACCCCTTGTAGGGTCATCTGGTCCATGATGAGGGGTCGGCCCCTTATAGGGTCATCTGGTCCATGATGAGGGATCGACCCCTTATTGGGTCGTCTGGTCCTGATAAGAACCTTGTGCAGTAGTTGTTGAATCCTCGTCTTGGACTTGAGCCCTTGTCTGAGGTGAAGACACCCTCAGCCTGGCCGAGGGTGTATATTGGTATATCACATAGTCCCCTACCAAAAACTTCCTCGAATTGAATTTCTTGTTGTATTGCTTGGACAGTTATTGTTGATAGGAAGCCAACTTGATATTCAATTCTCTTTGCTTGTCTTCTAAGTCAAGTTCAGTGCATAGTGTCAACCAAGGTGGTGCTTATAGTAGGGAGACCTGCTTCCAGTAGGATGATAGCTTCCATTCCATAAGCGAGCATAAAAGATGTCCCCCCTGTTGGTCTCCTAGGAGTAGTACGATAGGGCCATTTAACATAAGGCAGCTCTTCCACCCAGGGACCCTTGTCTCTTTCCAACCTCTATTTTAGTCCATCAAGCACGATTTTGTGGAAGCTTCTGCTTGACCGTTACTTGAGGGATACGCCACAGAACTGAAGTGGTTCTTGATGCCATGCCCATCACAGATGCATTGAAAGAAGTTGCTTTCAAATTTCGTGCCATTATCGATGATGACAATCTTTGGTATCCTGAAGTGTTATAATGCTTTTCCAGATGAACCTGGTCATGTCAGCGTCGTGAATGTTTGTTAATGGTTCTGTCTCTACCCATTTAGTGAAGTAATCTGTACCGACTAGCAGATACTAGCGATTTCCAGAAGCGGTAGGTAGTGGTCCCACGATATCTAGTCGCCGTTGTGCGAATTGTCATGGACTTATCAGAGATTTTAGGTCTCTAGCTGGCTGATGGACCATAAAAGAGTGATTTTGCATTTTTCACATCTGCAAACATAGGTGCATGCGTCTTTTTTCACGTGAGTCCACCAGTAACCCTCTTTAATTGCTCGAAAGGCCAATGACCTTCGTCTTATGTGACTCCCACAAATACCATCGTGAAGTTCGCTAAGCACTTGCTCGGTGTCATGTGGGTGGAAACATTGGATGTAAGGTCCTGTTAATGATTTCTTGTAGAGATTTCCTCCTGGGGAGCGGTAAAAACGAGTAACTTTCACCCTTACTTAATGATCCAATCTCTTATCGTTAGGCAGTATGTCGCTCCGTAAATAGGCGATGATGGGATCCATCCAACTAAGGGCCTTCACTGTGAGGAGAACTTTCTCAACTACGAATGTCTGTTCAATGCTTGTATAGGTGAGGAACTCTACTTGGATGGTTCTTATCAGACAAGAGTCCACTGCTGAGCTCAAGGCTGCTAAGACATCTGCATGGATTTTCTTCCCTGGGGGAACTGTTGAATGCCAACCTTCTAAAATCCTGCCATAAGACCTCTTACCACGGTGAGGTCGGCTGCCATTCTATCATCTTTTGCATTGAAATGCCCACTCACTTTCTTAGAGAACAGTTGAAAATCGCCGAACATGTTGACGTGCTTTGCCCGTAGCAGTTGGGCCTTGCGCAAGCCAGCGATCAGTGCTTTCTATTCAACTTCGTTGTTGGAGGCCTCAAATCCCAATATGATTCCCTATTCAATAATGTCTTTCGGTGTGATGAGGATGAACCCTACTCTTGACCCCTTAAAATTGGAGGCTCCATTAACGTATAGGGTCAAGTCCTTAGACCGTGCTTCCTCATTTGTTAATTTCTTCGCTTCCTGCTGGTCAATAGGATGGTCCCCCATGAATTCAGTAATAAAGTCTTCCAGTACTTGTCCCTTAATCGCCGTTCTTGGTTGAAATTGGATATCTAATCTATCGAGATCCACTAACCATTTTGAGAGTCTACTAGAGAGGTCGACTTTTTGAAGAATAACTTTGAGGGGTTAGGAAGTGATCACCGTTATTGAGTGATCTTCGAAGTAATATTTTAACTTTCTTGAGGCGACCACTAGTTCATAGTCAAGCTTTTCCAGGGGTAAGTAACGCTGTTTTGAGTCTAGAATTATCTTACTAGCATAGTAAATAGGATATTGTCCTCCTTACTTTTCACACACTAGAGCCGAGATTACAACGTGGTCTGATACTGCGAGGTAGAGATACAATGGGTCCCCATCTTATGAAATCACTAGTAGAGGCGATTTGTTAAGGTAGGATTTGATCTCGTCCAAAGCTCTTGAACAAGCATCGTTCCATATGAGGCCTTTGTCATTTTTAAGGAGCTGAAAGAATGGTTGGCAGCGTTCTGAAGACTTGGAGATGAAGCAATTGAGCGTTGCGATCATACCAGTGAGATTTTGAACATCTCGCAACATCTGTGGAGTCTAGACACCGGTGATCATGTCGATCTGATATGGATTACACTTGATTCCTCTTTTGCTAACCAAATGGTCTAAAATTTTTCTTGAATGGACATCAAATGAGTAGTTACTTGCATTAAGTTTCATTCGATATTTCCTGAGGATTTTAAAGGTTCTAGATAAGTCTGTGAGATGGTCGTCTTTGTTCTTGCTCTTAACTAACATGTCGTCGATGTAGACCTCCATTGTGTCTCCCATCTGTTTCTGGAACATCTTTATGACTAACCTATGATACGTTGACCCTGCGTTCTTTAGGCCAAATGGCATAACCTTATAACAATATAACCCATTGGTGGTTATGAAGGACATTTTGTCCTAGTCGGGGCCGAACAATGAAATTTGACGGTACCCTAAATAGGCGTCCAGAGAAATCATCCTTTTATGTGTTGCTGTAGAGTCAACCAACTGATTGATTTTAGGTAGTGGGAAGCTATCTTTAGGACATGATCTATTGAGATCTGTGAAGTCAATACAAACCCTCCAACTGTTGTTGCTCTTTCATACCACTACTCGGTTGGATATCCACCTAGGGAACTAAACTTACCTAATGGATCCTTCATCCAGAACCTTCCCCATTTCGTTCTCCACTGGTTTAGCCTTTGAGTGATTGACTTGAAGGTCAGGTCAACGTGGAGACAATGACAGGCTACGTTGGGATTAATCCCAGACAGATCATATGGTTCCCAGGAATAAATATCTAGATTTTTTCTCAAGAAGGCAAGCAATTCTTTCTTTTTGTGATCGTCGAGTGTGGTTTCAATCAGAAACTTTCTTTTAGGAAAGTTTTCATCAGCTTCAACTTCCTCCAGGATTTCAACGACCCTGTCAGTGGGGTGTACCCTGGTCATTTCCATCCCTGGTGGGCCGTACCGTAATTTCTACTTAGAGGGTCCATTTCCCTACTGAGCATCCTTTGGTTCCTTTCCTTCTCCTTTCTGGGGCGAATGGCCATAATGAAGCACGTTCTTACAATGGCTTGGTCGTCATGAATTTTAACCATGCCCTGATCGGTGATACACTATAACTTTTGGTGGTAGGTGGATGGTACAACCCGCATATCATGCAACCATCATATGCCTAAAATGATGTGATATGTGGACTTTATGTCCACCACTAAGAACTTAATCAACTTTGAGATGTTGCCTGCTCTTACTGACATGATTATCTTTCCCAGCGATATTGTGATTTTCCCTGCGAAGTCGACCGACAGAACTGTGGCTTCCTTGAGATCGACTAGGTTGAGCTTTAACTTATGGAAAAACTCTAGGTACATCTCCTCTGACGAGATTCCCTGGTCTACCAAGTGCTTGTCGATGTCCTAATTCGTAATTATGAGGGTTATTACCAGTGCGTTATGATGTGGGGTCCTCACTCCGACCAAATCTTCTTCAATGAAGATGATGTGTTTGGTGTAGTCGACGCCCTCTAGTCGTCGGTGCCTGCCAGCTTGGTTTTTAGTAGGGTCAATCTAGAATACCTCCCTGACAGCAATGACCTTTTTCATCTCGATCTAAATAGTATTACCTTGAATATACTTTAGGTCTGATGCCCCATGGATCACCGCAAACTCCTATCCCATGTCGTTATTATGGATGTTGTCTGATTTCTGATCACCATTGGCTGTGACCTTTTCTGCTTTCTTATATATGTATTCATTGAGATGCCCAGCTTGGGCCAAATCTTCTAAGTGTGACTTCAGAGACTTGCAATTTTCAGTCATGTGCCCCCCCCTTTTATGGAATGCACATCTCAGCGTATTATTACTTTTTATTGGGTCACCACCCATCTTCTTGGGCCACTTGATGAACGGTTGGTCTTTGATCTTGCTCAAGATCTTATAAATTGGTTCCTTGAAGACTGTGTTAATAGCCTGGAATGCCTTTGAAGGATCAACCTTATTCCCATTCTTAGAGCCGTTCTACCTTCAGTCTTGTTCTCTTTCTTTGGAGTTTGACTCTTATCTCCTCATTTGGTTACCTTTGCTCGACTATTGTCCCTTGTATTAGAGTGAACCACGTATTCTACTTTGGCATAATTCTTAATATGATCCATGAGATCGTCGATGGGGCTGGTTTCTTTCTTAGTCAGGGACTGGTGATGTGGTCGATAGACCAATTTAAAGGATGCAACGACAAATTCCTCTGAGCAGTCCTTCACTTCATTAAAGACTTCCCAATATCTATTGGCGCTCTTTTGCGTATTTTTCTTCATCGTGAGCAGTGCATCCATCCGCTTAGGATTGGAGCTGCTGGTTATGAAGCGAGCTGTAAAAGCCTCTGTTAAGGCCTTAAAGCTCTTGATCGACCTGTGAGACAACTTCTCGAACCACTTTTATGCTACGTCATGTAGGCTATAAGGGAAGATTTGACACATCAATGTATCGTTGTGGATTTATAAGATCATCGCCTGTCTGTACTACCGAACGTGGTCTATGGGTTCTGTCTTTCCAATCATAAATCTTAAACTTGGGAACGATAAACTTTTTTGGGGATTTCTCTTCTTTTATCACCCTTGAGAAAGGGGATTTCATCTGGGTATTGAGAGCTCTACTGGCTACTGCTTGGTAGACCTGGCTCATCGATGGGATGGATATTGGTCCATCTCTCTATGAAATAAAATCCTGATGTCCTCATTCTGATGATCATTGCTCATGTGGATCCTTTCTAACTAGTCACACTCTGATCGACCATGCTCTGATCTACGATATTCAGATATATCCTGGTCGTGCCTGGAGCTCCTCCCTTGGCTACGAGTATTACTCGTCTGAGGACTAGGAGTCCTATCATGACGTTTTCTTGTATCTCGACGGAGATCTCTCTCCATCCTTTCAAATCTCCTTTGAAGGCGAGCATCCTCTTCCACCTGGAGGCGGGTGGCCTACTCTTATTCTCGAAGCCTGGCTTTGTAAGCGTCGACTAACCTGGAGATATGGGTAGACCTAGGTGGTCCTTGGCTTTTTTCAGAAGGCTGCCTTTCTTGACGGAACCTAAGATTTGTGTGCTGGCGAATCTCTAACCTGAACTTAGGTGGGATTGGGTCTTCTTGTACATCGCTAACCTGAGGAATGTTGCTGCTGTGGTGAAACATCACGGGCTTTCTGTAGATGGATATTTTCGTAGGAATAGAAATCGGTTCCCACAGAAGGCGCCAATTGTGAGCTCAAGAAATATCACAATAAAGATGCACGAAAACAATCACAAATGCAGGAAGTAAATTCACACACGATAATTATGTACGTGGTTCGACAACTTGCCTACGTCCACAAAGAGGTGACTATAATCTTATTAATCATTCTCAATGCTCTAAATTACATCACTTTATAGCGGGTCAGCGTTTATAATTTATATATGTTAACATAAGAGATTGACTTGCAGAAGTAACTTAATATAATCGTGGATAATTAATGGTGTCCCTAAATATCTCCTCCGAGATTGTTGGTAAGCGATTTGAATTTATCCACGAGTTTTTCAGTGTTTGTAAAATACACGAGTCATTAATGAATATCGAATTTTGGCCGGGCAGTCCTCTATGCAGCTTGGGCTAGTCAGCTACTTTCCTGGGCCAAAATAAATGGGTTCCCACAAATACCTAAATAGAAAATTAAATATATGTATTTTTTTATTGCTTTTTATTTCATTTTGAGAACTAATTGGGGGGGGGGGGGATGTTGTTATTGTTTTAAAAAAAATGAAGTTGGCCAAATTTCAATCTAAATAAGATTTTTCCTTATTGCTTTGATTGTCAAGCTTTGACTTGGAAAAAGCATGACCATATGATTAGTTCATGGAAATCAAATTCAAGAAAGAATGTACATCGAATCCCTGGAAACGATTTCAATATTGTCTTCACAACATATTAAGGAGAAGGATTTCAGTTGGTCTAGTTTTAAAACAAGCAACGAAATGATAAAAAACAATCCTTAAGAATAGTTAATACCTTTGTCCGAGTTGATAAAACACAATCCACTAGGATTAAAAATAACTTTGGAGATCTAATGTGTGGTTTTGGTTTATGCGGATAACTTTGTGGTGGTGAAATGAGAGAATATGAAAAGTATCTAGGGTTTGGTGTCTTTTATACTTAAAAAAATGAATGGATGAGATGAGTTTAAAATGAAGGGAGAGAAAGTATCTAAGGTTTGGTGTCCTTTATATTAAAAAAATGAATGGATGAGATGAGTTTAAAATGAAGGGTACTGATAATTTAGTATATGTATTATTTTAAATACAGTTCTTATTTTTGCAGTAAATTTAGTACGGTATTTTGAAAATATACGGTAATATGTGGTACGGTAATATACAGTAAGGTGTGGTATGGTATTTTAGTATTTCGTTTTCGTACGGTACAGTCAGTAAATCAGATTTTAAACTGTTAAAATCAAAATCAATCACAAAAAAATCGATAATTTCGGTTTCAGTTTCTGTAAATAAAAAGTGTAAACCAATACAACTAAATTTCGATAAAAAATGGTACGGTACTAATTTTTATTGCACCGTGAACTTCCCTATGTTAAACCCTTCTAAAAAAACTTACTAAAAATGAAGCTTAAATGTGAATGGTGAATGGTATCTTACTGTAGAAAAGTATGAATTCTGAATGATGAAAAGTATTTTTTTATCTGAATGAACCCCTCAATGTATGTTGTTTGTTTGGAGTTATTTGGCTTTGAATGCTGAATGCAATTAACTTGATAATTTTTTCGTAACTAAAAACTTACTAATTTATTTTATATTTGTGTCATTTAGCATATAAAATAAGGAATAAAACTAAATGAAGTTTTATTGAGAAAATTCTGCAGTAAACATTAAGCATTCGGAAGGGTAATTGCCTCTTAATGCTTAATATTGAATAATAGATATTTTTTTAGCATTAAGAGGTAAGAACAAACACCAAATATGACCTCTTAATGCTGGATGAAACTCAATTCAACATTAAGAGGTAAAAACAAATACTCCCTTATTTGGAAACTACATATTTAGTGCTAGATAATCGAGTTTTATACATCACACTCCATGAGGACGGGGGTCAAATGTACAATATGTTGAATTAAAAAAATAAAGAAACTCATCCCCGATAACTATACTTAAAAATGAAGATATTAAGTGGTGATTGATTATCAAGTATGCATCTCTGAACGATTAAGCATATAATTTATACACTTCCAATGCCTAATTATCGAGAAAGTGTCTTTGAACAATTATAAAGAGCATTTAAACTTATATGGTGATTGATTACTGAGTATGTCATTAAATGTTTATAAATATTATTTGCATAATCTCAGTGATCGATTTTTGAGTATGTGTCTTTAAATAATTACAGAGATTGTATTCACAAAATTAGTGGCTAATTATAGTGTATGTGCATTTGAAAGATATTGAATCAGTTATATTAATTATCGAGTGTGTTCCCAGTAACTATATTTTAAAAATGAACATATTAGGTGGTTATTGATTACCAAGTATGCATCTCTAAACGATTAAGCAGATAATTTACACATTTTCAAAGCCTGATTATCGAGAAAGTGTATTTGAACAATTATAAAGAGCATTTAAACTCACATGGTGATTGATTACCGAGTATGTCATTAAACAATTATAAATATTATTTGCACAATCTCGGTGATCGATTTTCGACTATGTGTCTTTGAATAATTATAGAGATTATATTCACAAAATCAGTGGCTAAGTATTATGTATGTGCATTTGAAAGATATTGAATCGGTTATATTAATTATCTTGTGTGTTCCTGTGAAATATTTGAGATATTAACTATAAATATATGGTGGTTTATTATCAAGAGTATGCTTTTGTAAATGAGAAGAGATCATTTGCACACTTTTGTGTTCAATTACCGAGTATGTGCCTTTGAACAATTACAAAGAATAATTGGGCACCATCGACAACTGATTATCGAGTACGTGTCTTTTAAAAATTACTGAGATTATTTTCACACTCTTGGTGATCAGTCATCGAGATTATGTAAAATAACTTATAGACTAAACTTACACACATTCGATAACCGCATGTTATGTTTTAGCTATAAATTTGGTATTAAGAAATATTCGATCTTTATATGTCTCATTCCATGAAGTTCTCATCCCCAGTATCCATCAACCACCCTTAATCAACCTCAATATTTTCATGTGTATCGTCAAACATAACAAAGTCTCTTAACCCCACTGGTATCTCGATAATCATCGTCATGTTGAAGCCCTGATCCATATATCCCCACATAGAAAATGGAACTTGTAGGTAGTGTCCCACCATCTTTCGATCAATGGACTGATGATATACCCTTCACACTAGTGTATACTGGTAGCATATAATACCATAAAAATTACTACCTAAAATGTTCTCCTTGATCCTACATTACTTGTTTATGCTTCACCATCGATTCTTGTCACAACCTCTATCTTATCCCACTAATTCAAGATGCTCTTAATGACACATCTTATCTTCAGCATGTATGCCTTGTATAATTTTTTAATTATTAAATTGGTTATATGGTTAATATTTAAAAATAAATGACTGATTTTACTAAATAAAAATTTAAATTTCCATTTAGTTAACACTTAGAAATATTACTAATAAATATAATGTTATGTAGTTAATATGTTGATATTAATGATTATTTAAATACTTGTAAATTATAATTAATTACCCTAACTATTAGATAACATTTAGAAAAAAATGAATGTGTTAAATAAATAAATATGAATTAGTAATTGCATTAATAACTAAATCATCAATGTTTCCTCCCTAGAATGACCGTGAAGATTCGACCCCTTGTAAATTGATAAACTGAAACGTAATAGCACTAACTAATATTTTTTTAATATATCAATGAAATAAATATATTTTTAGAATTTTTTAATAGAGAGACACCCAATAGAGAGAAAAAGTAGTATCCTGATTATGACAAATTTTCTTCTTAGGGATATTATACCCAAATTTGGGGTAACAAGAACTTTGTTGACCAGTATCTTATACATAAATGATTTGATATCCATCCCCTCATATTTTAGAACAATGATAATTTCATCAATTTCACCCAAAAAAGTGCCACACATATGAGGTTGGTCTTAAACGAGTAAAAGATATTTGGCATTTCAACTTATAATTTATCAATCCATCCCTTAAAATATGCTACTTTTATTTTTAGTATTTTAAAATTTTGTTTAAAATATATATTAGATTATACTTTTATGAAATCTGTAAGCGCAAATATTTTAGCTTAGGCTTTTTTATTTTATTTGCACTTTGGAAAATTTGGCATATCCCGTTACAAAAAGCCACGTACAGACACGACGAACCGAACTCCAACATCTCCAAGATTGAAGACTTCCCTACATCTTAAAAAGTTATAAAGCTTTTAGGAGTTTTAAATTATGCATAAAGTTATTTAGGATGTCTATTTTTCATTGAAAAATGAGGCTGGTATTTTTAAAGTTTTTAGAATAAATTTTTTATTTTTAACCTCATTCAAATGAGATTCGTTTCTCGTTCGAACGACTTTACATTATCATTCGAAGTGTCGTTTGATCTCTACATCTAACGTGCATCTAATGAGGGTGTATTGTTTTGCATTGTTTGAAGCTCGTCCAGACGAGGTGGTCTTGTCATTCGAACGATCTCAGTTTTCATTCAAACGAAATGCCTTTCTTGTTCGAACGAGCCTTATTTTGTTCGAACGAATCTCCGCCTTAAAATTTGTGCCACGATTATAAATACATGTTTTGACTCTAAATTTCGTAAGACTTTTGCCAAAATATTTCCTGCAAATCTATTGTAAAATTTTTCACTTTTTGTGTTACCAAAACACTTTTGATTCATAACTTTGCATCTCCAAAGACTTATTATGAATCACTTTGAAACCTTAGATAGTTTCTTATCTTTGTATACACAATTTGTGGAGATAGATCTCTACGGCTGAATTTGTGAACTCGAGGGACCACGATAGATAAAGGTTAAAGGCTGATCGATGGATACCAAGGGTGGACCGCCACCTGTGGACGACTCTAGACTGAGCCGTTTTCTTTAGAGGTTTTGAAAGAACCGCGCATTATACTTGTGGGTGATATCAAGTAGTTTGTAAGTCGATAGTCATATAAAACTCTTTAAAGTGTTGAATATAGATTTTGCCCTTAAAAGGGATTTTTCCTTAGTTGCCGTGTGATCACATGTTTTATTTATCTGTTGTATAATCTAGATGCTTGTTTAGGATAAAAAGATTAAACTTGGTAAATAGGTTTTCACAAGAAAGTCTTAATTGGGTTTTAATTTGAAAAGTTAGAAAAATAGAATTTTTTTGTGACCATCCTTGCCAAGTGATAAGACGTAAATATTTCAAATTTATCTCCTTAGTTTCGGTCATTTTATGATCCCGAGCATTGTAATTATCTTGGATTTACCTCATATATATGATACTTAACCTCCTTTGTGAGTGTATCATGTTTTGTGTATCTATCATATGTTTTACAGGTATTTCATGCAAGATAGTGCGAGAGAGAACTCAAAACAGTGAAAAAAACCAAGAAATAGATAGTTGAATGACATTTTTATAATTATGCAGCCTGTAGGGGGTGTCCCCACCAAAAGGATGGTTAACTTAGTCAAGAAGATTAATTGGCTCACGAAGAAAAAGAAGGAACGCTGGCCTATAGACCCACCTTGAAGATTCTTCACAGAAGTGGCTCGAAGGACCCAACTCGAAGATTCTTCACAGAAGCGGCACGAAGGAACCAGTTCGAAGGACCCAGCTCGAAGATTCTTCACAGAAGAGGTTCAAAAGACCCAGTTCAAAGGATCAAATTCATAGATCAAAGCCCCTTGGATGACAATAGTTTGTAATAAGTAATAGAATACTGTGTCATTTACTTTATCTTATAAGTATATGTTGAGCGAGGTTGCTTGGTGTAAGGACATAAATTTCTAATTAAGTCCCTGTATTGTTTTGAATTTCGTGAACAAAACTGTGTTTATAATATGTCATAGGGAGATTTTTATTTTGTCACGATCCCACTCGGTCTATGACTTATTGAAGAAATTGAAGACGTTGCGGCAAAGTTTCAAAGAATTAATCATGCCGAAGTTTAATTGGTGCAAGTTTAATCGTCTTCAAAGCTAATTTTATTCCGAGAGCACTCTGGTATGAATGCGTATAATTAATGGTGCTCGAAATTATTTTATAAAAGATAAGGATGTAATTTTTATAAAGAAAAATGTTTTTAAATGTTTTAAAGGTTTACACTACGTTTTATGATGATAAGCTCGTAAAAGAGTTCGACATTTTTGGATCTCTCATTGGAAGATACGCTTTAAACAAAAAGTCAAACTTTCGCGCTGTCGTTCAAATGACATCCAATCTCGTTTGAACGAGATAGGATGTCGCTCGAACGAGTTTCACTCGTTCGAATGACACATTTTTCGAGGCGATATTTAAATCCTATTTAAACAGTGTGTGCATCATAATTTCGTACGTGTGCTTTCTGGAAAACAATTTTACGAACCAGAACATTGTTTTGCACATGTTTTCTAAGGTTTAAAAGTCTTAAACACATCCTTAGAGTTTGCAAAGATCTGAGTTATCATTTTATATGTTTAAGTAGTCTTGCTCCACCAAAGTTGTTTGTTCTACACATTGAATATCAAAGGATTTTGCGGTGAAGAAGCGACGAACATCGTGTTCGACATCGTAGACGAATCAAAGCCATTCGGTGGACACCGAGACATACGTGGACGGGTGTGTTGTGGACAGGTATCGTGGAAGATGGAATTTCTGCGTGGGCACTATTGAAGAATGGTTGAAGATCAGAAGGAGCGTCAAGACCCGTGGGGATCGAGTCTTAGTGTAAAGCTAATCTGTCTTTGTAAAACTATTATTCATAGTGATTGTCTGGCTTGGGCCATCCGAAATTATTTTCTCGTTTTTTGGGTATTTTCCTCGTAGATCCGGCGTTGTGAGTATTCTTTACTCTACTTTACTTGCTTTAATCACTAGATGCATGTTTAGGATTAATCAAGATAAAACTGGTTTAAAGTAAGAATTGGGTTTTCACAACTTGGTTTGGTGCTTAATTAAAAGTTAGATCTTTTTCGAAGAAAAATTGGTTTGAAAGAAAACACACACATATTGGGCACTCTTCAAATTGGTATCAGAGCTAGAAAACATTTTTATTTGTTTTGTGATCCCGTGTGTTTTTAAAGATGAATTCTGGATGTAATGAATTTTCTCGAACCCCTGTTTTTGATGGCACTAATTACACCTATTGGGAGATGAGAATGAGATGTGCTTTAAAATCTATTGATGAGCGTGTTTAGCTTGCAGTTGAGAAAGGTTGGACACCCCCTGTCACTATTGTAGGTGAGGTCACGAGGTTAAATCCTGTTGATTCATGGACCAAAACTGAACAAAGACTTGCACAATATAATTCTAAGGGTCTGCACGTTATTTCTTCACATGTCATACAGGAAGAATATAATAAAATTATGACTTGTGAAACATCAAAAGAGGCTTGGGATATTTTGTCACTCACTCACGAGGGCACTAGCACGGTTAGGGCGTCAAAACTTCAAAATCTCACTACACAGTTTGAGACCATTAGGATATTAGAGAGTGAGACCTTTGATGAGTTTTATGCTACGTTGTCCAATATTGTCAACTCGTCGTTTGACCTAGGTGAGAAAATTCCCGACAACCGTGTCATTAAGAAAATCCTTAGGTCGTTTAGGTTAGAGTCAACGAAACTAGAATAGATTGTAGGTGACTTAAAGACCTATGAAATCGACATGATTACCTCCAAGCAAGTGCCTAAGAAAGAAAAGGGTATTTCTTTGAAAACCCGAAAGGAGGAAATTAATGTTTCAGATTCTGATTCCGGTTCCGATTTTGAGGATGTTACTTTGTTGGCAAAGAAATTAAAAAAATTTATTAAGTTTCAAAAGCAATCGAAAGATGCCAAGAAATTTAAAAAATTCAAGAACAACAAAGTAGTTCCCACCTCTAAGGATAAGTTTGAGAAGCCTAAGAGAGATGAGTCGGATAAGTGTTTTGGGTGTGAGGGGTACGGTCACAAAGTTAAGGAGTATCCCACTAGACTTAAGAAAGAGGGCAAGCAACCCATTGTCTATAATGACACCTTAAGTGATAGTGAACCGAAAGAGGGAGAGAGTTCACCCATTAAGCATAACTTTGTTGCGTTTATGGCATGTCATGTGAGAGACGGTGACAATACTCATGTGAATGACACTTCCGAGGAGTTTTTGAGTGTATCCCATGTTAGTAAGGGTAAAGAGAGTGACGGGGAGGAGGTAGATGTGAAAGAGTTACAAAATGCGTTTAATGAGTTGTATGCCAAAACGGTGAAGGTGAAAAAGGCTAACTCAAAATTACAAGCTAAGTTGAATGAGCGTGCCATAGAAGATAATGATAGTTTGATTGAGGATCTTAGGGCACGAGATAAGAAGTTTAGGGAGAAATTAGAGTTTGTGGAGAAAGAGAGAGATAATCTTTGTAGTTTGATGGAGTCCTTGAAAAAGGAGATTTTAGTGTTTGAGGAGTCTAAGCATTTTCTCGAGTCTAGGATTCACGAGTTGAAGGAGAGATTGATAAAATCGTCTAGAGTCAAGTTTGATTTGGAGGCTAGGTCGAAGAAGTTAGATAAGATCTTAGGCACTGTCCAAATTAAGGGAGATAGGGGAGGTATAGGTTTTGATGAGAGAGTTGTTCCCATTCCCCCCGCACGTGTGAGAAACACTAGGATGGTTAGAAAAGGTTCACATATAGGTAATCATTCCCACCACCTCTACACTTGCACGTTTTGTGGTAGGAAAGGTCACCTTAGGCGTTATTTTTACGACCTTATACAAGATCCTAGGAAGTTTAAGAATAAAGTTTCCCCGGTTACCCAGACCCCCATGCGTCGTTTTACACCTACTTGGGTTAGGAAATCGGATTTAGTGGATTTTAGAATTAAACTTCATGATTCTCGTTTGGGTGCACTTGATTCTTCCCATGATAAATCTAAAGGATGATAGTGTTTCCATGTTTGTCATATGCTAGTTTTCTTAATGATATATTCATTGCTAGTACTATGCCATGTGTATCATTTTGTATTATAGTTTTCATTTGTTTGAGTCCTATTTGAAAAATACAAAAAGATTTTGTTTTTGAGAAAACTTTTGAAAATCCAAAAATATTTTTATTTTCTTTGAGTCAAAATATGTTTGAAAAGCCAAAAAGATTTTTAGTTTTTGTTTTTGAGTTTACATGTTTGATGTGGCATATTGGTGTGCTTGGATTCCCCCCATCGTTTCATATACACGTGACTAGGACATTTGGTCATTATTATAGATGCTTAGAATGATCTTAACCATTATTCATATGGGGTTGTTTCGAAGTTGATATGCATTTTGATTCGACTTTGTATATATGCCAACATCGCACAAATGCACGAGTTTATTTGGATGCTTGACTTCTCTTGCATATTTGAATTTGGTGAGGCGTTCTTATCTCAATCTTATCATCTATGCGTAAGTAAACTTAAGGAGAAGTGTGAATGTAATAACCGTTTACTGTAAGGATTTAAAATTGAAAAAATGATGAGTGATTCATGGCAAAAGGCTGCGAGAGTTCAAAATTAACTCGTCGTGAAAGCCACCATTTAAAAGAGCCCCAAAAGAAAATGCAATATGCTAAGAAAAGGGCCAAATTTGTTTAGTTCATTCCAAAGAAAATATGATATTATTGAGGGAGTTTGGATGGATTAAAAATTTAAACGGGTTTGCACAACTAATCTTAATGTTGAAATATTGCAATTGGACGCTATTATTTGTAGAATCGTCAAAATTCTGGATTTGTGTGCATGTAGTTTGTTTAGTTCATTAAGCTCACTCTTTAATTATCATATGGTTATGATAAAGTTTGATGATTTATTACTATCAATTAGATCTTCTTGATTATTTCGATGTGTTGGAATTGTGACTCATTTGTTTTAGATTCACGTCCATTCATTCCATGTCCATGTTCGAGCACATCGGTACCATGTTTGCATGTAACTCGCATTTTTAGTTTTTATGAGTTTTTGCGTTTTGTGCAAAAAGCCTACTATTTTAGCACTATTTTGCATCTGTCAGGCCCTTCCTGGAATTTTTTTGTGGAAATTTTTTCATTGGGAAATACTTTATATTATTTATGGGAATCTGGGAAATTTTGGCAAGTCACGCGAAGTCGTTCAAAAGACAACTCATCTCCCGAGAACGAAATCTGTACTTCGTTCGAGCGACTTCCTCATCTCGTTTGAGGGAAGTTCTTGCCTCGTTCGAACGACAGGCTATTTTCGAAGCTTCTAATTGGTTTGCAGTCCACTAGTTTAATTTGATATATTTTTGGTACTGCGGGAAGCATTTCTGGACTGTTTGGTTTATATGCAGGTTCTTTTATGTTCCAAATTGGTATTTTGCATATAGTCTGTTTATCACACCTGGTTAATCTGCGATATTCTTTGTGTGATTCCTTGGTGTCTTGGAATAGTCAAAGGGGGAGATTTTTAAGGACATAAATTTCCAATTGAGTCCCTGTATTGTTTTGACTTAATTCCGTGAACAAAACTGTGTTTGTAATATGTCATAGGGAGATTTTTATTTTGTCACGATCCCACTCGGTTTATGACGTATTGAAGAAATTGAAGACGTTGTGGCAAAGCTTTAAAGAATTAATCATGCAGAAGTTTAATTGGTGCAAGTTTAATCGTCTTCAAAGTTAATTTCATTCCGAGATCACTCAGGTATGAATGCGTATAATTAATGGTGCTCGGAATTATTTTATAAAAGATAAGGATGTAATTTTGATAAAGAAAAATATTTTTAAATGTTTTAAAAGTGTTTTAAAGGTTTACACTACGTTTTATGATGATAAGCTCGTAAAAGAGTTTGACATTTTTGGATCTCTCATTGGAAGAGACGTTTTAAAAAAAAAGTCAAAAAGTCAAACTTTCACACTGTCATTCAAATGATATCCAATCTCGTTCGAACGAGATAGGATGTCGCTCGAACGAGTTCCTCAAGTCGTTCAAACGACACATTTTTCGAGGCGACGTTTAAATCCTATTTAAACAGTGTGTGCATCATAATTTCGTACGCGTGCTTTCTGGAAAACAGTTTTACGAACCAGAATATTGTTTTGCACATGTTTTCTAAGGTTTAAAAGTCTTAAACACATCCTTAGAGTTTGCAAAGATCCAAGTTATCATTTTTATATGTTTAAGTGATCTTTCTGCACCAAAGTTGTTTGTTCTACACATTGAACATCAAAGGGTTTTGCGATGAAGAATCGACGGACATCGTGTTCGACATCGTAGACGAATCAAATCCATTCGGTCGACACCGAGACATACATGGACGCGTGTGTTGTGGACAGGTATCATGGAAGATGAAATTTCTGCGTGGGCACTATTAATGAACGGTTGAAGATCAGAAGGAGCATCAAGAACCGTGGGGACCGAGTCTTAATGTAAGGCTAATTTGTCTTTGTAAAACCATTGTTCATAGTGATTGTCTGGCTTGGGCCGTCCGAGGTTGTTTTCCCATTTTTTGGGTTTTTTCCTCCTACATCCAGCGTTGTGAGTATTCTTTACTTTACTTTACTTACTTTAATCAGTAGATGCATGTTTAGGATTAATCAAGATAAAACTGATTTAAAGTAAGAATTGGGTTTTCACAACTTGGTTTGGTGCTTAATTAAAAGTTGGATATTTTTCGAAGAAAATTTGGTTTGAAAGAAAACACACACATATTGGGCACTCTTCACTTGGTTCCCACGAGGGACCATGTCTGGCAGGGCATGGGATAACTAACATGCTCTATCGAACAACCTCCTCTTGGGAACCTCGCAGTGACATGGTTTGGAGGATTGAGAATAGGGCAGCATTTGGAATGCAGTTACCAACCTTCTTTGCACACTTGGGCAAAACTTCATCCAAAATAAATGGTCACTCGAGCCACCTTAGCGCTTACCCGTTTGAGGGAACCTCCTCGAGGTACTTTTATCTTTAACCTTGGGCCTAAAATAACTCTTAACTAATATATAGAGGCCAATACACTCGATCCACCTACCAACCGAGCAACCTCGAAACAAATACTAGCCCGCCTGACTAATGTGACCAAATATATGATAGGGCCACTGTTTAAACCACTTTCTGAAGTCATAAAGTCTGGAATTTAGGGACTAAAAAATGTAGCACTGAAGTGGGTTTATCCGTAGGATGGAAGGCCTAGTTCACCAAACCTGACCATTTAGCCATCCTAAAGTAAGCCTCAAGATGACATGTCACGTCCCTTATTAACGCCCACAATGCTTCCAGCCAATGGAATGGTTTCTAGCCTAAATCATGCGATCCCATGCATTTAATGCGCCGGATAAAATTGATCGCAAGCAAGCTCACTCGGGCAGCCTTGCCACCATATATATACACTAGATGAACAAGTCAGAGGGAGAAGCGTTCTGGGCCTAGAATTATTGCCCAAATTCCCCCACAAATGAGAGTCCCCGAGAAGAACATTAACTCCTCCACACCCATCTAATACACTCATCATTGAGCATTAACTGAGCCTGAAGTTCCTACCTTGCCCTCATTGTGACTAGAGTGCTTGTTCTTTCTCCCTCCGACCACGCTTCTTGCTGGTCCCATCTATTTCTTGTGCTAGCCATGCATCTTTTATGCCAATAGGCTATTTAATATAAGTCTGAACATTGGGATCTGTTGTCTCTGACTAACCTGTGGCCATCGTCAATATTTAATATTTAACCGTGTTAACCTCGGTCTTGATAAGGGTTTACGCTTCACTTAATACTAATTGTATTTGAAGAACCCACATCGTACATTTGGCGAATCCGTTGGGGAGGTATTCTATTTTGAAATATGCCAGAGGATAACACTGTTAATGTCATTGACTTCGATGCCATACAACATGAAGAAGAGGCAAACTACCCTGCGCCACCTAAGGGGGCAAAAATGGTGAAAGCAGAGTCAAGTATGCCTAGCGCTGGAACCACGAAAATGATGCCCACGCAAGCGAGAATAGGCCCAGAATAAATATAGGAACTGATGGGCTTATTCATGGAATTCATCAAAACTCCGCCAGCTCAGGCGATGTTATGAGCTACCATATGAGTGAGATCCTTCACTACGCCACTTGCATCGATACCGACTCCCACTGTTACGGGAGGCGTGGATGCACTCGCTTCTGATAACACCTTCCCCACCACTTTACCACCTATTGGTAGTGTGCCCCTTACTGTGGTTCCACCCGTGATGATGGGGATAATGCTGCAAGGTGGGGGGGGGGGGAGTGGTAGCTTCAGCGGCCCCAACTGTGACAGCTGGCTAAGGAGTAGGCCTACCAGCTTCAATGATCCTGGAGGTACCGATCGACTTAGAATAAATGAAGAAAGAGATGCTAAAGTTTATAGCCGTGTCTAAAGGATATAGTTCTCTGGTGTACGATGGATTTCACACCCCCTACTAGAGGCATAAATCAACGAACCCTACCTAGTAGGGTATATTCCACCAAGTTTTGAGAAATACAGGGCGAAGGGTGCTAACCCCAAGGAGCACGTGAAAAGGTTTATTAAAAGTATTGGGGGGCCATTGCAATGACAAAAAGCTATGGCTGAGGGATTTTTCAAAATCCTTAACAGAGAAAGCCTACACGTGGTACTCCCACTTGCCCCCAAGTAGTGTAAACTTGTGGGAAGAACTGCACGTTTTGTTTGTGCAAAAGTTCTTTTTGACTGAGGATGAGTTTACACTCACTCAGCTAGCACATGAGAAACAAAATATAGGAGAAGATGTTGTGGCTTACATCAGGAAGTTTCGTGAACGCTCTCTAGATATGAGAGAGGAGGCGCGAGAAGATAAGCTTTTACAAGTGTGTGCAGAGTGTTTGCTGCTCGAGTATATATGTCACTTGATTAATGAAACGCAAGAGGGCACGTTTGCAACATTTTTAAAAGTGACAAGGAATATCGCTTTAGTTGTGAAACTGGTAGTACCCCCGCCTACCTTGTCGAGTTTGCTAATCAGGCCAACGGTCGCCTCGGGGAAAGGAATACCCTCTAGGGTTAACTATGCAGACAATGGAGCCAAAGAAGAGAACAGTGGCAACCGCGCAGGTAGAAAGAGCAGAAACAACAAGAGAAGGTTTAAGGACGAAGAGGACCCCCCTGAGCTACCTTGCACGGTAGAACAAGCTTATAATATTTATGACTTCATAGTCCATGATAAGTATGCATGTCGGTTAATGTCAACACGGCACAGCTCTCGCAGGAGGACAGGGAGAAGCCTCATTATTGCACACTCCATAATAGGGTAAACCACCCTACCAAAGTGTGTTTTTAACTAAGAAGGTTGATCGACCACCATGTGAAGAATGGGGACATCATATTTCCACAAACTAATGTAAAAGATAACCCTCTGCCACCTCATGGGGCCCATATGGATAGCGCTTTTGACGAGGAGGCTGAGCGATTGATGATGGGACAGTGGCTCGAGGGAAGTGACTTTGAAGGATCTTTGAATGATGGCTTCGAAGGGTCTTTAGAATAGTGCACCTTTGAATTGGCTCAACTCCAGTTGGATGATGGGATTCAAGGGGCAGAGGACCAAGAGAAAGGAACATACGATCCCATTGAGGGACTCATTAGGTAGTTGGGAGCATGAAATCTGGAGGAAATGAACACAGTAATAACTTATGATGAGGCTGCATATAGAGACATGGAGGAAGTCTATTAGTTGGAGGATGACCAGGCACACCCGTGGATCGAATGTGCAGCTGTTGCCCGCTCATCAAAGTTCGGTTGGTTCTTCGATCAAGTTGGCCTTCCTGAAGACTCTCGATTAGAGGTCACGCGAGCCATTTTAGAGATCACAAAGAAGAACATAGCGCCACACTTAAAATGGAAGGGATCAATGGCTAAACTTGTGAGGAGGTATCTCTTAGAAGTCATATTCTCGGAGGCGGATAGATTGATCAGGTATCCCCACTATAGACCTTTGTATGTTACCGCGTCAGTAAATGATTGCATTTTCTCCCAAGTCTTATTGTACTGAGGGGCGTCCATCAATATAATGCCTGTTAGATCCATTTACGCTATCGGGCTTGCGAAAACAAGGATAGTGCCCCATTCGTTGGCAATATTAGGGTATGACAATCAGTCTTCCAAATTGATGGGGTATGTTAATGTGGGCATCACGATGGGGAACATAACTTCCCATATTAAATTCCACGTTATGAACTGTGAGATGTCATATCAACTATTAGTGGGTAGAGTATGGATGCATAACCACAGGTTGGTACCCTTCACTTATCATCAATGTGCTAAGGCAAACATAAAGGGTAAGGAGGTGGTGATTCGAGCTACTGAGAAATCTTTTGTAAAGGAGGAAGCCCCCATGGTGGACACAACTTTCTATACTAATCTGGCCGAAGAAGCTGCCTTGGTAACAAGATATACTGGGGGGATAAGGATCCCGTTAACTCGAGAGAGGGTGCGGGCACCTGCTCGAACGATTGTAACTTATGGAGAAGACCCCCTAATCTATCAAGATAGCTCTGTGATTGAATGACCCCGCACATCGACCCTATTGAGCACTAAGTCCAAACGCATTGTGTTATCAACAGACGAACAGTGAGGAAGGTGGATGAGAATCATAAGAAGAGGCCTTTTCAGAAGCAAGTGGACCGACAATGCAAGCGGGTGGTTTTGCCTAATGGCAGAATTTCTACAAGTCATGAAGGTGTGAGCGGGCAACCGAGAATCTAGATGATGAAGCTGACCCGATCTTTGAATACTTCTTAGTGGATAACCAGGGGCAATGCCTAGTAATAGATAACTCCGGGGTACATGAGTTTATGGAGGAACTAGAAGAAGAACCAGAATGCATGAGGGGTAGCCCTCGATCGTAGATCCAAGAGTTGGAAAAGATCGACTTAGCTAGAGAGGGAAAGGATCCAAACCTAATTTTTATCTCGAAGGACTTGGAGGGAACCCCTTGAGGGGAACTGATCAAGATATTGGTGGAGTTCAAACACGTCTTTGCATGGAAGTAGATCGAGATGCCTGGAGTAGACCAAGAGGTAAGTTGCCATTGGTTGAACATTTTGCCCTCAGCCATTCCGGTGAAACAGGCCACTCGAACGTACAAATCATAATTAGACCTAAAGATTAAAGAAGAGGTTCAGAGGTTTCTCACAGCTGGTTTCATAGTCCCGATCCAACATCTGATCTGGCTCTCTAATATTGTGCCTGTGGGAAAGAAGGACAAGAGCCAAATCAGAATATGCATAGACTTTAGAGATCTAAATCGGGCATGCCCGAAGGATGAATTCCCGTTACCTTCAATTGATAGCCTCATCGATGCAACAACAGGCCATGAGATGTAAAGTTTCATGGATGGCTACGTAGGATATAATCAGATAAAAATGGATCCAGACGATGTAGAGAAGACTGATTTTCGAACGCCCTTAGGCAATTTCATATACATGGTCATGCCTTTCGAATTAAAGAATACAAGGGCTACTTACCAGAGGACGATGATGGCCATCTTCTACGACCTTTTTCACAAGACCATGGAGTTTTATGTCGATGATTTGGTAATTAAATCCAAGAAGGAGGGCTCCCACCTGGCCGATTTGAGGAGGGTGTTCACTCGTTGCAGGAAGTACAAGCTAAAGATGAACCCTCTCAAATGTGCGTTCGGGGTAACAAGTGGGAAATTATTGGGGTTTGTAGTAAATCCCTAGGGGGTACAAATGGACCTAGACAAGCGACGAGCTATCCTTGACATTCCAAGACCAAAATCAACGAAAGAATTAAAGAGTTTTCTGGGCAAAGTCTCCTACCTGAGGCGATTTGTCCCAGGGTTAGCCGAGGTGACATACACCTTAATGGAGCTACGGAGAAATGACATGAAGTTTACGTGGGAAATAATGCACCAAGATGCCATAGACAGGCTTAAATCACTCCTCACTTCTCCTCAGACAATGATCCCCCCGAAGGCAGGTATCCCTTTATGTTTGTACCTTACATCAACCGAACGATCTATTGGGGCCTTGTTGGCCCAAGAAATGGAAGGCATTGAAAAACCTATATATTATTTGAGTAGGATCATACACATGCCTGAGGCTAGATATACTAGCATTGGGAGACACTATTTAGCCCTTGTATTCATAGCGCAAAAACTTAGGCATCACCTGTTATCATTGACAGTCCATATTGTAACTAGGTGTGATCCTATAAAGTTTTTTCTTGCTAGAACTATGTTGATAGGAAGGGCAGCTCGATGGTTTTTAATCCTCAAGGAATATGATCTTGAGTGTGTAGTCCTGCGGGCCATCAAAATCCAGGCATATGCAGATTTTTTGGCTATCTTCCCATCAAGGATGTTTAAGCCACCTGTTAAAGAGCTCTCTGGGGATGATCTCCAGGCCAATTTATAGAAGCCAACTTTGATGAGTGGAGTATGGAGTTCGACGTCTCTGCCATCGAGAAAAAAGGAGGGGGGGAGCTGGAGTCATCCTACGTATAGGCGACGAAGAAATTCGTTTATCTTTTAAATTGGAGTTTAAATGCTTGAATAATGAAGCCGAATATGAGGCACTAGTCCTGGGGCTGCTAGAAGCACTGAGACGAGGTATCCAAGTCATAACAATTAAAGGGGATTTTAACTTGGTGGTAAAATAAGTAACGGGGGAATTCACGTTGAAGCATATGAGTTTGGCACCTTACCGAACGATCATTCAGCGAACTCTTGGACAGTTTGAGGTAATAAAGATCAAGAGGCACCCTAGAACGATGAACAGACATGCAGATGCCTACGCAACCATCGTGCAGAAGATTTCCTTTGAGGGGGAATAAACTAGGGTGAGAGTAACGAAGAGAACAACCCCCTCGACAGTGTCGGAAATGCTACCCTCAGATGAAAAATTTGTTTGGAGGGGTGAGATCAGAAAGCAGCTGGAAAGGGGTGAAGGGCCACTCAACTTAGCCAATTTGGCGCATTACTTTGTTACGAGAAGAAACTTGTATTACAAGAACAAGGGATGTTGGTTATCCCGGTGCATAGATCCCGAGGAGGCCAAAAGAAGATTGAGCGAGGTGCATGAAAATAGTCGTGAAACCACCGAGATTCCTTTATATAGAAGGATACAACGGGCAGGGTATTTTTAGCCTTCAATGAGACAAGAAGCCGCCGCCGTGCAAAGAGAATGTTTGAAGTGTTGCTTGTTCTATCAGGCAGCAGAATGCAATTTTATTGGTCAGCCACAAGATTGGAGACAACCCTATATGGATTTCTTAATAGACAGAGTGATCCCGATAGATAAAGATGATGCTACCAAGATTAAAAGGAGAGCACCAAGGTACCTCGTATAATTGGGTCAGCTGTACCGACAAGCCTATCATGACAGACCCCTAAGGTGCATAAGAGGAGAAGAGGCTGAAGAAGTATTAAAGCAAGCTCATGAACCAGGTCATATCGGGGGAGATAAACTTTATGATCAACTAATGACCTTAGGGTATTTTTAGACTTCGATGGAGAAAGATTCGGCATAATTCATTCGAAAGTGCAAGGCTTGCCAACTACATGAGAATATGATTCATGCTCCCTCGACGGACCTGCACTCCCTCTCTACACCGTATCCATTTAATACTTGGACGTTTATTTTGGTAGGGGCTATAAACCCCTCGTTATGAGGGAAAATCTAGATCTTAGTAGCTACAGAATGTTTCATGAAGTGGGCAGAGGCAATACCGCTCAAGAAAGACACAACAGGTGTAGTAGCTCGATTCACGAAGGAGTACATTATCTACCGTTTTGGTATCCTAAAGGTGTTCTTGTCAGACAATGGTACCCCTTTCATGAAAAGTGAGGTGCTCCTGCTAACAGAGAAATACTCAATGATCCATGATAAGTCAACAATAGCATACTCGAAGTGCAATTGGTAGGCATAGGCTACCAACAAAACTTTAGTAAACATTTTGGCAAAAATGTTAGAGGACTTTTCGGGCACGTGGGATGACAAGATCCCTGAAGTATTATGGGCTTATTGAATGATGAAAAGAAAACCAATGGGATACACACCATTTTCCTTAGTATTTAGGGCAGAGGCTATACTACCGGTCGAACTCGAGGTACCCTCTGCTCGCTATAACTTGCGAAGTGCCATGCTCCCTCACAGTCATCCCGTATAACTCGAAGCCCTAGAGGAACATAGGGATAATGCTGTGAGGCACTTCAAGATATACAAAAAGAAGTTGTCCAGATCCTACGACTATCTGGTGAGGCCGAGGAAGTTTAAAGAGTGGGACTTGGTCCTGAAAGCATGCACGAGGCATATCAGTCTTTGCCCAAATTTGAGGCCAATCAGGAAGGGCCTTATATCGTTCGAGTAGCCCACAATTTTGGTTATTATGAGATATCTAAGCCAGAAGATAATGTTACTTTCAAATTCAACAAGTGGCTGAAGATCTACAATGTTTAAATGTATATTTGGCCAACCCTTTTGTTCATTATGCTGTAACTTTCTCTTTTTCTTATTTTTGTTGAAAAAAAGGGGGATGTGAGTTTTGAAACAATTGGGTTTACCTATTTAATATAGCCACCAACAATGTTTATGTGGAAAATGTTAGGTCACTACCTTCTTTAATACAATAAAGTTTGCCTTCTTCATCATGCACGATGTGATTCGCATTGTTATAATAAGTCTAGCTAATGTCAAAAGAAAAAATATACAACAACAAAGAAAGTGGGATAAGACACCAATGTTTCTTTATTTAATAAAAGATATGACTATGATTACACGCAAGTAAATAAATTTATAATCCCAAAAATGAGAAACATCAGTAATAGAACCACACAACAAAGGAGCTAGGGGATGTCCATGATAAAACGGAGGTTCACTGATCTAAGTAGCCTATGATGATGTTGGGGAAGAATCTTCACAAGGTTGCTTTAGTTTGAAATGAGATCAGCCAAGTCTTTCTGACGAAGCTCCATCGCCTGATGAACGGACTCCAACTCCTTCTCCTTCTTAATCAGCTCGGCCTTCGCATGAGAAACGTCTTCGCGAGCCTCCTTGACCTCTTGTTAAGATGACACCAACTTTATCTCCAACCCCATAAGCTCTTTTGAAATAGCCACCTACGAGTGATGTGAACTCTGGAGCCGATGATAGAGGGCGAGCAAGTCAGCCTTCTTAAAACCATGAAGTAGCTCCACGAACCATGATATGGAAAACCCATCGTTTGTGAGAACATTAACTCTTCCCAGCAAAGTCTTGATGGTATAATGGCTAAGAGATTCAAGGGGAGTATTGAGGATTTCTTCCAAGACCATAGTGAGCCCGAGCAAGCGAAAAGCCATCATCCCAGGAATAGGCTAAAGGCAACGAGTGGTAAAAGTGGAGGGAAAATGAACCAATAACTTCTCAATCAGTAAGCAGGGACCTTCAGTCAGAGTATAAGGGAAATTGTCCAAAATTTACCTCACAGTCACCTCGGGGGCTGCCTCAGAAGGGTGCATGCTAAAAACACTATCACTTGTAGAAGGGCGCTGAGTATGCGAATCGCTATCACTCGCCTGAACCTGGGGAGAAACTACTTCAGGCGCATCACCAAATTTAGGGGCCACCTCTTGAGCCCGCACTGCAGGGGACCTGCCCAAAGAAGCGACCTCACCTAAGGTCCTCGCTTGCACCTTTCCTGCGCAATAGGTTCAACTTTGGGTCTTCGGGGCACGGGTTGGTCGAACTCCACCTGAAATACAAAAAAAATTATATATATATATATATATAAATATAGTTTGAGAAACAAAATAGGAAAATCATACACAAAGTATCTTCCAAGTATAGGAGATTATGCCAATAAGACTTGGCCCGCCTGACCCTTGAGTATGGTAGATTATGCCAATAAGACTTGGCCCGCCTGACCCTCTATTATGGGAGATTATGCCAATAAGACTTGGCCCACCTGACCCTCGTTCATGGGAGATTATGCCAATAAGATTTGGAATGCCCGACCCTCGGTTATGTGAGATTATGCCAATAAGATTTGGCCCGCCTAACCCTCGGTTATGGGAGATTACTAAAGACCAATATTACTTGGCAAAATTAACAAGCTTACATGCAGGAGATAGGTGGAAGAAAAAAGTACCTCTTAAAGTCGCTCGTCGACAAACTCGCGAGTGGCCATTTCTACTACGTCTTCCTCCTCAATCGGAGAAGGAGCCACTAAAGGACATTGACCTTAGGGGGTAATCACATCCCCCACTACTTCAGTAACTCGCTCTTATCCGTCCTCCCCCTGACACACCCTAGCAAGGTCGGTGCCTTCCTTGTTCAAGATGGAAGGTCCGAAGATACAAGAATTTAGTCATTCGATGGAAGGGGAACTGATGGAGTATTCTGAATAAGTACGGGAGACTACAACATAGAAGTTAAAAATTAGAATAACAAGTTAAAAGAGCAACAACGACTTAAACAAGTAAGGAAAATAAACTTACCACATGCAATGAATAAACAAGCATAGGAGACTTGGGTATATCCTCAGTATCTCTCACATCAGGAACATCCCTCTCAAGGGCAGCCTGCTCGTACAAAAAAGAGGTATTAGGGGAATAGCCGCTACTAAACTCAGATGAAGAATCAGATATAACTGCCCCTAGGGGAAATGGGAGATTACCTGTGAAGTAGTAGGGGCAACTCTCTCCAAAGGATGATCATCTCCAACATCATCGTGCGTATCACCTCGCACATCAACTTGAAAACGATACAAAGGGAGGATAAGAGCATAATGAAGTTATTAACACGAAAAGAAAATAAGAAGAGAAACGTTCAGAGCAAGATGGATTGAGGGGATTACTTCTTTCTCTAACACATCTTCCAGAACCTCATAATCTTGGGGAGGCGAGGAGGTATTATAAGGAGAAACCATTCTCCTCAACCTACGCCTCCGAACCAACAAAGTTTCCTCTTCCTCTTCCTCCTCCTCTTCCTCTTCCTCCTCCTCCTCCTCTTCTTCTTCTTCTTCTTCTTCTTCTTCTTCTTCTTCTTCTTCTTCTTCTTCTTCTTCTTCTTCTTCTTCTTCTTCTTCTTCTTCTTCTTCTTCTTCTTCTTCTTCTTCTTCTTCTTCTTCTTCTTCTTCTTCACCACCACCCAGCATGTTCCTCGGGTAGTTCCTCCTCACCGAATTCAGACTCCTCCTCCATCACAAGCTTAAGAAAATTGATCGCCTTTCTTTTCTTACCACTACCAGTAGTGCGAGGAGCATATGAGAAACCTCGAGAATCCATTTGGACATACATTGTAAGAGAGTAGTCTAATTTTGAGGAAATACCGAGTTTTTGTGCGTGTTTGGCTTGAGCAACTTTGGTTGCGCTTACGTATCCATCTTCGTCGAAATTAAAGTTAGTGTAGTTCGTGGGTTCGTACTATTCGCCGAAAAACACATTATGGTGGAACTCGAGAGGTGAAAGGTGGAGAAACTCATCTCAAAACTCTTTTCTAAAACTCTCTTCAAAAACTCATAAGATAAGAAATCACTCTTCTCTCCCAAGAAAATCCTCCCTCAAATGTATGGGGGTGAGGCATATTTATAGCTAAGAACCAAAACGAGTGGGTCGCCACATGTCAAATAACCCGCGGTGACACATGTCCTATTTTAAGTGGCATGTGTCCCATAACATATGTCAAAACTCTCAATAATAGAATATTGTCTAGTTAATACATAAATAATACACAAATACGCGTGATATGTTCGACGCACATAATAATACTCTAGTCGCATAAACACATGGACTTTTATCAATTTTAATCATCTCTAATCTCATTTAATAATTAAATGAGAGGATTATCCTTAAGCCCCTCCTACATTTTCCCCCTTGTACATATAGTTCATATATTGATGCATGTCTGAAATATATCGATTGTACGTACGAAACACCTTTAATCAGTTTTGATATTTTCGATCAACTTGTGAATCATGGGTAATAATCGTGTATCTCATTTAATCTTGATGATGTACTTTTACCTAATATCTCACATTTTATGATATATTTCAATCTCATATTTCATATCTTAGTTACATGATATCCATCAATCTCATATCTCATATCTTAAATCTCAATTCTTTTTAGGCTTTGATCTCATAGGTTATTCCAAAGGACCTCGTTTATCATTCTTTTCATATGAATGATATACTATGAGTGTTGCCCCCATTCCTATTTAAATGAACATGCGTCCACGATTTTACTGTGGTTGTTTGTAACTTTGCTTTTGGGAAAATGTATTATCATGGACACATAATATACTTCATCGTTCTCTTTCAATCTTTTAGTTCATGCAAATGTTTTTGACCCGTTTTAATCACAATGAGATTTCTTGTGCATGTACGTATCATTGACTCGCCCAAATTACCACTTTTTGAGTTTTTTCACAAACTCGTACCTACAAGGTGACTTTAATAATGAAAACATACTTGTTAAGTTTTTTTTCCGCAAACTCCACCGTTAGAGGTGACTTAACAATAAAAATACACTTGTTTAAGGTTTTTCACAAACTCCACCATTATAGGTGACTTAATAATGAAAATACACGTGTTAAGATTTTCGCAAACTCCACCGTTAGAGGTGACTTAACAATGAAAACACACTTTGTTAAGATTTTCTTCCACCGTTAGAGGTGACTTAACAATGAAAATACCCGTGTTAAGATTTTTCGCAAACTCCACCGTTAGAGGTGACTTAACAATGAAAACACTTGTTAAGATTTTTCGTAAACTCCACCTATAACGGTGACTTAACAATGAAAACACTTGTTAAGTTTTTCGTAAACTCCACCTACAACGGTGACTTAATAATGAAAACACTTGTGAAGATTTTTTGTAAACTCCACCTACAATGGTGATTTAACAATGAAAATATTTGTTAAGATTTTTCGTAAACTCCACCTATAACGGTGACTTAACAATGAAAACACTTGTTAAGGTTTTTCGTAAAACTCCACCTATAACGGTGACCTTAACGACGAAAATGTTTGTTAAGATTTTTCGTAAAACTCCACTTATAACGGTGAATATACAATGAAAACACTTGTTAAGATTTTTTGTTAAACTCCACCAGTAACGGTGACTTAACAATGAAAACACTTGTTAAGATTTTTCGTAAAACTCCACCTATAACGGTGACTTAACAATGAAAACACTTGTCAAGATTTTTCGTTAAACTCCACCAGTAACGGTGACTTAACAACGACAACACTTGTTATGATTTTTGTAAAAATCCACCAATAATGGTGACTTAACAATAAAAACACTTGTTAAGATTTTTGTAAAACCCCACCAATAACGGTGACATCCATAACGATGACTTAACAATAATAACCACTTGGTAAGATTTTTCGTCAAACTCCACCAGTAACGGTGACTTAACGATAAAAACAACTTGTTAAGATTTTTCGTAAACTCATTCTTCTGTATCACTTTTCAAGATGGGAGCCCATACCTGCCGAATGACAAACTGAGCGTGGTCCTTCGTCTATTTGCTTCAATGACCAACTTCTTCGGACGAGTCAAGCCATAACGATCGTGGTTCAACTACCGATCAATTTTGATACAAGTTTTTTGGAATATAATACACCTCCGTAGAAGAATTATCGCAATACTCGCAACGTTCTCATAATATGATGTCATATCTGAAGGATGACTATGACTTTGTCTCTACGTGACAACTAATTAACCCATTTGAACTCTTTGCGAAAGAAACTGAAGAAGCTTTTGTAATGTCCTGTTTGGATGTTACTATACTCTGAAGGTTCATCAATTTAACCTTGTCACGGAGAATGTCGAAGAAGTTTTACACTATAAGGTATGTTACATCATAATATCCATTTGCCCCCTTTATTTTATTTTATCTCAAGACAAAATAAAATAAATTACATATACCATTTACAATGCCCACCCAAAAAAAAAATGAAGGCAACCTAATCATTACATTTTATGGGGTTATATCGCAAACTATCATATCTTTGAACTTTGACTTTATGTTAGCATCTCTCAATATCTGTTCATTCGAAAGCCTCTGCAAAATAATATCTTTTCGACACAATAAGATAATGTTGCAATTTGTTAGTAAAACTCATGAAATATCCAAGTACAATTCTCATCATTCCCCCTTTATTTTATTTTATTTAATGATAATAAAATAAAAAAATAAAGTCCGGGTATATTTGTGTAATGAATCATAATCACCCATACTCGTAGGTGTATCGTGCACAATTTAATGTCGTTTAAGCACATGTCCTATCGAGCTTGGGAGTGTGTAAAATGTCAAGGTGAATACTGAATAGTGAAACATACTCAAGTTATTTCGTAATATATTAGTCACCTTTCAACATGATCTCCAACTATAAATAACATTTATATAATGTTTTATTAAAAAACTCGATATTTAGATGAAGGTTAATTACGTTCCCTCTAACTCATTTTTAGCTTTATGTTATAACATAACATATAGGTATATCATGCGATAAATTGCACTACCAAACGATGATAGTTATATCTCATGTGACATGATTCATCTCGTACATAGGCTCCAAGTGTATCGTATATGAATTCAAGAATGATGAGCCATGTTCAATATGTTCTGAAGTCATAGAGTATTTTTTTTGTAAATCATTATGGGATGCCATAAAATATTCAAATGTGCCCTTCATTCCGCCTCTCTTATTTTGACGTTTGAACAAATTCAACTCAAATAGGAAGATATCACTCGTGATTCTAGTAAGCTCTTTATGCACACACTCGAAAAAGTAGTGTCCAATCAGTGACTCATATTTTTTTTCAATGGACTTAAAAAAATATGCTCATATTACAATTTATCATAAACTTAAGATTAATATCAATATTATTGTAATGGGGGTATTAACAACCTAAATTTTCATAAACCATTATACATATTTTAAAAGGGTGCTGCAAAAAAAAAGCTTGATGCGTCACTGTGTGGCCATTAAATCAATAAATGCTTTTATTAAGTAATTTTACATTGACAAATTATACTTCTCAACTAATCATACAAATAATATCGCGTACAACTTCGAAAAAAAATATATCTCTATAATTGTCAATATATTTTTTTAGGCAATAGTCAAGTCTCATCTCTATTGATACACCCGTCAGTCCCTCGATACAACTCAATAGGAACTACCGCCATATGCTATATGTGGTTTAGAACAACCATAAAACCACAATGTGTTTGTTTTTGAAAACAAAATACCAATGTAAACTGTTCTTTACTTGGAACTTTGGGAACCCAAATAATATGTTCATTTTCAAAGGTTTGGCATAACTCGGAGGTTCATCGATTTGGAAAAACAGAGGTGGGTAGGCTTGGTGTAAAAGCATTTAAAAAAATCCATGGTGCTTCAGTTTCAAGTGGACCCTCATGAGACACACTCCCTTTTTAAAATGAACCTCAAATGTAAAAACAACTGGCAAGGTAAACTATGACTGTTTAAGACGTGAGGTGGATCGGTTTGAGGCAACTAGTACATCAGAGTTCATACCCACAGGTCCGTCGGAATAAATGGTCCGTCCATACAAAGACAACACAGGAGGGTCGATTTTTCAAAATCCCAGGTGAATCGGCTGAATTTTAAACACATACTCACAAAGTTGGTCACTCATATAGTGCTTCAGTTTTAGAAATCCAGATGTAAACTCACCCCCCGTCGTTGGTTTCCATGGAAACCTTGTGCTAGGTCGAAGCACTAACCAAATTGAGTTGATATGGGTTTACATCTGGGTTGTTCTTGGTTGAACCTTGTATTTTAAATAATAAATTTCACTGGTCTGGATATAGATCCGATGAAGTTTAGTATTTAAAATACACAAAGAAGTTCATAAATGAGTTGTCTAAAGAGGTCTGATGAAACTCAAATAAGGACGGTGACATTAAACAAGTACATAACATCCTACATATTTGTATTTTGTTTTATATTAGCATCTTACAGTAAGAACAAGTAACAAGCAAGATCATGATGTTGTGCAATGTATATCAAACTTTAGTTGACACGCAAATGGGTTTTGAAAGAGCTTTGTACTTTCTTTAAATGAGTATACATTTTTATCTTTACAGCTAACCTACAACATATATTGTACACAATTTACTTTTTCAACGAGTCCGACACACAAACTGTATACTATATTACAACTTTATAGGCTCAATGGTCACACTCTGAGTTTTAAAGTCATTTACGTTATTCAGTAATAAATGTTATCGCATGGGTCTTGATTTAAAACGTCTTGTCTCTGTAAAATATGTGATCTGCTCCCATTTTTTTGTTCAACAAAAAATAATAATATATAATAGCTTTTTTATCAGGTTGCCTCAAGTTAAGACCAAATGGTGATCCATTTAGATTAAAAAATATCGAATCTCAATAGATGTGCAGCGTATAGAAATATATCATACTCGCAGTTATACTTTTTTTTCCAGCCTCTCATGCGTGAAAACATACTCAAATTTTAATGGTTCATTCAACAACCTTTATGCAAATACGGAATATACAATCTCAAGTAAAATATAAATGTCAAACATTTTTAGTTCTATTATCAAAGACATATGTTTATACTTTGAGATAGACATCATAAAATTTTGATGCAAGGGTGAAGAGATTATAAATAGGAAAATCAGTTACTTATCTGAGCGGAATCTAAATATTTTCCAAACATTGAAGCAGAAAGCTGAGTCGTCGATGCCTCTATTTTATCTCCATCCATTTTTTCGATAACGAATGAAGCGTTTACACGATAAAAATCGTGAATACCTCCCCAGCAGAGTCGCCAAATGTAAGAGAGTAGTCTAATTTTGGGAAAATACCATATTTTTGTGCGTGTTTGACTTGAGCAACTTCGGTTGCGCCTACGTATCCATTTTAGTCGGAATCAAAGTTAGTGTAGTTCGTGGGTTCGTACTATTCGCCGAAAAACTTATTATGGTGGAACTCGAGAGGTGAAAGGTGGAGAAACTCATCTCAAAACTCTTCTCCAAAACTCTTTTCTAAAGCCCTCTCTAAAAACTCATAAGATACAAAATCACTCATCTCTCCCATGAAGATCCTTCCTCAAATGTATGGGGGTGAGGCATATTTATAGCTAAAAACCAACACGAGTGGGTCGCTACATGTCAAATAACCCGTGGTGACACATGTCCTATTTTAAGTGGCATGTGTCCCATAACATATGTCAAAACTTTCAATACTAGAATATTGTCTAGTTAATACGTAAATAATACACAAATACGCGTGATAAGTTCGACGCGCATAATAATACTCCAGTCGCATAAACACATGGACTTTTATCAATTTTAATCATCTCTAATCTCATTTAATAATTAAATGAGAGGATTATCATTAAGACCCTCCTACTGACATAAATGCCCTGTCTTCTTCACTAAACTTCTCCTAGGTTTGGAAAAGCTGATTAAACATTGAGCTCACCTCTTGGGCGACATTGGGATCGGGGGTATGGTCAGTCGGAGGCTGGGGGATGGTTTTGAGTTTCTTTAAAGTCACCTTTTGGGTAGCCCTAACTTCTGCCCTAGATAAGGCAACTAGTCGGGATTCAGTTCTTTCAACTGGCTTCAAGGGACCCGGGGCAATGGCGGCAACCTCAACTTGGAGGGAGACTTTCTTCTTTTTCCCAACTGCTTGGTCCACAGGTGCTATTGGGGGAAATTCGGAGGGAACATTGGTGTTAGCATTAATAAGAGAAAAAACAGATGATGAGGTGGTGCAATTTCTTAAACCCAACTTTGTGGGTGGGAATCTTTCAAATTTAGGGTATCGGGGTCTCCTTCAAAATGTTGGTTTGAAAACGAACCAGTTAGTTTTGCCAGAAAATGTTTAAGTACATAGCCACCTATTCCCCTGATCCTCTTTTCCTAGGACCACTGGATTGGCCAGATAACTAGAACACAGACTTACGATGGCCGAAGTCAGATAGATAGAATAGGCAAAAGAAAAGTTTCTAGGTTTTTCACGGGTGAAATGACTTAATAAGGGGACTCCTTGGTCATATCCGAATTGAATGGCTACACGGTGGGGGCTGTAAATAGAATCAAAAGAAGACCACTCTGTGTACGAGGGTAGGTAAGATGGGATTAGCAAAAAGGGGACGCTTTTCTCAGGAAAATTCGTGGCAAAAGATTCATCAATGGGGGCAATGGGGAGTTCTTCCTTAGCAAAAAAGTCATTTGTAAAAAATTGATCCACCCTAACATAGGGGCGAGGTAAGAACCTTTCCGCTCGATAAATTAAATAAACGAGGAGATTCTTAACACTTTTATTCTTCGAGCAATAAATACCGGGGATCCTTATGGGCTGAGAACCAGGGTAGCTACCCGCAGGAGCATAGTTAGGAAAATGGGCATAAAGGAAAGATGTTAAAAGAACATTGTTAGCATAATTAGAAACATCAAACCTGCCGATGATCCGTGCAGAGTTCGCAGCCATACAGTCCAACCATGTGTACAAAGAGTGAAGAACGATAGTAGTAAGGGAGAGATTCACACCGCTCACCATACGAACAACCATGGTCATTAAGTCCTTTTGGGGGCAGTCATGGGGCTTGACCAAAAGATAGACTTTTTGATATAATTACCCAAATATAGCCTGTCAGCTCGAATTTTGAATCGAAGCCTTTTTCTGCGGGGGGCTGTTCAAACATCTGCTTCCCTCGGGGGTTCCCTTTGGCCGCCTCGTAAGCCCTAACAATAGCTTTCTCTTCAATGAAATAAGAGTATCGAATCACTTTAGAGTAGGTGCAGTTGTTTTAAGTGATCATACAATCCTTTACCACCGCCTCAAGCTTAGCCCTCAAAGTTTTCTCCTCACTAGAGACTGCCTCTTCGAAGAAAGTATCAAATCTAGAAGCTTCCAACCCTAGAAGCTCACAAACTTCTTCTAGGGTGACGGTCAATTCATACCACACGGCCATAAAAGTGTGTGACTTATGGCTCTAATGAGAAATCAACAATTGGAGAGTAATATTATTTTTAGCAAGGGTAAGATCACCCAGCCAGAGAGAGCAAGAGAGACCAACAAGACCTAACTGAACAGAGTACTTGGAACGTATATACTCCGTCCAAGGGACCAACCCCTCACAAGCACCGGAGGAAGCTTCAAACTCCACCTTCGAATAGGGGAAATTACCTCGTTCAATGCAAAAATGAGTAACAGTAGCGGTGGGCATATACATAAAGTCTTCAGCGTCCTCACCATCCTCTATTAGCAGGTTAGGGTCCTCAGTTAACACTAGTTCACCAGGAAACCTTTTTGCCATCTTCTAAAAGAGGTCTTCCTCACCGAAGTATGGGGCATGATGGTAGCATGCCCACTGGTGTTGGCACGCTTGAGTCTCAGGAGAAGCACTCCTGGAAGATTGGGTTCGTTTCACGATAGGTGCCATGGAAGTGTAGAAGATAAGGGGAAGAAAGGTCAAGTTGGAGGAATAAAAGAGGTAGAGATAGCAAACTTTCATAAAACCTCAGTACAAGAGAATAAAAACCCAAAGGTGATTGTTTGAAATGTGGATGCCTCCTTTTATAGGGGCAACGCGAACTCCAAAAGACAGAAAAAGGTGACGCTTTGGAATATCTAATAATGAAAGGTTTAGTTTCCATGGCTGTTAAGTATGCAAGGATGTAGATAATCAAAGGTTGTAATGATGACGCTACAGGTGGGATGCGTGGTTTGGCAGCATTGTCTATGCACGCACCTTGGGGTTGCTGTGTGCCGTAATACGAAAGAGCAAATGATAATTCCATTTAAAGCGACACGCTTGAAGTCTTGTCTACCTTGGGGAACAAAGTGCTATGGGGGAAATTTAAGTAAACCTCTTCATTGTCCCCAAGGAAAAGACTGAAGATCAACAAAAGCTTTCGTACAGATATTTCTTCATGCAATAAATAAATATATCTACAAAGGGGCAAATGTAGGGGGTATTCCAACCAAAAGGATGGTTAACTTAGTCAAGAAGATTGATTGGCTCACGAAGAAAGAGAAGGAACACTGCCCTATAGAACCTCCTCGAAGATTGATCACAGAAGTGGCTCGAAGAACCCAACTCGAAGATTCTTCACAAAAGCGGCTTGAAGGACCCAACTCAAAGATTCTTCACAGAAGCGACTCGAAGAACCCAGTTCGAAGGATCCAATTCGTAGATCAAATCCACTTGGATGATAATAGTTTGTAATAAGTAATAGAATATCGTGTCATTTATTTTATCTTATAAATGGATGTTGAGCGAGGTTGCTTGGTACCTACGAAGGACCATGCCTGGCAGGGCATGGGAGAGCTAAAATTCTCTATTGAACAACCTCCTCATGGGAACCTCGCAGGGTCATGGTTTGGAGGATTAAGAATAGGGAAGCATTAGGAATGCAGTTACCAACCCTCTTGGAACACTTGGGCAAAACTTCATCTAGAACAAATGGTCACTCAAGCCACTTTGGCCGAGCCACCTTAGCGCTTACCCGTCCTAGGGAACCTCCTCGAGGTACTTCTATCTTGAACATTGGGCCCAAAATAACTCTTAACAAACATATAGAGGCCAATACAATCAATCCACCTACCCGCCGAGTAACCTTGAAACATATACTAGCCCGCCTGGCTGATGTGACCAAATATATGACAGGGCCATTGTTTAAACCACTTTTTGACAGCATAATGTCTGGCATTTAGGGACTCTAAAATGTATCACTCAAGTGGATTTATCCTTAGGATGACAGGCCTAGTTCACCAAACCTAACCATTTATCCATCCTCAAGTAATCCTCAAGTGAACATGTCACGTCCCTTATTAACGCCCACAATGCTTCGAATGGTTTCCCGCCTAAATCATGAGATCCATACATTTAATGCAATATCTTGTGCATTAAATGCACCAGATAAAATCGATCGTAAGTAAGCCCACTCAAGAAGCCTTTCACCCATATATATAAATTAGATGAACAAGTCAGAGGGAGAAGAATTCTGAGGATATAATTGCTGCACAAATTCCCCCAAAATTGAGAGTCCCCGAGAAGAACATTAACTCCCCCACACCCATCTAATACACTCATCATTGAGAATTAACTGAGCCTGAAGTTCCTGCCTGGCCCTCATTGTGACCAGAGTGATCGTTCTTTCTCCTTCTGACCATGCTTCCTGATGGTCCCATCTATTTATTGTGCTTGTCATGCATCTTTTATGCCAATAGGCTATTTAATATAAGTCTGAACATTGGGATCTCTCGTCTCTGACTCACCTGTGGCCATCGTCAACATTTAATATTTAACAGTGTTAACCTCGGTCTTGATAAGGGGTTACACCTCACTTAATATTTAACATTTTGAAACCCTAGATAGTTTCTTATCTTTGTATAGACACTTTGTGGAGAGAGATCTCTACGGCTGAATTTGTGAACTCGAGGGACCATGACAGATAAAGGTTGAAGGCTGATCGGTGGATACCAATGGTGGACCGCCACCTATGGACTACTCTAGATTGAGCCGTATTCTTTAGAGGTTTTGAGGGCACTGTGCATTATACTTGTGGGTGATATCAAGCAGCTTGTAAGTCGATAGTCATTTAAAACTCTTTAAAGTGTTGAAATATAGGTTTTGCCCTGAAAAGGGATTTTTCCTTAGTTGCCCTGTGATCACATGTTTTATTTATCTGTTGTATAGTATAAATGCATGTTTAGGATAAAAAGATTAAACTTGGTAAATCGGTTTTCACAAGAAAGGTTTAATTGGGTTTTAATTTGAAAAATTAGAAAAATAGAATTTTTTGTGACCATCCTTGCCAAGTGATAAGACGTACATATTTCATATTTATCCCCTTAATTTCGGTAATTTTATGATCCCGTGCATTGTAATTATATTGGATTTACTTCATATTTATTCTACTAAACCTCCTTGGTGAGTGTATCATGTCTTGTGTATCTCTCATATGTTTTACAGGTATTTCATGCAAGATAGTGCGAGAGAGAACTCGAAACAGTGAAAGAAATCAAGAAACAAACAGTTGAAGGGCATTTTTGTAATTATGCAGCCATAATCAGGAGGTGTGGCCAACTAGAAAGTCGAAGATGACAAAGTCACGAGAACATAGAAGAAATGGTGTCCTATTCTAAGTTACGGTGAATAAGTTATGAACGATCGAATATAAAGAAGGAAATCCAAATAGAAAAAGACAAAGAAGCAAGCAATGTTGAAATTTTTCCCAAACCACACCCCAAAGCGGTTCGGGGGGGAACCTATTCGCATGACACCCGAATGGGTTCGGGGTACCTAACATGCGAGAATTCATTTAAGTGATGTTTTATTTTAAGTGTTATATGGACGGTAGGACTCTTCTAAAACGGCCATGTAAGATTTTAGTTTGCATTAGATTAATTTTTAGGGAGTTTTTCATGGAGAATTAGAGGGAGAAAGACTCAAGAACCCTAGTTTTTAATTTCTTCATCAAAATCATACTTTCATGGATTAATGCTCAAGGTTTTCATCAATAAAGTTTGTCTTTTACTACCTTGTTACTGAAGTTAGTATTCATTGCATGTTTTATTTATTTTCTGAAATTCCAAGACCCTCATGTATGTTTAGATATAGTTTCATTGTGGTTTTGATTACATGCAACGTAGAAATCAAGTTTTCTAGTAGCTACACCATGTCCAGCTAAATTTCTAAAGGGTTCGGGTGCATGAACCCAACCTAGGTATTGAGTTAGGTAAAAAAATGAATAAAATTATTGACGTATTATAGATATCTTAACCTCGTTTGACCTAGGTAACCGAGGTATTTGAGAGTATGATATGTGTATCGACAATCTAGTCATTCACGTTAGATTTATTATTGACTAATTATCATGGAGAGTTAAATCCTCATATAGTTAATGCTTTGAGAAGATTTAATGTTTTCTTTGAATTATTAGTATAATTTTTGAACCATTTATATCCTACGACTTTACTGACGGTGCGGGAGATTGTACCCTAATCCCATTTTCTCATATAGTTTAAAACCACCTCATTCTTATTTCATGCGTAGTAAAGTCATTAGTTTAATTTACTTATTTTAGCTAGTTAACAAATCTCAAATGAATCATCTTTTCTTCTTTTCTAGAGTCGATTGCGAGGTTAATCATCTTCCCTATTCGTCGTCACGATTCTTCGTCTTAGTCCCTGTGTTTGATACCTGTTTTTACCGAATTATTACTTGAGAGTCCGTCTTACACTTGAGTCGATATAAGAATGCACTAGATAGACTTTTAAAGTCGCGTGAAGTTTTTGGCGCCGTTTTTGAGGACTAGGTAGACACTTAGGTTAGGTCGGGTTAATCCAAAAGTTCACTATAATTCTTAAAAAAAAAAGCCAAAAAAATTATAAAATAAAAAATTCATAAAAATAAAATAAAAAGATAAAAATATAGCATCTCTCAACTCATTTCATGAAAAATCCTTAACCAACTCCTCAATCCACTCCGACTAGAATTCACGAGAATCCTATAGTTGAATACGATCCTGATGGCCCTCATACTCCTCGCGTTCCACAACACCACCCAATTCCATCACTAGTCACACTTTAAGTCACACTTCTCGAGCGTCGAGTGAGGATATTGAGTGAATTGGAGAGAGCACGATGTCTGACAATGTAATTATGATACCGGTGAGGGTGATATGTCGTATCGCCCCATAAGAGACCTCTTATATCCCGAGCGAATCGTCACTCCGGGATGCATTCTACTTTTGTATAATGCTAGGGAATTCCTTTTTACTAATGGGATGATTAAAATTCTTTCCATGTTCCATGGTATGGATTGGAAAAAATGATGCCTCCACATCCGCGAGTTCGAAGAGGCATGCGAAACTTTTAGCGATCAAACGTGCACTCAAGACGTCATTTGCCTAAAACTTTTTCCTTTCTCCTTGAAGGATAAAGCCAAGACCTGGCTATGATCTTTGTCACCAAACTCTATTGGATCGTGAAGGGATATGCAAGCCAAGTTTCTCTTGAACTTCTTTACCCAACATCGAACAAATTCCATTAAAGATCAAATTCAAACGTGTAAACAATAAGAAAATGAGCCATTTGATCGATGTTGGGAGCGCTTCAATGAGTTAATCAACACATTTCCCCATCATGGTTTTGAGAAGTATCGTCTTATCTCTTTCTTCCACCATGGGCTAAGTATAGCTTCTAAATAACTCGTTGAGACTATGTGTGAGGGTGAGTTTTTTGGGTTAGATGCAAACGATGCAGAGTCCCACCTTAAGTATGTCACCGAGACGACTCAAGAATGAGACACATCTTACCCTAATGCCCAAACCCAAATTCAACAAACGTCCACAGCTCCTTCTGCGTTCGGACTTTATCAATTGGACAAAGAAGCTGAGATAAAAATTTGAATAAGCCAATTTGAAAAAAGATTGGAAGGCATAGTCGAGTCACGGGCAAGAGAACCAATCGGATCCACTCGAGCAATGAAAAAGAAGGTTTGTGCGATTTGTGAGACGAACCATTCAACAAAGGAATGCCCAACGATACCCGCCTACAAAGTCATGCTTCATGAGCAAGTGGAAGCAGTAGGAGGATTCAAGGGTATTTCAATGACCCTCACGGGAATTCTTACAACCCTTCGTGGAGGAACCATCCTGGTTTTAGCAATGGGAAACAAGACTCCGCATCGAATCCTAATTCACACGTTGCCCCTTCTCCACCACCACCTCCGCATTTCCAACAAGCTCCACATATGCAAGCACCACCTCCCGCGCTGTACATCACCCTACCACAGAGAAACCTAGAGGATACTTTGAACCAATTTATGAAATCTCAAGCGAAAAAAAATGCTCAAAATACCCGAATGTTTGTTGAAATAAATGCGATCATTTTGAAATTGCAATTTTTCATAAGTATCCAAGAGAAGGGTAAGTTTTCATCCCAAGGACAAAGACCTACCCAAGGTCAACCTAGTGTTATCTCTACATCCGAAGATAATAAAGAGCAATGCCAAGCCGTTACCACTTTACATAATGGGAGAGTCATTGATTTATCACCTCCTCCACACGACGAACCTAAAGACAAGGGGGTTTCACCTGACAAAAAATAGGCCAAAGATGCCCCCTTGAATGAGAGTGACAATAATGACATTAGTGGGACCGAAGTCGTAGTGAAACCACTCACTGCCGTGCCTTTCCCTCAACGGTTGGTTCCATCTAAAAAGGGGCCTCCCGCAAAAACGTGCTAGATGTTTTTAAGTAAGTCAAGATGAATTTACCTGTTCTCGAGGAAAAAAAGAAAATTCCCGCCTATGCTAAATTTCTTAGGGATTTATTAACGGTGAAACGTAGATTAAAGGTGAAAAATAACATTTTTCTAGCACAATATATGAGCTCCGTTCTACTAAATGACCTCCCACCAAAGTTTAAAGATTTAGGTGCACCGACCATTACATGCATCATTGGAGAGAACCGCATCGAGAAAGCCTTATTAGATTTAGGGGCTAGTGTTAACATTATCCCTTATTCCATATATAGGCATTTAGATTTGGGGGACCTTAAGCCCACCAAGATCACTTTCCAACTTGAGGATTGTACTGTTAAGATACCTTGAGGGATTGTTGAGAATGTGATAGTCCAAGTGAACACTTTCTACTTCCCGATAGATTTTGTCATTTGGGACATGGATCCCTCCATCCCCTCGAGTAATCATGTTCCCATCATCCTAGGTCACCCATTATTAGCTACGGCTAACACTTTGATTAGTACTCAAAATGGTCAAATGCAAATCATATTCAAAGACATGCTCCTTGAGACAAATATCTTCAACATCACCAAGAAAGTGCATGATGAGGATGATTTTTACGCGGTTGATCTTATGAGGAGGTAGTCGATGATAACATATAGGGAAATATCGGTGGGGATTTAATTGGATCATGCCTTAATTAGGGTAGTGAGAGTGACGGGACGTACACCGACTTCAAGAGGGAGGTAAGGGAGTTGAGAGCAAATTAGATGAGAGAGCATCGGATGAGGACGTGAGATAGGTTAATTGGGTTTCTAAATTCAAGGAGCTACCACCGTGGGAGTCGGGCATGGTTTCCTCCAATAAAAAAATTCCCACCCTCGAATTAAAGAACTATCCTCAACCGTAAAATATGCTTATTTGGGAGAGGATGAGACATTTCCCGTTGTTGTCTCCTCAAGCCTAGATAAAGATCAAAAGGATAAATTACTAGCAATTTTGAGGAAGCACAGTCGTACTTTTGGTTGGAGCATTGGGTATTTGAAAGGTATAAGTCCCCTGATTTGTGCCCATAAAATCCATCTTGAGGCAGACGTGAAGCCTTCGAGGGAGATGCAAAGGCGATTGAACCCCACTATAAAAGATGTAGTGTGAGCGTAGATTATTAAGCTATTGAACGAGGGCATAATTTACCCCATCTCGGATAGCAAGTGGGTGAGTCGTATCCAATTCGTCCTGAAGAAGTCGGGAATAACTGTGGTCGATATTGCCATGGGTGAGCTAATTCCCCAACGCACCACCACCGGGTGGCACGTTTGTATTGATTACTGAAAGCTAGATGCCGATATGAGAAAAGATCATTTACCCTTACCATTTATTAACCAAATGCTAGAGCGAGTAGAGGAACACTCGTTCTATTGCTTCCTTGAACGTTATTCCAGTAATAACCAAATTGATGTAGACGTGTTTGATCAAGAGAAGGCGACCTTCACATGTCCTTTCGGCCCGTTTGCCTACAAATGTATGCCCTTTGGATTATGTAATGAACCCGTGACCTTTCAAAGGTTCATGCGTAGTCTCTTTAACGATATGGTCGAAAGGGGACTTATGGTTTTTATGGATGACTTTAGTGTCTTCAGCCCCTCTTTTGAACTTTATCTCGCTAATGTTGAAAAAGTGCTATCCCATTGTGTGGAAAATAACTTGGTGTTAAATTGGGAGAATTGACATTTTATGGTTACCGAGGGAATAGTTCTTGGACACATAGTGTCGTCCAAAGGTATTGAGGTAGATAGGGAAAAACTAGATGTCATAGCTGATCTTCCCCCTTCCTAAGTCCCTATAAGATGTGCTCTCTTTCTTGGGCCATGCGGGTTTCTATAGGAGGTTTATTAAGTACTTTAGTGCCATCGCTAGGCCCTTAAGTAACCTCCTTGTGAAAGATTCCCCCTTTGAGTGGAATGAAGCATGCTAAAGTGCTTTTGAAAAATTGAAAAGCATGCTCGTGTTCGATCCCATTATGCAAGCTCTGGATTGGTCCCTTCCGTTCGAGCTCATGTGTGATGCGAGTGATAATGATATAGGGGATGTTTTGGGCCCAAGAAAAGATAAAAAGGCTCACATAATATACTACGCTAGCCGAACACTAACCGGACCGTAACTCAACTACTCCACCATGGAGAAAGAATTGCTAGCCGTAGTTTTTGCCTCAGAAAAATTTTGCTCTTACCTCGTTGATTCGCCGATTACTTGCTTTACTGACTACGCGACTCTTAAGTATCATATTTTCTAAAAAGATGCTAAATCGCGCCTAATAGGGTGGAACCTACTCTTATAAGAGTTCAATCTCTCAATAAAAGATAATAAAGGAGTAGAAAACATCGTACCTGACCATTTGTCCTGGATTTTATCCGACGTACCTAGTGATACCATACCCATAGAAGAATATTTTCTGGATGAAAAATAATTCCCCACTTCTTCTCTCATTTGGTTTGCAGTTATAGTGAATTACCTTGTCACGGGGACCGTTCCCTCCAATTGGACACCGCAGGAGAGGAAGAAGTTCTTAACTTGGTCGGGCATTTTATTCTATAATGATCCTTATTTGTTCAAATATTATACGGGCTAAATCATCTGAAGATGTTTACCGGATGATGGGATACCTAGCATCATTAATTTTTGTCATACGGAAGCTTGTGGAGCCCACTTTTTGACGAATAAGAAGGTCACTAAGATTCTTCAATGCGGTCTCTATTGGCCCACAATTTTTCGGGATGTGAGAGCTTATTGTAAATCTTACGATAGATGTCAAAGGATGGGATCCATTACACGATGAGATATGATGCCATTAACCCCTATTATTTTCATTGAGATATTCAATTATTGGGGCATTGACTTTATGGGTCTCTTTCCACCCTCCTTTGGTTTCTTATACATTATTGTCGCGGTAGATTATGTGTCAAAATAGGTTAAGGCCATAAATACTAAGACCAATTACAATAAGGCAGTGATCAAGTTCTTACAAGAACACATAATTTTTCACTTCAGAGCTTCGAAGGCAATCATTAGCGATAACAACAAACACGTTTGCAGTCGATCATTAGAAAAACTCACGAGAAATCATGGATCGTCTATAAGGTTAAGATGACTTATCACCCCCAAAAGAGTGGGCAAGCCAAATTAGCCAATCGTGAAATCATGCACATTTTTGAAAAGACAGTCAATCCTAATCGAAAAGATTGGTCCCTCCGTTTGAACAATGCGCTATGGGCTTATAAAATTGCATACAAGAACCCCCTCGGGATGTCCCCTTTTCTCTTTGTGTATGTCAAGCCTTTCCATCTTCGAGCACAAGGCATATTGGGCAATCAATAGGTTGAACTACAACATGGACCAAGTCGGTGAAGCACACAAGCTTCAATTGAATAAGATGGAAGAGATGTACAATGATGCGTATGCCAAAGAAATAATGAAACTTGCATATGATAGAAATTATTTTACGAAAAGAGTTTCAGTCGGGTCAAAAAGTGCTTCTATACAACTCACATTTACACTTGTTTCTCGAGAAGTTATGTTCGTGATGTACCGACCCATTTGTTGTGAGAGAAGTGTTACCCCACAGAGTCGTTGAGTTAGAAGATCCAAAAGGGGGAGACACATTCAAGGTAAATGGACAATGCCTAAAGCCATATTTAGAGGCGTGTGTTGAAAAGGTCGACACAATTTGGTTGTCGAACCCTGTCTACGGGGTTGATTGAGCTTAAAAGGAGAGGTCGTCTCACCCCCACTGCGTATGAGGTGATTATGGTTGTATATTAGGTAGTGGAGTAGTTTTTAGGTCGTTTAGAAGTCCTAGAGGACGAGAGATAGGAAAGTGTTGAACACTACGTTGAGTTTTCACGCATGGGAGAGTGAACACGCATTACGAGAGTGAGGTTGAGGCGTCCAGGGTGTCCCGAGTGTTTAGAAGGGCTTAAGGTACTTTAGAGAGGTAAGATTGAGGCATATAACACTTAGAATTTGAGAGATAACAATTTGGAGTGTTTTTGGTAGAAAAATGAATCGAACTACAGGACAAACCGGTTCGGGTTCGAATCAGTTTGCTTGTCACCAGAATCGGTTCGCCTGTCACCTAGAATCGGTTCATATGTCACCCCAAACCGGTTCAGGGTACCTCAGTAGATTCGACCCCTTTCTTCCAAATTCATTCCCTCTTTCCCCTTTTCATTTCTTCCATCCCATACGAAATTCTTCCCACCAGCCTTCCCCCAACACATTTTGCCACAAAATTCCTTCCTTCCATCCATTCCCCCCACCAACCTTTCCATTTCCCACCAAAGTCCAACCCTTCACTTCTATAAATTCAAAGCTTTCCCCCCTCCATTCCTTCACACCTCCCATTTTCTTCACTTCTCTCCCACTACCATATTCTCAAGTTCCCTCTTTTCATAATGGCCCCCCATTGTTGCCAACCCCACCATCGCCCCCATAAGTATGACTCCACAACTATCCTCTACGAGGGGGCCGAGCACGCCTTTCGATCGCTGCAAGAGTGCGCTTGGTATCTCAAATATTTAACACCCCAATGTACCATCCACATTGAGTGTAAAGTTAATTGGGAGGAGCTGCCCCGCGATGTCACCGCCCTATTCTACCGCCAAGGGTGGTGCTCCTTCTTCTTCCTGACACAAGACCGTGTTTTTGAAGAAGAGATACGCTACTTCTATGCCACCGTTGTCCAGAAAATTGATACTCTCAATGGGGCCTTCGTCGACAACATCTGTATCCCATTTTTCGTTGGCCTCATCGAAATCAAGATGCGTTAAAAAGAGGTAATTCTCCCCGTACCTTTCACTTACCCAACTAATACTGCACTGTGAACCAAAGCTGCATGCATCGAGTGAATGACCTCGGGGGAAGAATGGATTCAAGATAGTTTTTCGTTAGGCCGACTATCAGACACGGTGCACTATGCTCACCTCAGCACATATGGCGCCATCCACCAGACCACAAATGATTTGTTGGCCTGCCAACGCCATGGGAATTTCCTCTTCCACTTTCTTGATTCGGAGAGCACCATAAATTTGGCCCACCTCTTTTATACGGACATCCTTCACGCCGCCTATGATAATTGCGGCAAAGCTGCTCTCCCTTATGCCCACCTAATCACTGAAATCATGTATAACACCGGGGTGCGAGTCCCTGACTCGCGCGTAAAACTTCCTCGACGTATTGGGGCGTCTTCCACCACTAGAATCCCCCACCAAATGCAAATGACCCACCCCGAGCATTACTATTATTAATCAGGAGGAGGAATGGGGCATGATGCCCCAATGCTGGATGAGGGGGGTCTTCCCGATGAGGAAGACTATGATGAGGATGCGGATTCCGATTATGAGCCCGAGCGGGGCGGTCTTCCTCACCGCATTGACACACTAGAGGCAAGTTTTCAAGAGTTTATGAATGAATATCGGGAAGATCGTCAAGCATATCAACGCGACACTAGCATGATGGACCGCCTCCAAGCCGAACTGTGTCGGTTACAAGTCCCAATGTTGTACTTTCGACTTATTTCTATGATCCCTATGACCCAAGTGCACTCGATCCCTCCCACCCCCTGCCCGAGTATATAGCCCATGGTTGATGTATTCAAGGAGTCCTTTTGGTGTAGTTCTTCACTGCTTTTATTTGATGATTTTTTATGTGAAAGAACTATGTGGTGTTTTTTTTTCTTTTTCTTCTTGTATGTAAGTGTTGCATGATAATGAAAAATCAAATCCGCATTTTATATATTTGTTTGTTTTCCTTATCGCCCTTTTTATTTCTTTCTTCTTTAGATTTTAGTCCTTTTGATTGAGGACAATGCAAAAGTCTAAGTTGGGGGGGGGGGGGGGGGTGACAAGTGCGTCTTTGAAAACCTCACAAATTTTTAAAATGCCAAAAAATATATAAAATTTCAAAAATTTCCAGAAAAGCAAAAAATATTTTTCTTCAAAATAAATAAAAATTAGAATTTAAAATTTTCAAAAATGTCACTAAAACTTTGTTTAAAATCACAATTTGTAAAAAAAAATCAAATGCACAAAGCCTAAGTTGACCAAAGATGGAAATTGAGCGAAAATTGATGACTTTACGAATAAATGGGGGGATTAAAGAACCTGGTGAGATTTTGAGCCAATCGATTTTTGAGAGTATTTAAATCAATCTGGGTGAATAGTTAACTCAAAGTTCAATTTAGCTCTAAAAAAGTCGTTGAGGATATCAATTCCTTTGTTTTGATCGATTACGGGAAACGGTGAGATTTTGCCTCGAAAAGGACACTAAAATATCTCTAAACTAAATTAATTTTGAGATGCATATGGTAAAGTAATGAGTAATTTGGATAAATGAATTTAGACGCTCGTTTGTTTACCCAAAAATATGAGCCATAAAAATCGTGAAAAATTATCCCGTTTTGCACACCCAATTGAGCCAAATAAATTTTCCAATTTTCGTTTGTTAACCCGAAAAGCCAATTAACCCGGAGTTGTGAAAGATAGAAAAATGCTCAACAAAAAGGGGCAAGAAAAATAGAAAAATGCTCAAAAATGTTGCAAGAAAAGAAAAATGTGAAAAATAGAAAAAATGGAAAAAGAAAAGAAAAGTGAGAAAATGCCCGAAGAAGCGCCAAAGGACATAGTAACCAAAAATTTTCAACTCCGAAATTCCCAACCATTCTCCGTATTACCCATTACACCTTAAACCCCAAAAAGTCCTAACCGAGCCCAAATAACAAAATTATTTACCGCGTGGAGAGCTAAGGCATGAAAAGATAGTAAGGGAGATTAATTGGTGTGGATAAAAGGCGATGTTTCCCGTTTTCTAATGACCACATTCCAATAATGAGATATTTTCACCATAAAAATTTCGTATTTGAAATTGTGTTCGTGAATTTGTGTTCCATTATATTTACTCTTTATCTCACGTTCACCAAGATAAAATAGCCACAATCCGAGTGATTCGTATGAGAGAGTATCCCGTGAGAATTGAATCAAAATGATTTTTCGGAAAGTAATGTAATAATCGATCGGTGAAAATTAGCCATTAAATTCTCGACTTCACATACACACTCACACACACAACGAATTGAGACTAGTGAATATAAATTTACGGTGACGATTTTTGAGGAGTTTAAATTATACAATATTTAAGTATTTTATTTATTCCTTGAGTCAAAAAATGAATTTTGTGGGTATATTCACTGCAAACCCTCACAAGACACCACTCGTCCTACTAGGGTAACCTAGGGATTTAACGGCTTGCTATATACGCTAAATGCAGTCGCTTGCCCGCGAAAAAGGTATTCTATCCCAATAAATTTTTTGAAGGGTCCTTAACTCATACTCTTATTCTTTTACCTTGCTCGGGACACAGAACGTTCTAAGTTAGGGGGAGTTGATATGGCGTAAGTATTTCATATTTATCCCCTTAATTTAGATCATTTTATGATCTCGTGCATTGTAATTAGCTTAGATTAGCTCATATTTGTACTACTAACGCACCTTTGCGAGTATATCATATTTTGTATAATTCTCATATGTTTTACATGTAATTCATGCAAGATAATGCGAGAGAGTAATCGAAATATTGAAACAAACCTAGATACAGAGAGTTGAAGGGAATTTTCATAATTTTGCAGCCATAATCAGGAGGTGGGGCCAACTATAAAGTCGAAGAGGACAAAGTCACGAGAACACTGGAAGAAATGGTGTCCCATTCCAAGTTACGGTGAAGAAGTTATGAGCAATCAAAGATAGAGAAGGAAATACAAATATAAAAAGAAGAAGAAGCAAGAAATGCAGAAATTTTCCCCGAACCACACCCCAAACCCGTTCGGGGTCGAACCGGTTCGCATGGCACCCATAACTGGTTCGAGGTACCTGACACGCGAGAATTTATTTAAATGATGTTTTGTTTTGAGAGTTATACGGAGGGTAGGACTCTTTTAAAACAACAATGTAGGATTTTAGTTTGACATTATATTAATATATAAGGAGTTTTTCATAGAGAATTAGAAGGAGAAAGACTTAAGAACACTAATTTTCAATTTCTTCATCAAAATAGTACTTTCATGGATTAATTCTCAAGGTTTTCATCAATAAAGTTTGTCTTTCTCCACCTTGTTATTGATGTTAGTATTCATTGCACATTTTGTTTATATTATGGAATTCTAAGACCCTCATGTATGTCTAGATATAGTTTTATTATGGTTCTGATTAAATTCAACGTAGAAATCAAGTTTTCAAGTTGTTACAGCATGTCTGGCTAGATTTCTAAACGGTTTGGGTACATGAACCCAACCTAGGTAATGAGTTGGGTATAAATTTAAATAAAATTATAGAGATAATTTGAAGGTTTGATATTTTGTCGAAACACGTATTATAGATATCTTAACCCCGTTTGCCCTAGGCAACCGAGGTATTTGAGAGTACAATATGAGTATCGATAATCAGTCATTCACATTAGATTTATTAGTAATTAATTATCGTGCAAAGTTAAATCCTCACACAGTTAATTCTTTGAGAAGATTTAATGTTTACTTTGAATTATCGATATAATTTTTGAACTTTTTATATCTTATGACTTTATCGACGGTGCGAGAGAGTGTACCCTAATCCCATTTTTTCATATAGTTTAAAACCACTTCATTCTTATTGCATGCGTAGTCAAGTCATTAGTTTAATTTACTTGTTTTAGCTAGTTAATGGATCTCAAGTATATCATCTTTTGTTCTTTTATAGAGTCGACTGCGAGGTTAATCATCTTCTCTATTCGTCGTCACAATTCTTTGTTTTAGTCCCTGTGTTCGATTTCCATTTTTACTGGATTATTACTTGACCGACCGACTTACACTTAAGTCAATATAAGTACGCACTAGAGACACTTTTAAAGTCGCATCACCGAGCACGTTTATTTTCGCATTCTCAAATTGATATAAGAATTTTCACCACCTTTTACCCTTACAAAATCATTTGATTCAAACAATGAATAATTTTGTTAGATGTTTTTTAGTGAACCCTAAAAAATTTATATTTCAAATAACCCAACACCCAAAATAGTTATTGATAAGTCCAATTGATTCATTTATAAATATATAATCCCATAAAGTGCACATTGGTGGGTGCTCGGAACCCTTTTAGGACCTCTAACCCAATAAATGCTCCTCAAAAGACATTGAACGGGTTAGTGAGGAAGTGTGTCAAAATGAGAGACAAGGATATATAATGGTTATTAATCTTAACTGAGGGCCCTATGTCAACTATGAATGGCGTTGCTTTGTGTATTAGGTTATAAATGATATTTTTACAATATAAAAACATCTTAGGATTTGGCCAAGTTCGTCTAAAGCGTCTGAGGTCTTCGTCACTAGTCAAAGAACCTTTCGGGAGTAACTTTTTGACTCCTCAAGGGATTTCTTTTCATAGTTTCGGACTCTACAGAGAAGATAAATGTGAGAGGTTAGAAGTGGTCCAATCCTTCTTCTATGTCCAACATATGATGGGTCAGTCAAAGCGAAAATGATAAACACTTGAGAGATAATGACTTTTTAGTTGCTCTAGTATTTTCTCAGTGATTTTTTAGTTGTTCAGTTGTTCTCCTCTCTTTTGGCACTTACCTAGAAAGATAGTGAGTAGACTTTAGTAGCGTGGGTGGGTCTATTCTAAGGTTTGATGGCTACAGTAGTATAATGGAGCATTGGCACTGAACCAAAAGGACAAAATTATCACACTTTTTCGGCCAACACTTTTCATGGTCCTTAACTGTGAGAAAAAACACGCGCTCCTTATCATAGTCCTTGACCGTGATAAAATGTGACAATATTTTTTTGTCATGGTTAAGGACCATGACAATTCTATAAGACAACCCACTAAAACCCTTTTTTCGATCAAAACATTTCACTTTTCGTTCACCCTCTCATCAACCAAACTCTCTCTCTCTCTCTCCCTCTCTCTCTTTCCCCTAGGTTAAAATTCCCCATTTTCATTCACTCATTACATATACATATACATATACATATACATATACATATACATATACATATACATATACATATACATATACATATACATATACATATACATATACATATACACACACACACACACACACACACACACACATATATATATATATATATAAATGTATGTGTATATATATATAAATGTATGTGTTATAAAGTAGTTGTATGTACATGCATTGTCTTCTTATTATTTGAAATCAAGTTGTGCAAAAATTAGGTTTGAACATTTTCATTAGAATGTTAATATTTGACTTTATATATTTTTTTGTGCTTCATTATAATGTGTTTGCTTGTTGTAAACTATTTGTAAATACAATTATTGATTTGATATCATTAGAATAATTTCTGCAAAAACTAGGTTTGAACATTCAAACTATTATTCATTACCATGTGAATATTTGACTTTGATATTTGTTTGGGATTTATTAAAATGTTTTTGTATGTTGTAAGTGTAATCATTTTGGTTAAAAAAAATATGAATTTGTAGTTTTATTTAAAAATATAATTTGTGGATTTATTTAAGGGAGCTTAGTAAATAAGTCCTATTAACATAAGATATATCCTAATTGGGCCTATCGAAACAAGACTAATTGGTAAAAAAATCCTATATTATAAAGCATTTCACCTGTAGGTTATAAAGTATAATTTTGGTAAAAATGATAAAGAACACAATTAACGTTCTTCGATAATTTTAAGATTCTTCAAATGTACGTTGGTTTTGAAAGTTGGATTCCATGAGATTATAAAGTATAATTAAACCAATTTGGTATGTATACGCGACTTATGGTTTCAATATGATAGTGTTTCAACATGATAGGTTGTTAATTATATTGTTAATATATTTCAACACTAAGTTATTAGTTAAGTTGTTAATTAGATTGCGCTTGTGTTTGAGTTAATTAGGTTATTAATTATTCTCGTGGTGTTTATAGATATTCCCACCGTATTTGCTTAAACATGGTAGATAAATACTCCTACAAGCTACTATGGGGTATCCTATATATAAAGAGTGGATGAGTGAGACAAACAGACTAGGGGATATGTACAAAAACACTTTACCATTTCTACAATGTGCGTAAGGAAAAAGTTATGGGCAGAGGGAGTGAAAGAATTTGACTCTAGCAAACACGAAGAGTTCACGTTGAAAGCTATGTTGATTTGGGAAATTTATGATTTTCCATCTTATTTATGTAGAGGAAAATGTATCTCAACATATGAAGGATAGTGGTAAAATTATATATCATTCTCATAGGATATTCTTGCCTACTGATCACATGTTTAGATTTGATAAACGTTATAATTTTTTGGAGCGTGGGGTCGAACATAGGCTAGATCCAAGAAATCTTTCAGGTTTATAGATTGAAAGGAAATAATATAAATGTGGAGCAAATATGTCAAGGAAGAATCTTAAATTCAAGAATGTCAAGCATAAAAATACCCATATGTAAAGATTCAGTTAAAGAAGGGAGAGGATTCAAATTAACAGGTTGTCGGGACTTTAGTAAGTTATCATTGAAACTATATTGCAAATTTTAGTAATTTCTTAATATTCTTTTTCAAAGTTAATGACGTATTTTTATGCTATTTAAGGATAGGATAATGCCGATGGAAAATATCTAGAGTGATGTCGACAAGGCATCTCTGAGTACGGATGCACTTAGACAAGTCCTAGGCTAATATTGAAAATTTTGTACTTGGGGTGTTAGCTCCCGGATAGAAAAGTCAAAGTTTTCGAGACTTTCTTGCGATAATAGTGGGTTATCCTCTAAGGTCGACACGTACAAAGCAGACACGGAATGAAAGTTGGAAAATCTCAAACACACCATGAACCACATATTTGAATGGTCCAAATAGGCAGTCACGAATATGGGGAAGTGGAAGGCGAAGGATAAAGGAAAGGGTAAGGAGCAGGTTAGTGAGGGGAATCCTACTTCATCCCTCTCACCAATGGTGGGATACTCATCATCCCCTTATGATAGCTATGCTACCCTTAACCTCACTATCCTGACCCCATTTGAGCAAGCTTGGGAGAGAGTTCATATCGTTGACATGCGTGGAGGTGACCGAATTACCGAGGGAGTGAAGGATCTGAGAACCACTTCGGGTACTGCCCACTACAACCTTACAAGTCTTGATTCCGAGTGGATGAAGTGTTTCTATGGAAAAAGGATGAGGTTTTGGGTTGGACATGCAAGATGGTGTACAATATATCGATGGCGTGGTGGGGCCATTTTTCGTTTGGTCGACTTTTCTCCTTGACCCTTATTGAGATTTTGTACTTTTATACTTATGACTAAACTTGGTTTGATGTAATTAAACTTGCATATTGTTTTTTGATGTAATTAACTTGCATTTTTTATAATTTGATTTATGTAATTTTGTATTTGGTTTTGATTTCTTTTTTATTACATATTATCTTATGTTTTTATCTGGCTTGAACAAAAACATGTCATTTTTGGATGTTTGAAGCATGTTTTCTGCTGGGCGGTAGCCAGTGCATAATAATTTTTTTTCTGGGTTACAGCTTTTTCATCTTCCTTGACTGTGATAAGAATGTGAAAATATATGGTCATACCCATATTTGGCATAATTTCTAAGGTTAAAAGGACCGTGATAATAACAAATTATCGCGATCCTTGACCATGACAATTCTATTTTATCACGATTAAGGACCGTGACAATCTGAATTAAATGTTGCAGTGTGGTTAAATACTTGTAGGTGGTGTAAGTTAGTTGATATGAGAATCAAATACGGAATAGGTCATTGAATTCTAGTGGATGTGAGTGGTGGCAGTAGGTAGAACATTGAATGTACCTTCTACCTACCCACTAGAGAAGTTGCAGAAGCTTTTTCGGACGTTTGAGGGGTCCTGTGGTGACTATGGTCACCTTATAATGATATGATATTGTTCCTTTAACATAAAATAATAATTTATCCTCAGAAGAATGGTTAGAAACTACACAGAGGTCAGTTCTTGTTAGATGAAGATTGGCTGAACCCATTTGTGACCTAGGTTTGCTCTTCCTAAGGTCTCTGAACTTGGTCTTTAAAGTCTGACTGTGAGAATGAGCATTTAATAATCCTGGTATTATGACAATGGTCTTTAACTTATTTGTGGGCCCTTCCCTAGGATAACTATTGTCATTAAGGGCTAGAAACTGTCTGACGGACGTCTCTAGAAAGACTTGGGACGTCATCCTTAAGACGAGGGAGAGGGAAAGACTTAAAATATTTAAAATGATGAAGGAAATAAATGTGGTATGGTCATATATATACCCAAAAATAACCATGTGTGTGTGTGTGTTGGGGGGGGGGGGTGATGGTGAATATGTTTTGTAGAAAATAGTCCGTACGTAAAAAATTCACACAAGTTTAATATAAACTATGCAATCGAATGAGCAATAAATAAATATAAGATCAATTTTAAACGGGATTAGATAGATGAAGATAAGATAAAGGTAGATAACCTATAAACACTATTATTTACCGTGACTTTTCTCTCCCGCTTACATTCACGCACGAGACGAGATTTGAGAACTTCATTATCACCGATCCTTTAGGAAGGAACAAACCCAACAATACAATGCAAGCAAAAAAGTATCGTTATGCCTCGAATTTGACATTAAGACCATAACTCAGTTCTCAATTAATCTCAACCAAGGAAAACCCTCCTTGAATCCCCAAGGCCTTCACTAGCCTTGAAATACAATAGAAGATATAAAAGGAAAGATCTTGTTCTGAATTTAATAAAGATAAGAAATACTTTCTAGATGATATTCACTCAAAGAATTTTAAGCAAATATGGCCAAGGAGTGCAGATTTTTGAAATATGAATGATAAAATGATTTTTACATATGAAACGAGTTAAATAATCTTCATTAGTTTCAAAGTTACCTTTCTACAAGGTTCGTAAGTGTATTTAGACTCCAAAAATTATAACAACTATGAGCATATCATAAAATTTGGATGAGATTAAAAGGAAAACAAATCGATATTTTTTCCCATAAGTGAAGAATTATAAGCTCTTGAAAAAAATGAATTAAGTACCTTAATTAGTAAAGTAAGCATGTCAATTTCTTTCTCAGGTGTCTTAATGTCAGGGTTTCAATATGGGTGATTAGGAGAGGAATATAGGGGCCTCAAGAAGAATTTGGTAATTCTTGGCACAACTTAAGTGAGTGACTTTAGACGCCTCAATTTCTCCAAAAATTCTTTTACACGTTTTTTTGAGTTGTTCACCATGTATTTATGGAAATTCAAATTTTCTCACTTTTATATATGAATTCACAATTATAATTGAAACAATTCTTAAGTAAGAATTAAGAGAGGTGCCTTACATTTGACTCTTAAATATGTCAATCTATAAATCTTAATGGGTTGATCTTAATCTTGAAATTTGATAAAGATTTGTGCTTATCTTGATGTATTTGCTCAGGTTTAATATGTCTTGATCCTTGACTTCTCTTTATAGGACATTTGATCATATGATTTATTTAAGGTGCCCTTTGGTGGTATCGTTATTCTAATGGCATGGTGTCTTTGGTGACCTGTTCAAGTATTGGTCTTCTCTTGATCATTTTATTTATTGGTATAATTTTTTTGACTCTTAAACATATATCTTAAAATCATTTCAACCAAAATAAAATAAATAGAGGATAGTTGTGACACCCCAACTAATTAAATACCGGGTAGCTACTCCTTTATTAAATTAATACAAAATGCCAAGTTGGTTCAGTTAATAGCATCACTGTCGAAAACATTTTTATGATTTCTAACCACCTAGTATTTAAAAAGCAAGTTGTCAAATTTTTAAATTAACTCTGATTAACATGCAATAAAAGAATTATGGAAGAAATAACATAACCATTCACCATAAAGAAGCAATAGAATAACCAATAGATAATAAGTCTAGAGGAAATACTCCTCACAACAATCCCAATATGGAAACAATAAAACAAGTCTGCATCCTGAATTAAAAACAAACCAAAGTCTGAATAACTGAAATATAAAATGTCTCTAAAGAAACGGGCAACATGCCCTACAATGATGAAATTGAATATGGAGTCAAGACTAGAAAAGAGGCGTCTACTGTCAAAGCCCTGTAACTTCCACAACAGCTACAGCTCGTCACCTGAATGGAAATATTATTCATGGTGTCCTTGTGGCTGGGCACCTAAAAGGTTTTTACAAAAAAAATAGATTTGAAAGCAAACAGGTCAGAGCCCGAAAGTGGAGAGTATTTTAAAAACAGCAAGTGCTTTAATAACATTTAAAACAATGAATGCAAAATACATGTTAGGACGTGCTCTCACATGAAATACTCACCTCTCGTCTAACTCTGCACTCCTAACGTTCCTGTACCCATTCATGTGTTATTTATATCCAACTAAACCGTCATAAGTTCTAACCCAACTACTCGATTCACAATATAAATCCCCAATGTTATCACTTAAATAGATAGCTTTACTTAACTCGGATTCTCAATTATTAGCTTTACCGTTTACTAGAGGTTATCCCCTTATTTATCTTATCAAGGAGTTACTATTAATTATTCTCATAATTAAACATGACAATTCCTTTTCATTTAACCGTATATTATTCACATCATAAATATATAATATAAGCACCCCGAGGCTAAGCTGCGATGCACACATACTCTGCTATCCATCCCGGTACATCACGTACATAAGGATTACAAATTCCGAATCTCTTAGGAATTGTTAGAATAAGCACAACACATAAAAATGGAGGCGAACATAATTCAACATATCCATGGGTCACGTACATAACTACGCTCCATAGTCAGCTGACTTATTAACTCACAAATAAGTCATTCTAGCATTGTGTTCTTAAGGTACCAATCTAAATCCGGGCACACAAAGATTAGATGGCCCTAAGCGAACGTAAACCTCTCGTGATAGCAAGTATGGTAGGTATGTCATACACATAAAATCATATACTAAGCATTCACACATCTTAGATGTCTCAATATTAATAAAGGTACATCCTACATCCTTATACCATTATTCCAATTTTATACATTTTAAGTCTTCCGATAATATAAAATGTAGACTGTCGACACATCTCACGTCATAGTTTCTTGTACTTAAAACCTATCTCAAAGGGATTATTAAGTTTCCTATTATTCCCACATATAACATCATTATTCTTAAGGTCCTTACTTCTGCCCCAAACCTCATTTCATCAATTTATTCAAATTTACTCTTTTAACCCTAATATTATCTCACTCATCGAGTTTCATTAGCTTTTAGAATAATTCCTCAAATTGAATTCTAATTAAGGTCCAAACTTTATAACCATACCTACTGGTCTTCCTTAAGTCTAAGGATATTCATAAAGTCTCCAATAATATTTTCTAAGGGTTAACATCATTAAAATTTAACTAGGGAAATTTTACTCATTCTGGGAAGGTCGATCGATCGACCTTGAACATCGATCGATCGATGGTGGTCGATCGATCGACTTATGAATGTCGATCGATCGATCGCACCAGGTAGGCTACGGACTGCTTCGTTTTGCAGTCCTCAAATCGTCCCAAAACTCCATTATAATGCATGAAACTCTAATTTAACGTTATAATATCATCATACAACCATCCTACAACATTGTTAACGTTCTAAAACCAATAAATCATCAACCAAGGGCTTTGTTTGGATCAAAACTTCATCAAGAACCCTAGTTTTCTATTTCTTTCAAGAGCAATAATAAATCTCTTCTTAAATACGTTTTTAGATCATCAAGGGTTATAATTTGAATTCATAATTCGTCCAGAATATGTCTACATGCAATTCCTAACATGGTTCATAGTTTTAATCCTCAAAGTCATGGGTCTATATCAATCTTCCAAGAAAAAATTCGATAATTACCTAAACATGGAAGAACACATTCATGGAATTAATTGTAACTAAATCACTTGCCTTATGTTCCAGATTTGTTGTTGGTTGAAGATGGTTGAATTCCTCTCTCTCTCTCTGCATAATTCTTCTCTCTCTTTCTCTTTCTACAAGTTCTTCTCCAAGATGATAATGGTGGTTTAGAGGTTGCCTTAGGAACTTCTTAAAATTTCTTCCAATAACTCCCGTAGCCCATTAAGTCATTTAGTGTTGTTAGTGGGTTTAGTGGATAAAGAATAAGTCAGATTTTACTTCTAATTTTCGTGGGTTTTAATTCCCAAAATTCCAAAATTACCAAACTACCCTTTTGGGTTGCCGGTATGGCCTAAAAATTCCCCGGGACCCAAACTAAACCCCCGGCTAGTGTTTTCTGACTATCTCGACCCTTCCGGACACGTTGGCGCACTCAAAATGACTATTTGGTCAAAAGAAAAATAATTTATTTTTAAATCTCATAAATTCATTCTCGACGCGACTGACACACGCGTTCCAAAATTGTCGTATTTCAGCCTCACGACAATTTCAATATTTTCAATATTCATATATTGCCATATATACACATTATAATCAAATACCAACTCACATATCGTTAGTATTTTATCCGGATTAATTCTCAATTAATTCACATTTAATTTAATTAATCCCATAAATAAATATCGATAAAAATGCGGGGTATTACAATAGTGAGTTGGACACATGTCACATTTGAATTGTTATCATCAAAATAAATTAATTAACTTAAAGAACATTTGGGTTCAAATCTTCTCCCTTTTTTATATTGACGATTCAATTAATGTGTCAAGAGAGAAGATAATACATGTTATTGGTACTTGAAGTGCATATTCTCAAAAAATTCCCCATACTAAATAGACAATTTCATACATGTTTCTCCAACCTAGTTAGACAATATATGCATAATATATGATTACAATCACGCAAGAAACATTATACCATATATTTCCAATTCTCAACATTTGCATTTTTCATCAATTCCCAACTGCAATTCTGAATTCTAGTTCATATATTCATTCACATATGTGCATATTTCAACATTTGTAAATTCATACTCTCCTCCTAGTTTCAAATAATTATGAAAATCATTTATAATCAAACATCGATTATATATTACTTGTCAACATTTATCATTATAAAAAAATAAGGCGAAAGTGCTATACGACAATATATGCTAAATACTTGCATTATTGATAATATTGATAAAGTATCAATAATTTTGTTAGAAAATTAGATCATTAAATAGAGGGGACTATAATGAAAGATATTTTTTGGAAAACTAAAAATTTAAGAAATGTTATGAAAAAAAGTTATGCCAAGTTCTTTCCAAAAAGAAAATGGTTTTCTTGAAGGAGTTTTATAAAAATATCGAAAAGTTGTTGTTCAATTGGTAGATATTTTAGTTCAAAGTCCCCTTTATTAACATGACACCAAAGAAAGTGGTGACATATTTTTTTGTGCTTAGTTCAGAATCATTGAAACTAATTTATCCTGAAATAAATGGTGTTTATGTTATCACACGTAAAGGAATTTTATAGAAAAACATTTGGAAGTTCCCTACTTGTTGTTTGGTATAAATAATTAGTTCACAAAAAACTCTAATAGAGATATATTTGGTTTTTGTGTTCGTAAGAAAAATTGAATTTTGTTTTTTTACTGGATTATGAAATAAGAGAATGACCTGAAATAAATTTTTACTTAGTGATATTTAAATCAACACTTAGTGACAATGATGTGAGATTCTATAGGATCAGATTGAAATCTAGCACATAAGCACACACTACCACATATAGTTTGACACATATTCCCTATTCATATAAGAAGAAAAATATATACACATATTCTTAGTAGATCCAAATTTGATATCATCAACACATATTTATACAAGTATAATATTAATTCCATAGTTTTTAAAAACAATGTAGTAACAATAACGCCACCTCTAAAATCACGTTTAATTGAGAAGCCATTTCATTTTCTATACAAAGAAATTGTGTCTTGTATTAAACCATATATATAGGCAATTTGTAAACATGGTGTGGAAACTAATGATATTCAAAACCATATGGTTATTTAACACACACATCTTTGGAAATAAGACCTTTTAATAAATCACTTTTATATCCATTTGAAAAGTCTTAAATATTGAAAATAATAAAAGGAAAGTATTATACAAATGATTAATTGGCAAAGGTTTATTTATTATATATATTTTCTTATTAATTATACCCTCGAACCACAAATATTGCTTTATTTCTCAACTTTCCCCAACTCATACCCTTTTTTGTTTTCAATTATGGAATGGACAATTATATTAGGACCTAGGGTCCGTACATTGTTTTATCTAAGTTCTTCATGCATTGCCAATAACCAAGGCTCGTTATTTTCCCCATCTTCTATGATGTTAAGGTCTATTTGTGTTGCATAAATTCTTAAGGGATGACTTAATCATCACCTCCCTATACGGCTTACTATAAATTTGATGTTTTGGGCGATCATTCTTATACTTACAATGTTTTGATAGTTCATAGTTATTTCTCTTTCGATATTTCCCCCTCTTTCTCCAGGACATTATTGGCATAATTTCTGAATTTTAATCTAATATCAATGATTATATATCAAAGTTTACTTTCTCAATATCATTATCATCATCATTATCATTATGCATATTGGAAAATGATTTATTTAATCAAATTTCATACGAATATACTCTTTGAAAATCCCAGGTCATTGAAAAGTGCGTGCTTATGGAGGATTGCTTTAATTAAGTAATCAGTTATGGCTATTCTAATTTTCTTAAAATAAAAAAATTAATTACCGAGAAATTATATTAATTTCAAAACCAACGGAACAACACATTCAAACCGCGCCTTGGTATATATGAATCTGAACTAGACTCTTTCAATTAGCAACACATAATCCACAATGACCAAACTCTCAAACAATTGAAGAAATAGTCTTCTTTGGGTACAAAACATGAGATCTTTGAGCAAGACTAAAACATTGATACTTGGATCTAAAAATTGGGTGAAAAAGGTTTTGATTTTGTATTTTCTCTGTAGGAAAATAGCTCATGAAACTGAACAACTGGCCACTTTATATGTTGGGAAAATGTATAAATTATTTACACGTAAAATGAGGCATGAATAACTATCTCGCTCGAACGAGATTGACATCTCATTTAAATGACAGTAGCATCTCATCAGATCGATATCAATTCATTCAAACGATATCCGCAAACTCGTTAGACCGAGCTTCTGATCGTAAAATGGAAATCTGAACATAATGTTACCATGTGAAGCTCTTCAAATGGGAAGCTGTTCTCACATGAGCCAGAGAACAATCTCGTTTGAATGAGAATGTGCATCTCGTTAGAATGAAAACCTCATGGCATTAGAATGACATTAAAAAATAAAAATATTTTTTCAAAAAATATCCTCTTTAAAAAAAATAAAACATCCATTTGAAAATCCAGGGATCAACATATTAAAATGTTTATACCTTTCAAGGATTTTAAGGATGAATGCACACTATCGATATAAATTTGATGTTTCTTTTCAAGGGATGCTTCAAGTATTCAATTGCACAGACTGATAATACATACACAAACAAACCTAACCTATGACTCAAATCAGTTTTGTCCAATGGAATAAAGTCAAATATAATTTTTTAATATACATTACAAAATTTGTCCTTATAAATCTCCCCATTTGGCTATTTCGGGAAAAAACCAAATAACAAAGCTAGTCTGTCAAGATCTAATGCCCAAACTCCATACCCCAAAAGGAAAGAAAGACACTTCACACTTGATCGACTCTATCACTTGTGAAGCTTTTCTGCATTAATGCTTTAACCTGCACACTTAATACACCTTTCAAATTCATAGAGCATATGGAATCATATAATACGGTAGCCCCAAATACTCCTCCATCATATGAAATCCCCCATCCCCTTAATATAACCCTTCCCCCCTTTTTGTTTGGGAATAGGCTAAGGTTGACGAGTACATATGGTATCAAATGAACAATCATGAAATATGCAACAAAATTTCAAATAATCCTAAAAATGTATCAACTTAGAATATAGATTAGATACACTAAAAGACTCAAACACATACTATATATATAAAAAAATCATATAGCATTATAAATAGGTATATACATAGGTATATCACACAAGACATACAAAACAAGTTTTTCACAATCATAAAAAACATATGCGTATTGGAGTGTAGGGGTGTGAACTAGAAACAAGATAAATATACCCCAAACACTTGAGATAATTCAAAGAAGTTAAAATTTGGTAGTATTACTATACCAAGCATAAATTTTATCCTCATGTGACATATAAAGGAACTCAAATGGACGAAACACTCTAAATTCATATAAGCCTAGAAAATATTGATGATTCTCAAATCAATAGAGTCAAACATTTGAGCAAGAACTAGGAAAAATTGTGCAAACCCATTGATATTTAACTAAGCCCCCTCAAGCACATGTATTCATTTTTGTTCTTTAAAGATGATATTTTTGATAATGATCAATATATTAATTTTGGCCTTGACATCAATATATTTTTCTTTTTTGAAAAGGATCTTGCCAATAATGGCTTGACATGCAAAAGAGTTTAAATCATTTCATACTTTAAATCATTTCATACCTATTTCCATTACACACTCTTAATTTTTTTTAACCTAAGAGCATCCTCACACACAATGATTATTACATGCAAAAATTCTCCAATTATAAGGATATGTGTTTGATAAGATTGATAGGAAAACACCTTACTTAGCTCCAACATAATTAGATATTAAATTTCAAAAGAGATCGTGATAGTGTGTGCCAAGTCATATACTTAGACGAACCCATTAAAAAAACCCAGATAAGAATAACTCTATGACAAGGCATGATTAAGAAATAATCCAAATCATTTCAAACCACATTCAAATGCCTCAAGCATTATGAAAAACATGGAATGAATGAGATCCAAATACACTAATATTCCACACAAATGTGTAAAACTACTAACACAAAAGAAACAAAAATCTTTTTCTATTTTTATATAAAGATTCATAAAAATTGAAAAACCAAAATACAAAAGATAAAACATCATATCACTAGATAAAACATATATCATAAAGCATAAGGTATAGTGTATGATAATATGGAACCGCAATCACTCATAAGATATAACATGTAAAGAATAATTTGAAAGCATACATGAATCAACAAGTCTAATATTTTGTGCCACTAAGTTAGATGTTCTCAACCAAACATATTTTGCATGGGAGACTTTGGTTTTGGGAACCACATTGATATAGACTTAGACTTCCTATGAACTTTTTGAAGATCATAACAAAACCTCTTTAGGTGACCTTTCCTGCCACATTGTGTTCACGTGTAAACTTTAGGAAGTCTACAGTCGGATCGACCTTTTGAAAATATCCTTGGCAACTGTTGACTCTCAAACAAACGCTGTCTTGTTTTATGTGCAAAAATCATTAAAATATTTATAATCTAGACCTTTCTTGTCATTATTGATTTGGACGGACCTTACTATCTTATCCAACTTCTCAAACCTAGTTTTCAAGTCAAGTTTGACATGCCTTTATTATTTGAATTTATCTTCTAACATCAAAATCCTTCACTCAAGCAAACATTTAGACTTAATTTTTTTTTCTTATCCCTAAAATTCTCCTCATGTACCCTTAAATCCTCAATCATTTATCATTACTTCTTAAGAACTCTCTTTCAACTTAGGCTCAAAGTTCAAGTTAGCCATTTTTAACTTTAAAGATTCAATATATAATTCATGGTAGGCAACATGAATCTCACTTTCCTCCTCATCAATAGTCTGCTCTCCTTCCTGCACATTACAAACATGGTAATTAATAGACCAGACCTTAGAACGATCATGCATATAATTATCTTTAATAATGTAAAACTTTTTTTATTTAGACTCGCATGACTAGCCATGAAAGCGATAACATTACGCAACATGTGAGAATTAGTTTCATCATCTGACTCACTATTATTACATTAAATCTGGCAAACGGTCACAGTAAATTAGTTACGGTCCAAAGCCGTGACCAGGCGGTCACGATCCTGAACCGTGACCCTTTTTAAAATATCGTGACCGATGACATGACCAGGTGTAAAGGTGACCAGAACTAAATAGTGGTCAAGGTCTAGAATCGTGTTAACATGGGTCACAATCCAAAATTGTAACACATTTGTAACCTATTTTGGCTCTGAACTTCCTGCCATTATGGTCACAATGATGATCACAGTCCAAAATCGTGACCCACCCATGACTAATATTAGTGAAAATTGGTCACGATTAAGAACTGTGACCCACCAATCCTTGTTATAATGGTCACGTCAACCCGGTCACGGTCCAAACTCTCGGCCATTTCTCAATCTTCAATTGGTCACAAAGATCGTGGTGGTCTTGAACTGTGACCAAGGTTAAGTTATTGATTGGTCACAAAGGGGGTCACAATTTTGAATAACGACAATCTTTTGCATATAAATTATACCACTTTTTCCTTAAGTCACTTCACCATAGAAACCCTTACTCTCACTCTCTCCCCATTTCCAGCGAAATCAGTCTCTCTCTTTCCATTTTTGATGAAACCACCTCATTTTAGCTACCATCTCTCTCTCTCTCTCTCTCTCTCTCTCTCTCTCTCTCCCTCCACATTTGTTTCATTACATATGTGTGTATTTCAGTATGCATGTGAGGGTTTTAGTGTGTGAGTGTGTGTGATTCAATGTGTGCATGTTTAAGTGTGTGTTTCGTTGCGTATTGTGTGTTTCAATGTGTGTATGCGTGTTTCATTGTGTGTATGTGTGTTTCATTATGTGTGCGTATGTGTTTCATAAATGTAAAAAATAATTATTTACCAAATTGAAGATAACAATTTATGTTTCAACTATTTGCTTATACTTTCTTTTAAATTCATGATAACATTTTTGCAAGATTAGATATTAAAGATATCCTTTTAAATTCCATACACAAACCTAATTAAAAGAGAAAATTGAAAACCTTTTTTTACAAAAAAAATAGTATCCATTTTATCTCAAAATATGCATTTACACAAAATAAACCTTTTTGAAATGTTTGAAATGAACAAATTGAGTCGAAGTTTTAAATGCAAAAAAAAACAATTTTTAAAAAACTCTCAAGTTTGTTTAAAATATTATATATAAACGGTTTAACATCAAATTTTCAAATATAGAAATCGTTATCAATGTACATAACAAACGCGCGCGTGTGCGTGTGTGTGTATGTGTTTGATTATTCTCACATGTTCTTTATTGAAATATGACCCTATTTATTGTTAGAAATTGTATATGAAACCATTGATGTAGAATTGACTTATTGAGGTTAGACTTATTATTTGATTTATGAGAATTGGAATATATATTGAGTAATACCTTTGATACCAAAAACTTGATAGATAAAACTCTAATTATGAAAATGTAAAATTATTGCCATGGGAAGATTTTATGTTTGAATTCCCCATGATATTATGTTCTTAGAAATCAATCAAGTAGATGATTTAAAAGGATTACGAGATAAACTTGTGTTTTATTATTGGATTAATGGTTGTTGTGGCATATGTTGAATGATCATGGTTGGATACGGATGATGGATACTTAAAATTCTCACTTTATTATTTCTTTATAATGAAACTTTAACTAATTATTTGTCTTAATGACTACCCTATCTAAACGACTACACATATGGACATAGAATCACATGCGCACATATATACATTAAATGTTTAGAATAGAGTCATTTGATTAACTTATTCACCACTTCTGAAATGATTGCTATTTGGGTGAAGACAAGTTGGTGTAAGGTCTTACAGAATGGGTGGACAACTCGTAATTTTAGGTTTAATTAAATTGAAATGAACTTAAATTGGACTTATTGTGTCTGATTGATCGGATGCAAAACCATAATTTGTTTAGGATTAATTAGAGTCATTACCTCTACGACTCATATTCGCAACCTTCTGTATATTTTCTTGGGAAAAATGAGTCACGGTAGTAATTACTGGAAACAAGAGTACGAGCTGGTGCAATTTGAATGCACTAAAACATATTTTATTAGTGCGCTCCATATAGAGGGAACTCTTACTTACAAGCATGGTAATAGGAAAATTGAACAATTCAATTACCTTACAAATCGTAGAGTTGATCTCTCGCCAGAGTAACCATTTGATCGTATTCTATTTTTCTTGCCAGAATGCTGGGATGAGGCAATAGAGAATATATTTCGCCTGCATAATCATGTCAAGGCATTGACATTGGTAGAAAAAACTGCAAAATTATTCATCCTTTGTGGATACAATTTCGTAAAGAGAGCATTCACCTAGATTACGACGTCTCGCGACACATGCATGTAAAAAATGAGCTTGAAAATAAGTTAAAGAAGAATGGATTTCGAGTTCATGTCACGGACCTTTAGATGTCAATCATAGACATGCTTCTACCCAGTTGTTCACGTATAAAATTTCATAGATTTTTAAAAAGTAATATTAATTGGATGGAAATGAAACATATCGAGCATGTTTTAAAAACTGTTGAAAATGGATATACATATATATATGTAGTCGTAAATCGTACTTTTTTACTTACGTAGCTATTTTTTTTTAATTTTAGGAAATGTTGAAGAGAAATGAAAATAATCAACTAAATAGTGGAACACCGCGAATTGGGCACTCGCTTACACTCCAACCTTAATTATTATGTCCTCTAGGTTATCAACACTCTACTCTGTCGAAGATTCATTCTCCTCCATCTTCGAGTCATCAAACACAAGAAACCCCTAGTAATACAACACCCCCACCTCCTGTAATCGAGGGATCCCGAGATAACCCTGAGAAGCGCATTGGGTTCTCCATTGGAGGGGATAATCCAACCGGTGATAAATTCGAACTTAAGATTTTTAAAAACTAATTTTTGTCTCTCAAAAAGATGACTATGAGCGTGAAGAGCATAAACAACTAGAAGAAGATTGATCCTGCCATAAAGGATGACATTTGGGAGCAACTTAGTAAGACGTTTTCATTCCCAGTCAGTTCGAAGCCAAAGGTTCTTACCGAAGTAGATGATGCTTTGAAAAACCTATCGAAAGAACCTTTAGAATAATTTGTTCTCGAAGGGGGCAACGATTTCTAATATTTTGGTCTGTAAGGCAAAGTTTCACAAATAATGAAATGCCCACTGACCAATGGAGTGACTTCTAGGAAAATAAGTCCTAAATATAATATTATGTCATAGGAAATTATAAGAGGCATGTAAAGAAGTTCATCCTAGTGAATCCCCTATGACATTGAAGCAGTTCACTAACCAAGGTTCTTGGAAGGGACCATAAGGGGAGGAAAAAAGGAGTGGGATCACATAGCACAACTAGTAAATTATAACGTAGTACACATTTATTGGGTGAGTTATCTTCAGTGAGGGGTCAGGTGGAGAGAGAGGTGGAAGACCATTCCAAGACTAAAGGAGAGATGTCAGATCTTCGGAGTGAGGTGGTAAATGTTTGCAGCAACATGACACTCCTGATGAATGAAATCCATGGGTGAGTCTCACTCTTTACTCAGCAATAGGGTTACACCCTCATGTGCCATAAACATTCCCCTATCCTCCCATAGATGCCTCATGCTAAATTGTCACGACCCCGACCCAAAACAGTAGTAGGGAACGAGTGTCTTGACATGCCACCAAGGCAACATATATTCTGACTTAAATTGTTTCCTTAAATAAGTGCAACGGAAATACAATCACATGGTTATGAATCATAAAATACTAAAAGTAAAGGAATTACATCATCAGAGCTTTCTAAAGGAAACTTCATTTATATTAAAATATCAACGAGTTACAACTTGACACAAAATTTAAAACCTTTTAATTAAAGAGCCAAACATGCTCTATAAAAAAAACTTCCACTTAATGTAACAAAAGGAGCTCTAAAAGCTAAAATCTTCAATATAGTCCTTTTTTGTTCCATCCACGAGCTTAATTATTTCCTAAAAAATGGTTATTTATGCAACGTCAGCTAAAAGCCGAATGAGATTCAATCTCCATACATTTTAGGGTTTTTCAAAAAATTGACACCTATTCAATTTAGAACACAAGCCATATACGTAGAGATAGGAATTTCTAGTAATATATATAAAGTAAATGACAATATATATATTCAGAATAAATAGTTCAGAACAGAGGAGATAAAACAATTGAACATATGTCAATTATTCTGTTTTAGTGGCCATGTACGCTCTAATACCCAGACAAATAGTGTTACCAAATGTTTCCACCCGGTAACATCACAGACAGATAATCATGATTTTTGGAACAACGCCTTGTTTAGGGCACACCAGCGATAAACCAGCTGGGAAGGTACCACCCAAATATTTCCACCATGTCGTCAAGGCCAACATAGTAAGAGAGTTTCCATAGGCCGAATCAATAATTTCAGAATTCAAATCAGATGTATATATCGAGAGATATACACATATAACAAATGACGGAATCATCGGTATCAGATGCATTTTGAGAATAAAAGTATTTCACAAAATATACATAGTTTTCATAATATAATATAATCAAAATGCGCAAGAAATTGCATAGAGTACTCACCTAAAATAGAGGTCAAAATTATAGATAATGAGTCTTCGATCGCACGTTAATCTAACAAATACGATAAAGGTTTAAGTATACGTTCTAAACAAGATCCAGTCTACATATTATATTTTAATAATAACTTGTTTCAAAGGATTTCTAATACCCATTTTCTTAACTTTTAAAACTCATTGATCGTAATTAAAGGATTCAATTCATAGTTCTTCCTAATCAGTCGGTTCCCAGTAGAGATGGAGGGTCACAGGGACACCGCTTAAATACCATATCCTCTAGACAGAACATTTCCGGATTCATTCCCAGTAGAGATGGAGGGTCACAGGGGCACCACTTAAATACCATCTCGTCTAAACAGAATTTCACCGGGCCTGACTTTGGAATTACTTAAATGGGATTCCATAATAACGAGTAATTACTTTTAAAAAATCATTTTCTTTTTAAAAGCATATATATTATTTCAAACAAGTTTACATAAAATCAACTTGGATTTCTTCTAAACTTTAAGTTTTGATTAGGGAAGTCCTTAGTGTATTTTACCAGCATAACTACTAAGTAAAGCTATAAAACAAAAAATTAAAACTATAAAAATACATTATAACATTTAAATAAAATCATACATACGAAATGAATTATTTCTTCGAAATTATAGAACTCCTTCTTAAGATATTTCCCAAGCTTTCTATCACTCTTTCTTACTATAATTTTCAAGGAATTGGTGTGATTTTCAAATGAACCCTAAGGCCCTATTTATAGTTTTCCAGAAATATCACGGCGTTGACACGTGTCTAGCTGACCAAGCTTTTACAACGGTGAGTCAGCGTTGACGTGTCGCGTAACGAAAGGGTCTTGCAGTCTTATTTCACAGAACCACGACACGTGTTTTAGCTTTCTCTTTAAAGACGACACGTGTAAGGTGGAGGTGACGAGCACGTGGTGGAAATGTGATAAGGGTATAATTGTCATTTCACACATGAAGGGTATTTTGGTAATTTCACACTATATATTTTGAATATTTCTTAGAGGTCCTTGAAAATATTTTATTTACAAAATGGCGCATTTTATATTTTTATTTTAGTCCTTAAATTTTCATAAAATTATATTTTCTACCCCAAAACTTATTATTTACCTTAAGATATGTCATAAGACTTCGATTTGATCCAATTTACAGTTGATTCTTTGTTATTAAAAATGGGGTTTGTTATATTGATAGCCAATAATACCACATATCTAATAATACAACATCTATAAGATAATAAGTAACACATGAGTGTAAAAACCTAAAAATGTTTGAATTCATTTTGTTTGATATTTAGCTCATTTATATTGCCTAAGAATAACTATGGAAGTATGCCAGATCCGTGATATACGAGGAAAACCCACAAAGGATAGACCTTGGGTGAGCTAGCCTACACAAGTCCACTATGCTATAAGGATTTATACTGGGCGACAAACAAACTTACTAACCGACTCAACTCCCTTCAAGTTTGATGCAATATTTACTGCTTAACCTTAATCACAACAACAACAAGAATCCACCAATGACACATAACACAGTCCAATCGTGCCTCAATACCCACCGATCTGAACTAGGCTCCATCAATCGGCAACACAAAATCCATCGTGCCATAACTCTAAAACAATTGAATAAATAATCTTCTTGGGGGGTTCAAAACATGAGATGATTGAGTAATATTAAAGCATTGATACTTGGATCTCAAAACTAGGTGAAAATATGTTTAGAGGTTTAGGGTTTTTCTGTATGAAACGACTCACAAAACTAAACAATTGCCCACTTTATATATTGAGAAAACATATAAAGTGGCGATACGCAAGATAAGGCACAAAAAATCATCTCTATCGAACAAGATTAACGTCTTGTTCAAAATTAAAATCAAGGTGAACAGTTGGTTCATTCTTAGCATCACTGTCGTAAAATAAAATACTTTTCCAATTTAAACACCCTAAATAATTAAGGTAAGTGCCAAAACCATTTAAAACCTTATTCTCATTTTATTAAATCCGGTTATAAAACTTTAAACCATTAACATCTAAAGAGTCACACAATAAGTAGAAGAATAAAATGAACATTCAAGAATTTACCCAACAATGATAAATCCCAACATTTAAAATACTAAGGAAAACATCCTGACATTTACAATCCCGAACTAAAGATACTGAAATATAAAAGAATCACAATCTTTGAGAATACCAACTAAATAATGGAAAAATGCGACACCTGCCCCTGCTGGATAAAGCTGAACTAGAAGTAGAGTCAACAATGAGCTCGTCTAAGCAATGGCATGCAACTCCCACAAAAGCTACAGCGCGTTCCATCCAAAGAATCCTAAGCAAGACACCCCTGTGGCTGGGCACCTGTAATACATATATATATAGACACAAGATAGAAGAAGTAACAGCAAACGGGTCAGAGCCCGAATGTAGAACCATTTTAAAAATAGTTTAGCAAGTATTTAAATTGATTACAAGCCAATGCAACAACATATTAGTACGACACTCTCTTGAGAAATTCTCACCTCTCTTCTAATGTGCACACCTATCGCACTAACCTTCCCAATGGTCTATCTCATCATATACCACACTATCTTTCCCCAATGATTTAACTTATCTTAGGTTATTCGCAGAATTTACAACTGATCAACACAGGTATTTAAAACGTAAGATTTCATTTTGTAACCAAAGTTCTCCTTTTTACTTTATTAATCAATAAAGTTTTCCAGTGTCATATTATACTTTCTCAACACAAGTATTTATATTTTGAGTCATCAACCATGTCCTACATATCAATTCACAGTAGGCAGTTCCAGTTTTCAGAATTTCATATATATATTAACTACTCGTATAATATATATATCATAACGGCACCCCACATAAAAACTATGGTGCGGGCATACTCTGCTATCCAATCCCCGTATCAATCACACTAAAGGGAATACAAGTTCGGAATCACTCTCGAACTGTACAAATACATACACAAACAACATTGAGGCGAAGCATAGATTCCAAGTCCAAGAGGTCAGTACATACCCTCACGTCTCTTAGGACCGTCCGACTATCGATCCGATAGCCCGTACCTAGGATTTCTATCTTCTAGGGTACGAGTCAATATCCCCCATAAGGCAACACAGGATAAGATCGTCCTAGCGCGGTAACCTCCGGGATAGCAAGTAGCGTGGGCATGATTTTCACAAGTATATAATATATGCATACACAATCATATAAATATACCACTCTTATTATATAACTTTAGGTTTATCCCATAGCCCATATTCACAACATTTATCCTTATTTTCCCATTATTAGTTATCGCGTATAATGGTTCGTTCCTCACTTTAATTCGAAGGGTTTTTCCAACTTACTACGTAACCCTCATGGTCTCTGTTCTCCCAAATGTCCAATTCAGTAGGTATCCATTTATGTTCCAACGTAACTCTCTCTTACGTGTCTCTCCCCTTTAATATATACTTACATTATCCCTTATGCAAAATATCCCAAAAATATAGATTTCGCCTTACATTAAAGGATTTTGAATTTTATTTTCAAAGATGAGAATTTCCAATGGTTTCGAAATCGGAATTAAAATGGAGTTTTAATTGAATTTTTTTAGTCCTCAAAATATAAAACTCTCTAAGAGTCCTCAAAATATAAAACTCTCTAAGAGTCCTCAAAACATAAAACTCTCTAGTAAAAATAATATTTTTAGAAATCCGACTGTTCGATCAAGGTGAATTTTTGTCACCAATCCTGTCTCGCCGTTCGCTACAACATACGAAAATTTTAAGCGATTCCAATGGTCCGATCATCCGGAATAAAATTTTAGTGTTTGTATATAATTAGAAATCTTTTCTTAATCAAACTCTTAATCCTTTACATAACAAAGGGTTTCCAGAATATCATTTAAGTCATCACTACATGTAATTTCCTATCTCAAATTGGGTTTTTCTTCCATACAATTCATCCTAATTATTCCTAAACCAATATGAAAGATGCATCAACGAAATAAGCAAGATAAACACTTGCCTAAGATTTTCAGAATTCTAGTTTGGTTGAATTTGGTGTGGTTGCATTTCCCGTCTCGCGATCTACGCGTTGGCGGTGGCGGCGGTGCAAACGGGTGAGTTTTGAGCCTTGGAATGCCTTGAGAGCTCTCTCCTCTCCTCTCCAATGGCCATTCTAGTGTTTTGAGTTATCTAACCCTAGGAGATAACCTAAACATCTGATATAACCCCTTTAATTTTCGTGGGTTTAATTACCCAAAAACACAAAATGACTAAAATGCCCTCCCGGGGTACTAATTAGGCCTAAAAACACCCCGAGACCCAAATCAAACTCCCGGGTATAATTTTCTGACTATCTCGACCCTTTCGGACGCATTGGCGCACTCAAAACGACCATACGGACAACTTATAAAATATTCACTTTTATTAATCCACATTTAGTCCCGACACGACACAGGCGCGTTCCGACTTAAATTTCCACAATTGTCATTTTATTCACACGTGACAATATTATAAAAATAAATCTCATATATTACTATACTCATCCAGTAATATGCAACAAATAATATATTCCCAATAATTACTAACTCTTGTCACGCTAGTAAATATTTAAAACAACATTTCGGATTAAAATTAAATTAATTTATCTCAATTAAATTTAATAAATCCTTAAATTTAAAAGCCATGAAAATACAGGGTATTACATACTTCCCCCCTAATAACGGAATTTCGTCCCGAAATTCGGAAAATAAGGCCTACCAGGTAGCACAATTCTGGATATCCTTATCAGTACGCAAACTATCTACATAGTACGACACTCAATCACTATAGCTTTTTCCTCACAGCAACATTGTTTTACATTCTCATTGGAGACACTTCACATTGCATTCCCAACTGACAACATTTGAATAGGTTACGTCTATATGTTATAAATTCCATTATCTCACTATCATTAGGAGGTCGCACCTCACTACATGACAACTACTCAGATTTATTCATACACAAAATTCCCATTATGAGAAGATCATACGAACATTTGACCACTCTTGACTGCCTAAAACAGTCGTGGAATTCCACCATAGTTATCGGATATTTTCTCGACCGATCCAAAAATTCTCATTATCTACTCTCCTCTAAACATATGGAAGGAGAATAGTCGAGGTTCTTCCATAACAAAACCTTAATAAGTACCTCGTACACGACAAACATGTACGAGTGCTTCTACAGAGCATTCTTGAAATCATCGTACCAAGATTCCAAAATCTCCTTCACGTTCGAAACGAAATCTTATCTCCGTTGGTTCCTGAAATCCCATATCAAAGGTGGGATTCACCAATCTCATCTTGATTTAGAAATTTATACTGCGCCGGACCATGCACTGGCGCGATCCTTCCTTTCAAAGGATGTCTGGGGCATACTAGTTAATATTGTAAGCCAGCCCAAAGGAATATCAATCACTTCCTTCTCAACGACTTAATTCACATGTTCGGGATGAACCCTTGATCTTGTTTTGACGATGGCAACCCATCCAAGAACTGTACCGACTTTACCGACCTCTTCCAATTTCAAGAATTGTCGATAAACACAAAATTCTTTGGTTGATTCTCCTCTTTCAACCAAACCTTACCTATGGGCGGTGCATGTAGAGACTACTCACTACGTCCCGCTAAACATCGATTCTTCCTTGAAATGTCTCACATTAAGTGACACGTAATACTCCCCTTCCTTCCTTGTAGTATGCCGAAAGTTCCACCCATGCTCTTCTCTCCACGAAGCGCACTTTTGGATCTCTTATACCATACCAACATCATCACCCTTTGTATGTGCAAGTCGCTCTCATACTTGCCTACTAATAACTCCGCTCCGAGTGTTCTTCATAATCATTTAATTCTGCTCCATTCAAGGAATACTCTTCTTAATTGACTTCCCACAGTCTTCCAATTCAAATTTGGGTGTGCTATTCTAATTACACACCTATGTATGGATTATCGCCCCTCATGTGACGTTTAATCCACTTTATCACTTCCACTTCGTAATACTATTCCCACAAACATATATTTCACACGTCTATTACCACGTCCCTTCGACTCAGACTATTTTAACTGTAGTTAACCAAGATGCCCACATTTTTGCAACACTCCGACCGCCCTGGGAGAGCGAACAGCGTGCTACTCATCTGTAGGACTAACTAAATTCAACGGAATAGAAGGAATAGGGAATTCAAATTCCATGACAATAAAAGAGGAATAATAATTCTCAACCTTCCTCAGATAAGTACAACAATTTTCCCAAATAGGTACAATAACCAAAATAAATCACTAACGCTCTATTCATCAAAATAATTACAGGTCATCTCTTTTGTATAATATAAAGTTCTTTCCAGATAATCCATGCTAAAAATCATTCCAACTCTTTATTCACCGTGTGTTCTGTACGCGGTTATGACATTTGGGTACTCTCAATCACCCTAGAAATCAAAATTCTTAAATTCTCCTTATCATCGTTCCACCCCTCAACTCGTGGGGATAACTTTCAATGCTTTTCTACCACAAAAATCCGGCTCCAATGACCTTAAAACAAAATTCAACTCCCAACTTACATACATAATTACTTGATCCCATTTCGACCAGGGTACCGAACTCATGGAATAGTGACCAAACGTCTCCCTATTTCCAACCTTACGCTAAGTTTCATGCATGGGATGTCTCGCAAAGCGAAATTCAAACAAGGAACCCCCCCGATACACTACTACCTAGCATTATCGGTTATCGAAATCCGTTAGGTCCTCCGTCCATAGTATATACCCCTTCATTTCGTCCCTTGATAGAAAAGTTACAATTTCTCCCGTAATTATGCTTAACAAAGAACGTTTCACTAATTGCACTATTGTTCAGTATAGGTTGGTGGTAATAGCATTCCATAAACCTCGAATACATACAATCGGAATTCTCGAAATTCCTTTCCCTAATAATAGGGGTATAAATATTAACTCCCACATCTCTGAAGGATAAATATAACAATGCACTCTTCCCATCACTAAGTCCGGAGTGCTAAACATAATACTGAGTCAAATCTTTTCGCTCAACGGTAAATCCCGACATATACGGAATTATACTGGCAAAGTCTATACATACTTTGGCATCGAATCTCTCGAGTCCACTATCTCCTCCGAAGTCTCTAGGATAGATAATATAAGTGCGAGTCCAACCTTCTCACAGGTAAAGCCTCGCCAAAACAAACATAAAACATGTTGCACTAATGCAACCACTCCGATAGTCTTGCAATAAATGCCCACTATCGTACTAACCATTTCTATAAAATTTTAAAAAAGATAATATCATACTCATGTATCACATCACTCTAATAATTCAATCACAGATAAATAAATGAGACAAAGAATTTTAAAGTGGTTCAACTTTATAAGAATGGCCTACGTCCACTGTTTTGGTATTGCTGTTTGTATGGGAATTCTCGATTACAAGTTATCTCAAGAAATTCCGGTCTGGGGTTCCCTTACAATGAGGATTGTACAATGTATTTATAGCCCTGAGGCTGTAATGTGAAAGGGTACTACATTAAATGTTATACATATGAAAGGGTAATACATTTAATGCCCTCTTTGTATGTGCGTCTGAATGATAAGCATTTAATGAATCAGTTGAACTGTTGGTTATCCAGCTATTAATGCTTTGTTCGAGATGCAGCTCGGACCGCCTAAGCTTCTTGGTATTCAAGAGTTCCTCGGAGAGGTTTGTTCCTCGGAGCGTATGAGTTCCTCGGAGTAAGCAGTGTTCCTCGGGGAACTAGTCTTCCTCATTGTAGTCTTGTTCCTTGGAGTGAGTGGGTTCCTCGAAAGTGTTTGTAGTTGCCATGTAGATAGCCACGTGTCTTCATAGGATTGGTCCACGTCAGTAGATTAAATTTGGTATTAACAGAAGCCCCCAATGTTTTATAGTTCGAAATTTGAGGAGTATGGAACATTCTTTCTCGAAATATGGTAGCTTTGAATAGTCTTCCTGATTTTTAGGAGCATTTCCCTTATATTTATATCTCCTTCCAAATTCATAGAATCATGCTTTTTTGGACTTTTCTGCGTGCTTCGATTCCCGCGTTACTTTTAGTCTTTTTAGCCGCTGTTGCCCGCTTTGATTCCCGCGCCAATATTTAATGCCCCTTTAGCCGTCGGTAACGTAATCATCCCTTTTTGTAATCATTACTTCACCATTTCCCAGATGCTCCCATCATCTTCTACCTTTCCAAATTTTTGTCTTTTGAGTTTTTCATTGTCTTCTACTCTCTTGTGCGTTCATCTCTTTCGTCGCTCGTTGTCAACAACTTCAGTCTTTTTTCTGTAAGATCTTCTTCCTTCTTCTTCATTTCTTTTTTCACCATGGTTTACCTTGTTGAGTCTCTTGAGAAACTTCGTTCTGATTTCTCCATCCCCTCTTGGGTTGTCTTGGAAAAACTTTCTGAGCCTTCTGATTATTTCAATTTGGCTGAGGGACATTGGTTCCCCAGCCTTTTTTTTTGCTGAATGTGGATTTTCTTTTCCACCCAATTCCTTGTGTCTGGAATTCTGTCAGTACTTTGACGTTGTTCCTGCACGAATAGCCCCCAACACATGGAGAATAGTTAATGGGGTGCATAGATTAAATCAAGTGCATGGAACGCGTATAGGAATCCCAGAAATCATGTTCTGCTATAGATGGGCAGTCAATGAAAATATTTATTATTTAAAAACTATATTTTTAAACAGAGCCTTAGTAGTCAATCTACCTGATGCCAACATGGATTATTTTGAACATAGGGTTGTCATAAAAAAATGGCAACACCCTCCATTGACTGGTGATGAGGTTTACCAGGGACCCAGATGCCCTCCTTATGGCAATGGGATAGGTTATTTTTATTTTATTTTATTTATTTTAAATTCATGTTTCTTTTGTGTTTGATAAAATGCGCCACTGATAACAATGTTTGTTTATTTGCAGTTGATAACAAAAGAAAGTGCCCAAAAGAAGCAGATGTCAACATAAGGCATTTGAAACTTATCTGGAGTCTTCATCAAAGTGTTGCAGACGAGGACATTAGGTCGGCTTCGTATCTGCTCCAGTACAAGAGCTATACCACCTCCTTCACTGCTCATCCTCTGATCAGTGAGGCAGAGCCAGTACCCGCCTCTGCAAGTTCTTTGCCTGAATCTCATATTCCTTTGAGCGAAAGGATGAAGAAGAGAAGAACTCCTGCTCTATTTAAGAAAACTGCCTCCGATTCTGGGGAGGTAAAGAGGATTAGGATTGATGTCCCATGGGAGGGGATAAAGAAAACTGGTGCAGCTCCTCCAGCTGCTCCTGCTAAAGTCGCCGAGAAGCCCGCATTGGCTCCGAGCAGCTCTACTGCTCCTGGAGAGGTGATTATGATATCACCGACTAAGGATTCATCCCTGGTTGAATCCATAAATGTTCCCTCGAGGAGGCTGAGGAAAAGCTCCTCGGTACATTTGGCTGACACCATTCCTCAGACCCCAACTGCTGGGACTAGAGTTCCCACTTTTGTTCCCCCGAGCTCTGCCATGAGCTCGGTAAAGTCCTTGACCATTCCCGAGGTCCAAGGTACTGAATAAAGAGGAAAAATAAAGTTTTTGATAAAATTATTTTTATTGCTCAAATATGTTGGTTATTATTTTTAAAGGCGAGAATTTCAAACGGTTTCGAAAACGGAGTTAAAACGGATTTTAAAATGATTTTTAAATATTTTTAACTCTTGGAATTCTAAGTCGGCGAACATTAAGTAATTTTCAAGAGTCGTTTTGACTTCCAACTCTTCATTTCTTTGCCTTATTTAAAGGATTCTTTTGGATTCCAACTCTTCATTTCTTTGCATTATAAAAGGAAGTCGTGTGCAACCCTTTTAACATACTTTTGGCACAAATTTTGGCAGAAAATATATTTTATATTTCTCTTCTTTTTATATACACATTGGACCTTTAGATTTTTGAGTTCCAACCTTATATTAAAGGTGTTCTTGGGGCTATTTTGTTGGAGGTTCTTGGAGAAGCTTTTGTAGATCTTTTGTGTTGATCTTGAGGATGTGATCGTTGGTTTCTCATCATGGTTTGAGGTATGGGGTTTTACACAATATGCTCCTTAAATCTCGCGAGTGTCATTCTCTTTGAATTCTTATTGAATTGAACTCATATTTGAATTGATAAATTCATTGAAATCTGGAAAATAATTGTTGAAATTATTTTGATTCATGTGGTATCATTATATTGTTGATGAGCACGTTGTCAAGAGATTTTAATATGGCACGGATGTTGGGCACCCGCCAAAATTCCTGTTTTTCGGGCTATGGCTTGATAAAGCATATGCGGATGTGGTGAGGCCTGGTGATGTTGATGTAAAAAATTAGATCACTCTAATAATTCAATCACAGATAAATAAATGAGACAAAGAATTTTAAAGTGGTTAACCCTTAAAAAATATCCCCATTTAAAAAAATTAAACACCCATTGAAAAATCCAGTGATGAACATATTAAAATGTTTGTACGTTTAAAATATCCCAAGAATGATGACAAACTATCAACATGAATTTGATATGTCTTTTTAAGGGTTACTTCAAGTCTTTAATTGCATAGGCTGAAGGCACAAACATAAACAAACCTAACTTAGGGCTCAAAACAATTTTGTCCAATGGAGTAAAGCCAAATATTAATTTCAAAATTTGTCCTTATAGTAGTCTATGTTCATATAATTAACCTAAGTTAATTAATAAGTTTTAAATTCCAACATGTCCCCAAATCCCTAAACAACGGTTTAATTAAACAATTTTATCAATTTACCTAATTACAACGTACAATTCAATTTTTATATGATGTTTATAATAATAATATTGAAAATATATAATCACAAGAGACATGTATTTGAAGTGGAAACTCTCATGGAAAAAATCATTATCGCGCCCCTAAACTCAAGTTCACTAGTGCTAATAATGATTTTACAAGATTTAGACAAAAATATAGAAATGAATCATAAAACACTCAATATCCAACCATGAATCTTCTTCATAGTTTTGCATTTGTCACGTTTGTGTACGCTATCAATCAATTTCTGTCCATCACAATAATCTGCACAACTTGTAGGTTTTGATATCCACCAATCTCAATTAAAAATCGACCAGCCCACACATATCACTCATGTTATGTATTCAAATGTAGAAAAATGAGGAATTTAATGTAAAATCCCTATCGGAGTAAATGATATGACATGGTACCTTAAACTCTCATGAAATCTCTCAAAATAAAAATAGGGTTTTGTAAGAGTATGTGTGTACTCGTTCACCACCCCAAAAATTGGATTTTCGTATTTCATGCTATAAAATATACTTTGAGTCTCTTCTCCTTGAGGTAATTTTGAAAAATCATCAAGCAAAGTCACATTCATCCGAAAGCTTCATAAAAACACAATATGTCACCGTACATGATCGTAATCAATGGGATTCCACTTAGGTTGAGATAACATATCTAGTATACTTGTAGTTTTGTCATACTTATATTATTTTTATCATAATTGGAATATTTGTGTGTGTATGTGCGCTTTGATATGGATTTGGTATTAGTAATGCAAGTACGCAATGATATGATTATAATAAATCTTTTCAAAAGGAATATTGTATAAATATATCATGTTTTTTAATTGAGATTAAAAAATTCGTAGCTTTTTTGGCCTTACTAAAATTTTGGGAAATATTGCGACTTGGTTGTAGGGAAAAGACTTTTCACGTCCACGAAATTTCTTTGCTAGTTACGGATAACGCTGGAGATTTTCCAAGTTTTGCATATATCCCGTGTGACTTCCCTCCTCGTGATTGGTTCGCATCGATGAAGGATTTTGTAGTGACCGTGGAGATATTTTGCGGGCCACGAATTTTCTTTTTAAAGTAGAAAATTTCTAAGGATCTTTTACTATTCTTTAGGTAATCCATGTAAGACTTTATTACATCTATATCTTTCTTTGTTTAAGCACTTGAGTGTTAGATTTTAGTGAAGATATGCCCATTCCCACTTGTGATACTTGTGATTCACCACACGTGTGGAGAAACTTCATATAAGTGGAGAGGGTTTCCTCATTCTCATAATCTTCGTCAAAAGATATGGAGAGAAATAATATTGATAAAAATTCTTAGAGTGAAAAATACATTTGATCAAGAGGATTTTTAAAAGAAAGAAGTTTTTTAAATACTTTAGATATTAAAACCATTGTTTAATTCTTCACTTCTCTCTTTGTATTTTTGAGATGTTTGTTTCCAAACTTTGATCATAAGTCCCATTTAAGCTTAAAACACTTCTATATTTATTTTAACAATATATATATATATATATATATATATATTCTCAATAGCATTATGTGAATATCTAAAAAAACCATTGTGAGGTTTGAGCAACATAAAGTATTTTTCAACACCTTAAAAAACTTTAGGAAAATTCACATCCTAAAAAATGGAACCCCAAAATTTGGTGGATTCTCATAAAATTTCTTCTTCAACTTCAAAAATGAGATTTTAATTTTGTAGAAAAGAATTGAAGACATTGGTCGAGGCTTAAACTGATCTCGGTTGTGTAATATTCTCTAACTGTTGGCGTCATCTATGGAAAATATGGTAAAAAAGGGTGGAAAATCAATTAGCGCGTTGTGTTATTATAAGTAGTTAGTTTCAATTTATGAAACTCCACGATAATTTTGGCTCGAGTTTCATTTTTTCGTTAGTGGTTTTTTTCCCGTACTACTTTGTGTTGTGAGATTGTTTTACTTATTCCACTCTTAGATTAATCACCTACTATTGAAGATAAGCATGGTGTAGTATAATTTGTATAACATTTGTCATATATACCTAGGTTATATCATTCGTGCCCAAAATGAAGTAAAAATAAAATACCTCATTTATTACTACAATAATTTTAACTTGGGTACCCTCTCCCGATCTCGAAATTGAGTGCATGCACTCTCAACTGGTATCAAAGTTAGACCTCACTTTTTTATATTTAATAGCCTTGAGGTAGATACCTTTTATTTTTATTTTTATTATGGAGGTTATCATGTGTAACTATATTAGTGACTTTATTTTTTGTCATAAACATCATGCTTTTACCGAACTTGTAACCCCATTCTATTTTTTGAATCATTCCATAATTGACATTAAAGAGGTTCATGTTAGTAGTAGTGATAGCAACGAAGACGATCTTCGTAGTTCTTATGATAAACTAGTTTTGAAATCGAAAAAGTTATTAAAAATAACTGTGAAGCTTTTTACAAAAGTAAAAATTTTTGTAAAAAAAAGATACTTTAAATAAGAACAAAGATCTTGTCTCTTATGAGGTTTCAATTAAAAGGGATGCTTTACTTGAGTAAATAAAAACTCTTGAAATTGAGAGCCAATTTTTATAATGCGCTAAAATCTTTAAAGGAAGAAAACGATTGTCAAGTTATAGAAACTCAGGGACATTCTCTTTACCCTAGACTTAAATACTTTTATTTATTCTTAAATAACTTCTAGAATTTCTTGATGAATTTATTAAAGATAAGAAGTTACATACGGTTAAAAATGAATATATGTCCAATTTGAAAATAGAGAGGGACGATTTGACCAAGTGTTTGGAAAATTTGAAAATGGACTCTTAATTTGGTAATGAATCCCATGTAAACCTATTTAAAAGGATTAAAATGTTTCATAGACTTCGATTATAATAAATAAGGAATTAAGCAGAAACTTTGCATGTCAAAGATTCATCGTTAAATGGATCATCGATTGTTGAATCGATTTCCTAAAGTGTTCAACACTCTAGAGAATGTGGGAGTGTGAAACATTTAAATAAGAATAACGATGTCTTTCCTGCTACTTTTATAAACAAAAATCAATCATTTCATTGAAACCTAGAATTGATAATGTTTGTTTGTAGTGTCATAAAAAGGTTCACGTTACAGATTTTAATTTCAAGTTGAGAAAGTTCAACTTTATGAGAAGATTGTTCCATATAATAACGTGAATATTTGTGGACCTGAAATATTTATTTGTGATCAATTTTGCAATATTATTCATTTAAAGAAATTTTTGTTATTTTCCTAGTCCGACCTTGCATTTTTGCAATATTAGGGAGAATAAGAGTTTTGCTGGAAATAATTGGAAGGAAAGGCAAGAAAAAATTGTTTGGTATGTTTACATCAAGAAGGGAAATATATTTAAAATCATCCCAATATCTACCTAAAACTAGATGGCACATGTGAGTCATGTGTGAAAAAACTTGTTTACTAAAATTAATAAGAAAACATTATAAGTTGAGTAAACTCCGAATAAATGTTTTGGGCAAAACGCTTTTCGAATAACAACACAAGATGTATTCAAAATTGGATTATGAATATATAGTCTAGATTTGGGAGTTGATTATCTGTGGTTTTAAAAATTAAAAACCATCTACTAATTTCAACATGCAGTACTAATCACAATAGATATTAAGAATATTCAAAGTAAATAACACATGAATTTTAACGTAGTAAAACCCTTAATCAAGGGAAATAGCCACGGTGCCTATACGACACATAATAAAAAATCCACTAAAATAAAGAATCAAGTTACAGCACTTAAGCAAACACACAAAGATCCTAAATCTAAGTACAAAGTTATACCTACATGAGAAACTCCATTCGAAAGTTTTTCTGATTAGAACTGATCTTTTCTTATTGCTACTTTGCCTTTTCCTTGACCTCCTTTTCATTGGATTCTGATTCGAGCAACTCTAAAAAATTCCAAGTTTCTCAAACAGAAACACTATGACTAAGTGTTCGTGTGTGAGAATGTGTTTGTGAGGTGTACTAAATGAAAATTTATGCAACTCACGCTCTCAAATTATTTATACTGACAAGTTCCTCTGAATCAATAAGTTCTATATGACATGCAAAGTCTGGTTCAACTTATTTTGTCAAATAAGCTCCTTATCAAGATCAGATCTGAAAAACAACCTTGCTTTTAAAACTAGCCAAGGTCCTATGTGTCTCGGTTTATTTTTGTACAACTTTATTTCACGAAATGTGAAATATGATTCAAGATACACAAACGTCTTAAGGATCTGACATAACCTTCAATAAAAAGAAGTTTATTTTTCAAAATCTTTTGAAACAGAATGTATATAAAATTAAAGATCTGAAAAGAGAATAAAAAGTAAGCGTGTGATATTCTCTTTTAGAAAATCTCAAGTTTCAATAGTGAAACTCAATATTTTCTTAGAGATGAGTTCTGAGAGAAACTTAAACTTGAAGAGGTCTTCAAATATCGAACAAAGTCAACACCAATCTCACGGAAACCCTAAAATGGATCTAACTCTCAAGGTTTAGGTTTCCAATGTATGAAACGTTGAAGGTTATGGTGTTTGGGTGAATGGAAATCACTCAAAGGGGTGAGGATATGAAGATTAGGGTTTCTTCTCTCTCTCTTGTCTCTATTTTCTTTCCATCTCTCTTCTCTCTTCTCCCTTCTATCTCTTCTCTCTTTTTTTATCTCTCAGGATGGACGAATGTCAGAAGTCTCAAATGGCTGAGACTAAGAAATTTTTTATACTAACTGTGGAAGGATCTCGAATGTCTTGGGTAATCCTACGACTGAGATTGAGTTTGACTTATTGACTGCCAATCTAATGGTCTACAACGAGCGGTGCTAACAAATTAATCTCACTGGTTTAATAGGTAACACTGAGATTGCAAATAAACACATGCAGGTCTTTGATAAAGATCATCCAAGGGATGAGATCAAATGTGCGGAATTTATCTTGTAGAAAACAAAATTTAGCAAGCTCAGGAGCCAACACGTGTACGGTGGAAACTGGCTGTAAAATGTGTGTTTTAAAAATAATTACAAACTCCCCCTGGAGTCTCTAGCTCTTTGAAATCCTGCCCAAGCTAACTTCTAATGAATTAAAACACTTTATAAAATACAACTTTTAACCCCAACACTTTTAAAAACCAAATTTTAATAATTCCAAAAATTATTTAAAATGTTTTAAAAATGTTGTTAATGAATTAAATTGATTTAAAAATTAGTTAAAGTGTTTTAAAAATCACATATGCACATATGGATAAAAATATGCAGTGTAAGTGTCCTATAGTGGTTAAAGGTAGAATTAACTTCTGTTTAGGTTGATGTTGAGGTTCTTTTGAAATGGATTTCTTCATTCTTCTTGAACCTTTGAGAGATATAGTAACTCATGAAAACTACCCTACTTTGTCTTAATTTCCAAACTATTTGGAACTCCTATATATATAGACTCAAGTAACTCAATATGTAGTGTGTTCTCAATCTCCCCCTTTGGATGTTAAAGACAAACTTCTCTTGAGTATTCTGAACTCATGGGTGAAAATAAAAAAATTCTTATTGTCCTATACAAAAGTTCCAACTACCCATTCCCATCCTAGAACCAAAAATAAGATGGGAAAAAATACGTCACTCAACTATATAGAGACCAATAACCTACAAATATAAGAAGCTATACAACGGGTCTAAGATGCCTGTTAACAAAAGTAAACACTGAATGACATATTAGTTGAGCTAGAACATGAATAGATATATAAATCTCCAAGTAAATACTCGAGATCTTCTCCCCAAATTTTTCTCAAATATACAATGGGGTAAAAAAATGGAGAAAAACAGGTATATAGAAGCAGAGTCAATCACAAATTATATCACAAACAAGGGTAGAATCAAGGGTATCTTACATAAACTAGTGTTAGGATCCGTCTTTTGTCATTTGAAAGATGTCCATACCCTAAAACTTTAGAAACCAATTATGCGCGAGATACTACCGAGGTTATGATAAACTATGATGAAAACTAAGTGAGAGTTATCATGCCTATGGCTGTTCGCAAATACTCAAATTGTAGATTATCTAATGGTTTGGTAAAGAGATCTACGAGCTATTTTTGAGTGTTCAGATATTCAATGACTAGTTCTTCAGATTCTACAAGGTCACGGATGAAGTGATGCCTAATCTTATTGTGCTTAGTTCCGGAGTGTTGCACTGAATTTTTCGAAATATTTATGGCACTCTGGTAGTCATAATACATGGTGAACTGATTTTCATGATAGCATAATCTCTAAGCATATGTTTAATCCATAATAGTTGTGAACAACAACTACCTGCTACTATGTATTCATATTCTGCGCTAGATAAGGAATACAATTTTGTTTCTTACATGACCAACCTGAGAGATTATTTCCTATGTAGTAACACGCACCAGATGTGCTTTTGCTATCATCAGAACATCCGACCCAATCAGCATCGGTGTACCCTATAATAGAACTAGTTGTATCTTTGGTGTACCAAATTCCAAATTTTAAAGTACCCTGAACATATTTAATAATTCTCTTCACACTTAATGAGTGGGATTCCTTAGGGTTACTTTGATATCGAGCACATATACAAATTGTGAAGGAAATGTCGGGTCTAGATGCTGTAAGATATAAGATACTCCCTATCATACTTCGATATAGAGTAGGATTAACATTTTTCCCATTATCACCCTTAGAGAGTTTTGTTGAAGTAGTCATGGGGGTTCTAAAGGTTTTAGCATTTGCTAATTCGAATTTTTTTAACAAGTTCCGCAGATTATTTGGATTGAGTAATAAATAGACCATCACTGAATTGTTTTGCTTGTAGTCCTAAAAAATATGGAAGCTCACCCATTAGTGACATCTGAAATTCAACATGCATAATATTGGAGAAATTCTTAACTTGTTTAGAACAAGTGGATCCAAATATTATATCATCAACGTACACTTATGCTATTAAAACATGTTTGTCTTCATTCCTAATAATTAAAGTCTGATCGTTTCCACCTCGAACAAATCCATGAGATATTAGAAAAGTAGATAATCTCTCATACCAAGATGTAGGAGCTTGTTTCAAACCGTATAAGGCTTTCTTAATCCTAAAGACGTAGTCAGGGTGTGATGGATCGACAAACCCTTTGGGTTGTTCTACGTATACCTCGTCAGTAAAAATTCCATTAAAAAATACGAACTTAACATCCATTTGGAATAATTTGAATTGCAGATGACATGATATTGCAAGGAGGAGACGAACTGACTCAAGATGAGTAACAGGTGCAAAAGTTTCATCGAAGTCAATTCCCTCTATCTCCGCGTATCCTTGTGCTACCAACCTATCTTTATCTCTAATGAGCTCCCCATTTTCATCTGTTTTGTTTTTAAAAATCCATCGTGTGCCGATAACCTTCAAATCTTTTGACCTGGAAAAAAGATACCACACATCGTGACTCTGAAATTGGAAAAATCTCTTCTTGCATACATTGATCCAGAAAGTGTCAGAAAGGGCATCATTTACATTTTTAGGTTCCTAAAGGAAACAAAACATGCAAATTGTGCTACATTTCAAAGTTGGGGTCTTGTTCTAACAGGTTCAGAAGGATTTCCAACTACAGTTTCAATAGGATGGTCTTTAGAAACCCAAGTGGGTACAGAAGGATTCTCGGGTGGGAGTGAATCAGTGTCTTGTGAGGGTTCAATTGGAAAATTTGGTTCATTCTCATCTCGTGGCATTGATAGACTGGCACTACTCCCGACACTTGTATCATCGATAATTACATTAAAGGATTCCATAATGATTTTGGTTTGATAATTAAAAACACGAAATGCCCTATCATTTTGGGAATAACCAAGAAATATTCCCTTCTCTCCTCGGTGTCGAATTTTGAAAGTTATTCTCCGTCTTTATAGGCATAACATCTAATCCCAAAGGTTTTAAAATGTTTTAAGTTTGTCTTTTTGTCTAACCAAAGTTCATAAGGGGTTTGTTTGGAATTTTTCCTAAGGTATACACAATTAATGATATGACATGCGATTTGAACAGTTTCTACCCAAAAATATCTAGGAAGACTTTTAGCGTGTAGCATAACCCTAGCCATTTCTTGTAATGTTTTATTCTTACGTTCAATGATGCCATTTTACTGAGGTGTTTTGGGAGAACTAAACTCGTGTTTATAGCCATTGGCTACGCAGTATTCAGTAACACCAGAGTCTTTGAACTCTCCACCTCTGTCACTCCTAATGCGACATACTTGAGCATCCTTCTCATTCTCTATTTTCAAAAGGATTTGTAAGAATTCACCAAAGGTATCTGATTTTTGTTTCATAAAAGAAACCTAAGTATAATGCGTATAGTGGTCTAGTATAACTAGGATATAACTATTACCATAGAGACTAACAGTCCTTGAGGGACCCATGAGGTCCATATCGATAAGTTCTAAAGGTTTTGTGGTTAAGATATCCTTAACTTTCTTATAAGTGGATTTACTTATTTTCCCTTCCTGACATGGCCCACATACCGGATTGAAAGAATTTTTTATTTTGGGTAAACCACTAACTATTTCTTGGGCGCTTAATCTCCTAAGATTATCAAAATTCATATCTCCGAGTCTATTGTGCCACAGGTTAGAATCCTCTAATCTAGCAACATGGCAAGACACAGACTTGGGAATTACTGTGTAACAGTTTTCCTGAGTTCATTCTCCTATCAATATACAGTTTCCTTTTTCATCAATAATTTTGCAATAATTTTTTGAAAAAGTAACGGTATGATTGGAATAAAAAAATTAAGATATACTTAAGAGATTAGCTTTAAGGAGTTTAACTAAGAGAACATCATTCAGATCAAGAAGCCCATTCTCACTCAATGTTCCCTTACCAATGATCTTAGATGAAACACCATCTCCAAACATAACACTACCTCGTAAGAAGTCTGTCTTATTTTTCAATTTGGTTTCATCCCCGATCATATGTTTAGAACATCTGGAGTCTAAATACCATCTAGTTGAAGTGTTTTGTGCCTTTAAAGAAAAATGACAATTTTTCACTTGAGCTGGGGTAATAGATCATCTTTTCTAATCCAAATGGATCGAATTTTAATTATTTTGTGGCCTTTTGATTTAGAAAAGGTTTGTTAGGTCTTTCTAAATGGCTTTTTCTTAGTCTTGGACCCTTCTTTTTTCTTTTTATATCTAGAGTTGTTTGTTAAGGTAGGTGGGTGTATATATCCTTTTCTGAAAATATTATTTAAGAGCGTGGCCAAAAACATCTCAGTAAGAACAATACTAATCGGTGTTAGTCTTGACTTTATTACTAAAGTCTTTAAAGATTGGTTTGGCTATATTTGGTATAGTTTTCTAATTTTCATTGGTCTTAAGTTTTTATCTTTGATCTCTAATGGGGAGACAAACATATTTGGCATGAAGACTGTTGATTGTACTAATTATGTTTTGCTTGAGAGACATTGAGACTAGATTCCTATTTTTGAATCGTTTGACAAGTTTGGCCTTATTTGATAAAATTAACTTTTTCAGGAGAAACTTTGGTCTTACTGGTGTGCACTATTTCTCCAAAACCTAGGCCAGACTTATCTTCAGAGTCAAACTTGCTTCCAATAACAATTTCCTTATAAGATTTAGCTTGGGTTTCAAAGTGTTGACATTTTTTAAACATAGTTGAGACCTTTTTCTTAGACTCTTCTAGTTCAACAAGGGTTGCCTTATATTTTTGTTCAAACTCATGATTTTTCTAAGACAAATCTTTTATTTTTAAGGAAAATTCTTGAACCTCAGTCTCATGGGCAATACACTGGGCAGTATAATCTTCAGTATTCTTCCTAATGGTCTGGTTAAGTAAATCGATACGCTCAGTTAATGATTTTATAATTTTTTCAAGACGAGCACTCTTCTTAATAATTTTCGTGTATAGCTCACGTAAATTGGGCAAATCATCATTAGGCTCGCTAAGTGTGTCGTGTGAAGTGTTCCCTAAAATATTACTTGGTTCTTTTGCACTAACGCACATGGTAAGTTTGTCAGCAGTATTAATTCTTTGACTCACACTTAGATTACTCTCAACAATCAAAGGAGCAGTATTAATATCAATATTAATAGGCAACACAATTTCGTGAGTAGGTAGGCATGCATCATCATCATTATATACAATTTTGGCAAAGAAAGACATGCAATACTCATCATTCTGGGTTGACTCTGTTTCATCTTCATCACAATCACTAGAGTCATCCCACGTTTTACACACATTAGCCTTGTTATTGTTGCTAAAATTAGTTGGACATTTCTTATCATAATTTCCCATTTTACCACATCCATGACATTTCACATCTTTCAGGTCTGTCTTAGGTCGATTATTGTCATAGGTCCTTTTATTGTCATGTGAGTGTTTGGCATTATCTCTGTCACGAGGTATTCTATTTTGATTTCCTTAATAATTTGACTTGCCTTGTTTAGAGGATACAACATTTCTGAATTTCAAAATCTTTTTGAAATGCTTGCTCATAAGAGTTATTTGATTGTCAAGATCATCCAAATCACAGTCATTAGCACAGTCAGGGTCAAAGTCCAAAGAACTTATTTTAAGAACATGCATTTAGATGAAAACACAACATTAGAACTAGTGGGTTTCTTGTTCTGTCTGGTCAATTGCTTTTTGAAGTCTAACTCCACGTCTACAGTCCTCAGTTTACTACTAAGCAATTCAGGAGTCATATTAGGGTCGTCTATTTCTTCAATAGCATATTTTTTATTGTCAAATTTGGAAGGCAGTGACCTAAGAATCTTTTGAATAATTTCCTTGGGAGACCGAAATTGAGGAATGGGTGCCTAACAGCTTCGCAATTTGTAACTTAGTCCTCGAACCCATGATATATATGGTTTTGTATGTTTTAGTTAGTTTTTTAGGCCATCTCTTCAGAGACAGATACCTATTTTTCTTTTCTTGAGTAAAATAGGTTGGCTAATTAAAAACCTACACTTTCATACACCCTTGATGGCGATCGCCTCATGTCCTTTGTAGCCCGCAAAATGCCGTGTAAGCGGTGGGGAGTGGATTTTTCCCTTTTCCTCTTTCACCTTGGGGATGGGATGCCCACAATGGCCACTTTGTTGGAGACATATGTTTATTTTAGAGGTCTAGACTCTATTTACATGAGCTTTTTCCCCTTTTCTCTATTTTTCTATATGTGTATATATGTCTCCACTTGTATATTCTTTTTTTTTTACTTTCATGCTCACATGTTATATATGTCATGCTCTTGTTACAAGTATATATTTTTATCCATGTTGTCCATATTCTTATCACATGTATATAACATCTTTTATATCGCATACCTCATGTCACTTGTATATATCCATGATTTATTCACTTGTATATATCTCATATTTCACATTTTCCATATTTCCCTTGTCCATATTTCCACATATTCCACGTCACTTGCACATATCCATGATTATTCCCACTTTTATATATCACATGCTTCATGTATATATTTCATGTCACTTTCACATATATCCATGTTCTCATCACTTGCACATATATAAATGTTTTCCTCACTTATACATGTTCCTATGTTACTCTCACTTTGTAAATATATCCCTCACACTTATGTATATCCATATGTTTTGTTCACTTGTAGATTCTCCATGCTTCATATTAATTGTACATATTTTTTACACTTTACCCCACTAATATATCTAGCTCTCTTATTATATTACTTGTACATATTTTTTTACGCTTTACCCCACTAGTATATCTAGCTCTCTTATCAGATGTCACTCATGTATATTCCCATGATTTACTTCATGCTTAGTAGTTGTACATATTTCATTTAGCATACATAAAACTTTGCATAAAGATACTAATTAAGACTCATGAATTTCGTATAATATAAGACACAAGCAATACATATTACCCCTATATATGTCTTGTACCCGGGAGTCACTTTATGATGGGTTGCTAGTTCTACAGTGCGCGATTAACTTAATAGATATGATCCCAGCTTCCATTGGAAAAGTACCTTAGACGTATATCGAATGGTTCCCCCTCATCGTACCTCTTGATCAAACTCATGAGGGGAGGTATATAGTAGGAACTCATTAACGTACATCGAGCATATAAAATTTTCTCTCACATGTGTCATCACCACTAGGTATATCGTAAGGCAATTCACATACACTCGGGTATATCAAATGGATTTTTCACATGTACTGATGAATGATTGCCGTTATAGGCAAGAGATATATCGTGGAAGTCATGCCAGGCGGCTTACACTACCCACCCATGAATAAATCCTATATAGTCATCTACCCAGGACACTCATACCAAGATTTTAAGTTCTAATGCAAAACTCTGTAAAAAATTCATGTCACCTTACTGTCTAAATTTTGCATTATTTTGACCATTTTAAAACAGGACCGTAACCGTGAGTCCCAAAACTACTCAAACCTTATCTTGAATCATATATCCCATTCTTTTTCAGATTCAAATCTATTTCAAAATTTTATTTGCACACTAGGCATAACACAATACAAGTGAAACCTAATAATGAAAAATACACTGAGGGATTTTTCTCCCCTTTCTCTCTCCCATTTTACAAAAAAATGTAAAAATATTATTTTTCAAATAAAAAATATTATTTCCCTCTCAGGTGCAACCGCACTCCTCTTCCTGGATCCATATTGGTTGAGATATATCATCAAGCTAACTCAGAGTTATACACCACCATCAACCACTTCAATAGAAACCGAACGGTGCTACCAAAAGATCCTCATGGAGAATCCTCATCAAAACACCAACACTCAACCTGATCCAATGGTCATACTTGCTCAACTCGCTATGAAGGTGGACTAATTGCTAACAGATGTTCATAAGATGTAGATAAATAGGGGTTAGATCCCGATAATATCAAATCCATATGTTGCTTTTCCGTATTGGGAACACAAATGTCTAAACCGATATAAGACTTAAAAGTGTATCATCAAGATCCATATCCTTCACGTATTTTGATTTTTAATTATAAATCTTGGTCAGGAAGGGGTTAACTTACCCTAACTTCTCCATTCAAAACTAAAAAAGTGGAATTTAACTGACTGAAGGAGTATCTCAAACTCCTCTTCAAGAAATTCGACCAGGTAAAGATCTCAGATAACTGCGTGGATTACACCCACATGTCTCCTTACCTAAAGGCCAGGCTACCTGAGAAGTTTAAAATGCTTGACATTAAAAAGTTTAGAAGAGGTGGGCCTCCCATTTTGCATCTGTGGAGCTACCACTATTCTATGATCTTACTTGGGTCCATTGAGGAGATAATGGCTCAGATGTTCTAATAAACACTTAAAGAGAGTTCCCTTTCATGATTCCTGTCACAAGAAGAGTACCAGATCCATAACTTGGAGGATATTATAAGGTATTTGATGTCACAGTATAAATATAATGAAGATTTAGAGGTCACTCCCCAATATCTGTAATTGCTCAAACAAAACTCAGGAGAATCTGTCAACAGTTCCATCACCAAGTGGAGAAAGACAAATGCCACTATAACTAACTACCGATCCAATCAAGAGAAGGTCAATATTATAAAGAAGAACTTTCTGCCTCATATATAAAGTTCCATGGGTATCATATATTGCCCCCACTTTCGAGCCTTCAGGGAGGTTGGGGATGAAATTGAAGAAAATGCCAACAGTCAGAGAGACGAATCTGAGTCACAGAAGCCCATTGGGTAGTTTAACCCCGAAAGTATAAAAAGCCTTCGTTTTAATTATCAACAACATTACCTCTTTTCCAGCTACCTCATGGGCACCAGAAGCATGCCTTTCTATAAACTGCAAGGAGTATACTAAACTCCACTCCCCTCTATCCAAAATTCAACAAGCCCTTTTAACCAATAATCTTATCAAGCCTCTTAGTCCACGTCCACTTACCAACCCTCTCCCAATATATTTCAAAGAGGATTCCCACTGAGACTTTTATTAGGCTATTGGGCATACCACACACTGGCACCATCATTTAAAAAATGTTGTCCAAAGCCTCACTAACAAATCCATCAACCCCTCCTGCAAACCTAATGCCAAATACTACTCAAAACACTCACACTTGCATGAAGCTGGCATAAATGCCATCCTCACAAACGAAGATCCACATTTTGACCCTTCTACTAGAATTTGACCCATCAATAAGCCTACCCCATCCAACAGCTTGTCCAAATCACACGTTGCTTTTAAAATCTTCCCATTCTTCCTATACATCTTGAGAATACTCCCGATCAACCTCTATCTCCAATTATAAGATCTTGAATTTCTGTCTAAACTCGTTCAAAAATAAGAAGTATGGAGTTACCTACTGTCCTGGAATAACTCAAAGTATTGGGATGAAATTCCTATTTGAAACGACGCTTGAAGGAAAATATTGTGAAAATATCAGTTATATATACATGGAAGCTCAAAAGTGGGCACGTCAATCCAATGATTTGTTTTTACCACCAGATAAATTCATCTTGGATGATATCATTCATATTTTGATAGAAGAGTGTTTTAAAAAAAAGCTGAGTGAAGCTCCCGAGCTATTCATAAAAATAAAACTCAAGGGATACTTGGTCCCTTTCCCAAAACAATTTTACGCTCCATGGGAAGATTTGTATGAAGAACCATTTGAAGTTGTGGAATGTATAGACTTCTCCAAGAACAATAACTTTATAACCACTAGATGGGGGAATGATTATGACCCCTAAGACATCTCAGACAATAAATCCAATGACATAACCTGTATACAATCACCTTCTTTTGTGGGATGATATCTTTTAAATAATTTTTGTCACAGAATAATGAATTTTCGGCTGGTCCTAAAATAGATTAAGAGACTAGATTCCTATTTTTCCCACCATCTGTGAACTACATGAACCGATTAGGACGATATTATATGGACCCAATCCTTTCGTCAATAATTGATCCCGAAGATAAAGGAAAGAGAACTATTGAAAAATCCTAATGCTCGAAATGACAATCGAAGAGAGAAAGATCCAAAAATAGCTCATGAGACCTCAATTCAACATCACCTTCTGGGGCTCTTTATGTCTTCACAACTCCATAGGAACTCTCTAGTTAAACTTATCACTTAAGCCACAGTTCTTCCTTCCATAACTCTCGGCAAAGAGATCCATATAGTCGACACCCTAACTTCTATAAGACTCATCTCAAAATATCCAAATTTGGTTTGAATCACAAATATTCCCTCAATATCTCTATAGAGGTGTGGGAGAAGATGGTTCCCTTGGTGCTTATTGATAACAATTTTGCCCTATTTGTTTTCCCATTGAGAATTCTCAGATGATTAGGGTTATAAGTCAGTGATGTCACTACTACATCTTCCGTCATGCTTTATTATAACAATACTATATGAGAGGTCATGGTTTCAATATCGCTCACACTAGGGGATGACACAATATTTCCTCACATGAAATTACAGGTCATTGACATCCCTGCCTGTTTCATCTACTCTTAGTTGCCCTTGGCTTCACATCATCAGATGAGTATTATCTTTTCTTTACAAGAAACTGGTGTTTTTTGCGAATAATCAAGTCATTACAATTATCGTAGATCATGATACTTATAACAACATCAGTACTAGTAATTTGGTTTTGGATATCCAACACAGTGAAAAGGACATGTTCCTCTCCAAATTTAGAATCGATATGCTCCCTCTCCTCACTAGATACTACTTCAAAGACAAAGTGATTTCGGAACACAACCCACATGGAAATGTCAACGTGATTCAGATGTTCAAGAACATACACTTCATACCCAAAATGGGGCTAGGCCGTACATAGTAAGGGATTCTCAAGCCGATTGTTCTAAAGAAATCCTACCCCTATGTGGTTTGGGATATCAACCATCTTTGGTCAAGATTATGATTCTCCTTCAAACGTATATAAAAATAGTGATGAAAAGGAAATAAGTGATCTCTGGAGACTCTTTTAATGGGTGTTTTTTCAAAGAGGGCGGGGACTTCCCCTATTATGGCTTTCAGGAGCCATGGTACGAACTAGTTGCAATGAAGATGATGCCCAAATTTGACATCTTCTTTAAAGACAAGTTAAAGAATAAGGTGAAACCTTTAATCATTAAGTCTGTTGACTCAAGTTCCTTTGACACATAAAGCACAAAAAATACTGATAGTAATGAATCATGAGACCTCAATGTGTAGGAAATGGACCTATGTATGATCCACGTTGAGTATGAACCATTTAACCCTTACTTGAAGATAACTCCTGTGGATAAGCTGCTCCTCATTAGCAAAGTGTCTAAGATAACTCAACTCAGCCTGTCCAATCCAACTCAAATCTATTATTTATCCTCTAGAGAATGAATCCTATTCCCCTTTTTCTATTCCTGATGCAAGTGAATATGAGGTCTCCTTTGATGAGGTCCTCAATGATATATTTACTAAAAAAGTTATTAATGAAAGAAATAAAGATTTTAAGTATCTTGTTATGCTTTATACTAATTTCATCGATTTTAATCAAACCACTAATGAAGATGATTTAACAAATTAACAATTATTAATTGATCTCAATAAAGAAAAATAAATAAATAACATAACTGCATTCAAACTAATGGTTATGAGACTATTGTCATTAATCTCGATTCTAGTAGCGCTTTGCATGAGGTTAGGATAAGGTCAACCCTTAATAAGCATGAGTTGTTGAAATTTAAAGAGCTCGTGAAAGAGTTTATAGACATCTTCACATGGTCTTACAGTGATATGCCTGGAATTAACCCATAGATCATGAAACATGAGATTTCAGCTTATCTTGAATACAAGCCTGTCAAGCAAGAGCTAAGAAAACTCTGACCCGAATGGCCCCTTAAACTGAAGGATGAAGTTATCAAGAATTTGAACGTGGGTTTCATTTGTGTAGTTGAGTATCCAACTTGGCTTGTGAATGTTTTTCCTGTGCCAAAATTAGGGGGAAAAGTCCGTATGTTCATCGACTACCTGAATCTGAACAAAGTTTCCCTGAAGGACGACTACCCTTTATACAACATCAATATGATGATAAAAACACTACTAATCATTCCCTAGAGTCATTTGTCGATGGATTCATGGGGTATAACCAAATCAATATGCATTCCGACCACCAAGAAAATACTGCTTTCACTATCCCGTGGGGTACTTTTTACTACACGATCATGTAAATCGGTGTCTCAAAAATCCCAGGGTACATATCAAAGAGTAACCACAACCATACTATGTCATCTCATCCATAAAGAGGTTAAAATATTAATGATATGATCATCAAGACCAAAACTTGAGAATGACACATCCCTACCTTGGGGAAAGTCTTTGAGTGACAACCGTAGTATCAGATGCGTCTGAAGCCACGAAATGTATCTTTAGTATCACATAGGGCAAATTCCTTGGCTTTATGGTCAGCAAAAGAGGGATCGAATAAGGCCCTCCTAAACTCAAGGTAAACCTCAAAATGCGACTACCTCAGCCTGAGAAGGAAGTTCATGGTTTCCTAAGCAAACTCTAGTACATCAATATGTTCATGAGTCAGCTCACTTCCATTTGTGAACCCATCTTCAAGATCCTCCAAAAGGATTCTACCAAATTTTGGAATCAAGCGTGTCAATAAGCCTCTGATAAAATCAAGCGCTACCTTACCCAACCTCTTATGATCATGCCACCGTAATTTTGTTTGACCCTTCTCTTAAACCTAACCATAGTCGACACCGCGAATGGGGCTATGCTAGCCCAATTCATTGAAGAATCAGGTAAAGAGATAACAATCTATTATGCTTATTGAAAAATAGCAGGGTATAATGTGAACTATACATCATTAAAAAAGGTTCATGTCACCCTGTTTTGGGTCACTCATAATCTTCATCTTTGACACTACATGCTTGTATTAGCCATCAATATAGTGTCTCAAATGGAGCCCATGAAGTACCTACTAAAAAATCTTGCCTTGTCAAGCCCCATGGCCCGTTGACTATTTTTGCTATCCGAGTTCGACATCACATATGTCAGGCAAAAGACCATCAAAGTAAGAAACATATTTTTCTCTTAGCCGACAATCCCATGGGAAAAGATGATGTATGATTTATGAATTCATGAACGAGGATATTCTCTTTACTTATCATAAAGAGCTCCAATGGTAGACGTTCTTTAATAGAGCTACATACAAGAAGAGATCTGACATTGAGATACTCTTGATCATGCCTAGTTACTCTCACACTCCCATCGCCATTGAGATACACTTCCCTTGCATAAATAATATGATAAAATATGAAGGATGGACTGTGGGGCTCAATCTTACCCTTTAAAAGGGAATTTGATACCTTGATGTTTACGGGGACTCGACCCTCATTATAGGAAAAGTCTTTCAAAAATGGAAAGTCAAAGATAAGAATATCATACCTTTTCATACTCACCTTGAGGAGCTCGGTTAAAACTCCAAAGATGTCACATTTTACTATTTCTCATGCTCAAGGAATAACTTTGTTGATGCATTAATAAATTTGGCTTCCATAGTTGACATGCTTGTGGGAATAGTGCCCCCTACAAGTTCAGAAGAAATCCATGCCAACCCATTGCTACCACTTTGATCTCGCTACGAAAGAATATCCAAATAAATTTGGGGTGTGGTATTATGATATCTGGTGCCTCCTTAAGCATGGTCAATATCCTCAAGGGGATAATAAAAAATAAAGCATGACTCTTCACAAACTTGCAACTCAGCACATCATTTACAACAAGGATATATTCAAGAGAAATTTTGATAGCACCCATTTTCAATGCATAACTGTGGATAAAATTAAAGACATAATATAGAGAGTTCATAGTGGAGAATGTGGGACTCACATGAATGGTCATATTCTTTCCAAGAAGATTATTAGAGTATAATCTTACGTCAGAAGGAGCCTAAAATGCCAACAATTCACCAATTTCTAGCACCTACCTCCTCGAAAGTTATGTATTATGAACTCTTCCTGGTCCTTCTCAACTTAGGGAATTGACAACATTATGAAAGTCACTCTTACAGCATTAAATGGTCGTAAATTCATCATGGTCGACATCGATTATTTCATGAAATGGGTTGACGTAGAATCATATGCGATATTGAATTTAAAGAAAGTAGACAAGTTCATTCCAAGGAATATCATCTATCGATAGGGTGTACCTCATGAGTTAGTTTCACATAAAGGGCTCCTTTTTGAAGAAAAAATCACATAAGTGGTTGAAGAGTACATAATTCACAGACACGAATCTTCTCCCTACAAAACAAAATTGTTGGGGCTGTCAAAGATACTAATAGGAGCCTCAAACCCATAATCAATAAGATGACCTAAAGTTATAAGGACTAGGATGATTAAATCCCTTATGCCCTCTAGGGATACCGCACGCCCGTCTGGACACCCACTAGGGATACCCCTATTCCCTAGTTTGCGGCATGGAGACAGTCTTTCCTATTAAACTTGAATACCATCACTCTAGGTCATGCTTAAAAGTCAAGTTAGAGAAGTTGATTGGTATCAAAGCTGTTACTACGAACTCGCATTATTGGATGAAAAGAGACTAAAATATTTATACCACATACAATGGTATCACCATTATGTTGCATGATCATTCAACAGAAAGGTAAAAAACCGCGGTATGCGAGAAGGAAATCTCACTCTCAAAGAAATTGTGGAGCCTATTTGCTACCCAAGAGGAAAATTCAAGCCTAATTGGAGTGAGCCATACCTTTTGAAGAAATATCTTTTTGGTGGCATCGCTATGCTCATATACCTTGATGGAGAAGATATGGAACATCCAGTCATTCTAGATCATATCAAGAAATTTTAACCTTGATCCCATTCTCGTTGAACTATGCAATTCTCACCTCTATTCTATTTTAAAAAAATAAATTCTTTTATTTCCTCCAGTGGCGAGAATTATATAGGTTCTGATACTCTCAAATGACTTTCAAAATTTACTACAAAAAGGTTGTATCCACAAAGAAGTACGTAGGCAATCTATACAAAAAGCCTCTATTCACAAAATGCTATTATTTTCTCCCACCAAGAAGCACCAATCTCTCTCACCATTTTTAAATGAACAATATGATTATGTATTCTTTAGAGATCATTATAGATAATTCAAACATAAAGAAATTATTCTAAAAAGGCATGATAAAATATGAAAAAATCATCATTTATTTTGAATAATTTTCTAAATATAGTTGTTACATGAAGCATCAGTAACAAGAAGTCCAAAATACTTGTATAAACCCCTATGCAACTCATATACACCTACCTACTAAAATACCTACGAGAACATAACCTACTAAACTTATACCCAAACACAGATAAATACATGAACCTACATCAACAAACCTACCAAACCCATCAAATACCAATACCAAACCTTAAACTAATCACGTTCCTTAAATGCTTCACAACAAACTCATCTAAACTACCAAAAGGTCTCGCCTCCATCATCATTGCCTCCACTTTCATTATCTCCCAGGTTCTAATAGGAATCCCAATTCTAGTTACATACCCTCACGCGATCAATATGGTGATAAGCCTTGAACAATTTGACAACATCTGTCACGACCCCACCCCAAACTAGTAGTAGGGAACGAGTGTCTTGATATGCCACTAAGGCAACATATATTCTGACATAATTGTTTCCTTAAATAAGTGCAACGAAAATAAAATCTCATGGTTATGAATCGTAAAATACGGAAAGTAAAGGAATTACGTCATCAAAGCTTTCTAAAGGAAATTTCATTTGTATTAAAAGTAACGATTAATTACAAATTTATGACAAATTTTAAAAACTCATTACAAGGGAGCCAGACATACTCTAAATGATAAAAGAAACATAATAACAAATGGAGCTCTAAAAGCTGAATCTTCAACACAGTCCTTTTTAGTTCCCTCCGCGAACCTACTTATTTCCTGAAAAATTATTATTTATACAACATCAGCTAAATGCCGAGTGAGAATTAGTCTCCAGACATTCCAAGATTTCTCAGAAAAATTGATACCTATTCAATTTCCAACAGAAGGCATATACATATATGGATCCGAATTTGCAGTAAAATATATAAAGTAAACTGGCAGTATATATTTTCAGAATAATCAGTTCAGAACAGAACAGATAAAGCAATTGAACAATATGTCAATTATTCAATTTTTATTTTGATGGCCATGTACGCTCTAACACCCAGATAAACAGATAGTGTTACCAAATGTTTCCACCCGGTAACAACACATACAAAAAATCATGATATCTGAAACAACGCCTTATTTAGGGCACACCAGCGATAAACCAGCTGAGAAGGTACCACCGAAATATTTCCACCCGGTAGTCAAGGCCAACATAGTAAGAGAGTTTCCATAGGCCAAACCAATAATTTCAGAATTCAAATCAGATGTATATATCGAGAGATATACACATATAACAAACGACGGAATCATCGGTATCAGATGTATTTTGAGGATAAAAACATTTCACAAAATAGATATAATTTGCATAATATCATATAATCAAAATACACAAGGAATGTCACAGAGTACTCACATAGAACATAAATTCGAAGTTACAGAAACAGAGTCTTGGATCGCTCGTTAATCTTGAGACGAAACTTCTTCTTAAACTTCCTCACACTTTCTCTCACTATTTATCTTTGATATTTTGGAATGCATTTCGTGTAACAACTGACCATAGGGCCTTATTTATAGTTTCCCAAAGTTATTTGGGTGTTGAAACATGCCCCGATGATTAAGCATTGATTTTGGCGAGTCAGCGTGTCGCGTGTCGCTTAACGGGGCTATCTTGTAGTCTTAATTCACCAGGCCGCGACACGTGTTCTAACTTTTCTAAAGGATTGACATGAGTTTTATCCTTTCCTATAAAGGTGACACATGTGCGAGGGATGTGTCCAAAGGAAGCACGAGGTGGAAAGCACGAGGTGTAAAGTTAGTAAGGGTATAAGGGTCATTTTACACATGAAGGGTGTTTTAGTAATTTCACACGATACATTTTCAATATTTCTTAGAGGTCCTTGAAAATATTTTATTTACAAAATGGTCCGTTATATATTTTCATTTTAGTCTCTGAAACTTTCTTTATTTAAAAATTAAGTCCCCAAAGTTTCATAAAATTTCATTTTCTACCCTAAAACTTATCATTTAGCTTAGGATATTCCATAAGACTTTGATTTAGTACATTTTGATGAAGAAGGAGATTATTTCAAAGTGTTTAAGTTGGCCTAACTAGCCTCCCCTTCCAACCAATCAAATTATAACACATAGTGTGGTAATAGGACAAAATACAACTTAAAGGATGGAAAGATTTGCCCTTATTTCGTAGTTTCAACATAACTTCTTGTTCGAACCTCTGTTTAACGCACCGTTTGTTGTGTTAAAAACCTAATATATATATATACAACTTTATTGTTTTGACCTTAAGTCAATTATTATATTATAATGGCCAGAACTAGTCTCCCATATGAATACTCTTACCGAAAACGTTAAAATTTTATGTTTGTAACTAATTTGCTATTTCATGATTTATAAAGGGATGATTAGACTAAAATGATACATTAACATTATTCGTATCACATATGAAATAATACAACATTTAAAACTATATATGAACATATAGAAGTGGGGTCATTACATCCTACCCTCCTTATAAAAAATTTGGTCCCCAAACTTTACTTACATTAATTTCCATACAAATATGGATATTTCTCCTTTATTTCATCTTCCCGCTCCCAAGTTGATTCTTCATTGGAATGATTACGCCATAACACTTTAACTAATGGAATTACCTTGGTTTCGTAATATTTGATCCTTATGGTCCAAAATCTCTACTCGATGCTCAATGTATGACAAATCTTCTCTAACTTGAAGAGGTTCGTGACTTGGGATATGCGTTGGATCTGGGACATGTTTCTTCATCATTGACACATGAAACAAATTATGCACACTATAGAGTTCAGGGGGTAAAGATATTCTATATGCAACAACTCTTATCCTTTCAAGGATTTCAAAAGGTTCTATGTATCTTGGATTCAATTTCCCTTTCTTTCAAAATCGAATTACTCCCTTTGCTGGTGATACTCGTAAGAACACATAATCTACTATTTGGAATTCCAACTCTCGTTAGAGATTGTCAACATAACTCTATTGACGACTTTGAGTAATTCGAAGTCGGTCTTGTATTAATTTCACTTTCTCTACGGCGATCTGGATCAATTCTGGTCCCAATAATTTTCTTTCTCCAACTTCTACCCAATATGCCGGGGAATGACACTTTTGACCATAAAGTGCCTCGTATGGAGCCATTTGAATACGTGCTTGATAACTATTATTATACGCAAATTCCACTAACGATAAATGGTCATCCCAATTCCCTTTCAAATCAAGTACACATGCCATCATCATATCCTCTAAGGTTTTAATGGTTCTCTCAGATTGTCCATCTGTTTGAGGATGAAAAGCGGTGCTGAAATTAAATTGTGTTCCCATGGCTGCTTGTAGGCTTTTCCAAAAGCGAGACACAAATCTTGGGTCACGATCAGAAACAATTGAAACTGGGGTTCCATGAAGCCTAATAATTTCACGCACATACAACTTGGCTAACTTTTCTAAATAATGGGTAATCTTAATGGAAAGAAAATGAGCAGATTTAGTTAACCTATTAATAATTACCCAAATAGAATCATTACCATTTGAACTCCTCGGTAAACCTGTCACAAAATCCATAGTAATATGTTCCCATTTCCACTCAGGGATAGGTAGGGGTTGTAGTAATCCTGATGGTTTATGATGTTCAGCTTTTACTTGTTGACAAACCAAACATTGAGATACAAATTCCACTATCTCCCTTTTCATGTTATTCCACCAAAATACTTCTCAAAGATCACTATACATCTTTGTACATCGGGGATGAAATGTGAATCTCGAGTAATAACTTTCCTCCAAAATCTGCCTCTTTAATTGGGCGTCAGATGGCACACACACGCTATTTTCAAATCTCAATATATCATCTCGTATCATAAATTCAATCCTCTTCCCTTAAATAACTTCCTCTCTAATCTTCTTCAGTTGTGGGTCATGTACTTGTGCAATTTTGATCCTTTCCATCAACATGGGTTGTACTTGTAAGTTTGCAATTATTCCTCCTTTGCTATAGATACGTACATCTATTTCCATACTTTTCAAATCCCTTAATAAAGGTTCCTGATTTGTAATGAGACATGCTAAATTTGTTGTAGACTTCCTACTTAAAGTGTCGGCTACTACATTAGCTTTCCCCTGGTGATAGTGAATATTTGCATCATAATCCTTCATTAATTCCAACCACCTCCTTTATCTCATATTCAACTCTTTCTGAGTAAATATATACTTTAAACTCTTATGATCGGTATAAATCTCACAACTCTCACCATACAAATATTGTCTCCAAATCTTAAGAGCAAAAATTACAGCTGCTAATTCTAGGTCATAGGTTGGATAACTCTGCTCATGGGTTTTCAACTGTCTCGAGGCATAAGCTACTACTATTCCATTTTGAATTAGCACACATCCCAAACCATTTTTTGAAGCATCACTATAAATCACAAATCCCCCCATCTCGGAAGGAATAGTTAAAATTGGGGCAGTTACTAATTGATTCTTAAGTTCTTGAAAACTATTCTCAACTTCCTTAGACCATTCATATCTAACCTTCTTTTGGGTTAACCTATATAGAGGTTTGGAAATACTAGAAAATCCTTCAACAAATCTTCGATCACAACCTGCTAATCCAAGAAAACTACGAATCTCCGTCACATTAGTTGGTCTAGGCCAATCTAGTATAGCTTTTATCTTTTGAGGGTCAACCGACACTCCTTCCTTAGAAATGACATGTCCTATAAAAGAGACTCTAGGCAACCAAAACTCACACTTCTTTAATTTCGCATATAATTTCTCCTTCGTAAGGATTTGTAACATCGTCTCTAAATACTTTTCGTGCTCTTTAATACTCTTGGAATAAATAAGGATGTCATCAATGAAAACAACCACACAACGATCCAAATACTTCCTAAACACCCTATTCATCATATCGATAAAAGCGGTTGGTGCATTAGTTAGTTCAAATGGAATCACAAGAAATTCATAGTTACCATATCTAGTACGAAAAGCTAATTTTGAAATATCATCTTCCTTAATCTTCAATTGATGATAGCCCGACCTAAGGTCAAACTTGGAAAATACTTGCGCACCTTGAAGTTGGTAAAACAAATCATCTATATGAGGTAAGGGGTATTTATTCTTAATGGTCACCTTATTTAGTTCAAGATAATCTATACATAATCGCATCGTCCCATCCTTCTTTTTAACAAATAACACTGGAGCACCCCAAGGGGATACACTTGGTCTAATCAAACCCTTATCTAACAAATCTTGTAATTTAACTTTTAATTCCCTTAATTCTAAAGGTGCCATACGATAAGGTGGTTTCGAGATTGGTATAGTTACGGGAATAAGGTCAATAACTCTATTTCTCTACTTGGAGGAAGACTAGGTAAGTCATCAGGAAAAACATCTGGAAAATGCTTAGCTATAGGAATATCTTCTAAACTAGGCTCTTTTGTTTGCAAATCAATAAAACTGGCAAGGAATCCTTGACATCCCTTCTTAAGAAAACTACAAGCTTGCATTGCCGAGATAATACGAATGGGAGATATGATGCCTGTTCCTTCAAAACTAAATTCTGGTTGGTTAGGAATTTGAAAAGTAACTTTCTTCTCAAAAAAATCAACCCTAGCATGATATGATGCTAACCAATCCATCCCCAAAATGACTTCAAAATACCTTATGTCTAATACTATCAAATCATAAAATAGTTTATGACTACTAACATCTATATGGCAAGACTTATATACTAAGGTTCCCATCAATAACTGACCCGAAGGAGTAAACATGTGCATGCTATGATTCAAGGGTTCGGGATTATTAGAAAAGCGATTAACAAAGCGCACAAAAACAAATGAATGGGTAGAACCAGGATCTATTAAAACTTGAAAAGTTTGTGCACATATAGAAAGTGTACCTGACACTACTGCATTAGAAGCTTTTGCATCAATAAGATTAAAAACTCTACCTTGTCTTTCGTGATCCTTGTCGTCATTAAAGGTCTTTGTTGGCGCCTTCCCTTTGTTAGGGCAATCTTTTATTTTATTTCCCTTTTGGCCACACCCAAAGCAACTTCCCGTCTCCAAGTAACATGTCTACCCTATATGAATATTACCACATCGTTGGAATTTATCAACATTAAAGGGTTTGTTTACTAAAGGTTGTCCTATATTAGGTATAGTCCTAAAGGTTTTATTATTGGGGTTCCTTCCTCTTTGTTCTCCAAACTTTCTCTTTCCCTCTCTAACTTGATTATATTCTTCACTATCCTTCTCAGCTATTGTTGCCCTAGCCACCACGTCATTATATGATGTCAACTTCAAGATGGAAATTCGACTACGAATATTCAACCTCAACCCACGTTCAAACTTCTTAGCTTTTAAAATATCGGTTATCACAACATGAGGTGAAAAATGGGATAACTCAGTAAACTTTGCCTCATATTGACTAACCGTCATATTTTCTTGAACTAGACTCATGAAGTCAACTGCTTTTTGGTCTTGCACCGTTTCGGGAAAGTATTTCTCGTAGAAGATCACTAAGAAGTCATTCCAACCTATGGGATTATTCCTTTCCCCGTGTATTGTCTTAGTCATTCTCCACCAATTTCGGCTTCACCTTATAACATGAATGTTCCAAATGAAACCCGTTGTTCATCGGTACACTTAAGAACATCGAGCATCTTTTCCATCTGCGTCACCCAACTTTCTGCTTCAGTGGGGTTAAGAGTACCTTTAAAATAAGGCGGGTTCAACTTCTTGAAATGCTCAATGGTACAACTAGTTCATTCAAGATTCCTCGGTGCTCCATTATTCACTTGATGCTCCACAATCTTTGCTAGACTCTCAATCGCCTTGTATGCACCTTCCAATCCTTCCATACTTGAACCACTTGTTCTCACAGTTGATCTTGGCTTGGTCATTTTCTACAGCCATGGCCAAACATAAGACGTATTATACTAACTCAAGATTACAAATTAGAAGAACATTTATATATAAACAATTATATTTAAACTATAAGACATATGGAGGGTTATCACATAAGTCGGATATTTAATACTATATCCTATGTATGGAGACTTAAAATTAATAACGTTCGAAACTTATGTTCAGTAGTCTACGGGTTCATAACCTATGCTCCGATACCACCTCTGTCACGACCCCACCCCAAATTAGTAGTAGGGAACGAGTGTCTTGACATGCTACTAAGGCAACATATATTCTGACATAATTGTTTCCTTAAATAAGTGCAACGAAAATAAAATCTCATGGTTGTGAATCGTAAAATACTGAAAGTAAAGGAATTACGTCATCAAAGCTTTCTAAAGGAAACTTACTTTGTATTAAAAGTAACGATTAATTACGAATTTAAGACAAACTTTAAAAACTTATTACAAGGGAGCCAGACATGCTCTAAATGATAAAAGAAACATAATAATAAAAGGAGATCTAAAAGCTGAATCTTCAACACAGTCCTTTTTAGTTCCCTCCGTGAACCTACTTATTTCCTGAAGAATGATTATTTATACAACATCAGCTAAACGCCGAGTGAGAATTAATCTCCAGACATTCCAAGGTTTATCAGAAAAATTGATACTTATTCAATTTCCAACATAAAGCATATACATATATGGATCAGAATTTGCAGTAAAATATATAAAGTAAACTGGCAGTATATATTTTCAGAATAATCAATTCAGAACATAATAGATAAAATAATTGAACAATATGTCAATTATTGATTTTTTATTTTGATGTCCATGTACGCTCTTATACCCAAATAAACAGATAGTGTTACCAAATGTTTCCACCCGATAACAACACAGGCAGAAAATCATGATATCTGAAACAACGCATTATTTAGGACACACTAGAGATAAACCAGCTGGGAAGGTACCACCGAAATATTTCCACCCGGTAGTCAAGGCCAACATAGTAAGAGAGTTTCCATAGGCTGAATCAATAATTTCATAATTCAAATCAGATGTATATATCGAGAGATATACACATATAACAAACGGTGGAATAATTGGTATTAGATGTATTTTAAGGATAAAAACATTTCAAAAAATTGATATAATTTGCATAATATCATATAATCAAAATACACAAGGAATGTCACAGAGTACTCACCTAGAACAGAAATTCAAAGTTACATAAACAGAGTCTTGGATCGCTCGTTAATCTTGAGACGAAACTTCTTCTTAAATTTCCTCACACTTTCTCTCACTATTTATCTTTGATATTTCGAAATGAATTTCGTGTAACAACTGACCCTAAGGCCTTATTTACAGTTTCCCAAAGTTATTTGGGTGTTGACACGTGCCCCGATGACTAAGCATTGATTTTGGCGAGTCAGTGTGTCGCGTGTCGCGTAACGGTGCTATCTTGCAGTCTTAATTCACCAGGCCGCGACATGTGTTCTAAATTTTCTAAAGGATTGACATGAGTTTTATCCTTTCCTATAAAGGTGGCACGTGTTTGGTGGATGTGTCCAAATGAAGCACGAGGTGGAAAGCACGAGCTGTAAAGTTAGTAAGGGCATAAGGGTCATTTTACACATGAAAGGTGTTTTAGTAATTTTACACGATACATTTTCAATATTTCTTAGAGGTCCTTGAAAATATTTTATTTACAAAATGGTCCTTTATATATTTTTGTTTTAGTCCCTGAAACTTTCTTTATTTAAAAATTAAGTCCCCAAAGTTTCATAAAATTTCATTTTCTACCCCAAAACTTATCATTTAGCTTCGGATATTCCATAAGACTTTGATTTAGTACATTTTGATGAAGAAGGAGGTTATTTCAAAGTGTTTAAGTTGGCCTAACTAGCCTCCCCTTCCAACCAATCAAATTATAACACAGTGTGGTAATAGGACAAAATACAACTTAAAGGATGGACAGATTTGCCCTTATTTCGTAATTTCGACATAACTTCTTGCTCGAACCTCCGTTTAACGCACCGTTTATTGTGTTAAAAACCTAATTTATATATATACAACTTTATTGTTTTCACCTTAAGTCAATTGTTATATTATAATGGCCAAAAATAGTCTCCCATATGAACACTCTTACCGAAAACGTTAAAATTTTATATTTGTAACAAATTTGTTATTTCATGATTTATAAACGGATGATTAGACTAAAATGATACATTAACATTATTCGTATCACATATGAAATAATACAACATTTAAAACTATATATGAACATATAAAAGTGGGGTCATTACAACATCACCACGCCCCTTTCCATAACCTCAACTATTATAAGCCATCTCTACTTCACTTACTCAGCACAAACCTTCATAACCGAATCCTTCCACCAACAACTCAGATTTCCACTAACACCACAATAGCCTCCTCCACAAATTGGGTTTGATGGGTAGATGACTTGCAATGGTGCTACAAAGCCTCCAAGGACATCCTTAGTGATTTAGTCAAATACTCCATAGGAGAAAAGTTGGTTATACTTAGAGGAATAATCTTGTCCCATCCCACTTGATGTAAAATATGCCCAGGAATGTAGAAAAAGGTTTAGCAAAGATCCACAAGCTGAGGATAGCAAAATTTATCCAATTGAAGAACGGGTACAGATTCGCTCCACTAAGGAACAGACCAACGAAGACATCTAGCTCCATTTTACAAGTGCCAGTCAGTTTAGTTATCCATAGAGGAACCAAAAATCCTTGAGAGATAGAAGAAAGAAATGGGGAATACCATAAAAAGGATAGTCTGTGGGTACAACCATACAAAGCCTCTCTACCAACCACATTTACAACATCACGAGGCTTCGTCGTAGACATATACAACAATTATTTTTCTAGTTATCCAGACCATTCAATGTCTCTACCAATATAATGGCAATAGAGTTGTAGTGGTAATTCATCCATAATACTATCATAGATACCTGAGTGTCTGCACTCATACTTTCTATCATTAAGAGCATCTTGGAAATCAAGCCTAAGTCCATTGCGCTAGCAAAGCCATTGTCCCTAAAGTCCCTTTGACATACATAGTCCAACGGTGTTGGAAGGTTAATACCTACCCACACATCAGTGGTCAAGAAGCAAAAGGGGAGATATTTATCAATTCAACCAATACCACCCGAGGAGAACAAGAAAAGTCAGTCATAGTGGCAGGAACTCAATGGTCGCACCCAACATAGAAGAGAATTCTTCGTAAGTTGGGTGCACCTAGTCGAACCCAAAATGGAACATGTGGTCCTATGGGTACCAAAATAGAAAAAAACCTCTAGTAAGATCCAATTGAGTGGTTATGCCACAAACAGGCAGGAACAAGCTTAAAGCCTTATAACCAACATTATATAAGCACATAACTTCTAGGCCTTTAAGGTAGGAATCAAACAACTCTGTCATGGGAATAACTATTAAAGAAGAATAAGAATTTCATGGAAGAAAGAAGAGAAAGAGTTTAGGTATGATCAAAACCTCACCCAAAACCTACTTTTTATACTTGAATTCCTCCACAAAATGATGAAGTTGATGAACCAACATATGAATTGATGGAATCCAAGTACTAAGAGTTCAGAAAGAGGGAATTAAAGGCGAAAAAACAAATGTACCTATGTAGGTGTGATGATAGGAATGCTAAGGGGTATGGAATTCGTCACCCCCTATTTGGAAAGGTTCCCTATTCTTATTTTTTTTCCATTTTCAAAATAAGCCCCTCTCGAAATAAACTTTTTACAAAAGAATTTCCTGGGCATTCCTTTGCTTAAACATTCAAAAGATACATATTTTTCTAAACACATTCATACATTTCAAAATAAAATACCCAATGAAAAATTAAAGTGCTTATAAAATAAATCATTATCTCGAGATAATTAAAGTGCATCATTTTATATATTTGCCTCTATTTTCTTACATTTTTAGGTAAAAAAGAAAATAGAAAAGAAATAAAAAAGTGCAAAACTTTTGCGGCAAAACTTCGACTTTCTAAAACCCCTAAAGTATCCACTCCCTCCTACGATACCAGCCATAAAGGAAAGAGGAAGACACCCCACCGTTAAAGCTCAAATCGGAAGAATGGTCATCAGAAGCCACTGAAAGGGCAAGACATGAGCGAGTTGTCTTCCACACACCCTCGACTATGGAAGCCATACAATCACAAACATTGTGTAACCATGGTGTCAACACAACAATAGTCTGCAAAAAAAATAATCAAAAAGAGAGATCGAGTCAGTAGCAAGATAATGTCAGAAGTTAGAAATCAAGAATCGAAAGAAGACAAAAATCGTACCTTTAGTTGAATGTCCGCCTTTGGGAAATGAGGAAAACTATCTATCCCCACCTAAGGACGATGAGGAACCTATACATAATTACCCCCTCCAACCTGAATGTAGAATGAAGGCTTTGGATAATGCCTAAGCGGAGGAGCCTTCGCAGCCCCTACACCACTCCTAGAAGCCCAAGTTGAGGAACCAAGCACACTATTACCACCTATCGCCTTTATTGACAGAGGAGGCACACCATCCATGTTGTAGATTGATGTCAGCATCAACCATCTAGTCATAAATTCCAGGTAGTCATAGGGCACCACCGCGTCAGTATAGAGAGACTAATGCTCCCCCACCATTACAATCATCATCTCAGCCTCTACAGTCTGCCCTAGTTCCTCATGTGAAAAGGAGGTGACCTCTTGCAACACTACAATGTCACTCTCCATCACCTTCCATACCACCCTCTCGCCTAAGTACCAGGTGTACCCAAACTCATGTGGTGGAAACCACCGCGATTGAGCATGTATGCATATGACCCCCATCTCTAAGGGTAGAATGACACCTGTCCAAATAAAGTCCATCATTAATAGAAAAACAAAAATACATAAATGTAAAAATACAAAAGGCACAACCCCTAAAATGTCTAACTTGGGCACTCATGAGACAGTTCAGCACAACTCTCACATCTTTAAGGGCTAGAGGTTCCTTCAATACCCAGTTGGCTTTCCTCCACTGCATCATCCTCGACCACACATAGACCTCACTCTCTAATAAAGTCACAAAATCGATATTGTGCCTAATCACCTAATAGAATCACACCTGAAAGAGAAACAAAAATTCTTCAACAAACATCTCCATAAAGAATACACATATTAAAAAAGAATAAGAAAAAACAACAATAATAAAAAGCATAATAATAAAATTACCTCCATAAGGTACATGGCCCTTTTAAAGGTTGGCCGATAATGCAGGTTGAAAACATCTAGATAGACATACAGAGAACACAATGTTAGGCTCCCCTAGTCATATTTTCTGACCTTAGAGATTACCTAAAGATATGAAAGAAACCACAAGTGGGAGTTGTCCCCACTCTTTGCTACTAGAATGTCCCTCAGTAGGAGTAGAATGAATATACGAGCTTCCTTTCGCAACTACTGTCCGTACATGACATCAGTGGCCCTCTTCATAAGGGTATCCTTTAACAGGAAAATATTCATCGACTCTTTAAAACCCACTCATCCAATGGGCCTCAGCGCCTCCCGAATCTTCACCTCTGTTAGATGGAGATACAGGTCCAACACAATTTGATCCCCCTTGCAGGAAAACCCCAGAATCTGGTGCACGTCTATTGGCATGACCATCATATCAACCACACCCATATGGAATATGTGGGTGGTGTACCACCATCTCTCACTGATAGTGCACAACACGGTAGTCGATCGTGATGCGTCATCTAGAGCCCTCGCCAGGTATCCAAACCCGACAATATCGACCATAATCCTCACCTCATCGGGAAGCTTATCCCATACTGCCTTCACCCCTATCGTACCATGGGAACAAACTCTCATCAAAGCAATATCCGTCTACAAAATTCAAATCAATAACATAAGTCTCGCAAAATAAATTAACAAAAGTTACTCAAAAACTAAAAAAAATAGAGTAAAATTTCCAAAACAATTACTCACATAGCCCTTAGGGCTCTTCACCCAAGCGGAATGATGGAGCGCAGGCTCTTGCAATAAGGTTCGTTCATCATCAATGACCTTGGTACGGTGATACACGGTCTCTAACCCCTACCATTGTCCATTTCTTTGAAAAACTCAAAAAAAATTTGATAGAAATTTCTAGAGAGAGAAAGAGAGAGAAAATTCATTTAATGTGAGACTTCCTTTTATAGGGGATAAGGGGTGTGCCACCCGGCACTCCCTGGGTATGACATCCGACAGTGACCCTCAAAAACTTGCAAAACCCCTAGATTTTGCATGTCATGCAGATTGGCACCTATCAGCTTGTGGACCCCACCAAATTTTGTTACAAAAACTTTTATAAAATTCCAAGCAATTGATAACAATGTGAAGAAAAATTTGGTAAAATATCATAAAATCATACATTTTTCGTAAATAAATGATCAAATCTAAACACATGCATTCAAAAATTCAAAATTTCATTAAAAACATTAATAAATCCTAAAAACTCTAAAACATTACAAATAATCCCCTCAAATTGGACATTTCTCATGAAAAACATCAAACATAATAATATTTTTCGCATTTAAATAACAAATTTCAAAGTCCCAAGAAAATCCAAAATTTTCGAAAAAAGTTCTCACATCACCGCATATCATTTCCAAAGATATTTCTCATCCTCTAAGTCCACAAAATTGATTTTTGCACTCTTTAGGTCCTCAGAATTGACCTAGGCATGTAACATTAGGCTATAATTCTTTAAATCGATCTCATTCACTCTTTAGCTCCTCATAATTGACCTTGACCCTCAAAACTATGCCACTATCTTTTAAATCGGTCGCATGCACTCTATAAGTCCTCAAAATTAACCTAGGCCAAAATAATTAGGTCGTAATCCTATGAATCAGTTGCACACAATCCTTAGGTCCTCATAATTGATCTAGGTCCATAGAATTAGGCCTTGATTCTATGAATCATTAACATGCATTATTTAGGTCCTCAATATTGACATTAACCCTCAAAACTAGGTTGTAATCCTCTGAATCGATTGCGTACACACTTTTGATGTTTTGAATTGAACTCGACCCTCATAATTGTCCATGAGACTCTGAATTGGTCACCCATACTCTTTAGGTACTCAGAATTGACCTTGACCCTAATAATTTACCTCGACCCCTGAATTGGTCACCTACACTCTTTTAGTCCCCAAAACTGGACTCGACCCTATGAATTGGTCACATGAATTCTTTATGTCCTCAGAATTGACATTGATAATTGTCCTTCATAATCGGTTCCATACACTCCTTAGGTCCTCAAAATCAGACCATTATCCCGAGCATGATCAAAATCCACTCATCTCCACTGGAATTCTAGCGCACAAAAACTCAATACTCACAAATCCCATCAGGGTGTGTATCATTGGACGAACTTCGCTTATCCTAAGCTCTCCGTTTAAGAGACTCTATAGTCATCCTATTCTAGTACCCTCAGATACCTCCACATGGTCCAAACAAAGTACCTTGAAACCTAAGACCCTTAGTTCTCCTTCAAACCGTAGACAGAGGCAACCAAATTCTTATCGAGCATCGTTTAACTTTGGTCACCTAATGAACTCGAGACAGTCTTAATGCACTTTTGTAAATCTATGAATCCTTTTTTCAATAGTCCTTAACATGCATGAATCGAACACATGATTCACACTTATATTTTGCATTTTGTGGAAGTTTTACAGAAAAATTAATTTTCAGCCTGCTGATAGGCATAACCCACTCCTATAGGTAGGGAAGACTTTACTTGGCCGCCAAGTTTGGAAGGCCTAGTGATAGACAGGACAAAGTCCGTGCCGACTGTAACACCCAGGGGCATCTGGTATTTTTGTCCCTTTAGGGTTTTCTCTTTAAGAAAACCCTGACTTCACTTTTCAGGACCTCTAACCTCGTAATTCATGTGGCTACCCTATTGCATCACTTCGAAAACATTCTCTTACATTCCTTTACATCATTCCATCATTTTTTCTACCACTCACCACCACTTTCCACCACTCCAACACCATCCAAAAATTAGATTACCTAACTTAGGAAAATAAGAATCCAAATCACTTAGAAGGTATTACCATACTTTTCAATTTTGTGTCATTTCACACATTTAATGACTTTTAGCACATTTTTCTAGTTAATTCTTGTTTTCTCACCACTAATCACACTTTTTATTATTTATATATTCTTACATTTATTTTCATTAGCTAAAAACCCCCAAAAGAGGTTTTATCCTATAAATCCCAAATTATAGTTTTTTTCCTACTTTTCTCTCACTTGCAACACTTGAGCACACTTTTTAATCAATTAAGAAGAGAAACTCTAGTTTCAGATTTATGGGTTAGACCCCGCCTTATTCCCCATTCAAACTACGGAGACTTTGATGTTGATTTTGACTATACATGCATCTTGGGTTGATCTTGAGATTCGACTAATCTTTTTGATTATTTTATTTATTTAACTTTTTTCTTACTAATATTCTATTTTGTATATTAGTTGATGTAATGACCCCACTTTTATATATATAGTTTGTTTTTACACTCTTGTATTACTTCTTGTCTTATAAATTTTGTATTATTAGATATGTGGTATTATTGGCTATCAATATAACAAACCCCATTTTTAATTACGAAGAATCAACTGTAAATTGGATCAAATCGAAGTCTTATGACATATCTTAAGGTAAATAATAATAAGTTTTGGGGTAGAAAATATAATTTTATGAAGCTTTAAGGACTAAAATAAGAATAGAAAATGGGCCATTTTGTAAATAAAATATTTTCAAGTAGCTCTAAGAAATATTCAAAATATATAGTGTGAAATTACCAAAATACCCTTCATGTGTGAAATGACCCTTATACCCTTATCACGTTTCCACCACGTGCTTGTCACTTCCACCTTACACATGTTGTCTTTAGAGAGAAAGCTAAAACACTTGTCATCATTTGGTGATATTAACACTGCAAGACCACTCCGGATCATGACACTTCAGTGTTGAATAACCACTCCAAAAAGCCTAGTCATTAGACACGTGTCAACACCGTAATACTTTTGGAAACCTATAAATAGGGCCTTAGGGTTCATTTGAAACTCACATTAATTCCTTGATAATTATAGTAAGAAAGAGTGATAGAAAGCTTAGGAAATATCTTAAGAAGGAGTTCTATAATTTCGAAGAAAGAATTCATTTCATAGGTATGATTTTATTTAAATGTTATAATGTATTTTTATAGTTTTAATTTTTTGTTTTATACCTTTACTTAGTAGTTATCCTGGTAAAATACACTAAGGACTTCACTAATCAAAATTTAAAGTTTAGAAGAAATCCAAGTTGATTTTATTTTCATGTAAACTTGTTTGAAATTATATATATGCTTTTAAAAAAATGATTTTTTAAAAAGTAATTGCTCGTTATTATGGAATCCCATTTAAGTAATTCCAAAGTCAGGCCCAGTGAAATTCTGTCTATTTGAGATGGTATTTAAGTGGTGCCCCTGTGACCCTCCATTCTACTGGGAATAAATTCGAAAATGTTATGTCTAGAGGATATGGTATTTAAGCGGTGTCCCTGTGACCCTCCATCTCTACTGGGAATCGACTGATTAGGAAGAACTATGAATTGAATCCTTTAATTACGATCAATGAGTTTTAAAATTTAAGAAAATGGTTTTTAGTAATCCTTTGAAACACGTTATTATTAAAATACAATATATAGACTGGACCTTGTTTAGAAATACTTAAACCTTTATCGTATTCGTTAGATTAACGTGCAATCGAAGACTCATTATCTATAATTTCGAGCTCTATTTTAGGTGAGTACTCTATGCAATTTCTTGTGCATTTTGACTATATTATATAATGCAAACTATGTATATTTTGTGAAATGCTTTAATTCTCAAAATACATCTGATACCGATGATTCCGTTATTTGTTATATGTTTATATCTTTTAATATAAACATCTGATTTGAATTCTAAAATTATTAATTCGGCCTATGGAAACCCTCTTACTATGTTGGCCTTGACTACCGAGTGGAAATATTTAGGTGGTACCTTCCCAGCTGGTTTATCACTGGTGTGCCCTAAACAAGGCGTTGTTCCAGAAATCATGATTATCTGTCTGTGATGTTATCGGGTGGAAACATTTGGTAACACTATCTGTCGGGGTATTGGAGCGTACATGGCCACTAAAACTGAATAATTGACACATGCTCAATTATTTTATATCCTCTGTTCTGAACTGTTTATTCTGAATATATATATTATCATTTACTTTATATATATTACTTGAAATTCCTATCTCTATGTATATACCTTCTATTCTAAATTGAATAGGTATCAATTTTCTGAAAAACCCTAGAATGTCTGGAGATTGAATCTCATTCGGCTTTTAGCTGACGTTGTATAAATAACCATTTTTCAAGAAATAATTAAGCTCGTGAATAGAACGAAAAATGACTATGTTGATCTTTTAAAGCTCTTTTTGTTACCTTAAGTAGAAGTTTGTTTAATTAGATAGAGCATGTTTAGCTCTTGTGTCAAGTTGTAACTCGTTGATATTTTAATACAAATGATGTTCCCTTTAGAAAGTTCTGATGATGTAATTCCTTCACTTTCAGTATTTTATGATTCATAACCATGTGATTATACTTCCACTACATATATTTTAAAAGAAAATTTTTAAGGCTAGAATATTGGATGCCTTGATGCCATGTCAAGACACTCGTTCCCTACTATTTTTGGGTCGGGGTCGTGACAGAGGTGGTATGAGAGCATAGGTTATGAACCCGAAGACTACTGAGCATAGGTTTTGAACGTTATATATTTTATGTTTCCATCCTTAGCAGATAGTATTAAAAATCTAATTTATGTGATAGCCCTCCCAATGTGTTATATTATTTATAATTGGTCTTTTAGTTTTCAATCTTGATATAGTATAGTAGATCTTACGTTTGGCCATGACTGTAGAAAATGACCAAGAGAAGATCGTCTATGGGAACTAGTGATTCGAGTATAGAAGGATCGGAAGGTGCATACAAGGCGATTTAAAGTCTAGCAAAGATTGTGGAGCAGCAGGTGAATAATGGAGTACCAAGGAATCTTGAACTAAGTAGATGTACTATTGAATAGTTCAAGAAGTTGAATCCGCCATCTATAAAGGTACTCCTAACCCCACTGAAGCAGAAAGTTGGGTGATGAAGATGGAAAAGATACTTGATGTTCTTAAGTGCACAGATGAACCAAGGGTTTTATTTGCAACATTTATGTTAGAAGGTGAAGCAAACATTGGTGGAGGATGACTAAGAGAATATACGAGGAAAGGCATACTTACATAGGTTGGAATGATTTCTTAGTAATCTTTTATGAGAGATATTTTCCTGAAACGGTGAAAGACGAAATGGCAGCTGACTTCATAAGTCTAGTGCAAGGGAATATGACAGTTAGTCAATATGACGCAAAGTTTACTGAGTTATCATGTTTTGCACGTCATGTTGTAGCAACTGATGTTTTAAAAGAGAAGAAGTTTGAGCGTGGGTTAAGGTTGAATATTCGTTGTCGAATTTCCATCCTGAAATTAACATCATATATTGATGTGGTGACTAGGGCTACAATAGCTGAGAGGGATGGTGAGGAGTACAATCGAATTAGAGATGGCAAGAGGAAGTTTGGGGAACAAAAAGGAAAGAACTCGAATAATAGAAATTTCTTTAGGAACACATCCAATGTTGGGGGATCTAGTGATAATAAACAGTATAATAACCAGATATGCAAACAATGTGGAAAGATGCATGGAGGACGACCTTGTTACAAGGATTAAGGAGCTTATTTTAGATGTGGATGGAAAGGACATCAGATAAAAGACTGCCCAAACCCAGCAAGGGTTTCGATAAAGCCTTCAAGTGCAAACAAGGATCAAGGCAGACATGGTAGAGTTTTTGCACTTTCTGATACCCAAGCTTCCAATGCGGTAGTGTCAGGTACACTTTCTATATGTGAACAACCTTTTAAAGCTTTGATAGATCCTGGTTCTACCCATTCGTTCATATCTATACATGTATTAAATCACTTTCATAAATTGCCTGAACCCTTGAATCATAACATACACGTTTCTACTCCTTCGGGTGAGTTATTGATGGGTAAATTAGTATACAAGGATTTCCCCATAGATATTGATAGTCATAAACTATTTGTTGATTTGATAGTTTTAGACATTAGAGATTTTAAAGTGATTTTGGGGATGGACTAGTTAGCATCATATCATGCTAAAGTGGATTGTTTTGAGAAGAGTGTTACTTTCCAAATCCCTCACCAACCAAAATTTAGTTTTGAAGGAACTGGAATCATATCTCCGATGTGTATTATTTCTACAATGCAAGCCTATAGTTTTTAAAAAAAGGGATGTCAAGGATTTCTTGCAACTTTTACCAGTTTGCAGACGATAGGGCCTAGTATAGAAGATATTCCCATCGCTAAGAAATTTACGGATGTTTTTCCAGATGATTTACCAGGCCTACCTCCTAATAGAGAAATAAAATTTACCATTGACCTTATTCCTCGAACTATACCAATCTAAAAACCACCATATCGTATGGCACCTTTAGAACTAAGAAAGTTAAAAGTTCAATTAGAAGACCTTTTAGACAAGGGTTTTATCAGACCAAGTATATCGCCTTGGAGCGCTCCACTGTTATTTGTGAAAAAGAAGGATGGGACAATGAGACTATGTATAGATTATCGTGAACTGAATAAGGTAACCATTAAGAATAAATACCCCTTACCTCGTATAGATGACTTGTTTGATTAATTAGAAGGTGCACACGTATTCTCTAAGATTGACCTTAGGTCAGGCTATCATCAATTGAAGATTAAGGATGATGATATTTCAAAATCAGCTTTTCGTACTAGATATGGTCACTATGAATTTCTTGTAATGCCATTTGGACTAACTAATGCACCGGCCGCTTTTATGGATATGATGAATAGGGTGTTTAGGAAGTATTTGGATTAGTGTGTGGTTATTTTCATTGATGACATCCTTATTTATTCCAAAAGTACTGAAGAACACAAAAAGCATTTTGAGACGGTATTACAAATCCTTAGGAAAGAGAAATTATATGTGAAATTAAAGAAGTGTGAGTTTTGGTTGCCTAGTGTCTCTTTTCTAGGACATGTTATTTCCAAGGAGGGAGTGTCGGTTGACCCTCAAAAGATCAAAGCTATACTAGATTGGCCTAGACCAACTAATGTGACGGAGATTCATTATTTTTTTGGATTAGCAGGTTATTATCGAAGATTTGTTGAAGTATTTTCTAGTATTGACAAACCTCTATCTAGGTTAACCCAAAAGAAGGTGAAATATGAATGGTCTGAGGAAGTCGAGAATAGTTTTCAAGAACTTAAGAATCTATTAGTAACTGCCCCAATTTTGACTATTCCTTTCGGGACAGGGGGATTTGTGATTTATAGTGATGCTTCTAAAAATTATTTGGGATGTGTGCTAATGCAAAATGGAAAAGTAGTAGCTTATGCCTCGAGACAGTAGAAAACCCATGAGCAGAATTATCCAACCCATGACCTAGAATTAGCAGCTATAATTTTTGCTCTTAAGATTTGGAGACACTATTTGTATGGTGAGAGTTGTGAGGTTATATCGATCATAAGAGTTTGAAGTATATATTTACTCAGAAAGAGTTGAATATGAGACAAAGGAGGTGGTTAGAATTGATGAAGGATTATGATGTAAATATTCACTATCACCCGAGGAAAGCTAATGTTGTAGCTGGTGCTTTAAGTAGGAAGTCTACACCAAATTTAGCGTGTCTTATTACAAGCCATGAAGCATTATTAGGGGATTTGCGAAGTATGGAAATATATGTACGTATCTATAGCAAAAGAGGAATAATTGCAAATTTATAAGTACAACCCATGTTAATGGAAATGATCAAAATTGCACAAGTAAATGACCCATAACTGAAGAAGATTAGAGAAGAAATCATCATGGGTAAGAGAACTGAATTTGCGATACGAGATGATATATTGAGGTTTGGAAATAGAGTGTGTGCCGTGTGATGCCCAACTAAAGAGGCAAATTTTGGAGGAAAGTCATTACTCAAGATTCACATTTCATCCCGGATGTAGTAATTTGTATAGGGATCTTCAAGAAGTATTTTGGTGGAATAACTTGAAGAGGGAGATAGGAGAATTTATATCTCAGTGTTTGGTTTGTCAACAAGTAAAGGCAAAACATAAAAAACCTTCAGGATTACTGCAACCCCTACCTCTCCCTGAGTGGAAATGGGAACATATTACTATGGATTTTGTGACAGGTTTACCAAGGAGTTCAAATGGTAATGACTCTATTTGGGTAATTATTGATAGGTTAACTAAATCTGCTCATTTTCTTGAGATTAAGATTACCCATCCTTTAGAAAAGTTAGCTAAGTTGTATGTGCGGGAAATTATTAGGCTTCATGGAACCCCAATTTTAATTGTTTCTGATCGTGACCCTAGATTTGTGTCTCGCTTTTGGAAAAGCCTACAAGCATCTATGGGAACATAATTGAATTTTAGCACCGCTTTTCATCCTCAAATAGATGGATAATCTGAGAGAACCATTCAAACTTTAGAGGATATGCTTAGGGCATGTGTACTTGATCTGAAAGGGAATTGGGATGATCATTTACCATTAGTGGAATTCGCGTATAATAATAGTTATCAAACAAGTACTCAAATGGCTCCATATGAGTCACTGTATGGTAGAAGGTTTCGTTACCCTACATGTTGGGTAGAAGTCGGGGAAATAAAATTATTGGGACCAGAATTGATTCAGATCACAACAGAGAAGGTGAAATTAATACAAGACCGACTTCAAAACGCTCAAAGCCGTCAAAAGAGTTATGTTGAAAATTTACACCGACAGCTAGAATTCCAAAGAGGAGATTATGTGTTCTTGCGAGTATCGCCTACAAAGGGAGTAATACAATTTGGGAAGAAAAGGAAGCTGAGCCCAAGATACATAAGACCTTTTGAAATCCTTGAAAGGGTAGGAGCCGTTGCGTGTAAAATAGCCTTACCACCTGAACTCTCTACTGTACATAATGTGTTTCACGTATCAATGATAAAGAAATATGTCCCAGATCCAAAACATATCTTAAGTCATGAGCCTCTTCAAGTTAGAGAAGATTTGTCGTACATGGAGCATCCAGTGGAAATCTTGGACCATAAAGATCAAATATTACGATCCAAGGTTATTCCACTAGTTAAAGTATTATGGCGGAATCATTCTGTTGAAGAAGCAACATGGGAGCGGGAAGATGAAATAAAGGAGCGATATCCATACCTTTTTGGGAATTAATGTATGTAAAGTTTGGGGACCAAACTTTTTATTAGGAGGGTAGGATGTAATGACCCCACTTTTATATATATAGTTTGTTTTTACACTCTTGTATTACTTCTTGTCTTATAAATTTTGTATTATTAGATATGTGGTATTATTGGCTATCAATATAACAAACCCCATTTTTAATTACGAAGAATCAACTGTAAATTGGATCAAATCGAAGTCTTATGACATATCTTAAGGTAAATAATAATAAGTTTTGGGGTAGAAAATATAATTTTATGAAGCTTTAAGGACTAAAATAAGAATAGAAAATGGGCCATTTTGTAAATAAAATATTTTCAAGTAGCTCTAAGAAATATTCAAAATATATAGTGTGAAATTACCAAAATACCCTTCATGTGTGAAATGACCCTTATACCCTTATCACGTTTCCACCACGTGCTTGTCACTTCCACCTTACACATGTTGTCTTTAGAGAGAAAGCTAAAACACTTGTCATCATTTGGTGATATTAACACTGCAAGACCACTCCGGATCATGACACTTCAGTGTTGAATAACCACTCCAAAAAGCCTAGTCATTAGACACGTGTCAACACCGTAATACTTTTGGAAACCTATAAATAGGGCCTTAGGGTTCATTTGAAACTCACATTAATTCCTTGATAATTATAGTAAGAAAGAGTGATAGAAAGCTTAGGAAATATCTTAAGAAGGAGTTCTATAATTTCTAAGAAAGAATTCATTTCGTAGGTATGATTTTATTTAAATGTTATAATGTATTTTTATAGTTTTAATTTTGTGTTTTATAGCTTTACTTAGTAGTTATGCTGGTAAAATACACTAAGGACTTCACTAATCAAAATTTAAAGTTTAGATGAAATCCAAGTTGATTTTATTTTCATGTAAACTTGTTTGAATTATATATACGCTTTTAAAAAAATAATTTTTTTAAAAGTAATTGCTCGTTATTATGGAATCCCATTTAAGTAATTCCAAAGTCATGCCCAGTGAAATTCTATCTAGATGAGATGATATTTAAGTGGTGCCCCTGTGACCCTCCATCCCTATTAGGAATGAATCCGAAAATGTTCTGTCTAGGGGAGATGGTATTTAAGCGGTTCCTCTATGACCCTCCATCTCTACTGGGAATTGACTGATTAGGAAGAACTATGAATTGAATCCTTTATTTACGATCAATGAGTTTTAAAATTAAAGAAAATGGTTTTTTAGTAATCCTTTGAAACAAGTTATTATTAAAATACAATATGTATACTGGACCTTGTTTAGAACATATACTTAAACCTTTATCGTATTTGTTAGATTAACATGCGATCGAAGACTCATTATCTACAATTTCGACCTCTATTTTAGGTGAGTACTCTATGCAATTTCTTGTGCATTTTGACTATATTATATAATGCAAACTATTTATATTTTTTGAAATGATTTTATTCTCAAAATACATCTGATACCGATGATTCCGTCATTTGTTATATGTTTATATCTTTCAATATAAACATCTGATTTGAATTCTAAAATTATTGATTCGGCCTATGGAAACTCTCTTACTATGTTGGCCTTGACTACCGGGTGGAAATATTTGGGTGGTACCTTCCCAGCTGGTTTATCGCTGGTGTGCCCTAAGTAAGGCGTTGTTCCAGAAATCATGATTATCTATCTTTGATGTTACCGGGTGGAAACATTTGGTAACATTATCTGTCCGGGTATTGGAGCGTACATGGCCACTAAAACTGAATAATTGACACATGCTCAATTGTTTTATCTCCTCTGTTCTGAACTGTTTATTCTGAATATATATATTATCATTTACTTTATATATATTACTTGAAATTCCTATCTCTATGTATGTACCTTTTGTTCTAAATTGAATAGGTATCAATTTTCTGAAAAACCCTGGAATGTTTGGAGATTGAATCTCATTCGGCTTTTAGCTGACGTTATATAAATAACCATTTTTTAGGAAATAATTAAGCTCGTGGATAGAAAGAAAAAGGACGATGTTGGAGATTTAGCTTTTAAAGCTCTTTTTGTTACCTTAAGTAGAATTTTGTTTAATTAGATAGAGCATGTTTAGCTCTTTGTGTCAAGTTGTAACTCGTTGATATTTTAATACAAATGAAATTCCCTTTAGAAAACTCTCATGATGATGTAATTCCTTCACTTTCAGTATTATAAGATTCATAACCATGTGATTATACTCCCGCTGCATATATTTTAAAAGAAAATTTTTAAGGCCAGAATATTGGATGCCTTGATGCCATGTCAAGACACTCGTTCCCTACTATTTTTGGGTCGGGGTCGTGACAGTTTATCTATGATGACTTGATTTCAAACCTTTTCAGCGATCCCGTTCACATGCTTATTCACTTTTTCATAGTGAGTTACGATTCAAAGTGTCACTCATAATCTATCCGTTTTCACTTATTTTTATTACTTTTAGAGGTATCGTTGACATACGTATTCACCTATTCATAGTGAGTCATGATTCGGTGTGTCACTCATACTTTTGCCACTTTTACTCTTTTATCAATTTGTTTAGCTGTCCCATTGGCATGTGTATGAACTCTTTCGTAGTGAGTCATGATCCGTCGCATCGCTCATATTTTGGCTATTTTATATTTTTATCTTTATTTTAGTTTTAATCCTTAGAATGATTCATTCCCATACTTTCCATGATGCGAACACGATGATTTCTCTCCTCACTCATTGTTCACATATATATTTTCACCCTATACAAATTATACACATGTATACATTTTTTAGGAGAAAGAGAGTATTTTTATAGACCAAGAGAGACTGAAATGGGGGAATAGGGGCCTAACATCTACCCATTATGTAACTTAGTTCGTGAGCCCTATTTGGTTTAGTATGTATTAGTTAGTCTTTTAGTCTTTCTCTTTGAAGATGGCTACTTATTTTTCCCGTTTTGAGCAAAAAAGGCTAGTGACTCCATTCTTTACACTTTTATGCACCCTCGATGAAGGCCGCTTCATGTCCTCTATAGCCCGCAAAACTTCTTACAACCGACAAGGAGGGTATTTTCCCCTTTTCCTCTTCCATATTAGAGACTGGATGACTACACAACTTTCCCTGTCACATTACCTATTTGCTTTAGCTTTATCTCTTTTCACATCGCAAATACTAATTTTTCCATTTAGGAGCCTTTGAGCTCTATCCAGTCTCAGTTTCACTAGAAGTTTTACATCAATCTTCACCCTAAATCTTGGGAAATCCATTTTACCCATTATTGATCTCTTTAGTTAAGTTTAATTGAGATTTTGAAGATTTGGTTTGTTGATTTGAATTTTTCTAGAATTTATTCTATGATAGAAATATTTAGTTTCTTGATATTAATTGGATAAATTATAGTAGTTCTAATGCTAATATATGGAATTTCACCCATTTGAATGTCAAAAAAATTGCATTAAGGAATGTATGATTTTAATCGAAACTGGCCTAGTCACTTTACTTGTTGGTTTAACTTTCTCTATCATATTGTAAAATCTAGTTTCCCATTTAAGAACTTTTGAGATCCATCCAAGCCCACTTTCACCTAAAGTTTGGCTTCAATATGCATCCAAAAATCTTGGTAACTACATTTTTACCCGTCATCGATCCTTGAGAATGCAAGTGCGAGTTCTAGGGTATATATTGATAAAAATCATATTTCAATTTCAACCAATTAACCGAGTGAGAAATTAATCAATTTTAAATTAAGCACCAATTAAACATACCTCGTGAATACTATTAACCAATTTTATCTTTCCTAATCATGCATCTTGGTGATATTTTCATGAATAAAATCAACAAACCACAACATTTCAATGTACGGGGAAACCCCACAATGGGAAAAATCTCGAACGGCCTAGCCTATGCAAATTCACTATGCTATAAGATTTATACAATAGTGATAGACATACCTACTTCACTTGATTTGATGACTTCAAGCCTTGATGCAGTCTTCACTACTTGAACCTTTTTCACAATGACATCGTAGGAACCCACCCATGATCTTCATAATGTGTGCACCTTATGCATCTCGGTGTCCATTGATCTTTGGGTTGCAAACCATCACCGCAGTCACACCGATCCAACGTGCTAACAAACTCTCTAAAAAATGTAGAGTAAACTAACTTGATGCAGAAAGTTAAGATCTCAAGCTAGGATATTATCTCAATTCTTGGATCTCAAGCTTAGGATTAAATGTTGTGAAATAGGCTTTTATATTTGCTCTTGAAAAATAGTTTTCGAAACACTTAAACTTAAAACTCTTGGTATGCCCTTGTTTATATAGATTTTTGTAAAAGGAAGCCGACACACACTCGAAGCGAGTCATTTGAATGAAGTCTAATCTCGTTCAAATGATCCTAGCAACGTCGTTCAAACAAGAACCAAGGTCATTTGAACAAGATACCAAATCTTGCTAGAACAGAGATTATGCAAACTTTAAACGAGACCCTATCGTATTAGCAAAAATTTTGTTTGAAGATTGTTTGAAGTTCGTTCAATTGAACACCTCAAGCTCATTTGAACAGATACAACTCATCCAAATGAAACCAACAAACTTTCTTGAATGACAATAAAGGACATGCGAGCGACTCTCCGAAACAAAAAATATTTTCTTTTAAAAAATAGCCTCATCAAAACATTAAATAGACTAATTGAAAACCCATGGATCAACATAATATAACATTCATACCTTTCTTGATGTCCCAGGTTAAAGATGAAACTCAACATGATTTGATGTAGCCTTAACACGTGCTGATGCATGTATGTGATGCATCATAGGCTTGAAGGATAAATGGAACAAAATCCTAGCCTAATACTCAAACAGTTTTGTCCAAACGGAATGAAGCCAATATTAAAAATTTTACAATAAATTATATAAACTTGACACGTGAAATTTTTTCCTTTTTAGGAAGAGGGATATTACTCAATGGCCTGAAAAATGAGATATATAAAGATCAAAGCAAGAAAAGATAGACAAATTTGTAACACATCTACCAATACAAACAAAAAACAAAGCAAAGAAAAAATTTAGACTCTTAGGAAATAAGAAACAAGGCACTACCATTAGAAAGATCCAATTTAGTTCTAATAGAGGGAAAATCCCACTTATCCATTATGAGACGACCATACGTAATGAATGGAAGGTCGTACTTATCAATTATTCCTAAAGAAGAGGCATTAGATTCGAATTAAGCTAAAGTGTTAGCTATATTGTTTGGTTCTCTATAGCATTGATACATAGAACAATTCATCTCTTTAATTTTTCCTTAGCAAATAGAATGAATATAGAAATAATTCCAAGTCACTTTGACCAATCCAAGAATGGATTTCACAACTATTTATTAATCCAATTTGATCTCCGCTTGATTAATGCCTAATTCCCAAACCAACTTGAAACCATCAAGAAAAAGCACATGGTTATGCTAAAATATTAGATTTGATACCATAGAAAATAGAAGAAGCTCCTATGAAATCCCCTTTTTGACCTCTAACACCACCAGCACCTCTAGTAGAGCTTGGTTTTCCTTTAGAACTACCATCGCAGTTAAGGTTATAACACATACGTTTTGGAGGAATCCATCTAACAATAAGCATATTTCTTTGAATTAGAGGATATGAAACATTAAAATAGTAATTATTGTATGGAGTAAGTTTGGATGTTTTTATACTTAAGCACATGTTCCATAAAAGACATCACATTGTTAATAACCATAGGTCCATAAGGAGAAATAACATAAAAGCCCTATTTCTAGCTTTCCATAGCTCCCAATATATAATAGAAGGAAAGATATAAGTAATAATACTTTTAATTGAGTAAGAATTGGCATGAATCCACCAATTATTCAGTCTAAGCTGCATGAGAGATGTCGACATAGGAATCCCAATCTCACGGTTAAAATGTGAGCTGCTGGACAGTTTCCATATTTGGAAACTTTTCACAGCATTTACACTTTGAACAAAGTTTAACACCATGTTTGATAATCCGCTCATTAGTGGGGATAAGTCTCTGAAGAATCCTCCACATGAAAACATATATTTTAAAAGGCAATTTTTGGTGTCAAGTATGGGAATAGAAAGAATGATCTCCTATTTTTCTAACACACTTCAAAGAAGATTAACAGAGAAAAGACTAGTATAATTAATCTCCCAAATGGAATTTCATCCTTCTGAGTAGTGGGATGGATCTTAGTAATCTCTAAAAAGACACTAGAATTAAGGAATGAACAAAGAATAGTTAGAACCCAATTATTATTAAAGATGAATGAATGAACCATTTGAGGGCAGTGGGGAAGAGGGTCTACAACATTAACAAGACAACAAATTAGAAGCCACTACTCTCTCTAGAAATGGAAAAGACCTTGCACTTTAAATCTAATTAGAGAAGTACTTATCCAAGTATTAGAAGCATAACCACTGCATTTACATACCAAAGGATGTTGATTTTTATAATATTTGGAAAACATGAATGATTTACAAAGGGACTTACTAGTTTCTAATTTCCATCATAGTTTTGCACTCGGAGAATTTGTGATATCATTAAGAGATCTTAGACTAATGCCACCTTCAGTAGTAGGTTTACAAATAGCATACCAATTTCTCCAATTAAGTTTTTTTGTAAGAGTATAGTATACTCGATGTTCTTCATAGAATAGATTGTCTGAATTCCCTGACCAAAACATATTTGAGTTTTTGTCAGCTCACCAAAAATCTTCATCAACAAATTGGAATCACTCAATACCGAACATCAAGTACACCACTTAGGAAAATGTATACACTTACCGGACTTCAACTCACCATAGTTAATTTCTTTGATAATTGGAAAATCTTTTTAATTATCCTTAGTTTTGTAATCTTATCAAATACACATGAAAATATACTTTTCATATAGAAAAATATATTTTCTAAAGAATTGCATCATTTTTGTATTTTAAGTATGAGTGTTCATGTGAGAAGTGAACATACTTGTATTTTGACTCAAAACATATCTTGAAAAATCTTCTAAAGGAAAACTGGACAATATCTCTGGACACATGTGAGACCTGCCTCGCCTCAGCTTATCCGTAATGATGACTTGCCTTGCTGTAGTGAAACTTGACGCTGACATTTTCTTGTCCATAATTCAAAAATCTCAAGACAAAGGTGCAACTTACTTCGCAATAGTTCCGCCACAACGATGGTCCTCCTTACTGCAGCGACACTGTCTCGCTGGTTTCTTGTGTTCCCAATAAAAAAGTCTAGTCTAGTGCGCAACATGATCACTTCAGGTTCATCGCAGTGATGCAATAGCTCGTTGAAGTGACCTTACAGTGACACGCATCTGACAATGCTCAGAGTCACTTTTACACAAGATCTTTCTTTAAGACCTTTTTAGTTAGTGTGTCGAGTACAATTTTTTGGTTGACTAAGACCTTAATGTGACTACTCGACATCTTAAGAGTGTGATGCCTAGTATTTGAGCCTTTAAACATTTTCAAATCAAAATCCTACAAGATAGTGTGCTTTCTACTCTTCCAAACTAAGAGTGAGAGCTTTGAAAAAATATTTTTGCTGGTAAATACATTTCATATATTTAGAGCTTGTTTTTTCACTCCTCTTCTTTGAGTTATTTTAAACAATTATTTCTAATAGAGGTATATTTTCTTACCTTCTTTCTAAAATATAATCTTCATTGGTGAGTAAATAGTTTCTCTTCATGGCTTTGGAAAACTCATTTTGATATTTAAAGAACTACACGTATGTACACACCCTAACACACATATCAATAGGATTCCCTTAAGGATCCTAGGTGTAGCATTTTGGTTGCTTGAATGTTCCATCCCAAAACAATATAAGTTTCTTCTACTTTTGAGAATAAAGTTTAGGACAAAGGATTCAAAGGCATTGGTTCCGGACCAAAATTGGTCGTGGTTGTGCAACATACTCGAGATGCTCACGCTCTCTACTGAGAATATGGTGGGAAAAAGTGTCTAGCTGGTTGTAGTGTCGTGAGGTTGTAAGTCTATTTCTTATAGTTGTGAAACTCTACCATAGTGGATTTGTCATTCTTATCGGCCTAAGGTTTTCCCATTAGTGGGTTTTTCCCTCGTACAACTAGTCTGATGCTTAGTTTACTCTTTTCGCATCTTTTAGACTCACTATCTTAATTAAAAAGATAAAACTTAAGAGATTCTAGAACTTATCATAAACTTTTGGATTGTTAAACCCTTTTGTATATTAACAATTTTTTTCTTATAATAGGTGAATTAATTTTTATTTGGGTAGTTATCATTGAGAGGCATATTCCGAATTGGTATCAGAGCGGGTCTCCGAGTTGTAGGTGCAAAAACCTTAGTATAAATCCTTTTTTTGTGCAATAAATAAAATTTTAGCCCTCCGACCTCCTCTATTTGATGGTAGAAATGTTTTGTATTGGAAATATTCTATGATAATATATTTAATGGGTATGAATGACCATATATATAATAGTGTGATTGTGGGATGGACTTGTCCCAAAACCATTGTTAATGACGTCTAAATCGATAAGCTTAGATCTAGTTGGGATGATAATGATTTAAAGGAGAGTGGGGGGAACATAAAGGAACTTAAAACTATTTTTGGTTGCGTGTCCACGAGTGAGTCTAAATTCATATCTACATGTGCAATGTCTAAGGAGGTATGGGATTTTTTACAAATGATCTACGAAGGTACCTCCACTGTGAAGTATTCCAAGCTTCAATGAATCTTTACCCATTTCAAACTTCTTACCATGAAGGATAACGAAACTTTTAACGAGTTCTATTCTGAGATTAACGACATAGTTACCTCTATCTTTTCTTTGGGGAAGACTGTAAAAGAGAATAAAATTATTGATAAAATCATATGGTCTCTTCCCCTTAGGTTCTGTGGAAAAGGGGATGTCATTAAAGAGTTTCGAACCTTGCTCTCTAAGTTAATGCGTGTAGATGAATTGGTAATCTCTCTCCAAACCTATAAGGAAAATTTGTCTTATCGCCAAGGAGTGCCTCCTAAAAAAGGATAAAAATATGGGTTTTAAGGCTAAGAAGGCATCTCTCGATTTTAGTTCCCATGTTGTTAGTGAGGATAATATGGCATTTCTTATTAAGTTTGCCAAGAAGTGGCAAAAATGATATCAGTCTAGAGGCGCACCCAAAACTATCCACCTATACTTGAGATTAGTCATGGAAGTGGAGAAAAGAAAAATGAATACGTGTGGTGGTCGAAGGATAATGTCGAAGCACTATCCCTCAAATATGAGTCATGATGGTAAAAATACGTATATAAGGCAACTTTAGTGATGATGACTTGGACTTCGAAGATAACTCTCAAGAATGCAACTATGTCGTATTTATGGCAAGAGAGAAATTCGACGAGTTTGATGATTTTAGGGAATTTGATGTTCCTCTTCCATTAGTGAAGAAATGACTATTTCTAGCCCCTATTTGAGCACTGTTGAGGAAGAAAAGGAAAATAATTTTCAAGGGGACTTTGTTAAGAATTATGAGGAGTCCATAGACCTCTAAAGGCATAACATGGAACTCTCCACGAAGTTAGTCAATGACGTGAACCAAATGTCTATAATGAGTGAGATATGTGTGCGTGATTTTATTATTCCACATGTGAGGAAAATTTCCTATTGAGTCAATTGTAAGTGTTGGATTAATTTTGGACAAAACTCCTTCAGTTCTATGATGTAAGTTATTTTTTACCTTTCAAGCCTATGACATTAATGTTGAAGACGTAGCGGCCAAGTTAAAGAATAACACATCCAATGTCGTGTTTCGTGTCTTTTGTTCGTCATCAACAGTCCAAGGATCTCTCAGGTATGGATGCTTATATTATGTTGCTACTTGTAAATTTATTATTAGGTGATGTAATTTTTATCAATTTGTTTTTGAATTCATACAATCGAAAGATTTTGTTCTCGGACACCATTCCATAGAAAAATCATAACTGATTAAAAAAATTAGAAAAATAAAAAACTGGAGGCCACATGTTCGTATTGAAAATATCTAGCTTCCCAAGGGTCATTAGAATGACTTTTTCTTCTCGTTCAAATGAGATTACATTATCATTCGAACGAGATATTGAATGTGGTTCCTTTTTATACTCGTTGTGTTCTCATTTGATTTGTCATTCAAATGGCTTCATTCAACCAAGTTTTCCAGGTCGTTTGAACAAGACTTCAAATGAGATTTCTTTTAAACTCACTATTTTCTCATTTGATTTGTCGTAAGAACGACCTTGGAATGTCGTTCGAACGACCGGGTAACTTTTTTGCAAAAAATGGCAGATTTCAACAGTTTTTTCTTAAAACCTCCCACTTCTTTCCTGCCCATTTATGTAGTGAAGGAGTTAAAACTTTGTAAGACTTTTCCACCTCCTAAGAAAAGAAATCTTTAAGAAAATTCCCTTGAGTTTTTGTTGATTCTAATTGATTTAATTTCCAAAAACAAAAACTAGCCTACACCCATATTGTTTGTATGATCTAAGTTTTAACATGATATTTGTTTGGGATAATTTTTGGAACTTGGTTTTATTCTTTACAATATAGAGATTATTTCTTGCAGTGGATTCCGTGCTCATGGATTTTCATACGATGGACTTCGTGTGCGTGACACTATCATTACCCTATCGGTGGACTTCGAAACGTAGGTGGAATCCTGCATTGTCATTGGTAGAGGTGGATGGAATGAAGAGGGTCAGGGCTTGCAAGGGCGTCGAGTCGTTATGTAAGTATTCTGTCGTGTCCTTTTGCAATTCCGTACTTAGTGGACTTGTGGCTGGGTCGTCCAATATTTTTTCGTTGTGGGGTTTCCTTGTACATCGCAGCGTTGTTGTCTTTATTTTATCTTGAAACTTCATCTAGATGCATGCTTAGGTTTAATAAGATAAAATTTGGCTTAACCACAAAAAGTTATTTAATTGGTGCTTAATTAAATCGAGTAATTTTGGTCTACTTTAATTCAAGTCGAAATTATTAATTAGACAAAATTCTTGTTAATCTTGAATTAAGCATGTTTTAATTTGGTTTGTGTATATTTGATTAAAGTTGTGCTTCAGAAAAAGATAATTTAATTTTTGAAAGAAATTAAAAATTAGAAATATTTAGTGAACTATCCCTTTAGAAGCTAAAAATTGATATTTTTCGGGAACGTACGTCCCTTTAAGTGGTATCAGAGAGGGAACACTAATTTACCATGTTAGGTCCTTTGGATTTGAATATGGAAATTTTTTCATTTTTGAGGTTTACAGTTTTTGATGGTTCTAACTACGCATACTGTAAAGCGCATATGAGGTCTGCACTTAAATCGTTAGATGAACATGTTTGGCTATTGATTGCTAGAGGATGGTACCCACCAACGTGTCTAGTAGGAGAATATTGTATTCTTAAACCCGTAAAAAGATGGAATGAATATGAGATTAAGTTAGCAAACTTCAATTCTTGAGGTTTAAATGCTCGTTTTAGTGCCGTTTCATCGGAGGAGTTTCATCAGATTATGACATGTGAAACGTCTAAGGAGGCTTGGGACATACTCCAACTCACCCATGAATGTACTAGTGCTGTTAAGGCTTCTAAACTCCAAAACCTCACCACTCAATTTGAAACCATCAAGATGGTAGAAAATGGCCTTTTGATGAGTTATATGCTAGATTGTTCGATATTGTGAATTCGTCTTATAATTTTAAAGAGAAGATACCCGACAACTGTGCCATAAAGAAAATTTTGAGGTCATTACCCGATATGTTTAATCCTAAAATGGTTGTTTTAAATTATTTAGGAACTTTTAACTCTACGAAGCTTGAAGAGATTGTAGGTGACTTATAAACTTATGAACTTGACATGTTTACCTCCAAGGATATGAAGAGTAAAGATAAGGGCATAGATTTGAAAGCTTGGAAGGAGGAAACATCAGTATCACATGATGAGTTTGACATCAACTCGGATGATATGGCTTTGTTCGCTAAGAAATTTAGAAAATTCGTTAAGTTTATTAAAGAGAAACTTAAAAATGATTATAACAAGTTTGATAGGTCTAAGTATAATAAAGCCGAAAAACTCTCCAAATATTGTAATGATGATCTTAAGAGGGACGAGTCAAATAGATATTTTGGTTATGAGGGGTATGACCATAGGTAAGCCGAGTGTCCCACAAAACTAAGGAAGGAGGGCAAGCAATCAATTTCATATAATGCCACCCTTAGTGATAGTGGACTGGAAGAGGGACCCGATTCACCCATTGAGTATAAATTCTTTGCGTTCATGGATCATCATGTGGGCATTGATAATGAATCTTTCCATGAAGATATTTCTTTACGTGACACTTTTGAGGCCATTATTTGTATATCCCATCCGTTTAATGGTAGAGAGTAGAGAAGATAATGAGAATAAAAAGGAGGAAGAGGAAAGTGAACTCAAAGTTTCCTTTCGTGAGTTGTATGCAGAATCCATGAAATTGAAAAAGGAAAACTTGAAGTTGGAAGCTAAAATGAGAGAACATGCCATAGGTGGTGGTGAAAGTGTTTTAATTGAAGATTTTAGGGCATGTGAGAGAACCCTTCGAGAGAAGTTAGAGTATGTTGAAGGTGAGAGAGATAGTCTTCGAGGTTTAATGGAGTCTACGAAGAAAGAGCCTCTTGATTTTGAAAAGACTAGGAGTATGCTTAGATCTAGAATAGTGGAGCTTGAAGAGAGATTAAGAGACTCGAGTAGTGTGAAGTTTTGATTTGGAGGCTAGGTCCAAAAAATTGGATAAAATGTTAAGCACAACCCAAATAAAAAATGATAAATGTTGTATTTTCTTCAATACTCAAAATTCTTTCGCTAATAAATCCAAAACCATGATTTTGAGAGAATTAACTAAGAATGATAAAAAAGATCAACCCTTAGGTACTACTTCACACCGTGTTTTCACTTGCAGTTATTATGTTAGGAAGGGTCACCTTTGGAGGGTTTGTTTCAATCTTATAAATGTTCCTAGGAAGTCCAAGAGTAGAGTCACCAAGGTCACCAAAATCCGAGAGCGTTATTTTACACCTATGTGGGTTAAGAGATCCGATTTGGAGGCTTTACACGATAGACTTTATGATTCTTATTCCCTTGCACATGATACCTCCCTGATAAATCTAAAGGTTGATTATGTTATCTTTGTTTACATACATTAGATGTGCTTAATCATACATTCTTGCTATTTATATGCTTGTTAATCATATTCTAGTTTATGCTTCATCACATATGTTTTGCTAGAATCATAACAAGGGCATCTTTTGTATTTTTTTGGGTCTTATTTAAACAATACAAAACGATTTTGTTTGTTCTTTGAGTTTTCTTTGTTTATTAAATTTGAAAAACTCAAAAATATTTTTTTGTGTGTATTTTAGTTTTACACATTTTATATGGCATGTCCTTGTGTTTGAATCATATATCATTCCCCGCTTTCATGTGGCTAGAACTATTGGTTATGAATTTCAATGCTGAAAGTGTTCTTTATCATGATTGCGTGAAATAGTTTGACTTTGATTTTCCTAATGGATTCTCTTTTCATATGCCTCCTCACACCCATGTACGAGCTCTTTTGAATGTTAACTTCACATGTACATTTGAGTTTTGTGAGATGTTCTCTCATCAATTTTGTCAACTGCATGTTTTGTGACCATGAAGGATTTATGCATGTAAGAACCGTTGCGCATGAAAGTATTTTGAACTGATTAGAAAATAGATGAGGGTGCATGGGAAAGGGCTACTAAAGGAACAAATCTCCTTTGCGTGAAAGCCACCATTGGCAAAAGCCTAAATAAGTGTGGCATTGTAAAAAGTAGGCACGGCCAACATAGTTTATTTTGACATGATCATTCAAAAGAAAAGAAAATAATTATTATTTATGAGGGAGTTTGGATGGAAATATCAATGGGCTTTCACAATGACAATGAATTCTAGTTATGCTTATTTTGTCATGACGCCATTGATTTGTAGAATCATCAAAATTCAAGGCTTGTGTGCATTGTTCTTGTTTATTCTTTAATCTCACTTTATCTTTTCACATGAGGCTAAAACTAATTTTGATAAAGTTTTGCAATAAAATATAACACCTTGAATATGTTTAACTGATTGGGTCATAATTCTATTATATCTAGTTCACACCCCTTCACTCCGTTTATCACATGTTTATTTAGACACATTTATTCCATATGATTGTGAAAAGCTTATTATGTTTAGTGTCTTGTGTGATATTTATATCTATATATATGTGCTTGTGCTTTATTGATATCTTTGTGTATATTTATATATATGGTATCGTTTATTTTGAGTCTTTGCTCTGTCATCTAGTCCTTGTATACTATTGGTTCAAATAGGTATCTATCTTGTTGTAACTTTTCATTGATATCCCATACTTATCTTAGTAAATTTTAGTTGGTATCATTTTTCTATCGCATCTTAGTTAGTATCTATTGATCTTTGTATGGATTAGTTACTTCTTTGTTGTCTCGTGTATCACTATACACAATTGCATGATATACTTATTTTTTCATTATGCTTATCGCTTGTTTCATTTAGCAGGAGAATTGAATTTATTAGTGAGAAATGAGTTATTTTATGCATCTTAATCTTTGTCTATTCTTGAACAAAAAGGGGGAGAAATGGTATCTAACTCTTTTAATTTAGGGAGATCTAACTTAGGGGGAGATGTATTTCTTAGGTATACATTGTTAAACAAAGGGTAAGGATTTAATTATGTAATTTATATTATTATATTCCCTATGCGTTTGATGGTGTGTTTAAGTGTGCATGTTTTCCTCCATGCGGCAAAGTTTTTAATGCAAATCATCTAAACATATAATCAAGTGTCTATATTTTTTATTTTGGGTTCGGATTGTGTTTTTTAGATGAGTTTGATAGCCCATAGGTTTTTAATTTTAGTTTCATCCCGGAATATCCAAAGGGGGGGATTTGTAAGGACAAATTTCCAAATGATTCAATTTGTAAGTGTTGGATCCATTCCGGAGAAAACTCCTTGAGTCATAGGATAGAAGTTATTTTAAACCTTTCAAGCCTATGAAATTAATGTTGAAGACGCAGTATCCAAGTTAAAGAAGATCACATCCTATGATGTGTTATGTGCCTTGTGTTCATCATTAACAGTCCAAGGATCTCTCAGGTATGAATGCTTATATTATATTGAGACTTGGAAATTTATTATTGGGTGTTAGAATTTTTGTCATTTTTTTTTAAATTCATACTATTAAAAGATTTTGTCCTGGAACACCTTTTCGTAGAAAATTCATTACTAATTAAAAAAAATACGAAATTGGTAACCACCTGTTCGTATCGAAAATATATAGCTTCCCAAAGGTCATTGGAACAACTTTGGTTTCTCTTCAAACGAGATTCCCAGGTCTTTCGAACGAGATATCAAACGAGATTCCCTTTTGAACGAGATATCAAACGTGATTTGTTGTTCAAACAAGATATTTCTTTTAGACTCACTATCTTCTCGTTCGATTTGTCATTCAAACGACCCTGGAATATCGTTTGAATGATCGAGCATATTTTTTTTGCAAAAATGGTAGTTTCAACAATTTGTTTCTTGAAACCTCCCACTACTTTCCCACCCATTTATGTAGTGCAGGAGTTAACATTTTTGAAAAACATATTCCAACTCCTAAAGAGCGAAACCTTCTAGGAAAAGTCCCTTGAGTTTTTTTTTTATTATAATTAATTTAATTTCCAAAAACAAAAACTAGTCTATGTCCATATTTTTTGTATGATCCAAGTTCAACATGATATTTATTTGAGATCATTTTTGGGCCCATGCTTTATTCTCACTATAGATATTGTTTCTTGCGGTGGCTCGTGGATTTGCATACTGTTGACTCCGTGTGCGTGACGGTAGCATTGCCCATCGATGGACTCTGAGATGTAGGTGCACTCTTACATTGTCATTAGGTAGAGCAGGAAGGAACGGAGACCGTCAAGGATTGCGAGGGCGTCGAGTCATTGTGTAAGTATTCTGCCGTGTCCTTTTGTAAATTTGTACTTAATGGACTTGTGGCTAGGCCATCCGAGATTTTTTCCATTGTGGGTTTTCCTTGTACATTGATAAGCACCCAAAAGTGTATATTTCATACCCTGAATAGATGCATTTTAGTTGCTAATTTTCGGCAATTTGGGTCTTATATGCTTAATTGTATACTGTGCAGGCTTGATTGCAATTGCGGTGTCAAAAACGTTATTTCAAGGCAAATTGCATCAAGAATGGAGTTAAATACCCTATCCCGTACCTTACTCGACCCTAAACCCAACCTAAACCTACACCGAACCCCGTGCGTGTGTTGTGTTGTTACTTTTATTATTTTTCAGATTTTTAGTTTGAGTCATTTTTATTTTTAGGATTTATTTAAAATTTTCTAGGTTTTATTTTCTATTTTTCTATTTCTTTTTAAATAGTGTGATTTTATTTTGATTTTGATTTTTATTAGTTTTTAGTTTTTAGCCTTATTTTATTAGGATTAGTTTTTTTAGGAATTCATTTATTTTTAGTTTTATTAGATTTTACATTTTCTTTTTAGGATTTTAGTTTTTGTTTTAATAGATTTTAGTTTTTATTTTCATTTTTTATTTGAGTCTTTATTTTATTTTTAGAGTAGGATTTTATTTTTAGACTTTTATTTTTATTAGTTTTATTTTTTTAGTGTTATTTGTTTTTAAGGTACAAATTAAACACACTCACACCTTAATACCCTATACCATACCTTACACCAATACCCCCTTACCCACACCCTATTTCCCTACACATTACTACACCTAATCAAACTCACAATCTGAAAAATGCCACTTAAGACGTTTAATGTAGGATTAAACTGTTAAAATGGCTCCGAACTGTTTGTTAAAGAAACTCTTTAATCAAAACAAAACATAACACAAGATGTGTTTAAAAAGATTATAAATAGAGTTTGAACGAGTTATTTCAGATCTAGAATGAACTAGTTTTGAAAAACAAAACTAAAACTATTAAATCAATTCATCTTAGAAGAAGGTGATGAGAGTATGAGAAAGTGAAAAAGTAAATTTTTAATGTGGTAAAACCTCACCCAATTGAGGAAACATCCACGGTGACCTCTACGTCACAAAATAAAAATTCACTAAAACAGAGTAATAAATTACAAGCTATGTAACAATCAAACCACACAAACAATCCTAAACTAAGTTCAGAATCGTCACCAACTCCTATGGATTAGATCTGACTTCTCTCAAGGTTGTTGTTGTTGATGTTCTCTTCAGCTTCGTAATCTTTACTCAATTCCATCTTTACGTCTACTCAAACCAGTTCAAGATCAGTCAACCAACACTTTAAGTGTGGTAGAGTGAAAATGTAGTGGTGATGTGCTCTCTAACATATGCATGCAACATACTCACACTTAATACAAATATAATGATTTATCAAATTAAAAAATCACTAGATATACAAGATGTTCCAAAATCAGTTTAGTCATAACTAAATCAGACTTTAAACCTTTCAAAATAACCGCAGATGAAGAGGAATCTTATTGTGAAATATCCAAGATCCTAACACTTTCTTATTTTAAAAATAGTAAAGACTGAAAGTGCAATCCCCAATCAAGATCTCAAAACTAGATCTAAGTCTGATTGCTTGAGTAAAATGAAATAATAATGAATATTGTTGGTTTAGGGTTTGAAAACATAAAATCAGTTTTAAAATAACCAACAAGAAAGATTTCTCGAAATAAGAAATCAAAACAATAAACTATCTATGTGATTTGTATCACAGAGATGAGATTTCAAGTTTCAATGTAGAGAAACTAAGAACTCTACCAACGTGACTAAGTTGGAAGGATGATCAAGAAGAAGAGAGGATAACTTCTCAAAACACGAACTAAACCCTCAAAGGTTTAACTCTTAGAAAAGGATTTCTAGTTTGGATTTGACAAAGTTTGATTAGGGTTTTTATTTCTCTTTCTAATCTTTCTCTCTCTGCTCTCTTTTTTTCTCAAACGAGGAACTAACTAAAATCTCTAAATGCCTCACAGATGGCATCTATTTATACTAGACGTAGAAGGATCTGGAACAACGATTCAAAATCAAGGGCTGAGATTAAATGAGGTTCAATCGATGTAAATCCAAGGGTTCACAAGAAGCGGTGCAAATAATCAACCCCGATTGGTTGAAGCTAATTCACTTGTACTGATTCTAAACACATGCAAACCGTAGATTAACTCGATCCAAGGGTTTAAAGTAAGTCTCAGATATGTGAGAGATAAGAAACACAAATCAAACTACTAAATGTGTAATACGTGTAGGCTCAAGATCTATTCTTAAACGTGTGTTTTTAGGTTTCTAATTAATCTCAGTTTTACCCACAAAAGTTTCTATCGCTTTAGGATTCTATCCAAGATAGTTTTAAGGCATAAAAAGTAATTACAAATCAACCCTAAAACTTTATTAAGTCCCAATTTTAATTTCCAAAAATTATTTAAAATTCTTAGAAAATGTTAAATAAATCCCAAAAATTATTAAAAAAATCATTTTAAGGGGATTTAACTCACACAAGATCATTGCATGAATAAATCACTATATATATGCAATCCTAGTGGGTGGTGAATGTGATATACCTTCATTAACTTGTATAGGAATATAAATGAAGCTTTTGAAGATTCTGAGTCTTTTTGATTCATTTAAGGATAAACACAATTTTGTCACTATTTCCAAACTAGACGAGCTCATACAGAATGTAGACTTAAGTGAGTCAAAGATATAGAGTGCTTCAATCTCCCATTTTGGAAATATGAGACAAAATCTCCTTCGTGTCATCTAGGACTCGTAGGGATACAAAAAAAGATAAGAAAATCCCATTCATATGCAAACAATCTATCTACCCAATCTCTTAGAAATGGAAAAATTATATAACTCAATTATGTACAAACCATTACCCTATCAAAATCTGATTCAATAAATAGGTACCGAAATATGCAATAAGATACCTAAGATCAAGTTCATTAGCTTAGAATGTACAAGAGTGTCCAAGCGAACTCAAATTTCTCCCCCATTTTGTCTCAAATGGACAAAGGGCAGTAAGAATAAAAAAAATTTAAACAGGTAGATAAGCAGTAACTTGCATAAATAACGAGAATTCGCACGAATCTCCTACATAAAACAGATATAAGAGGTATTCTTTGTCATTATACTAACATCCATGCCTTTCATCCACAGAGATTGATTATAAGCATGTAAAAATCTGGCAGTTATACAAATTAAACAAGAAATTATTCAGAAAAAACCACACCAATTGATTTTCATAAAGATTCAAAACACTTAAAATCTAATGGTTTTGCAAACAAGACAGCCAATTATAGATTAGTAGGAAGATAATTAATCTCTAATTATTTTGATTCAACTAATTCTCGTATGAAGTGATATCAAATTTTAATATGTTTGGTGCGAGAATGTTGAAGTGGATTCTTAGAGATGTTGATCGCACTTTGGTTATCGCAATAGAGATGTAGTTTTTCTTCATTTATACCGTAATCTCTCTGCATTAGTTGCAACCATAATAATTGGGCACAACAACTTCCAGCTGCTATATATTCAGATTCAGCAGTAGATAAAGAAGTGCAGTTTTGTTTTTTGTTGTTCCAACCTACCAAGTTGTTACGGATGTAGTAACATGCTCCTGAAGTACTTTTACTATCGTCGAAACACCCAGCCCAATCAGCATCAGTGTATCCTATTATAGTGCGCGATGTGTCACTAGTGTACCACGATCCTAAATTGTGAGTGCCTTTTATGTATTTAATTATTCTTTTTACGCATAATAAATGGCTCTCTTTAGGATTATTTTGATAACGGGAGCACACATAAAAAGAGTACATAATATCAGGGTGCAAGGCAGATAGGTAAAGAAAACTCCTATCATACTATGGTATAAATTAGAATAAATGGATTTACCATTTTTATTAGTGGAGAGTTTGACAGAGGTACTCATAGGCGTTCTAGCTTCTTTAGCTGTATCTAAGCCAAACTTTTCTACAATATCTAATGCATATTTAGATTGCGAAATAAATAAACCTTCTGAATTTTGTTTAACTTGAAGACCTATGAAAAATTACAACTTCCCAATAAGCGACATTTGGAATTCTTTGTGCATAATGTCTGAGAAAGACTTGGCTTCTGAAGGGGAGGTCGATCCAAAAATGATATCGTCAACATATACTTGAGCAATAGTAATGTTGTTGTCAAAATGTTTGACAAATAAGGTTTGGTCATTTCCTCCTCTCCCAAATCCATTATCTAAAAGAAAGGTTGATGGACACTCATACTAAGCTCTATGAGCTTATTTTAACCCATAAAGAGCTTTCTTAAGATGATAAACATAATTTGGGTGATGAGGGTCAATAAACCCTTTGGGTTGTTCTACATAGGTCTCCTCAATTAAAATTCCGTTCAGGAAGGCAGCCTTTACATCCATTTGGTAAAGAGTGAAATATTAATGGCATGCTATGGCAAAAAGTAAACGAATAGATTCGAGGCGAGTGATAGGAGCAAACGTTTCCTCAAAATATATTCCTCCAATCTAAGAGTAGCCCCGGGCAACTAATCTAGCTTTATTCCTAATGATCATACTAGACTTATCAGTTTTATTTTTAAAAATCCGACATGTGACAATAACTCTTTTATTTTTAGGCCAGGGTACAAGATACCAAACATCATGAATGACAAATTAAATAATTCCTCTTGCATTGCACTAATCCACAAGGGGTCATTCAAGGCTTCATTTACATTTTTGGGCTCAATAAGAGACACAAAACCTACAAAATGAGCAATGTTAAGAAGTTGATATCATGTACGAACAAGTTCAGTAGGATTACCAACTACACTATTTAAATGACGGTCTTTGGAAACCTGGTTAGGCACTTCAGGGGTCTCAGTTGGTAAAGCCTCAGTTATTTCAAGAGAGTCATAATTTAAAAATCTTTCAGACTCATCCACAATAGCTGGTCTAGTAGTTTTACTTTATATATAAGTGACATTTACACTCACATTGATGGATTCCATCATGGTCTTAGTTCGCAAGTTGTAAATTCGATAGGCTCTATTGTTAGGTGAATAACCTACAAATATAGCTTTATCTCCTCTTGTTTGAAACTTAGATAAATGTTCTCTATCTTTACAGACATAACATGTACTACCAAAAATTCTAAGATATTTAAGATTTAGTGTCTTACCATACCAAAGTTCATAATGGGTCTGCTTAGAATTATTCCTAAGGTAGACTCTATTGGTAATGTGACATGCAGTACAGGCTGATTAAACCCAAAAGTATTTAGGTAAATCTTTGGCATGTATCAAAACTCTTGCCATTTACTGAATTGTTCTACTTTTATGCTCGGCTATCCTATTTTGTTGGGGTGTCTTGGGAGCACTAAACTCATGTTTGTAACCATTATAGTCACAATATTCAATGACACTTGAATCTATGAATTCACCTCCTCTATCACTCTGGATTTTATCTACTTGGGAGTCCTTTTCATTTTCTATACGAAGTAAGATTTTCAAAAATGCTCTAAAGGTTTTAGACTTCTGGTTTAAAAAAGCAACCCAAGTAAATCTCGTGTAGTCATTTACAATAACTAGAATGTAACTATTGCCACAAAGACTAATAGTACGAGAAGGACCCATTAGGTACATATGGATGAGTTCTAAAGTTTTAGAGGATATAATGTCTTTAACCCTTTTGTGAGGTGCCTTAACTATTTTTCCTTCTTGAGAAGGACCACAGACTATGTTAAAAATAGGTTTTATTATAGGAATACCTCTAATAATTTCTTGAGAGGACAATTTGCTAAGGCTGTCATAATTTATGTGACCCATTATGTTATGCCATAATTCATTATCATCTAATCTGGCAATGTTATAAACCTCTGTACTTGGATTGACTGTGTAACAGTTATCTATAGTACGGAGTCCTGTATTGATGCACTACCATTTTCATTTAAAATCTTACAATTGTTCTTCGAAAAGGTGATAGTATGATTGGAGTCACAAAATTGTGAAATACTTAGTAGATTAGCCTTAAGACCTTTTACTAATAGAATATCTTCAAGAACAAGAAATCCTTCTTCGTGGAGTTTTCCTTTGCCAACGATCTGGGCTGATACACCATCTCCAAACAAGACTTTACCTCCGGAGAAGTTAGTTTTATTTGAAAGTTTGGATTCATCCCTGGTCATATGCTTAGAACATTCAGAGTCTAAGTACCATCCAGACGTGGCGTGTTCAGCTCTCAAAGCACTGATCACTATGTTGCATGTCATCTGGGGTACTAGATCATCCTTTCTCACCCAAATTGCTCTCGTTTTCAATTTGCGCTTATTAGCTCATATTTGATAAAACTTGCAAGCTTCGAATTTTTGTTGAAACATATTTTGCGCAGGTTTTTGAAATTTATAAACATTTTGAGCATTTGTTCGAGAAAAGACTCTAGGATTATTTCTTGACGATTATCTGTTAGTATTAGATCTTGTCTTTCTCTTTCGATAGATAGAGTTTCTATCTAGTGGTTTAGGAAGGACATAATTGTTACGTCTTCTCCTAGAATTGTTAAAATTCTGATATGTAAAGAAAGGATAGGTCGGTTGATACAGATGTTAGGAATAGCAACCATTTAAACAATGTCCGTACACATCACAGTATGAGCAATAAAGATTGCTCGTTGCAGTTAAGTCTTTAGGAAAGTTGTTAAACTTAGTTTTCCCTAAATTATGACTTTTGGTATTATTTTTAGAGGGAATAGTTTGAAATGAGGTCTCACTCATTCTAATGAAAGGGCAAACGTACTTGGCTTTAAGTTGAACATTATGGTTAGAGGTACTTGTCTCATCAATGTTTAACTGCTGTTGGTTTTTATCAAAATCATTTTTCAAAGATTGAAAGTAAGGACAAATTTCCATAGGTCTTTTCCCACCAGTAATAAACTTTATGGTTTCAAAAGGTTTGGTTTGCTTGATATTTTTGGTGAAAAAGCCTAGTACAGATCTGTCGTCAGAATTGGTCTTACTATCAGCAACACATTCCTCAAAACAATTAGAATTTCTTTCAAATTTTGAATTTTTTTGAAGACAATTGAAGCCTTTTCTTTTGTTTGTTCCAATTCTAATAACGACCCTTTATACTTGTTTTCCAAAACATTATTGGATTAAGTCAAGTCTTTCACTCTTTGTTCAAAAGCCTTTATTTTCTCATCATGAGTTAAACATTGAGATGTATACTCTTCAGCATTTTGTTTAACTATTTGGTTTAAGGACTCTAGTTTCTTAGAAAGATCTTTGACAACCTTCTCTAATCTAGCGCTTTTCTTAAGTGTTTTAGTGTAAAGTGTGTGAACGTCAGGAAGGTCCTCATTATCGGAGTCACTAAGTGAGCAGTGTGTAGTGTCCCCTATCGATTCAATTTTAGGACTCACACACACATTGACATCATCAATAAGGAGTTCACTTTGACTCACACACACACGGTTTTAAGTAATACAATCATTCTCAAGCATTAAGTCAGATACATCAGTAGAAGTAGCATTATTTATCATATCAAGATCAGGTTCCTTATCATAAGTATAGATTATCTTAGCAAAGAATGACATGCAAGGGTCAAAAGAGTTGGATGACTCATCTTCATCATTTTCAGAGTCACTTGATTCATTCCAAGTCTCGCATAATTGGGCACTATTATGTTTGGGTTTTTGTCTAAGTTAACCCTACAGTCACCAGCCATGTGTGCTAGTTTGCCACATTTATAAGATTCAACATTTTAAAGGTCTTTCTAAGGTCTCTTATAATCATTATTCTTTTGTTTGTCATGTCTTCTCTCATGAGGCCTATTATTAAAAGTGTTGGAGTAATTATGTTTCCCTTGTCTAGAAGAAACTTTGTTTCTAAATTTTACAATCTTTTTGAATTGCTTATACATAATAGCAATCTAATTATCCAAGTTAACCAAATCACAGTCCTCATCAGAGCCAAGGTCAAGGTTAGGTTTGAACATCTTTAATAAAAAACAAGATTAGAATTACCCTATTTTTTATTGGCCTGGATCAATTATTTATTGAATTCTAGTTCCATTTCCACAGCTCTTAGTTTACTAGTGAGGAGTTCTAGGGTAAGATTTTGATCATCCATTTCCTCAATAGCATATCTCTTATTATCAAACTTTTATGGAAGTGATCTTAGAATTTTTGAAACAATCTATTTCCTATCATAAGTTATAGCGTTTGCATGCAAATTAGTTACAATATCGGTTAACCTAATATAGAAATCATCAAAGAATTCAGTCTCAGACATGATTAGGGAGTTATACTGTTGAATGATCATTTAAGTTTTATCAGCTTTGACTCTATTATCACCCTCATCTGTAGTTAGAAGAGTATCCCACGCTTCCTTAGAAGTTGTGCAAGATGAGATCCTCTTGAACTTATGTTCGTTAATAGATATAAATATGATATTCTTGCCATTATTGTTACATAGTGAAATTTATTTCTCATCTTTAGTGAATTCACTTAGTAACTTCCTGATCCTCACAATACTTCCTTCAACTGCTGGTTTATTAGGAAAAGTGTAGCCTTTTTTATAACTTCCCAGATTTCATCTCCCAGAGTTCCTTGAATGAAAGCAATCATCCTTACCTTCCAGTAAGGAAAATTGATTCCATCAAAGAGAGGGGGTATGGACAGGTTACCTAGACTCTCAAATTTCTCGTCCATACTTTTGTTTTAAAAAAATAATTTCAAAAACACAGGATCAAAAATATTTTAAAGCAGCCAAGCTCTGATCCCAATTGAAAAATGCCACTTAAGACGTTTAATACAGGATTTAACTGTTAAAATGGATCTGAACTATTTGTTGAAGAAACTTATTAATCAAAATAAAACTTAACACAAGATGTGTTTAAAAATATTATAAACAGAATTTGAATGAGTTATTTCAGATCCATAATGAACCAGTTTTGAAAAACAAAACTTAAACTATTAAATCAATTCATCTTAGAAGAAGGTGATGAGAGTATGAAGAAGTGCACAAGTAAATTTTTAACGTGATAAAACCCACCCAATTGGGGAAACATCCATGGTGACCTCTACGTCACAAAACAAAAATTCACTAAAATAGAGTAATAAATTACAAGCTATTTAACAATCAAACCACACAAACACACCTAAACTAAGTTCACAATCGTTACCAAGTCCTCTGGATTAAATCTGACTTCTATGAAGGTTGTTGTTGTTGATGTTCTCTTCAGCTTCATAATCTTTACTCGATTCTAGCTTTACGTCGACTCAAACAAGTTCAAGATCAGTCAACCAACACTTTAAGTGTGGTAGAGTGAAAATGTAGTGATGACGAGCTCTCTAACATATGCATGCAACACACTCACACTTAATACAGACATAATGATTTATCAAATTATAAAATCACTAGATATGAAAGATATTCCAAAATCAGTTTAGTCAAGACTAAATCAGACTTTAAACCTTTCAAAACAACCACAGATCAAGAGGGAATCTTGTTGTGAAATATCCAAGATCCTTACACTTTCTTGTTTTAAAAATAGTAAAGACTGAAAGTTCAATCCCCAATCAAGATCTCAAAACTAGATCTAAGTTTGATTGTTTGAGTAAAATGAAATCAGAATGAATATTATTGGTTTAGGGTTCGAAAACATAAAATCAATTTTAAAATAACCAACAAGAAAGATTTCTCGAAATAAGAAATCAAAAGAGTAAACTATCTATGTGATTTATATCATAGAGACGAGATCTCAAGTTTTTATGTAGAGAAATTGAAAACTCTACCAACGTCAGTAAGTTGGAAGGATGATCAAGAACAAGAGAGGATAACTTCACAAAATAAGAACTAAACAGTCAAAGGTGTAACGCTCAGAAAAGGATTTCTGGTTTGGATTCGACGAAGTTTGATTAGGGTTTCTATTTCTCTCTCTAATATTTATCTCTCTTCTCTTTTTTCCCCTCAAATGAGGAACTAACTAAAGTATCTAAATGCCCCATAGATGGCATCTATTTATACTAGACGTAGAAGGATCTGGAACAACGATTAAAAATAAAGGGCTGAGATTAAATAAGGTTATATCGATGTAAATCCAAGGGATCATAAGAAGCGGTGCAAATAGCCAACTCTGATTGGTTAAAGCTAATCCATTTGGATTGATTCCAAACTCATGAAGACCGTAGATTAACTCGATCCAAGGGCTTAAAGTAAGTCTCAAATATGTGAGAGATAAGAAACCCAAATCAAACCACTAAATGTGCAACACGTGTAGGCTCAAGATCTATTCTCAAACGTATGTTTTTAAGTTTCTAATTAATCTCAGTTTTACCCACAACAGTTTTTGCCGCTTTTGGTTTCTACCCAAGACAGTTTTAAGGCATAAAAAGTAATTACAAATCAACCCTAAAACTTTATTAGTTCCAATTTCAATTTCCAAAAATTATTTAAAATTCTTGGAAAATGTTAAATAAATCCCAAAAATTATTGAAAAATCATTTTAAGGGGATTTAACTCACACATGATCATTACATGAATAAATCACTATATATATGAAATCCTAGTGTGTGGTGAATGTGATATACCTTCATGAACTTGTAGAGGAATATCAATGAAGCTTTCGAAGATTCTGAGGCTTTTTGGTTCATCCAGGGATAGACACAGTTTTGTCACTATTTCCAAACATGACGAGCTCCTACATAATGTAGACTTAAGTGAGTCAAAGATATAGGGTGCTTCACAATCCACTATTCATCTTCTTCCTACACCCCACTCTCTCACCTCCATCTATAACTAAAAATACCCAAAATCCTCTCTCTCTCTCTCTCTCTCTTCACCCATTTACAACCTTACCAACTCCATCCAAAACTCGAGTTCAAAACCCAGCATCCACGCAGCCAGCCTGTGTTACCCTGTCCAAACCATGAGCCACCCGAACCCATCTCCACCTCTAACCTGAGACCCACTAACTTCTTACCTGTACCTGCAGTTAATTGATCCAGCCCCACTGCCATAGCAAACCCTCCAAACCGGCGACCCAAGTCGCTAGCTGGCACCTCCCCTATACACGCCGAAAAAATCCACCCACAACCATTTAAACACGACCATAACCCGTAATCATCTACCTCAAACTCGATTCCCCGTCCGGTAAACTCGGATCCATACCAACCTGAAACCGTGTCTAACCTCAAACCCGATCTCTGCCATACCTCCGCCCCTTCACCCTCTGGCCATACCCGACTTAAACTCGGGCCAGCTATAATCGGATCATTCAGCCCGAGTTTAATATCGTGTCATTCACCTTCTACTTGAGCTCCATATTCAACTCAAAATCAACCCTTGAGCCAAATAGCAAACCCAATTTCCTTTATCTGCCCAAAACTAACAAAACATAAAATCCCACATGTTTAAACTCTTAACCCTTTTTTTACCCTCTTTCCCTTATTACCCCCAACTATCACTTTTAACCCAGTACCCAAAATACCCTCATGAGCAATCTGATGTTTATTCCTTCTCACATGTCACACCCAAGCCACATGCACACCCAACCTAATTACCAAAATAACCCTTAACTCAAAGCCTACTATTTAAAGAAGATGAGGACCATTCAAGAAGGAGGATATTTTTTGTAGGGAGTTAGGCTAGAGAGATAATTCTAGAGAGATAGGTTAGATTAGAAAATAAATTAGGGAAACATTTTATAAAGAGTTTATTTTAGAGATTTGTGAGGATAAATTGTGAGTAATTCAATTGAGTATTATATTGAATTGATTATTGTTGGATGCTCATATTGAATGGATGGTGCTTGATTTCAAAGAAATTAGAGTTCAATTTCACTTGAAGAGATTGGGTTTGATTGTTCTCTTCTCTTTTATTGTATTTTATAAGCCTTTGATTATTTGTTCATCATGTTTAATATCATGTTAGGCTAAAACCCCTTTCAAGAAGTGGGGTGACCCATTATTTGATGTTAATCATAATTTTGTTAATTAATTTAAATTAAATGTTCCTTTGATGATTAATTTTGCACTCTTACATTTTAATTTATGCCTTGAGAGAGGGTAAATGATTTTCGAGAGAAAATCAAAATTCAAGTTATAATACCCATTTTAGATTCGAACTAGAGATAGGGGTTTCTCAAGTGTGGTATTATTCCTTTAATTTCAACTCTAGACTTACTTTTATGATTTAAACTAGTCTAATCGATCGATACTTGCAGGTGATTTGTTAGATGATGTTAGGATCTACATTTCAAGAGTTATAGGAGTGTTAAAATTAATTTTCTAAAATGTTATTATGAAAATTATATTTGCAACGAGAGTTGTGATTTTGATATTAACTTGGGATAATTAATTTTAATTAACTAGAATATATGGTGTCATCCTATCCCTTGTTAGTCCTCACTTTTATTTTCTCACCCATCTCATATTTTAGATTTTTTGATTAGTTAGATTTAGTTAATATTTTCATTTACTTTTATTTACATCTTGATTTAGTTTAGTCTTATTTCACCTCAACTTAAAAATTGTTTTAATATTGAAAAAGCTATACAAAAAAATTAGAAAAAGCAAAAAAGCCCAAAAAGAAAATAAAATTTAACTGCTTTTGTTTTTTCCCTCACTTCCCTCCCTTGAATTGGATTGATACCCTTACTTACCGCTACACTTTAGATTGTTATATTTTTGTAGGTAATTGAGGTTTTGATTAACTTGGCTGAAAACAACGACTACACACAAAAGTCAAAGTTATCATACATCGTGGCGTTGTGGTTGTGTTTATTTTATCTTGCAATTTCACCTAGATGCATGCTTAGGTTTAGTAAGATAAAATTTGGTTTAATCCCAAAAAGTTGTTTAGTTGGTGCTTAAATTAAATTGCGTAATTTTAGTCTACTTTAATTCAAGTCGGAATTATTATTTAGGCAAAATTAATATTAATCTTGAATTAAGCATTTTTTAATTTGGTTTGTGTATATTTAAAAATGAATTAATGTTGTGCTTCAGAACAAGATAATTTAATTTTTGAAAGAAATTAAAAATTAAAAATATTCGGTGAACCATCCCTTTAGAAACTAGAAATTGGTATTTTTTAGGAACCTACGTCCCTTCACCACACGTGGTGAGTAGTGCACCACATTTTGAAGGAAGTTCCATTAACTTTCTTCACATGGCTATTGAGTTCTTTAGAATAACCCAACAAAAGAGTGAAAACTCGAGAACAACTCTAGAGAACCAATTTTCTTTACGTAAGACTGTGCTACTATCCACGACCACTTTCGAGATGAATATAGAAGGTAGGTTAAAAAAATTAGATATGATTATTTTTATGCTAAGTTGACCACTATGGATGATAGATGACTCAGTTTCAAAAGTGATGGATCTACGTCTAACCAAGCTTTAATAACATCCCAAACAATTTTCCATGTCCAATTCGTCAGTATTTAACTCATTCTACACCCTAGAAAAATCAATGGGAAGGTGACTTTCATGTGTTCCTATTGCAATAAGGAAGAACACTTAGAAGAGTTTGTTGCAGACTTAGGAATCAATAACTCATGAACCCTATTGACCCACAACCCTATAAGTGCACACATTATCATAAATTAGGAAACTTTAAGGAGTTTTGTGTTTTTCTTCAACCTACGTCACATTTAGTTAATTTTGATAACGGTAGAAAGGTCGATAGTAAAGGGAAGAAAAAGTTGGTAGGCCCTCAAAATGTCTCTTCCAACGGAAAGGGGAAAGGAAAAATTATTGATACTCCCACACTTCCTAATTCGGTTCTTAGATAACATTCCTCGAGAATTGATCCATATAGCTCACAAAAAAAATTTATTGATAGAGAAGAACTAGAATCCCTAGCTAAACATGCCAAGACTTGGAACTTGTTCAAAAAGAAATAAGATTCTTTTTATATAGGTGTCTTAAAGTATATAGATTACGCTTTTTGGATAGGAATCTTGATATCTCTATATCGTTTGGTTTTTTATATGATATTTATTTTGTTCATACCTTTATTTTTTTGCCTTGTACAATATTGGTCTTCTATGCTTGTTAGGTATTATTTTATCCCATGAACTTAAATGCAAACCTACAAGCTGAGTTATTGTACTAATGATTATTTACGAATTTTAATACTCCATGCTTAAATGTTATAGCTTGAATTTCCTTGGTAAACGGAATTTGATATTTTAAAGTAGTTGTCATAATTAATTCACTTTTACACATCATAATAAATTTGAGCATTTTAACAAAAATCATAATGAAGGGTCTTGTTTTTTACTTCTATCAAAAATTAAAAGTTTTATGCAATGTTTTGATGAAAGCTTATCATTATCAATACTTTTGTATATAAGGATTTTTATAATCATGGATGGAGTTGAAAAAATATATATATGTTCAACATCACGAGTGATGACGTGGTAAGGGCTGCAACTTTGGGTCGAGGGAATTACCTTTTAAAAATCGAAAAAAGTACCCCCACCCCTTGTAATGAATGAGTGAAAGCCGCCACATGCAAAATTTTATAAAAAGATATGTCTCAAAGATTTTTATTATCCAAAAATTGAGTAACATCAAGGATATGAGACTTAAAAAGGTTTTAATTTTAAATTTCTAAATGAAGGAGAAAAATGATAGTTGAAATTTTTATTCATTTTAAAGGAAAAGTGAAGCTTTCTCTTTGTTGCATAACGTCAAAATTTTTCAAAAGTGAGTAAAAACATTGATCTTCATTATTAGATTTTATGGGTTAATATTAATTTTATTCACTTTCTTTTATAAGTATATCTTTGAATCACTATATCTTTTATATGGATTTAATTTGACCTTAGGCCACTGAATTCTAAAACCATTCTTTTTATAGATTGTTTGGCATAACCAAGATGCATTGTATGATATTTTTATATCTTCTTTAGTCATTCAAAATGTCATTTTAGGGATTAAAATGTACCTGATTTATGGATATATATATATATATATATATATATATATCCTTTTTGTTCACGCTCTTTTTGCACGTATTTCAAATCGCTGAAAGCTGGCACGACCTATGTCGCCTGATCTTCGCTACAGCGATGCAGGCGTAGCCTGCGAGAACTCTCTTGCTGCAACGACACTGATTGAAATAATAATATGTCCAAATTGGAAATTTTTTAGGACTTTTTCTAATTTATCTCTCAAAACCTCTTTCACCTTAGTGAAATTTCCAGCCTTCCTACCATTTTAGCATCTTATAAGTCATTTAGGTTGTCTTTACCTCATTCTAATGGATTAATAATCGTTTCGGTAAGTTTTTGATCGATAGATTTTCTAATGAACTATTTTTTAGGGTTAGGTTACAGAGATGGTTGTTTTGATAGATGTTGATTAAATCTTCTCTATGATTGATGAGTTTAAACTTATCTTAAGTTTAGATTGAATCTCTCGAGTAGCCTTTTTTTTGTATAAATTTTCTTTACATTTTTGGGGTCTGTTTACTTATAGTTCTTATATAGGATCCTTGGATTTCATTTTCATATCTCATAGGATTTCTATGCTTGTGTCTTTGTGTGTGATTTCATGCCATCTTATGGCTCCAAAATCAAATTCACGTACCATGACTACCACTATACACCATTGATTTGATGAAATTTTCGCCATGCATTATGTACATTGGGAGAGGTCAATATATTTGAAATCTTTTTTTGATACACATGTAGGTGAATTTTTGGATATAAGATATTGGTTTGGTATTTGCTCTCAGATCGGATCATGTTAGCTCAACATGGTAAGAGAATATTGTTATACTCTTGAGAATGGTAAGGATCCTAATGGCAATAGAAATTTTTCTGTCAAAGTGATGAGAATTCAAGTAAAACTTTATTCTAAGTAAATAAGAAACCACTTAGTTCCTCTAGAAGGAAAACATCTCAAATATCCTTAGGAGAAGTATTTTAGTGGACCTAGCAACCGAGATGCTATCACTATTTTGAGCGATAACTATTACTAGGAATGGAACTCTGGGACTTTTTCACATGTTTATCTTGTTAAAGACTCCTATATCCTAATTATGGTTATTTGTTCTTATATTTTTCCGTCACACCACCCTCATAACGTAACTTCCAAACATGTACAATTGTTGTACACTATTAGTTCGAGTATTGGTATATATTTGTGTGACTTTATCTTGGACTGGATTTTTAATCACACTAAGGATATATTAAATCTCACACTTTGCCCTATGGTCATTTGACAATGCTTTCGCTTTTGGAGTGTGGAGTTCCTTTGCTTCCAACGGAAGTTGAGGAAATACAGAAATCTAAATTGACTATTCATTCATATTTTAAGTTAATTATTAAACTTAACGACCTTGATGATCCCACTATAAAATCGCATGTCGTTCCTCCATCGCCTCCTTATCCTATCCTTACATTATTAACATCTAGTTCATTCCCTCTAACTAAAAATGAGCTGGATTCTACCATGTCTAGGATATCTACTCAACTGCGTATTGGTTTTCTATCATCATTCGGTCCAATGAAATCTTCCTTCTAAAGCGACCTTCAATACCAGTTTGATAATCATGCACATAATGTTAGGGACTCCTTGCCTGATGCTAATAAGGATATTATCAATCTGTATGTCTATATCATGTTGAAGAGGAAAAATAAGTGGCATAAATTTTATTTGTTATGGATTTTGTTTAGAGTTATTCGGATTTTGGTTTATATTGATCTTACTCACTGTAATCCTTGTAAACTCTTAACTTTACAAATTTTATCTTCTCTTAGCATTTTGTATATCTTTGTTTGATATATTTTATCCCGTGTATAGTTGAAATTATTGATCTTAGGCCTATTACTCTCATGACCATATCTTTCCTAGACTAACATTTTAATTATTCACTCACTATACGATTCTTATCTATTTGTTGGTTTGATTAGAATGTTTTACTCTCTAAAAATGGTTGAAAACTTGATCCCATTATGTCCTTAGTTCTTTCCTTTTTCTCTTTCTATGACAAAAGGGGGAGAAGTTTGTAGATGGGGGAGTATAATTATCAAAGCCTATTAGGTTGCTTAGAGTTATTTGTTGATATATCATGCTTGTTGAGAGGAATATTATATTTTAGGGGGAGTTATTATAGATAGATATGATGTTAATATTCATAATTTTATATTCACATATTCATATTTATCATATTTCATTGTTATATTTCTTCACATTGGTACCTTGATGAGTTTGCTAGTTCGTGACAGGAAAGTTTGAACAAGATCTTCCTTTTGATTTTATAAAGATGGTTGAGTCTCTTATAGTGATAAGTTACATGAAACAAATGTATTTTTCTATTTTTATATTTGCCCTTGGCCAGATAAGTTGTAGAATGGTACATTTCGTACATTTGCTTATAATTTTTCCTTTTAATGTTTTATCTCATTAGAAAAAGTGGAGATTATAAGAGTGTAGTAAACTCGATGTGCTCCACAGAATAGGTTCTCCGAATTCCTTGACCAAAATATGTTTGAGTCTTTGTCCAAGCGGTCACCAGAAAGTGTAAGAGCAAGATTTTATAATTGCTCATAGCTTAGGCATTTTGGTATTTTAGCGTATCCCATTACAAATCGTAGTTTCAAACCAAACACTACATCCACATTTCCTCCATAATGATTCCAAGATATGTTAGTTACCAAGCATCAATTTTGCATTTATCATCGACACTTTTTGGAGGTATACGACTTATGGCTTAATTTCTCAATTAAATTATGGAAATAAAAAAAAGGATGAATTCCACTTTACAGAGACATGCTATAACAATATCTAAGTTTCTAAAGTTTCTTAACTGTATGGGAATCAAGATGAAGAAAATAAAAAAAAGCAAAAGTGATGAATACTTTTTTACATCAATTTTTTATAAACAAATTTATATATATATATTTTTAATTTTTTTATCTCGTTCGAACGAGATTAAGATCTCGTTAGAAAGAAAGCTGCTGGGCATCAAACAACCATCGAGCAAGAATCCTCTATTCAACAGGTGCACTCTCGTTGGAAGGTCATTAGAAGTCCATTCGATTGAAAATGAATTGTCATTTGAACGAGGCCATATCACGTTAGAACGAAATTGGTGTTTTTGTTCGAACAAGATGCCATTTTCATGGAAACTGCCACCTCAAAATTCATGTTTTTGCTATTAAAAGCCTGTTTTATTCATATATTCTCTAGGTTTTGGGTAAAAATGAATTCCCAATATCTGAAGCAAAAGTTTTCATCTTTATATTCTAGAAAAGAACTTTTCTTTTCCAAATCATACATCCCATAAATGATTATTTGAGTTTATGAAAACCCTAGTTCCATACCTACACCAAACCCCTGTAAAGATCTTTTCTATGGCTAATTTTTATGGAGTTGAGACTCTACGACTAAAGAAGAAAGGATTTTGCAATCCTAATGATGATAGGTTAATATCAAGGGAATAATGCTTCATGTGGTTGATGTTGGACTATAGGCCCCCCTTTTTCTTTCGAATGTGTTTCAAGGATGTCAAAATCAACTCTCTTTTTGTAAAAATATTTTTCCAAATTTCAAACCGCACCAAGTATGTGAACTAATTTTAGTAAATCCCAATTTTATCTTGTCTAATCCTAAACATGCATCTTGGTGCTTAAAACAAGTAAAATAAATAATTTCACAAAAGCGACGTCGGATGTACGAGGAAACCACTAAGTGAAAAAAATTTCGGACGAACCAAGACAGACAATCACTATGATATGGTATTACAAAGTACAGATGATAAAATGACTCAATGAATCGATCCCTACAAGTCTTGACGCTCCTCTGATCCTTCAACCACTTCTCCACAATGCCCGCACATAAGTCCTTCTATGATTCTCGTCCACAACACATGCGTGCGTCCACGTATGTTTTGGTGTCCACCGATGCAGCTTGGCAACATTTACGATGTTGAACACAAACTCCTTCGCTTCTTCACCATAAAACCCAACGTTCAAAGTAATGAAATAACTCCAATGGTGTAAACCAAGATCTCTATAGCATAAGAGTATGGAATCTCGGATCTTGAAACTCTAAGGATGTTTTTAGACTTTGAAAACCTTAGTAAACTTGTGCAGAAAATGTACTGTATGCAAACTAATTTTCTGGTTCTGCAACTTACAAAATTTTGAGTGAAACACGCCTTAAATAATAAACTTAAGCATGCGCATCGTTCGAACGAAATCTTCATGTCGTACGAACGGAATGTCCATGTCGCTTGAACGACATGTTCATCTCGCTTGAACGATCTGCAATGTCGTTTCAACCACTAAATATAAGAATCTGTTATATACACAACTCTAAATTATCCTAATCTCATAATAAATGAAGTTAAACATTAAAAATATTTTTTAATAAAAATAATATCCTAAAACGTTTTTCGAGTCCCATAAACATTACACATTCATACCTGAGCGATCTCAAAATGCAATGAAGACGTGAAACGTGCACCAAATTAATCTTGACATGATTTATCTTTGAAGCTTGGCCGCAATGCCTTCAATAAACTTTGTCATAGACTGTGTGGGATTGTGACAATAAAACATAAATTTATGACTAAAAAATAATGTTTTGTTCCTAGAATAAGTCAAATACATTCAATGAAATCAATTGGAAATTTTGTCCTTACATGGACTGTGCCATAGCTACTAAAGAATTAAAGACTGTGCATTATTAGTGGAGCTCTAAGTAGTCTGTAAGTCATTGAGTCTGTCAATTTCTTAAACAGTGCTGAAATCTAGGTTTTGATTGAAAGGAATTTTTCCGTATCTCATTCACATGTTTGGTTTTCTTGTGCGATTGGAGAATTTATTTTGAACATTTTATTGCATGCAGAACTAATTTTTAATTAAGACAAAATTGAGGTAAAATTTAAATTTATATGTGCGTAACCTAATATATAGACTATCCGTACGAACTCACATTCTCAAATTAGTATCGAAGTTGGTTACACTAGGTTTTTGTGTGATTCTTTAAATTTTGAGTGTTATGGATAATCTATATTATAGGCTACCTATTTTCAATGGATCATGTTATGCTTATTGGAAAGCTCGAATGAGGTCAACTTTGAAAGCGATTGACGAGCGTGTTTGGCTTGTGTGTGAAGAGGGTGCACACCACCCACTGTGACCAATGGCTATCTCATAGGTCATAAACCTGTCATTGCTTGGACATATGATGATTTTAAGTGGAGTACATTTAACTTTCGTTATTTAAGTGACATTTCTGGAGCCGTCACCCCTGACGAATTTCGCCGCATCATGACGTGAACCATACCTAAGGAAGCGTGGGATATCCCCTGACTGACTCACAAAGGTACTAATGCTGTGAAAGCTTCAAAGCTTTAAAATCTCACCAAACAATTTCAATCCATTATCATGAACGATTCCAACACTTTTGGTCAATTTTATGCACATTTATCGTTAGAGTTTTGATTTAGGTGAGAAAATTCTTGAGACAAGAGTTATGAAAAAAAATTTGAGATGACTTCTAGACTGTTTAATCCCTATAGTCACTATCTTGAATTCGTTGGGAATATTTGATACTCTTAGGATAGAAGAACTCGTAAGAGTCCTTCAAAATTATGAAATGGACATGTTTCTTAAAAATGTTAAGAAAATGGAAACATGGATTGCTTTGAAAGCTCAAGCTAAAAAGAAAAAAGAAAAGGTTTTTGACTCTGAGTCCGAGTTTGATTTTGAGCTTGATGATTTAGCCATTTTGTGAAAAATTTAAAAACATTTCTCTAATTTAACAAAGAAAATTCTTCCAAAGAAACGATGTTTAAGAAAAATAAAAATGGGAATGAGGGAAAGAATGTTTGTGAGAAAGATGAGGGGCGATGTTTGAGAAAACATAGTGGAGGTTTTCTATGGATTTATTTGTATCTTAGACTACACACATCCATATTCAATTTTGGATCCAATTTATCTTATTAGTAATTAGTTGTACATGAGATGATGAAGTCCAAATTTCACAACATAACCAAGCATGCAAAGAAGTAAGGAAAACTCCGTTTTGGGAAAAACCTAGTATTTAGCATCGTAAAGAGCGTGATAGACATAATCGACTTACAAACTACTTAACACACTAAGTATAACACGTAAAGGTCTTCAAATATTTGACCTAATACGACACAACCCAACATTGTCCACATGAAGCGGTCTTTCCTAGGTATCTATTGATCAACCTCTTCTTCAGCAATAAATCTTAAGCTCCAAAATTCAGCAGTAGAGTATATTTCTACAAGGGTTTATGCAAGTGTATGAAAAATTGAGTTTGAATAAACTCAACAAGTCATATGCAGGATGATGATTTAGAAAAGAAAAGTGTTTTTGTAAAACACAAAGATGCGAACTTTTGATTCAGATATCAGGAATTCATTTTCACCCAAAATCTTGAGAAAATCTCATCAAAACAAGTTTTTCTAGATAAATAATGAATTTCAAGGCGATGAAATTTAAACAAAAATGCTAGCTCATTCGTACGAGATTTGATTTTCATTCTAACCAAACTCTAGTTCATTCAAACAAGATAGATTTCACGTTTGATCATTCTTCTAATGAGATTCTAACGAGATGTGTAATCCTTGGCAAAGAATTATCATTCAAAGGTCGTTTGATGGCGTTAAAATGAAAACTCAAATTCGTCCTAACGAGTTCAGGTCTCGTTCGAACGATAACATATTATCATTCGAACATTCTTTTAACAACCTTCTAACAACATTGGGTCTGAGAAATAGAGGAACGTCGTTTGATGGTGTTAGAGGATCGTTCTAATGAAAAACTAATTTCCTTCTAACTAGATCTCATCTCGTTCTAATGAGATTAAAAGTTAATTTTTATTTTTAAAATTCATTTTATCAAAATGCCTCAATTTAAAAGATAGATATACCAGAATATAATTGGACTGAGATATAAAACCTCAAGTTATATTCCTCCATTAAAGTGTAGGTGACAAATCCAATGTCTTGAAATTCGGAAATGATGCTCAACCGTTAACATGTCTTCAAATGATCGTGGTGGAAATGTGGATGTAGTGTTCGATTCGAAACTTTGGTTTGTAATGGGATACGCCAATACTTGAAAAAAGCTTAAGCTATGATCAATCAAATCTTCCTCTTTGGATATTTCGGTACAAAATAAAAATTAAAAACCAAATTACAATAAAACTCGTAAGACAATGATCCTAATGTCCTCCCAAACCCAAGAAACAAAACTACATTTGAAACTTCGTCTTTAACTTAAATTGTTCTCCCTGGTCCAACGTCGTCTTGATCTTGTGTAGTCCTTAAAATTATCATTAAAGCGAAAGAGACCGACACAAATGAAACACATAATATTGTGACATGTAATAGTTTTAGAGAAAAATAAACTCTCTCTAAATTTGTTCTCCCCTTTTTTTTGTAGTGGATAAAGGAGTAGGATCTAAACATGAATAATAAACATCACATGAAAAAGTAAAGAAATTATCACAAATCTAATCGTTAAAACACATGCAGTAATAAGCCAAAAGGCATACTGTTTTTCTCCCCATATCTAAAACCTATTATTGAAAATTTTCAAAATTTTCAAGTATATTTATAAAAGTACATATAGGTACAAAACATATAGCACCATGGAATAACACTAAAATACTCGATTCGTGAAAATGGATTGTAATTGTGTGAACATTTTTTGTAGGTAAATCAACATAAACATTCATAACATAGGTGCACAAAGTCATGATATACTTCTATAGAATGAACTCAATTTAGCGTTGAACTTAAATGAAATTCACTTGACTTATGCAACATGACATGAATGTAAATGATTCTCAAATCAACACTGCAAAAACTATTTAATGCTTTTCAAGAGAGTCTGTCGTGCAAACCCATTGATCTTCTACTTTACAACTCCTTCAATTTATTACATATATAAGAATTCTCTCCTAATTTTTTTGAAGAAATCATAATACTCATAAGTAGCTAAGCATCAATGAATATAAAATAAATGGCCTTGGCATTTTTTTGGTGTGTGCCGTTAATTTTTTTGGCTCTTTTTACAAATGGTGGCTTTTAACGCAGAGAATTTTGCTCTTTTATAGCCTGTTTCCATTGCTTAACATATAACAATATTTTTCGAGAAACGAAATCTGGGTAACGGTCCTTACAAGCACAACTTATCTTTTTTTACATTTGGTTCGTTACTAAGCAGGATTAACACAAGAACACCATATTTGACACACGATAAGCAAGTAGAATGTTCACAAAAGTGGTTGATCAATTAATAATATTTTTGCGTTGTAATAAAAGTAACAAAGAGTCTAACATGCAGAAAGTAATCATCAATGAATAATGTAATGATATCCATTCTTTATTAAGCATACTAAAGAAACAAAGTCATGTCTCAAAGCACCACGAAAAATTCACATGAATGGATGGAATGTAGGGGTGATCCAAATACCTTAAATGTTCATCCATACACGGTGAAAAATGAAAAAAATATTTTTCTTTTCAAAAATTATATTGAAAAGAAAATCTCTTTCACTTTTCACACGTTTTCTTAGAAAAACTAAAAATCTTTTTGAACCTTTTGAACTTTTTCATAAAAATCGAAAATCTTTTTCCAACTTTTAATATATATAAGAAAAATAGATGCATACAATCTAGCAATATGGATATAAGATGTGATCATAATAAACACCCTACACTAGATAAAGTACTCGAACTCAATCAATGGAGCAAATACCCAAAGACTTCCTCATATTCTCGAATCTAAGTACATCTAAAGGATTCATGAAAATATCGGCTAATTGATGTTCAGTGCTTGATATGCCAAGTGTGACCTCGTCCTCGCGATCATACAACCTCGGCTGTAGCTGACCTTTAACAACAATCCATAAGTGGTACGTTATAACTCTGCCAGATTAGGCTCGGCCATTACCGACTCGGCCAATAGAGTAGCTCAAGATGCCTCAGTCTCAGCCTTCGGTACTAGCCAAGATCGGTTACTTGTATTATTCTCGGAGAATGAACACCCTCATCCTTGGCCTCACCCAGACCGACGAAGACAGGCCGAGGCTAATCAAACATCACAGATGTTAACTCTTCAGTGGTTCACAGATCTACAAGTCTCACCTCAACTGATGTGGTCGGTAGGGGTCATATTGCTGACATGGCGCGTGCATTGGGGGACGTGTGGAGATGTGCACATGGATGTGTAACACACGTGAACTAAAATTGTTATACCCAGATCATTCTCTCAAGTGAAGGGAATATTTGACCATTATGACATATATGTGACGAAGAAAGCTGACTCCTCCTCATTGGCTAGGAACATTCTGCACATGCTTATTGTATGCTTGGGGGTGCAATACACCCCCAAGGCACTATAAATACATCTCATCTTCTTCATTGTGTAGGATCGCTTAATGAAAACCCTAGCTAAACTCTGCTCATTCGTATCCAGAAGAAAGAGAAAGTTTGAGTGTTGTAACCTGGCCATTAGAGCCATATTTGTTAATGGATTTCACTCAGACATACAGAGTGGATGTAGGCTCCGATGGAACCACTTAAATTCTTATGTTCATATTCTTCGCCTCATCTCTTTCTCTGCTGCTGTATTGTGTTTACTGCCATTATAGTATACCTGTTTGAGCTTCTTATCTCTATGACCTAGTGGAATCATTTTTGGTACCATCAGTTTGGCACCATTTGTGGGAACGAGAAGTATCATCTCTTCCATTCTTTATCTTGTCCTCACCGGAGTCTCTGGTGGTGAACCAGTCCTCCCCACTTGTGGAGCTATTTCACCATTGAAAGAGCTCTTGCTGAGTTTCTAATCTCCTACTCTATAGTTTACAGCTCATCCATCAGGTGTGAAACATGGCATCAGAAATTCCACCACCAACTGGTGGTCCTAGTTCTAGACACACACATCCTTAGTCAGAGATGGCAGAGGTGGCAGCGGCGTTGAAGTCACTGGTGGCCAGCCAACAAGCGATACAGGAGATGCTTGATGCCTTCAACAAAAATATATTAGTGAGACCTATGGGGATAACGTCGAAGATGATTACTCTGGAAGCCATGGAGCAGCTTTCAGATGCCAGGGGACCACCCTAGGCACCACATAAGGAGATACCACCTCTTCAGTAGCGGAGAAATGTTGCTGACCCGAGGCATTTATGCCTGGGAAGGCAATGTCAGCCCTTCCTAGAGGACAAATATGATGACTATGAGGCTTAAGACTCTTGGGATAAATGTTGGGAGACATATGAAGTGTCAAGAAATACTGTATGCCCTATTTAAGTAAGTCGAGGGCACAATGGGGGGTCGTGTCAAGATTCTCAACAATGGGGCGTGACCTTTGATCAACTAAGCAGATGGTCAAACTTTGAAAGGCTTGTCCCAAGGGGTGATCCTAGAGATAGATTGTCTAGATCCAAGAGTATGGATGGTTCCATAAGGGAAGTGAAAGACTGTCTACCACCACGCGCCTGGGATGAGTGCCAAAGAAAAGTAAACAACTGACAAAAGTTAGTGGCTAGGGAACCATGTGTTCGACCAGTTGAGGTGGTAGGGGACAATATCTTCCCGAACGACATTGTACAAGTGGTCGAGAGGACCTGGAATGACTCGATTCAGAGGTTGGAGAAAAAAATTAGGGACATTGTTAAGAGTCGAAACCCCTTACAGAGGGGCTATTCTGAAGGCTCTCATTTTGTAATTAAGATAGTCAATTTTCTAACCCTTGCCAAGTTCAAGCCACTAGTGGTTACTCCAAAGTATAGTGGGAGTATCAACCCTGTGCACCATATAGCGACGTACCACTCGACCGCAGATATTTACTCCATCTTAGATGAGATGAAATTCTATGCATTTCCAATCACTTTGACTGGGGATGCCCACGTATGGTTAAGTTCACTCCCGAAGAAATCCATTAAAATTTCAAGCAACTCATAGAACGATTCATCCATAACTTCTGCTATGGGGTAGGACCCTAGAAGAAGACTACTCACCCGTTATACATCAAACAGGGGAAGAATGAGAGTCTCAAGGAGTACATTATAAGGTTTAATAAGGAGAAGTCGGAAGTGGAGAATTACGAGGAAAGTATTACGATGACAACACTAATAGGAGGTCTACATAAAGGAAAATTACTTTAGAAGCTTGTTGAGGACCCACCGAAGTCTATGGTCGAGCTATTGGCGACGGTCGATAAGGTCATAAATGTCGAACAAGCTATGGCAGTAGTGGAAGCAAGTTTCAAAAGAAGAATAAAGATGGAAAGAAGAGATCAGCTGATGATAAGTTTATGGACCACACTGCCCTCACGGTCAGTTATGAGTATATCTTGAATGAGATCAAGAATGATCGGTCCCTGAGGTGGCCCGAAAAGTTAAAATCTCCCCTTCATAAGAGGAATAAAAGCATATGGTGTGAATTTCACCAAGACCATGGGCACTTGAACGAAAAATATTTTGCTCTAAAGGATGAGATTGCGAAGATTATCAAGGCTGGGAAGCTGAGGAAATATGTAAGCAGTGGTAGTCCAAGAGGAGGCTGATACGACCCCAGAAAAAGAAGGACCAATAAGTGCAAAGAGGATGCTCCTGGAAAAAAAATGATGCCTTAGACGATGATGATGGGGACAACCGAGATCTGCCACCAAAGGACGATGGTCCCAAAGGTCTCCTTCATATGATCTCATTTGATGTAAAGATGATTTGTGGGGGCCTAGCAGGGAGAGTCTTAAAGATGGACGACATAAAGGCACGCGTTGAAGAGGTCAAAGCTCTCCCCAAAGTTAAAATGGTTAACTCGGCTGCAGTAAGTACTAAGTCAAAGAAAAAGAATAAGGTGGATATGGACACTTTGATTGTGGGTTTTTCAAGACTTGACTTCAAATGTATCCTAGATCCCCAAGAAGACCCTGTGGTGATTACAACCAGGGCTCATGGGTATGACGTGCTGAGAATACTGGTTTATGGAGGAAGTTTAGCTAATGTTATGTTCTGGCCATGCTTCAAAGATTTGGGGCTTAACAAGAAGAGGCTCATGCCTTATTATCACCCCTTGATCGAATTCAGTGGTGAGAAAGTCCATACATTGGGAATTTATGAGTTGGACGTCAGGATAGGAGATGTTTGGCCGAAAAGGCTCACAAATAAGGTCAATTTCTTTGTAATGGAGGATACTCAACTCATAACATTATTATGGGAAGAGTTTCCTTTAAATAGCTTGAGGCCGTGCCCTCCACTATACACCAAATAGTGAAATCCCCGACTCCTTATGCGGTAGGGGAAGTCCAAGGTGATTAAGTGTTGGCAAGAGAATGCTACTTCAACTCAATCGAGGAAAGGGAAGCCCATAAGAAGGCCACTATAACATACAACATTGATACGTTGGACCCTAGAGACGAGATGAAATTAAAGAAAGGGGAAGCCACAGAAGAGGTACAATCCGTCACCCTCAGTGAGGTCTAGTCGGAAAAAAACATCCAAATTGGCAATGCCCTAAAGAAAGAGGTCAAGGAAGATCTAATTAAGCCGTTGAAAAAGAAGCAGAGCATTTTTGCCTGGAGCCATGAAGATATCACCGGTATTGACCCAGAAGTCTTATGTCATAAGCTCAATGTGTACGATGATGCGAAGCCGATACGACAAATAAGAAGAGTCTACTCCAGAGAGAAGTATGATATTATTAGAGAGGAAGTCAAGAAATTAGAGAAGGTCGACTTCATCCACGAAGTCATTTACCCTTATTGGTTGGCAAATGCTGTCATCGTCCCCAAGGCCAATATCAAATGGAGGATGTGTGTTAACTTCATAGATCTGAACAAAGTATGCCCAAAAGATAGCTTCCCTTTGCCCTGGATTTATCAGATGGTAAATGCTACAGCTGGCCATGAATTAATGAGCTTAATGGATGCCTACTCAGGATATAACTAGATATTCATGGACCCAATTGACGAAGAGAAGACAACCTTTATTACCGACAAGGGTATCTATTACTATAAGGTCATGACTTTGAATTGAAGAATTCTTGGGAAACATATCAAAGGCTAGTCAAAAAAATGTTTGAAGACCAGATCGGCACGATAATGGAAGTGTACGCTGATGATATATTGACGAAGAGCCTCAAGGCCGATACTCATGTGGTCGACCTTGAGCGCACCTTTGAAATGATAGACAAGTACCAGATGAAGCTCAACCCCACCAAGTGTGTCTTCTGCATGGGAGCAGGCAAGTTTTTAGGATTTATTATGAATTAGAGAGGAATCAAAGTCAACCTTGAGAAGATCAAGGCCTTATTGGAGATGAAGACTCCTACAACGATAAAGGATGTGCAGAGACTGAATGGAAGAGTGGCAGCGTTATATAGGTTTGTGTATAGAGCCACTGATAAATGCCTTCCTTTATTTGGAGTATTGAGAAAAGATTTTGAATGGAATGAACAGTGTGATAGATCCTGTAAGTATTTGAAGTCCTATCTCGGCTCTCCACTCCTATTATCTAGACCAGTTTGAGGGGAGAAACTATATCTTTATTTGTAAGTATCTGCGTCGGCCATCAGCACCGCTATTGTAAGAGAAGAGGATGGAGTTCAAAAACCTGTGTATTTTAATCGTAAGGAACTCAAAGGGGACGAGCAGAGGTACCCCAAGATGAAGAAGTTAGCCTATGAACTAATCCACGCCTCAAAGAAGGTGAAGCCTCACTTTCAGGAACATACCATGATGGTCCTCACAGACTCACCCCTCAGGCAAGTAATTCATAATCCTGAGAAATCAGGAAGACTAATGGCCTAGGCAATCGAGTTGGGGGAGTTCAAAATCATCTACCAACCGAGAACGAGAATTAAAGGGCAAGCCCTAGTTTGATTTTATGATCGAGTTCACTCGGGATGAGGCCGACACTGAAAATGATGATACATCTTGTGAGTAAGAAAGTAGAGTATGTCCTCTCTCGATCGAAGTCGAGAAATGTTCAGTAAGAAATAAAGTGTCTTAGAATGAGGAGGAAAGCTATTTTTTCAATAATGGAGCCTTGAAATAGGGTAATTTTCACCAAATGGTACTGTATGGAGCCTCTTTGTTGATGGATCTTCATATGAGAATGGAAGCGGGACAAGATTGATAATATCGACCCCAGATGGGATCGATATTGAGTACACATTGAGATTTAACTTCAAATCTTCCAATAATGAACCTGAGTATGAGTCTCTCCTAGAAGGTCTCTCCCTTGCCCGAGCACTGAATGTTGGCCGACTCCTTGTTTATAGTGATTCCAGGTTGGTTGTTAATCAAATATTAGGTTCCTACGAGGCTAAGGATGACAGAATTGCAAGGTATCTAGGAAAGGTTAATTCATCGTTGAAACATTTCGCGGATGTAAAATTAAAGAGAATACCTCGGCTGGATAATGGTCGAGCTGATGCTCTAGCAAGGTTAGCCTCAACCACCAGAACTAAAACTAGAAGAACAGTACCGGTAGAGATTCACAATCGACCGACGATCGAAGGAGAAGAGAACACCGTGGAATTTTATTTCAATATGAGTATGGGAGCTTCCTAGATTGATCCTATTGTCCGTTACATTAGAGATGGGGAGTTGCATGAGTCCATGGTCGAGAAAAAGAAATTGAGGTACAAAGATGCCAAGTTCTCCCTCATAGGAGACATCTTATACAAAAAAGGGTTCCCACTTCCTCTTCTCAGATGTGTCCATCCATCTGAGGTAGAGTATATTTTAAAAGATGTGCATGAAGGGTCATGTTCCAATAATTTTTAAAGGACTACCGTTGGCTAAGAGGATCATTACACAGGGTTATTGGTGGTTGACATTGGCCAAAGATGCAGTCGCATACATGAAGAAATGAGATAAGTGCCAGAGGTTTGCTACCATACCCCACCAACCTCATCAGCCTCTTACCTCCATTACATCTCCTTGGCCTTTTACGGTTTAGGGGATTGACCTAGTTGGACCACTACCAAGAGCTGTGAACAAATATCCTTATTTAATCACGACAATCAATTACTTTTCAAAGTGGGTAGAGGCCAAGCTGATGATTACAATCATATAGAAGAAAGCCTTCTAGTTTATCTAGAAAATATCATCTCTAGGTATGGTCTACCCAATACCCTAATTTTTGACAATGGTATGCAGTTCAAGAATGTCTCCCTACAAAAATACTATGAACGAGTCGGCCTCAAGCTGTTCTTCTATGCTCCTGGATGACTCTAGGCAAACGGGAAAATTGAGGTAATAAATAGAACGATCCTTGATGGAATCAAGAAAATATTGGAAGCTGTCAAAGGTAGGTGGGTTGAAGAAGTATATGCTATCCTCTCGGCTTATAGGACGATGAAGAGGACTCCTACTGTGGAAACTCCATTTATGCTAGCTTATAATTCAGAGGCAGTAGTGCCGATGGAGATATGCCTTCCTACACACAGGGTTCAGACCTATAACCCGCAAGAGAACATTACTGAATGAAGACTTGATTTAGACAGAAGGGAAGATACGAAGTTTAGGCAGGCTGCCTACCAGCAAAGGACAACGAAGTTCTACAATATGAGAGTTAAGGCACGATCGCTGAAGGTAAGGGACCTAGTGGTAAAAAAGACATGGAAAAAACCCAATAAGCTTTATCCAAATTGGCATAGCCCATACAGAGTGGTTGAAGAGGTAGTACCAGGGGGACGTATATATTGGTGAATTTGGAAGGAGATCCATTCTCCAGCCCATGGAACGCCGACAACCTTAAAAATTATTACCAATAAGATTTCAATTATACTAGTTTCTTCCCAATTCTATTGTAATACATGTATATGAGACTCAAATGGTGGAAGAGATATGAATGGATTTCTATAAAAGTCTTTGTTCTCCCATATGTTGTCAATTTATTTGATTGGTTATTATTTGCATGTATCAACTCATCCAAAGGTTCAAAACAACATTCGTAGTGAAGTAGACTTAAGGTTACCCTCGGTGATACGACAGTCTAGACGGGTCAACCTTGTTCAGGGGCTGTCAATAACATCAAAAGAGATTTATTATTAAAACATCATTAATTTGGTGAATTTACTCTCTCAATCGAGACGACAGTGCATGGACTAGACGACACTCATCCATACACTCTCAAAATGACAAGAGAGGACTTATGCTTAAACACCATAATTTGGTGGATGCAACATTAAAAATTACTTAGTTGTGGTTTTTATTAAACATCATTAATTTGGTGGATTTACTCTCTCGGCCGAGACGACAATACATGGACGAGACGACACTCATCCATACACTCTCAAAATGATGAGAGGGGACTTGTGCTTAAATACCATAATTTGGTGGAGGCAAAATTAAAAATCAGTTTGTTGTGGTTTATTATTAAATATCATTAATTTGGTGGATTTACTCTCTCGATTGAGACAACAGTGCATTGATGAGACGACACTCATCCATACACTCTCAAAACGAATAGAGGGGACTTATGCTTAAACACCATAATTTGGTGAATATCAAGTTCTAAAAAAATCACTTGATTATGGTAATATCATCTCATTTGAAGATGAGATAAAACCAAAGTTTAAGCTCATGGCATGCAAACAAATCAAGAAGCGGTGCAGATAAGCGAACAAATAAAAGATTCCATCCATTCAAAAAAGTATGAAGATGATAAGAGACTTGAGTTAATAAAATGACCACATCTACAATCAAAATATGGTAGGTCACACACGACCAACCTATGAAGTTGGCTCAATAATAATGGTGGGAGTCCCCTCAGCGTTAAGCTCTTCATGGATAATGCCACCAGCGGCCTGGACAACCTAGTTTTGGGCATCAGTCTGAACTTCGACCTCGACCTCGGTTGCAACCATCATCTCGACATACTCTAAATCCGCATCAAAGAGGGGATCTGACAAGTCTGGAACCTCGAACGCATGTCGTATGGAAAAGACGACCTCAGAGAATTTAGTTAAAATCCACTGACAGGCCGTCCTTACACCCCTCTCCAGATAAATGATGTCGAAGCTACCGAACTCATCTGATGCTTTAAAAGATTCAACAACCTCGACTCTGATCTTCTCAATGGACTTAGGAGACAGAGAATCATATTTGTCCTTCTACACGACCGTGATAAGCTCTTTGGCATGAGCAGTCGATTTCACGATCAGGGCATCCTCTTTCTCTTTGAGTTGGTCATCCTTCTTCTTCAAGTCCTCGTCTCTAAGCTTCACGTCGTCATAATCTTGTTAGAGGTCGGTTAGGCATGCCTCTAGCCACTTCTTCAGCTTTTCCTAAGATTTAAAGCCCTGTCACCCTCCTAGATCTTTTGATAATTCTCAACCATCTACCTATTGGCCGATGCGAAAGTGAAGATAGACTATGGGAGAAGGAAAGACATAAGTGTTTGTATAAAAAGAACCGAAAAACGAGGGAAGACTTATGCTTGCGACTAAAAAAAATACCTGTACCATTAGATGAAGGACAAAGTCAAAGACCTGGGGGCATCTTCTCTAAGAACTCATAGTCATCCTTGGTTGGAACTTCAAGCATGGACCTCTTTGATCTTGTGGCCGAGGGAGGAATTGAGCCCAGACATTTCCTAAGTTGGGCTATGTTGTTTTGCTAATATTCCTGGAAAGAGTCCCCCTAGCAGGAGCCCGGCTAAAACTGCTCGACATTGACTGATCGGGGAGAAACTTCTGAGTATCTCGCTCGGGCTGAGTCTCAGAGGGAATTTATTGACGGGTCCTCTTCTGACCGACCTCTGACTGCATCAGCCCAGCAACAGTCGTCTTCTTTGGCTGATTCTTGCCATCCAACTACTTCTTTTTTTTCAGAGCATTGCGAAGACTTGACACGTTCATATTCCAAAATTCCTTAGATATTTGAGGAGGACGGTCTTCAAAAGAGAGACGAGGAATCATTAGCCACTGAAATAAGAGACGATGAAAAACTTAAAACAACAGAAAAAGAGAGGAATTATATCACTTACAAAGGTCATCCAAGGGATCAACCTTCATCCCAGATTTATTTAAGTACTCTCGAGACATTGAATCTTCAAAGGTAAGGAGTTGGCCATGCTTCCCTTGCCCTCTGAGGAAGTCTACTCTCTCCCTATTTGCTATACTGAGGTCGGGATCTGACTTGGAAAGAATTGAAGGCTTCACCCAAGTGTGGGGCACCCTTAGCTCATCTTCTCGCCTCTCTTGGTTGGCGTCAGCAGGAAATTCCCAAGCCCCAAAAGCATAAAAGAATATTTTTTTTCCAACCATGATTAGAAGTATGATTGACATGAAGAATCTTCTTGTCAGACTTCCTGGCGCTTAAATGATAGTAGACGGCCTGGTTTGCAGAGGACGAGACGTGATAGCATGCGTGGAATATTTCAACCGAACGCTCATCCTCGTATTTGTTTCTCCACAAGTAAATATAGTCCAGTATCACCCTCCAAGAGTTTGGGGCTATCTGGGTGGGGGCGAGGCCGAGACTAGAGAGAATGGCTCGTACAGGCGGGTCAAAGGGAAGACAAAAGTCAACCCTAAACATTTGTTCATAGAGGAATATATCTCCCTCTCATCTATCGTACACCCTCTCATCCTTATCTGGTACTCGCAGGAAGACATCATGCTTAATGCTATAAAGATGTTTGAAATAAAAGAGATCAAGCACCCTGATAGAAGATTTTTAGTGCTCGGCATACGAGCAGTCTACTGTCTCCTCATCCTCAGAGTCTTCCTCTGTCTCCCCCTCAACCTATCCTTCCCCATCCTCAGCATTAGTGGTGTGAGGCACAACAGTGGGAATACCAGCAGGGTAGGTTTTTTGGAACTCGGTGTCAGTCATAGTAGACAAAGGAATTACTGCCAGGGGAACAACTATGTTGACAATCGACTCAGAGGAGTTTGACAAAATATCAGTGGAAGAGTCATCCCATCCAGACGTCTCGGCTCGGCCTGGTGATGAGGCCCGAGCCATAATATCAGGTTCTCTCATATTCTCAGGATGAGTTGGAGAATATCTTATGGCGTCCTTGTATGAATCCCTATCGTCGGCTTGGGCAGAGGATGAGCCGACCATCTCGTCGGTAGAGGGCATAACTATCTTTAAGGGGATGGTAAATGGAGGTCATCTACAAACTGGGTCGGTTTGGCACCTAACCTCATCCTCTTCCTCTAACCTATGTATCTCTTTGAAATACCTCTCCCTAAGAGTGGGGTAGTGAAAGACTGATTTATATAGGGTCTTTAACATTCAGAAGCCAAGGAAACACTTGGAGAATAAACGTTTGGAAAGAACAAGCAGTTTGGGAGTTTGACCAAGGTTGACTCAAGGATCAAAATAATGGAAATGAATCATTTTGAGAATGAACAAACCAAGAACAGTTTAAAGGCTTGCTGGGGAAGGTGACTGGAGTCTTGCTGGAGTAAAGTCAAAAACCAAGTGGTGGCTCGAATAAACCTAAAACTAACTAGAACACACTCCTAAGATCCTATGCCTACCCAAAACCACCACAGGCAGCCCAAGAACAATCCCTAACCACCCAATGCAGTCACCGGAGTGTTAAATGAGCTCACTGAAAAAACTAAAAACCTTGTAACAAGCTAGAAGACTAAAAGAAAGCTTGAAAAATGGCAGAAAAGGGTTACTCGGAGGAATGGATGAACGTGGAAGCAGGAATGGCCTTGAGAGAAGCTTGGAAGCAAAAGGATAGGAGGTGAGAGCTTTGGTTCTAGAGAGAGGAACGCGTAGAAGGTATGAAACAAAGAAAGAGAAAATGGTTTTGAAAAAACTATTTAAATGCTAGTAATAATTTGTACACATTTTACAAAGTATATTTATAAAAGTATATATAGGTACAAAACATATAACTCTAACAACCCGCGTAATTTTGGGATATTTTCAAAATATAGAGGAAAATAAAGTTTTTGGTAAAATTATTATTTATTGCTCAAATATGTTGGATTTTATTTTTAAAGATGAGAATTTCAAACGGTTTTGGAATTGGAATTAAAATAGAGTTTTAATTGAATTTTTATTATATAGAAGAGTCCTTAAAATATAAAACTCTCTAAGAGTCCTTGGAGCATAAAATTCTCTAGAAAAAAAATATTTAAAAATATTGAACGGTCCGATCGTGCTGAATTTTTTTTTATAGCTACCTCTCGTCTTCGGATAATTCTCTGTAAAATTTCATCCAATTCCAACGGTCCGATCGTCCTAGATAAAATTTTTAGTGTTTATATCTGATTAGAACTCTTTTCTTAATCAAACTCTTAATCCTATATATATCAACAAATTCGTGGCTTGGCTTTTCAATTCACTTTTTCACAAACTTTTCAACCAGAACACCTCTTCAAAATTACTCCCTTTCATATACAAAACATAGCCCCAAACTTATTCAAGATTTCAACCTTAGATTAGAAGGCTTATTTGGTGTTTTCTCGAGTTTGGGCTAGAACGAGATTTGATTACTTTCGCGAGAAGAACGTGATGGCGTGATCAGATTTTGAGGATGAAATTATGTGATGATTCATGTCATGATTTTGAGGTATGGGGTTTTACACAATATGCTCCTTAATCTCGCGAGTGCTTATTCCGTTGAATTCCTGTTAATTGAACTCATATTTTGAATTGTTAAATTCATTGAAATCTGGAAAAATAATTATTGGAATTATTTTGATTCATGTGGTATTATTCATGTTGTTGTTGAGCACGTTGTCATGAGATTTTAATATGGCACGGACGTTGGGCACCCGTCAAAATTCCTGCTTCCAAGGGCTATGACTTGATAAGGCATATGCGGATGGGGTGAGGCCTGGTGACCCGGTTAATGTGTTGTTGAGGAATTTATTGATAGAATGCTATTGAGATTTGCATTTGATTTGAATATTCGTATTCGTATTGTAGCGCTTTGTTCATCGCTAACATATTACTGTTGAGCATCTTTCATATCGTATTGTGTACTTCCCCATATTTTCTTTTAGTGACAGGTTAGCGCGGATTTTGGGGCGCTATTATTTTGGAAAGATTTTTAATACAAGATGAGAAGATTGTATTATTTTGATGTATAGAGCATTAGAGATTTGTATTTTATTTTCGAGTTAGCTTTTATATGTAATTCGAGAGACTTGGTATTTATTTGAAGAATTTGAGATTAGTGGATTATTTTATTGTATTGTGGGATTTTTAGATGCTCTATACCTTGTGATTTGTGGATTTGAATTTAGTTTATCGACAGTAGCGCTCCGCTCGCTCTCCCCGGGCGGGCGGGGTGTTACAATAACACCATGGAATAACACTAAAATACCCGATTCGTGAAAAAGAATTATAATTGTGTGAAAATTTTTGGGACATTGGTCCTTACAAGCATAACTTATCTCTTTTTACATATGGTTCGTTACTAAGTAGGATTGACATGAGAACACCATATTTGACACATGATAAGCAAGTACAATATTCACAAAGTTCGTGCACGTGTGTAATAAAAGTAACAAATAGTCTAACATGTAGAAAGCAATCATCAATGAATAATGTAATGATATCCACACTTTATTAATCCCACTAAAGAAACAAAGTCATGTCTCAAAGCACCATGAAAAACTCACATGGATGGAAGGAATGTAGGGGTGATCCAAATATCTTAAATGTTCACCCATACTGAAACACCCTAAATCTTTGACTTACTTGAGTCATAATTATTTAGGCGTTTCAACTAATTTGGATATTTTGTCAAAACATATTTTTTTTAGTATGAGCCTTCTCCTTGGTACATCAAACAACGTTACTCGACGACTCAACATGCCTCAACTCTACTCAACGATATATTCGAGTAAGGTATTGACGTGTAATGCACATTTGCACTTGACACATTAAGCACACATGCACATATATATTAATCCATGTTATTAATTGTGTGACTAATTAATTGTGAGCCTAAACTGTTTATAAAAGTAATATTACATTATTTTTTTATGAAAATAATTTTTAAAATAAAAATGGTTTAAGTTTTGTTTAAAATGAAAATTGTATTTTTAAAATAATTTTCAAAATTTATTAAGAAAATTAATTTTTCATTTCTGAAAAATATTTTTTTAAATTGAATTTCTTGTTAAACTATTTTTTTGCATAGTAAAATGCTTTTTTTATAGGCCGAATAGGTTTAGTACATGTTAACTAGAGTTTGATTTATGGTTGTCCATAGCATACCTGTTCATATAAGAGACTAGGTAATCTCATATCTAATTGTCGACCATAGCTTTAGCTGTTGTCACATTAAGATTAGCTGTTTGGATGGTAATTGCTACATTATGGACATAGAGATTCCCTACCTATTACACGTGGTTAGTATAGGCTTCAGCTTGATCTAGTATACCATACCTGATTCGACCTGTTGATTATTACCTAGATATGACCTCATTGTTGCCATCCATTTGACTATACAGTGGTAAGGATATTAGTTGGTAACTTAGGTTTATTTTTTAAACCTTTGATATCCGAGTTTTGCACCACCCGCTACCGCTAGTGTATACTCTTTTGGATAATAGCGATGACCATTTTGTTCTTTTGTATTTTTAGTGGTTGTCCGAGTTGGACGAATAGGAACAATACAGTTTATTTGGCCTTACCAACTGTTATTAGTTCTTACGTTTTAATGCTTTCCAGCTTTATCGATTTGACTTCAGTTTTTAGCTATTGACTGATTGGACCTGTTAGTGTGGGTAGTACCTATTTTTGTCCCTTACCTGTTGGTATTTGTTTTGGTCATATAACCTTAGACATCCACATAACTTTATAGAGTACCGATACTCTTACCGGGTCCAAGTACCGGTTTAGTACTAAATGCGCTTTATTTAATTGTACATTGGTGGGACCTACAGCATTCCCTGACGGGACCCATACCATAGTACAAACAAATAAAGCAGTACCGGTACTAAACCGGTACTAACACCCGGTGTGTCTAACATTTTCCAAGTCTATATCGTTTAAACTTGGCCGAATATACCTGCTACATTTTGTCCTTTTGGGAATTATTGTAACGAGAAGTGGGACGTTGCAATTCGGCCAGATCAGGCTCGACCATTACCGACTCGACCCGTAGAGTAGCTCAGGACGCTGTAACACTCCGCTTAATTAAATATCGGGTGGTCAGTTTCATATTAAATTAAAACAGAATATACAGTTGGCTCATTCTTAGCATCATCGTCGAAAACATTTACAACCCACCCAATACCCAATTAAGTTGATGTTAAAAACTTTCCAAATTTTAATTTCAACAAAATCCATTTTTAGTTTATGAATAACACTACACAAATTTATTTTACAATACTAATAACTCAAAAGATAACACAAAAGAATTTAAATGCAATTGGAATAAACATTCCCAAATAATAATCCAATACATAATCCCAACAATAGTAAATGTATTAAAAAGACACGACTACAAGAGTATCTGACTCATATAGAAGAGATAACTGAATTCCTTTGCGCGACATGAATCAAATGAAGATATGCGTCTAAGCAATATTCCATAGCTCCATAGCTCGTCATAATCCACTAAGGTTGGCGTCCCTGCTGATGGACACCTGATATAGAAGGTACAATAGAAAAGAAAATATGCAAGGAAACGGGTCAGATCCCGATGTGAAAATGATTTTGAAAACATCAAGTATTTAACAAGTGAAATAAAGCATTTATTATGTACATGTTAGCATCCAGACTCTCACTTGCTATTCTCACCTCTCATCTAGAGTGCACACTTAACGTTTCCTATTAACCTCCTAGTTAATGGTTCCTCTTCACTAGTTTCCATATTATGTTACTATCCCATATCGTAACCCCATATGTCCCATACCATATGTCATATAATTATTCATATACGTTTCTCATTAACATGAATCGTTTCTCATTAATATGAATTAAGCTTTTCAATTCTATAAGAATAAGCATTCATTAACTTAATCCCATTCTCCTTCTCTATTCACCGTTATCTAAAATTATCACACAGTAGATGATTTAACCACTATATACATTCATACAATTCATTATATATATATATATATATATATATATATATATATATATATATATATATATATATATATATATATATATATATATATATATATATATATATATATAATACGGCACCCCGAGACACAGCTGCGATGCAATTCATTACTCTGCTATCATGTCCCAATATCGTTGGTCGCCGAATAGGGGACTAAAGGTTCGGTAAGAATTTCTCAAACCACCAACATCAACACAACAATTTGAGGCGAACATAGTTGTCATACCCACGGGCCACGCACATACCTACGTTCCCATAGTCAGCGGACTTATCAACTCCCCGATAAGTCTTTCATAGGCCCATGTTCTCGAGTGACAAATCAAAAATCTCATGGATTCATCGGATATGACTGCCCTCACGCGCAAACCTCCCGATTGATAGCAAGTAAGCTAGGTAATTCATACACACAAATTATCAATCAATCAAATAGGCATTATCATACCTATAATATAATATCAACAAGGTACTCACATTACCCTAAAATAATTCCTATACGTAGCATTATATCTCTCAAATCCTACGTATTAAAATGTTATGACTTTACTTCTTTAATTTAATTATCCCCGAGTCTCACTCATTACCCAAGGTTCAAATAGGTTTCTCCTCAATATATTTATTCAGTAAGAAATCATTAATATCCTACTGGTCCATCTCATCTTATCTCCCGAATTACTACGAATCCAAACTCTCATTTAATTAGGGTTATAACCGATTGTTTATAATCTCTTATAAACACATCTTCTATCAACTAGGATTGAATACCATCATCACATGGCTCATAGTCTATAGTTTTTCATTCACACTATATGACTTATCAACAAAACCAACATCCTCGCATCCTATAACATCTCTCCACTCCTGTCGTCGTTAAGGTTCACGTGCGGAGCATCTCGCAAAGTGAAATCCAAACAAGGAACCCCTCCAATACACTACTACTTAACTTTATCGGTCGTGGAGGTCCGTCAACTTCAAATACGCAATCGGGATAACCTCATCCCCTCTTTCAACCAAATGTGGTATAAACACCCATCTCTATCCCGGAGCCATACCACTAAGCGCTTGTACTACACTTAGTCCTTGCGCAATCAATAATGAGCTTAAACTCACACCTTGATGTTCAAATTGTAACCCTAAGGCTACCCATGTGTTATATTAAATCTCCCCTACTAGACCTATCCTTAATCCTCATACATTCAAATTAGAATCCAACACATGAATCTAGCAACCGAAATTTCTTCCAATTTAATTTACATAATTCTTAATCCATTAAATTCAAATCACATTAATTCGATTCCTATCTAGGGCTTATTGATCTTCCCCAAGTCTTATTATATCCCATTAATAATCACCAAAGATATGCAAAAGGTTAGGGATAAGAACAATCATTAAAAAGAAACAACAATCAGAATTTCTTCAACAGATTTATGATTATTTCGAGGATTACTATCTACCTACAACATGAGTTTGATTCCTATATATTTTTAGATTCCAGAAATCCATTAACAACTCTATCTTTTCATCTTCCAAACTTGAAAAATCTCATCTTTTTATAACTATTTTAACATGGACAATATACAAACTTAGATTGCAATTATCAAACACTTGCCTCTAATGAAGGTATGATCCTTTGGTGTAGTATATCACAGGTTGTTCTCCCTTCTCCGGCCAACTTCCGGTGGTGGTTGGTGGTGGTGACCGTTGGTCTTTGGTTCCTCTCCTTCCCAAGTAAGCTTTTTCTCTTCCCAAGCAACCTTTCACTCTCTCAAGGAAGTTGACTTCTCTATTTTGTGTAGAGGAGATGAATAACCCACGTACACTTAATCTCCAAATACTTATAATAGGACAAAATCCGAAATCACTATTCACCCCTTGTAAAAATGACAAAAATGCCCTTTTGGGTTATATTTTCATTTCCAAATGACCCGAGACCAAATCCAACATCCAAATAGACTTTTCTGACTATTTCAACCCTTCCGGACGCAACGACGCAGTCGAAATGACTATAAGGTCGATAGAAAATAAAATCTCTTTTTAATTTAACAAATTAGTCCCGACACGTCCCATACCGCGTCCAACTAAAAATTCAAATTACTGAATTAACAACTCACAGCAATATCAATAATCATCAGATTCATATATTACCTAAATATCTTTAAGTAATATTCAGAATCATTCATTTTAATTTTCAAAATTCGGATAAAACCCAAATGAATTAATTTATAATAAAATCCAATTAATCCATTAATTTAAAATATAACCCATTTTAAAAGTCATTAAAATTACGGGGTATTACAGACGCCTTGGCTTCGGCCTTCGGTACTGGCTAAGACAGGTTACCTGCGTTGTTCTCAGAGATTAATCACCCACGTCCTCGGCCTCACCTAGGCCGAGGTTAATCAAACAATATAGTAGTTAACTCTTTAGTGGTTCATGAATTTATAAGTCTAACCTTGGCTGATGTGGTCGACTGGGGTCATATTGCTGAGAGAGCGCGTGCATTGGGGGACGCATGGAGATGTGCGCGTGGATGTGTGACATACGTGTTCTAAAATCTTTATATCCAGATCATTCTATCACGCGAGGGAATATTTGTTCATCATGACATCCATGTGACGAAGACAACTGGCTCCTCCTCATTGGCTAAGAACATTCTGCACATGCTTATTACGTGCTTGGGGGTGCAATACACCCCCAAGGAACTATAAATACATCCCATCTTCTTCATTGTGGATGATCACTTAATGAAAACCCTAGCTAAACTCTGCTCATTCGTATACAGAAGAGAGAGAAGGTTTGAGTGTTATAACTCATGTTTGACGCCCATTCCATATAATAGCTACCCACTCCTGCTTCTTTAAATTCAATGTCGTTGTCACTACGCATTTGAATAATAGTGATATCGTGTTGATTTTGTAGGACATGATACTTGGTTGTTAGTAACTTAACCGCTTCGGACTTTTCCCTATGAAACCCCTTAGCGTATCTCGAAAAGTCGTCGACCATCACAAGAATGTATCTTTTTATCACCTAACCTACCCATATGAGTAGGACACATAAGATCCTAGATCCCTATGTATCAACTCCAAAACTTTTGTGGTGGTAATGGTATTTAAGTTTTTATGGGGACTTTAATTTTTTTTTCCTTGTTGGCAAGGTCCAGAAATTGAGGAAGTTATTTTCCCAAGCAACGGTAAGCCACGAACTAGATCCTTTTTCACTAGTCTCTCAATATCTTTAAAGTTCACATAACCTAGTCGTTGATGACAAAGGTCCATAGAGGAGATCATGGAATTATTTCACACAAAGGAGGATTTATTAATGATGCTATAGTAATTATCATCAGTCCTCACTCCTTAAAGTAATAGTTCACCAGATTGACCATATACGTCACACTCGGACCGATCAAACTTTGCCCAAAGTTTACATCGCAAAGTTGGCTTATACTGATGATGTGGACAATCACCACTCAAACATGGTTGCAGCTCGAGTGCTAGCTAAGTCATCAATTTAGATATAATCACACAAAGAAATAGATGAGAGAGAAAGAAAGAACACATGAATATTAGTGGCTTAGCCGGAGCCTACTCCACTGTGTAAGAGGGTATGGATGTTTTGTTATTGAAAGGCACCGAAGGCCACGAGTTACAGTCACTTAAGCTTTCTTCCTTCATGTTTACAAATGGGTAGAGTTGTAGTTAGGTATGTAATTGTTCAATCCTTGATAAAGAAGATGAAGTTGGTATATATAGGCTTAGGGATGCACATTGTACCTCCCAATCATCCACTTGGCGAATAACCATCGAACGAGAATCCTCTATTTAATAGGTACACTCTTATTGGAAGGTCGTTAAAAGTCTATTTGAATAAAAATGATTTGTCATTCGAACTATGCCATATTGCATTAGGACAAAACTGGTGTTTTCGTTCGAACAAGATGCCAATTTATTTTCAATGAGATTACCGCCTAGAAATATATGTTTTTGCTATAAAAAACTTATTCGTTCAGATTTTCTTAAGGATTTTGGCAAAATTGAATTCCCAATATATGAACCAAAATTTTTCATCTTTATGTTTTTGTAAAATACTTTGCTTTTCCAAATCATACATCCCATATATTATTTATTGAGTGTATGAAAACCCTAGTTTCCATACATACATCAAACCTTTGAAGAGATCTGCTCTACAACTGATTTTTGTGGAGGTGCAACTCTATGATTAAAAAAGAAAGGATTTTGTAATCCCGAGGTTGATTGGTGGATACTGAGGGAAGACCGCATCCTTTGGATGGTGCTGAATTGTGTCATAACTTTTAAACTATTGCACTTAGTAGTGCTCTAAGTAGTTTTCAAGTCATTGAGTCTGTCAATTTCTTAAACAATGTTTAAATTTTAGTTTTTGGCTGAAAGAGATTTGTCCTTATCTTCTTTGCATGTTTGGTTTGCTTATGTGATTGGTAAATTTAATTTGAATATTTTATTGCATGCACACCTAATTTCTAATCAAGATAAAATTTGGATTATTTGTGAATAATCTAATATAGGACTATCCATACGAACTCGCATTCTTAGAAAGCTTCATAATCAAACCAAATTCAATCAATATTTAACTTCACGTACGCTACATAGGAAAAGGTATAAGACTTAGCAAACCTAGACTCACCTTGGTCAATATATTTTAATAATTGTAAAATTGTTTTAATTAACCATGTTTTGTAATTTTTTCAAATACATATGTAAATTTACTTTTCATATAAAAAAATATATTTGTAAAGAATTGCATCCTCATACTTGGATTTTTCCTCAAAACATATCTTGAAATTTTTTTAAAGGAAAACTGGACGAAAACTCTGGACACAAGTGCGACCTGCCTCACCTTAGCTTTGCTGCAATGATGACTTGCCTTACTACCACGAAACTTATCGCTGGCATTTTCTTATCCACATAAAAAAAATCTCGGGACAAAGGCACGACTTACTTCGCCGCAATTCCGCCATAGTAATTGTCATCCTCGCTGTAGTGACACTATCTCACTTATTTCTTATGTCCTTGTGCAAATATGTTTGGATTAATGCACGACATTGATCACTTTAAGTTCATCGCAGAAACACAATATCTCGCTGCAGCGACCATATGGCGACATGCGTCTGATAGCATCGAAAGTCACTTTTGAACAAGATATTTGTTTAAGATCTCATTGGTTAGTTTGTTAAGTACAAATTTTTGGCTGACTACGACCCTAATGTGAGTATTTGTCACCTTAAAAGTGTGTCACCTAACATATGAGCCTTTAAACATTTTCAAATCGAAGGCTCTAAGATAGTGTGTTGTCTAATCTTCCAAACTAAGAGTGAGAGCTTTGAAAAAATATTTTTACTGAATAAAACATTTTATATATTTGAGAGCACATTTTTGCCCCTCTTCTTTATTTTCGTTCAAGCCATTGTTTTTAATAGAGGTATATTTTATCATCTTATTTCAAAAATATAATCTTCATTGGTGAGTAAATATTTTCTCTTCCTTGTCTTGGAAAAACTCATTTTGATATTTAAAACACCACATCTTTGCAAACACCCCAATAGACAAATTTTTAAGATTCCCTCAAATATCCTAGGTATTATTTTTGTTATTTGAAGGTTTTGCCACAAAAAATATAAGTTACTTATACTTTAAAGAAAAAAATTTAGGCTAAAGGATTCGAAAGCATTGGTTGTGGACCAAATTAGTCATGGTTGTACATCGTACTCTAGCTATTGGAGCTCTCTATGAAGAATGTAGGGGAAAAGTGCTCATTTATTGCACCGTGACGTTGTAAGTGTCTTTATTCTAGATTTAAAACTCTATCATAGTGTATATGTCATTCTTATCGACCCGAGGTTTTTTCGTTAGTGGTTTTTTCCCTCGAACATCTGGTCTTGCGCCTATTTTACTCTTTTTGCATATTTTAGAATCATTGTCTTAATTAGGAAAATAAAACTTGGACGTGGTCTATTCCCTAAAGAGGTAGGGAAGGACCCTTTATGGTTTTAAAGGTTAATTTTGAAATCAATCTTGTATTTACAAATTTGAAATATTTTAGCTCGGGTGAATCAATAGTAGATTACTCGTCTACTTCTTAAAGCCGTTTTAGGTTTTTCACTCATGTAATTCAATGTGTTCACCTTAATGGAATGCAAAGTATTTTTAGATTTATTTCTAAAAAAGAAGAAGATAAACTTGAGAGATTCTAAAACTTAGTGAAATATTTTGTCACATAGACTTTTAGATTGTTAAATTCCTTTGTAATAATAAATTAACAAACCTTTTTCTTAAAATAGGCGAATTAATTTTTATTTAGGTAGCTACCGTCGAGATACACACTCATTTTTTACTAAATTCTAATTGTCCCCCCAAAAATTGAAAAAACTCTTTTCTATCTCTATAATAAATTATCTAAGAGGATCAAGAATTGAAAACGAGTAGATATATAGACTTTGTAAAACATGCATACCAGTAGGCCTGTCAATGGGTCGGGTTTGGACCTGAACCTGATCCATTAAACCCGAGTCTGAGCATTTTTATGAAACCTAGTTACCCGATTATCCGATTTCCCGATTCCCCGCTAATTAAGTAGATCGAATATGGGTACAGATAGACCTGATCCGTTAAGGACTCGACCCAAAATCTCTCTCGCTCCCCCTCTCAATATATATATATATATATCGATTTATATTGATTTTTATATATGTATTTTTATTTTTATGTGTGTATACATATATATGTATTTATATATATGTATATATAAGCATGTATATATGAACTTATGTATTTATTTATCGTTTAACTTGGATTTTTTGGTCCATTTTTCAGTTTCAGCTATTCGGGTATTCGGGTCGGGTTCTCGAGTCCTTAACGGGTCCGACCTAAAAAAATTTAGACCCAATCCGCTGAAAAATGCTCGAATCGAATATGGATATAGAAAGACCCGACCCGTTTACAGTCCTACATATCAATACCCCCCCCCCCCCCCCCCATAATAGGAGTTTGTTACTACATCCATGGTTTCCTTTATTGACTTTGTCAATAAGGTAATTAAAAAGGCCACAAGATTTCCTTCCAATATACAAAGGACAACTATGGTAAGTGATAGGGAATTATTTTTTTGGAAAATCCAGTGAGGTTTCCAATCATGTTAGCTTTAACATCACCTATCAAAGGAGAAGTAAGAAAACCACTCTTAGACTTATTAATAAGGTGACTAGAGTACTTTCATATTCTTTAATCAACCTCATTAATTCTTTGATTTATTTTACCCCACTAGTAAATATAAGAATATCAATAACATAACGAGGTGGGAAACTATAGGCACATTTCTAGCAATCAAATATGGTTGGATTTTACCCTCCTCCATTCTATAATTTATACTTCTACTAAAGACATCTGTAACAATAATAAAGAGATCAGGATACAAAGGATATCCTTATATTAATCCTTTCGAAGAAGAAAAGAAACCTGTAGGTTCTCCATTAACCAAAACAGAAAACTGATAATTGGAAATCACCTTCTGCAAGAAATCAATCCATAATTCACGTAAAACAAATTGTCTATGCAATTTGATATGATAAAGCTAATTAACTATATCATATATTTTAGACATATCACGTTTAAAGATTATATTTTCACCATGGACTTTCTTTTTAACAATTTAACCATTTCTTGAGTTAAAAGCAAGATATCTGCAATTTCTCTAGCATCTGGAAAATTATTTTGATGACAAGAGATAATTTTGGGTAAAATTCGGCCTAATCTGGCAGCCATAAGTTTACTAATTATCTTGTAGAAAAAATAACATAAACTAATAGGCCTTGATTTAGAAAAATGAGAAATGTAGAGGTGACATCAACTAAAAGCTCTGATACCAATTTGTAGAGTGAGCGTTATTCTCTGATGGATTAAACTTATTTAATTAGATGTCGATACCAAACATATCCCAATTTTAATTAAACCCTAAACATGCGACTAGGTGATTCAAATCAAGCATATAAAGAAACAAAAAAATTCATTAAAAATCCCTGCAGGGAAAACCTTTTATTTCACTACTAAATGTAAATCGCAACTTACAAATATATAGAGAAATACAACAATGAATTCCTGTAAGAACTCATAAGTAGCCTTCAGTCAGCATTGATTCCCTCGAGAATAATAAGAACCGCAGTCCTCCCTCTTCAGTAGTGAATACCCCCGAGTATTACAAAATTAACAGTGAAGAAATCTCTCCACAATAATTACTTGAATAAAAAAGTGTTTGGGTTCCAAAGAAGATTCAGAAAAGTATTTGGGATTATTTGTGTGAATCAAAAATAAGTTTTAGCCCTAAAAACTAAAGACTATTTTGTAGTTGTTTTGCAGTTTGCATAAATGAATAATCATAAAGAAAAATCTTCATGAAATAGGTTGTTATAGGCGAACACGAATTTTGAGGTAGAAGAATGTCATTAAAAGGAGATCTAAGGATCGTTCAAACGATATTGACATCTTGTTAGAAGCACCCCTAGAACGACCTCAAAAACATAAAACAATACGGCTTCATTTGATCCATATAAGAAGTAAGACTTCAAACGACCTATCAAACGACATTGACATGTCATTTGAATGATTGTGCCAAGTCGTTAGAACGACTGTATATATTTTTTTAAGATAATAATGCTATTCCAAAACCAATTAGACAACATTTGAATAAAAACGCCTCATTTTGATAAAAACCAGTTTAGAAAAATATCCCAATACATAGTAAAATTCTAACACAAAACTAAATCCATACCAATATTAGTCAAGTCATAGAACTTTATTGAAGATGATTGATATTCGGATCCCTCTTCTTGAACATGTGAACTCGAATTGCCTTGATGAATGTAATGAGATATGCCGTACTCAATGTAAACAAGACTTTATGGGCAAGTCCTAGAAGTTAAGGTCATGATGGAAAATTTTCCCTTACAAATATCCCCCTATGGCTATTCTGGTGAAAAATAAAAACATTCAAATTATCTAAAAAATAATTCCTATACAAATCTAGTACCCTCCTAAGAACCCCAAAGTGGAAAGATACTAAATATGTAAGTCATAAAAAATGTTCAACTTTCAAATCTTCAATTCTTCAATTCTTTAAATCTTCCTCGCTTTCTCTTGATCTTGTTTTTATGTTCTTTTAAAATGCTCTTCACGGTGTACCTACTCACAATAAACAAAAAATACCTCGTGACATATCGAGTTTGAAATAAAATAAATCTCATAAATCAAATCAATTGTCCCCTATAATTCAAACTCTCATTCCCCTATAATTCATAAGTCGTTCTCCCCCTTTTTATTTGTCTGAAATAAATAAGGAAAAGAATAAAACACAATAAACCAGAGTGGGTCACAATAAGCATAGCAAATAATCACAAACATATATCAAATAAGCTCAATCAAGGATAAACTCAAAGGGTTCCACAAACTATTTTTGATTTTTCAAATATTTTTTCCAGAGAAAATAATTTTACATAAACAACACACCATGAATTAACACTAAAATAACCAAATCGTGGAAACGGAATGAATGTGTGTGAACAATTTCGATAGGAAAATCAACTCAAACAATCATAACATATGCGCATGATGAATTTTGGATTCTCCTAACGAACGAACTCAAAATCATCCTTAGGTGTAAAAATGTTGAATTCAATTGACATCGACTCAATCTAATCAACAAATCAAAGTCTAAAATGATTTTCACACCAATAACATCTAAAACTATGTAATCTATTACGAGACTTTTTCAAGACGTGCAAACCCATTGATTTTCGACTACACTCTCTAAAAACTCACATAAATAATATTTTACTCAACTATTTTGTTTTGAAGAAATCAATGCTCATATGTAGCGAAAATGAATGTTCTTAAATTTGGCCTAGCACTTTACATTTTTCTTTTGAGTGCTTTTACTCTTTTAGGCTCTTTTCTTTTTGCAAATAGTGGCTATTCACGCAAAGATATTTTTACTTTCGTAGCCCGAGCCATTGCATTAAAATTAGCATATTTACTGGAGATATAGATGTTATTTTTTCCAATCCAGGCAATGGTTCTTACATGCACTATTTTCATTATATCGTTTTATTGCATTTGGTTCATTTTAAAGACATGATTGAAATGAAAACACTTTGACCAACATGTTAAAGACAAGTACAATAATCAAATGAATTCTTGCACGTATGCATTAAAGGAACCAATGAGTCAAACATACAGAAAGTAATCATTAATCACATCTCAATCACTCTAAACATTATAAAGCAAATGGTTGAAATCATGTTGTATTTCAAAATACTATCAAAAAGTCACATGGATAATATAATGAAATTGTCTCTTGGTCATCTTAAATGTCCATCCATATGTGGTCTAAAACGTAATAAAAAAATATTTTTGTGTTTTTTTTCAAAAATCTTATCAAAATAAAATCTTTTTGGCTTTTTCACTTTTTCTAAAAAACAGAAAATCTTTTTGTATTTCTCCAAAATGTTTCAAGAAAAACAAAACTCTTTTTGGATTTTTCAAAAAAATATATCAAAATGGAAAAAGATAAATACAATAATAGTGTACTAGCAATATGTGTAAAGATATGAATCATGAAAAGCATCCTATGATAGATAAAATTCTAACCTCAATCATTAGGTCCGGAGGTGTTTTCTAAAGGTGGTGACATCCTATGAAAAACATTCATCAGCTCGTGTGAAGTCTGACAAATTACTCAACTTTCTCTCGAAGGTGCTCAAAGTCTCTCATGTGATGTGCGACATCATGCGGAGTAAAATGTGTGACAGTGCGCGTGAGAACACGTGTAGTAGTATAACGAGGTAAATACGTATGAGACACACTACCCAACTTAAAGAAAAATTCCCTTACATGTCTCTTTTCTTGCAATGGGAGCATACATAAACAGGCCTAGGAACCCACCTCTCAAAACCTCTAGGACGCGCTCTTCTACTGAGAAACGGATGCCTAGGTGGGTTAAGCTGAGATCCATATAGATCTATCACAAACTCGACAACAGAATCAGGTGCAACATGGGAAGTGGACGCACCGTCATATCCTATTCCTAGTCTCTCAACATTACCCAAAGCGAGACTGAGGAGCATCTTTCCAACCTTCTTAGATGTATCCTCTCAAGTGACCTTAACCTCCCAGGCACGTTCGAGTTCTCTCTTGAGTTGGTATACATGGGGTTTAAGTTTCTCACGAGTCTTCAATGAATATTGAAGATCTCCCATAAGACTACGGTGTTGGTCAATTCACTCTTTTTCCAGCCTAAGATGATCAACTACTCACACAAAAAACTCTCACCTTCTCGACTTAACTCACTGACGCCTCACACACCCTCAAAACATCTATCTCTCTCTGCAAATCTATCACCCTAAGACTTAAATCTTTATTCATCTTTTTCATTTTCAAATTCTTGGTGTACAAATCACTAAAAATGTTTTAGATATTCCCTTCTCCCTCACTTCTAATCGTATCCTCACACTCACTTGAATGGCCTAAAACATCATCGAGGCTCTCACGTTTACAAGTTCCCTCATCATCGTGGGACAAACTAGGTGTGCTTACGTGACTAGCCATGAAAGCAACACACTTTTCATGTGGTGATTCTCCCCCCTGAATCATCCAACTCGATGTCATTGTCGCTAAGAGTGGCTGTAGTAGCAACTTTCTTGCCCTTTGAATCAAGCATAGTGGGATACTCAAACGCCTTGTGGCCTTTTCCCTCGCACTCATAACACCTTATATCTTCCTCTTTCTTACCGCTATCCTTGACCTCATCTTTCTTTTTGTTTTTCTCAAAATTCTTTTTATTGGAAGAAGTATCTTTGGAAAATTATTTAAAATTCTTAGCAAACAAGGACAAGTCATCGATATCAACCTCACCCTCAGAATCAGACTCACAAACTCTTTTTTTTTCTTAACTTGAGTATTTAAAGCTATCCCTCTATACATAGGCTGAATGGTTTTAGGAAACATATCGATCTTATAAGTTTGAAGGTCTCCTATGAGTTTTTCTAACCTAAGAGTGTCTAAGACCCCTAAAGAGTTAAGCACAATGACCTTGGGAATAAATCGGGATGGGTCACAACTCTCGAATAATAAATCTTCTCACCCCAAAAAAATCATCTTAATAATGTACGAAAACCTGGCATAAAACTCATCAAAAATCTTAAACTCTAACATAGTGATAGTCCCAAAATGGGTGGTCAAATTTTACAATTTTGACACCTAAACAGCATTGGTACCCTCATGTGTCAACTGCAAAATATCTCATGCCTCTTTTGATGTGGTGCACGCCATAATACGTCGGAACTCGTCAGGAGTGGTGACTACAGTAATAGCACTAAGGCCACGAGAGTTGTATGTACTCCACTTAAACTCATAATTAGTCCAATCAGAAATGGGTTTAGGATTAATGACATTATTAAAATGATAGTGGGAGGATTTCACCCTCTTTCACATACAAACTAGATTCTTTCATCAATTACTTTTAAATAAGATCTCATACGGGATTTCCAATATGCGTAATTTGTGCCATCAAAGACGAGAATCCTATTTTACAAGTTATCCACTCGAAAATTTTCTATTTTTCAAAATCAATTTTCAAAACAATTGATATCACATAATTTTTTTTAAAGAAAAAGGATCACACATTAAAGTTGTGCAACTGGATCTGATACAAATTTGTAGAGGTAACATCAGCTAAAAGCTCTGATACAATTTTGTAGATGCGCGTTATTCTCTAACGGATCAAACTTATTTAATTAGATGTCAAAAAAATCCTGGAGGGAGAAATATTTTATTTCACTATTAAATGTAAACCGCAACTTGCAAATACATAGAGAAATAGAGAAACAAATTCCTTCCAGAACCCACACAGACCGCAAACCTTCAGTCAGTAATGATTCCCTTGAGAATCACATGAACCACAATGCTTCCTCTTGAGCATTGAATACCTTCGAGTATCACAAGATCAACAGTGAAGAAAGCTCCTCATAAGAATAACATCGATAAAGAAGTGTTTGGTCTCCAAAAAAGATTCACAAAAGTATTTGGGATTGTTTGTGTGAATTAAAAACCAGTTTTAGGCCTAAAAAGTGAAGATTATTTTGCAGCCATTTTTTCGTTTGCGTAAATGAAAAGTCTTAAAGAAAAACCTCCACGAAACATGTTTTTATAGGAGGAAATAAATTTCAAGGCTGCAGAATGTCATTAGAACGAGATCTTAGGGTCGTTCGAACAAGATTGACATCTCGTTAAAAGCACCCTTCAAACAACGTATCAAACGACCTCAAAAACAAAAAATAGTATGGCTTCGTTTGATCCATATGAGAAGAATGACTTCAAACGACTTATCAAACGACCTATCAAATGACATTGACATGTCATTTGAAGGACAGTGTCAAGTCGTTAGAACGACTGTATAAAATTATTTGATTTTAAGATAAAAATGTTGTTCGAAAAACTGTTAGAAAACATTTGTATCAATATTCCTCTTTTTTGATAAAAAACAGTTTATGAAAATGTCCTAATACTTAGTAAAAAATCTACGTAAAACAACTAAATCCATACCAAAATTTGTTAAGTCGTAGAACTTTGAAGATGCTTGATATTTGAATCCGTCTTCTTGAAGGTGTGAACTTGAATTTCCTTGACGGATGTGGCTCCTAGGTACTAGGGCCATGATGGGAAATTTTCCCTTACAAGTTGGGAATTGAACCTTAGGAATTAAAGAAATATAGTTTTTACTTCATCTTTCTCAAGGATATAAGAGAGTGATTCATTATCTTCATCAGTGACTGTGTTGAGAATGAAATTGAAAAGAGAACATTAGTATAACTTTAGGGTTATGGGGAAAGTAGACTCTTGAAATGTTTAACAACTTTTTGAATTTTTTTTTTTAACTAGGATCCAATTACCTTGCTCATTTTTAATTTTATGGATACACATTATTTGCCTATTAGGCTTTGTTGTAGAGTGAAAAATTTGGTATTTTCTATCCCCCTCCCCTTGAATCCATTTTTCTTTATAACATGATATTTTTTATTTTCTACAAAATAAATAAATCTCATTAATTAATTCAACATAAGTGGCTTTTGAAGGATGTGTTCAAGTGGGATCCAATTACCTTTTTAAAAAAAAATAAAATATGTACAAAATAAATCTCATGGATTAATTCAACATAACGGTTATATTATATAAACTATTAGAGAAATTTACTAGTAATTGCCATTTACTTGTTAAAACCTAAGATTACATATGTGCTTTTTGAATAGAAAATCAATAATTATTTTGAGATAAATTGGATGTTTGTCATTATCATCAAAGTAAACTCTTACTAGAAAACTCATCCACAAAGGTAACATAGGGATTTAATGGCTTGTTGCATAAGGTAAATGCAACAAGTTTGGAGGCCGATCTTGGGACAATTACTAGAAAACTCATCCACAAAGGTAACAGCTGAGGGCCGTGGCCAATGAAGTTTGGAGGCCGCGGCTTGATTTCTTCAATTTTCTGTAGAGGCCGCGACGATTTGAACGCGACAGTCATTTTTTCCATTTAGCTGTGGCAGGTTGCCACCCAGCACTTGGGTAGTAGTGGATGAGGATGCCGCGGCACCTATTTGACTGCTGACAAGACAATGGGGCTGCAGAACCTTGCCCCTGGGAAACTGAGGCCACCTTCTGTGGGTTTGACATGCCTCATTGTCATGATGACCGAGCCTCCAATATCCGATTCGATTGTCTTTCATGGCTTTCCTTTAGTCGATCTTGGGACACTATGAAGCCTCCCCAGGCTGGGTTACATTGTTAAGCCACCCACAGCTAATATGCGAGACACTATCAAGCCTCTCCAGACTGGGTCATGTTATTAAGCCACCCACAGCTAATATGCGAGATACTATCAAGCCTCTCCAGGCTGGGTTATGTTGTTAAGCACAGCTAATATGCGAGATACTATCAAGCCTCTCCAGGCTGGGTTATGTTGTTAAGCCACCCACAGCTAATATGCGAGATACTATCAAGCCTCTCCAGGCTGGGTTATGTTGTTAAGCCACCCACAGCTAATATGCGAGATACTATCAAGCCTCTTCAGGCTGGGTTACGTTGTTAGGCCACCCACAGCTAATATGCGAGATACTATCAACCCTCTCCAGGCTGGGTTATGTTATTAAGCCACCCACAGCTAATAATACATACAAAGCCATCCCTGGCTCGATGACGAGTCCCAAAAGCTAAGAGTGGGCGTTATAAGCCCCTGTGGGTGACGTCGCACTTCGAGAGCAGAGAATTGGCATTGTAGGCCCTGGTGGTTGATAAAAGCTCCTTGAATCCTCAGATGCCTCCGCGGATATAGCCATCATGTGACAAGATGTAGTTGCACATTGCGAGGGAAACCTTAGATCTAACGAAGTTCGTATCCCATCCATGAGCACATTCTGAAGTATAATAATCCTTCAAGATAATTTCGTTATATTTCCTCTGAAATCTGTTTGAGACAACAAGTCTTTTTGTGAGGTAGCAGGTTATGAAACCAAGAGAAATATCAGATATAGCTAAACTTGCCAGTTCATATACTTATATATGTATGCTACCAATGACTTTGTTAATAAAACATAAAGTCTTGAGTATTTAAGGCTACAGTGAGCTTCATAAAACATAAACAGAAATAGTTGAAAATAGAAAGATTAAGTATGAGATGCGGTAGGCAACCTCGGCTGGGTCTGGCTGAATCCCCTATGCATTCTTCAGGAATCGCCGCAGCATCCCTTGCCCGATTAGCCTTTCAATTTCATCCTTCAGAGCATAGCATTGCTCTGTGTCGTGGCTATGGTCCTGATGGAATTTGCACCAGGTAGCTTTGTTCCTCTTGTGGGGTGGAGCTCTCAATTTTTCTGGCCACCTCAAAATCTTGTCCCCTTTGATGGCTTCCAAGATCTCTTCAATTGGGAGGCTCAACGGGGTATAGGCATCAGACTTGTTCTGCCTTTTTTGACCTCTGATGGTTGATTACGCGGCTTCATTTACTGTCGCGGCAAGCATGGCTGGCTTTGCCAATTCCTCCACTTCCGTGCCTATGTTTTTAGATGCCGCGGCCTCAAGCATTAACACCCTCTGAGTGAGAAAGTTGACCTGGGTCTGAAGCGAGGCGTGGTTGTCATAGAGGTGATTAAGGTGATTGTATAGTTGCATAATCTCATCCTTGACTTCTGCAATCCGACTGGATTCTCCCTCCATCTCTGCTTTTGTTAGTTTTTACAATGTATATATATAATCTGAGAACAAACTAACAGAAGTGAGCATTACCAAAGATACTGAACCAAGTAGGTAATGGAGGCCGCAACCGCTTCTACGTGACCCCGAGGCCGCGACCATGAGGCGCGTAGCAAGATGCACTGCCGCGGCCCCGTATGATTCACCATGGTAAAGCAAGAGCCCGACTGATTATGCTCCTACTAGGGTTTGTTCATGAGTTAATAACCTCTGGATGCACACAAGGCGCAGTTTCAATGATAACCCTAGATCATAGGCCAAGAACAGCAAAGAAGGAGTAGATACAATCCCTCCCTAATCATTCATCTTTTTGAGGCAAAAGCCCGTCATGCCTTTCGATACTAGCTAGATAGAATGATATCACAGGGGTATGCAAGATGGATCTAAAGCCATAAGATGGAGTATATCTGGATGTAAGAAATACCCATCTATGGGTATGAATATGATGTGGGGTCCAATAACCAGTAACCGTCCCGCGAGGAGATGATCCAAAGGACCCCTCGAGATCGAATAAGGTGTTTGAAATGTCTCGTTCCCACAGACGGCGCCAGATTGATGATACGAGAAATCGGCCATAGGGCGTTCTCATACCAGCAAGTCAAGAGAAAAGTGTGTAAATAACAAGTAAAGCAAGTAAAGAGAGATAAGACAAGATATAGAGTGGTTCAGCCTTTAAAATAGGCCTACGTCCACTGTGTTTCTCCGTTTTCATTATATGCGTTTCATTGTACAATATAATCATGCCTAAAGTGGCATACAAATATGAGAATAAAGGAGAGTACATGGCAGTACTGAGGATTCCGGAGTGCCGGATAGGTGGCTGCGATGTAGATGTGTGACATCCACGTTGTGCGTTAAGGTTGTGTAGTGAGAATCTGTATTGTAGAGCCTCGGGTGTGTCTAGAACCGATCCCACCAAAATATCCCCTTATCTCGAGGTGTGGAACCTTGTTTATAGGAGGTCTGTGTGTTGAATCACGTGCCCTGAGCACGTGGCATAAACCAAGTCTGCAGTGGATGTGGATGAGGGCATGCGCCCAGATCAGCAGTGCTGCGCTATCGAGGGGGATCCGCGAAACCTGAGCTGAGATTGGGGTGCCGCAGCCTCTTATGGAGAGGCCGTACCCTACGGGAGTTCTGGCCGCGCCTTACATGATTTACAGGCCGCGACATATATGACTTGAATGCGATTATAGAAGTACTGCCACGACAGGGTGCTATACTTGTACTATCACCGTACATTCAACGAAAGAAAATTTGTTCATTTTTTATAGTTTTGAATAAAATAGTAAATTTTGACATGAACAATTCTTTTATTATGTCTCTAAGGACTAGCAACAAGTTAGTTAGGGGGTATGATTAATGTCAAATATTATATTTTATTTCTCCCTTTATTGGGCAAAATTATAGTCCCATGCTCCTTAAACCCACACTTTATACTCATTTACTATATAATCTTAAGTATTCATCGTTAATCACTTGTGCATGGTTTATTTGAGTATTTACAAGGTTTTGGAAGCTAATGGTGAAGTCTAGAAGCATTTTGAGCAAGAAACATTCACAAATGCACCTTTATGAAAAAATGGTATTCCATAAGGGCAATACCAGACTCGAACTCTTCACGAAGATTATTAGCCTAAAAATAAGGAACGTCTCGGTTCAAATGACACGTTAATCTAATCTCAAACGAAGAATTATGAAGATTCAAAGTTAAAAATAAAAAAAAGTCAAAAGTCAAATATTTAGGTTAATAAAAAAGTCAAATCTTATCATGTGGACTCTGTTGAAAATTTATTTACCTCAAAATGAGGACCATGTCGGTTTAAACGACATGTGAATCTATGATCAAATGTATAAGTTACAAGGTTTGGTGTGCAAAATGTAATTATAGAAACTAGGTTGAGTAAACTGTAACACATGTCGTTATGAGATCATGACATGTGGAACCACATGAGCATGTCATGTGGCACCATCATATCATGACACATGGAACCATATTATCATGACACGTGGAGATGTTGTTACTAGTTAATATTAAATGGGGCTAGGGAGAATTAAACCCAACACCTCCCCCTTCCATTCCTTTAACCATTAGACCAAGTAGACCTATAATAATAATACTAACACCAATAATATATAACCCATAATTCAATCAAGTTTCTTTCTCATATTTTTCCACCCATCCTCTCTCCTACCTTATTCTTTCTTTATTCTTTCCTTACCCCATTTTTATTCTTCTCCCATAATATTCCCATCATCCGTCACATACCCCCATGTAACAATTAATTGGCCCATCACCACCTTTTTATTAATTAATTAAATCTCCCGTTATCGTGTAATTATATTTTTGATCCCTCAACTATTTTTTTCAGCCTATAAATAGGGTCATTTAGAGACACATTTAGCAATCCATTTTCTTAGTGTTAGACATCCAATTTTGGAGCAGGAACTTCCCTCTTAGTTTTAATAGTTTTTTTAAAAGATTTTTTTAGTTTAGTATTGTTTTGAGAGATTTATGAGGTTGTAATATGAAGATTAAGTGACACACTTAAATATTCAATCTAAATTCTTCTCATTTTTGTTCAAGTACATGATATTATTTTTCTCACATTCTCTCATACACTATTTTATTTAATTATTTAAGCATAGGTTGTGGTTAAGTAAGTCATCTTGGGTATATAATTGCTTCACTATGGTATGATGGAATATACTCGTTTTGATGGTTTAATTGTTCTCATTTTTTAAACCTAGGAAAAGTTAATGGTGTATATAATGTATGCTCCACATTTTATACCTTGCGTGTGTAATTTTTAGAATATTGTTGTCTCCAAAGTCCTATTTAAACTTTTATTGAAATTTGAGGAGTCTACTCTAGATTTAAATAATCGTTGAATGCGTAATAATCGTATTTAAAGCCGCTTCAACCATGTAACCATTTATGCTATGTATTATGAGATAATGTATTTAATTATCAACCTATAGTATTTAAAATTTTAAATTAATTTAGTTCTCTCCTAGATTAGTTGTAATATAAAACCTTTAAAAATGATAAAAATCTTCTTTTACACTTAATTTGTAAGTAATAAATTAATTAAATTTTAAATAGCATTCTATGTGGATTCGATACCCGAACTCACCAATGGTTAAAGTTTAGGTTTTTGTGTTGAGGTGCAAAATTGACCACAACGGCAAGCATATTTACACGATGCTTGATTTTTCCTTCATCAGCATATCACCATAAGTGACACATAAAAAAAATTCCACACCCGTATGGCATAAATGTTTCGAAACCAAATGTGGTACAGAGTGAAGGAGAGTGAACTAGAAAATATAAGAAATATGTCCTAAACACTCAAGATAATCCAACGTGTTCTATTAGATCGCATTATTCTATAATACAAGCCTCATGTGATAAATAATGTGAACTCAAAATGTGAAAATGAATTAAATGCGCACATGCTTAGAAAATATTGATGATTCTCTAATCAATAGAATCAAACATTTATGATAAACTAGGACTCATTGTGAAAACCCATTGATCTTTAACTTATAACACCCTCAAAATATACACGTCTCATTTTTCGCTCTTTTTTAAGATACCACATTTTTATGGTCAATGTCTAAACTTTGACATTGGAAAATCTTTTCAATTTTTTTTTTCTTTTCAAAGTCTCTTGCCAAAGATGGACTTTTATGCAAATGATATTTACTCCCTTCATACTCCTTTCCATTGTGTACTCTTATTTTTTACAATCCTAAGAGAAAACTCATTGAAATGGTTCTTACATGCACAAATCCTCCAAATATATAGATATGTATATGACAAAATTAATAAGAGAACACCTCACTTATCTCATGCAACAAAATTAGCTGAATTCCAAAAGACCTCATGCAAGTGTTTACAGAGGCATATATTTATATGAATTCATTAAGCAAAATAAAATTCGAATAACTCTACGTAATGCATTATGAAGAAACAACTTGAAACATTGTAAGCCATACTCTAATGTCCTAGCCACATGAAAAGAAATGCATGGAATTCAAACACACTAATATGCCATAAAAATGTGTAAAACTAACTAAATTAACAAAAACACAAATCTTTTTGAGTTTTTAAACATTTTTTTTCAAAATAATCAAGAAAATAAACAAAATCTTTTTGTATTTTTCATATAGACTCAAAAACTGAAGTATAAAGATACAAAACATGAAAACACCATAGCACTATCAATAACATATAACATAAAGACCAAAACTTGAGTTAAAAAATTGCAAACACAATCACTCATAAGATATAACATATGATGAATAATTTGTAAGCATGTGAGAATTAACAAGTCTAATGATAAGTTCCTCCAAATATGATTTTTTAACCCAATTAGATGAAAATATATTACCTCGAATTTTGAGAACCATGGTGACACGGGGCTTAGCCTCCCTAGGGATTTTTTTAAGATAAAAAAGGCTTAAGGTGACCTTTCCTAGCACAATGTTTACATATGTAAACACAAGGAAGACAAACTTTAGGAATGTCCTTGGAAACAATTGATTCTCTAAAAATTTTGGTCTTGGATTTGGGAGAGGAAACACTAGGATCGTTGTAAGCAATACCTATCTTGTCATTTTTTATTTGGACGATGCCTGAAATCTTATCAAACTTTTTTGACCTAGATTCCTAATAAAATTTGACAGCATGTAAGTCTCTTAACTCATCTTTTAAATTCAAAATTCTAAGCTCAAGTAAAATCTTAGACTCTTCAACTTTAGGGTCTCCTTATTCAAATATTTAAATAATCCACAAAGGTTATCTTTCTCCTCCTCAACGTATGAGATCTTTTCCCTAAGAGTTTTTCACGTGCCTTTAAATCCTCAATAAATTTATAATTATTACATATGACACGATCTTAACTAACCTCTAACTTCAAGTTATCCCTTTTCAATTTCAATGACTCCGTGTATAGCTCATCAAAGGTAACTTGAAGCTCATTGTCGTCCTCATCAAAACTCTCTTCTTTTCCCTCTTCATAACAAGTTTTGAAAGAACAAGACCGGACCTTGAATATGTCACGCATATGATTATCTTCACTATCAGATGACTTTTCATTTAAACTCACATGACTAACCATGAAAGTGGTGACTTTATGCTCCTCAGGATAATTGGGTTCCTCTTCCAACTCTCTCTCACTTGGTTTTGGTTGTAAATGTCGCATCCGCAAATTTTATGTGCTTAATAGTAAGTAAGGAGAAAATATAAATACAACAGATAAATTAAAACCAACAGAACTTAAATGATTTTTATTATGGGGATGCCTGGCATCCTATCACATAGATGAGTCTAAAACAAACTGAAATACACTATTATCCGTTCATTTCATACATAGTGAAAAACTTGTAAATAACATTCAAGAATCATAGGATATGATAAGTTACCGTGTAGATATTCCAATGGGGATACCATCCTTGTCTACTAATGCCCATACATACGTACTATAATATTGTTCGGGGTAATATAGAATAAAAGTCCAAACGTACGGGTGATACCTCGTTTTTATCAAGTTCATCGTCCATCGGTAAGGAAAAGAATTAAGCAGACAATGCAAGTAGATAATTTTATTTCTATATAAGGTACAAGACAAAATGTTCTTCCAGAAAATAATTGGATTTAATAGTGATATTATCATAGTTTAGAAGCGAGCTGAAATACCATAGAGCTTTCATAGGTATACTGAAGTCTATTGATATGTAAAAGAATAATATGGTGATTATAACTAGATATGTTATTTATCGAGTTATAAATAAGGGTCCAGACTAAAATAAGATAATCCATAAATGATCAATTATAGGGCATCAAAAGTGTAGACATACCGTTACATTATCGTCCAAAACCTTTGGATAGGCAATCCCAAGTAATTGGGGAATAATAAAATGGCCTAGCACACTTAGCTAGAGTGGCACTATTACATATGTAGCAAATAAAAACCATGCACTCCCCATTGGAGTCCTACAGGCCAATTAGAATTATTGTGGTATACCGAGGTCTAATCCCTGAATTGTAAGATGTGCTACTGGGGGATTTTCACTGATAAAGGTTATAACTTGTAGGGGTGTACTGCAATTAGGGTAAAATAATTAAAATTAGTGGGTTTACTCAAATTATAGGTTGTTAGGGTTTGCCCGACAAGAGTCTTAATTAGATAAAGATTGAATCAATATTCACAATAAATTATGATCTAGACAAAAGAGTTCATAAATGATAATATGAGTTCAGGTTATCACAAAGTGATATGACAATCAATAATTTGAAAGGCATAATATCAGTTGTCTGATATTGAAATATAATCACCTACTTTGAAATTGTGAATTCTTCGTTTGTGCGTATAATTTGATGGGGTTGAGTAGATAGTCTGAAATAATAAAAGTATAAGTAGGTAGTATAGGCCTAAAATAATACTTATGTGATGCAGTAGGATGATAATTTGTGATCAATTATAGTGTAAACAAACTAGGAGGGTATGACACATAAATTTAAAAAATTTTAGAAGTAATATTTTTCTTAGATCCTATTTCGATTTGGGTTTAATGGCAAGAGAAAAAATGGATTTACTTGAACTAAAGAGTTTAAGGAAAACGTTTGGGAGTGTTTTGAAATACTTAGAAATCTAGTCAGGGGGTTATGTGTGTAAAAATTGGAATTTAAATTAGAAAACTAATTTTCTTGAGAAAATAATTTCTAAGGATCCAAATAGGGTGATGTAATATAACATTTTGTTCAGAATTTAAAAATAGAATTTTTGGAAAAAAATCAAAAGTTTCTGATTGGAGACGCGCTCTTACGCACAAGGTCAAACATTACACGCGTCTGGTTTGACCCGCACTTGCACACATGTAACTCACATCGTCTTCAACTTTCGATAATTTGACTATATGGTTTTAAAAATTTGATCTCATATTTGAGGCGTTTTAGAAATCCATTCATGTTGGTTCCTGAATTAAAATTGTACAATCTTTGAAGACGAATCCAACCATATTAGTTTCAAGGACTTTAGTGGGCTAGTTGGAGATATTGGTTTTCTATAAAAAGGCAGAATTATGACCAGAGCGTAAGTCACTAAAAGCTATGATTTTTATTCCGACATAGGAATAGTTTTCTTCTAAAAGCTATGATTCTTATTCTAACATAGTAATAGTTTTCTTCTATGTTGAAATTGTAGTAAAACAATCCTGGTTTGAGGGATTATGGTGGAGTAAGACACTTGAATTTGGATTTTAAAAATTACAGACCCAAAAATTTCATGCTTCGATTTGGGGTATCAAAACTTATTTTTGTTTTAGTTAAGCATTGTCGCTAGTTTCCTGAGAACCTAAGCTTCAATCACCTCACTTTGAATTTAGTTCAAAGTCAAGGAAGAAGAATCCACCATTGCAGCTCAAGCTTCAGTGAAGTTTTCTGGTTTTTGAGCTATTTTAGTGCTTCCACACGTTAACATTCATATACAAACACATAATTCTACCTATATAAGTGCAGAAACATAACTATATTGAAGAGATAAACATTTATGCATAAAATGTATAAATGAAAAAATTCTCAAAATATTACTTTAGAATAGCTCCCAACTGAAGTGAGCTTTTACAGAGGTGAAGGGGGCCATTGGGAGGCGTTTATTGGTGGGTTTGGGAGGTGAAGTTTATCTTAGTTTTCACATGTTCCACCATGGTACATGTGGATGAAAATGGGTACCATTGGTACTCCACATGTTACATGACATATTGGCAGTCCAGCTGGTCCAACATCAGTGGGGGAGAAAGTATAAATAAGTTTTGGTTTTGGGTTAAGTCACTGGATAGTTTTTCTTTAGAGTTTAAGGGTTTAAAGTTTATTGTAAAAGTTTAGGGTCTTAAGTGAAAATATTCAAACCTAATGGATTGGTTCATAATATTCATATGAAATGTGAGTCATTTGGTCAAACTTTGAGTGAATGCTAGGTTTTAATTGATATAGGAGAGTGTAAATTAACATAATGATTCCTTTAGGCGTATTTTAGTAATTTGGCAAAGTCCAGGGTTTTCTTAGAATTTATTGGATTATAGAGGGATTAAAGGTCTATTTACGGTGCATTGTTACATTCTCTTTACTTAATAAATTTTTTGTCCTGAAATTAGCTGGAAAATTTGTGAGATACTATTATCTCATAGTGTCCTTTGCTTCCCATGTTGTTTTTCAGTTATGTGGTGTTGCCAAAGAACCTTGACTAGTGGGATGGCTTTATGTTAGAGAACCTTCTCTTATCGGTTGAGAATTCGGGCTAGAGGTTCCTCAAATTCGTGGTTGGGTTCAACTGTTATATTCTTCTAACTGATGATGTGACTTAGATCGGGGATATACTTTCATAGTTGTGAAATATAAAACACATCATGGAGGTTGGATAGTTTCGGAGGTAATTACAAACGGTAATTTACTAGTCTAATACGATTGATGATTCTAAATGGGACAATTTAGCGGTATGCTAGATTTCCTCTTTTTCTAAATTAAATTATCACATTCCATGGAGATAATATTAAGAAAAATTGGTTATTTATTTGAAATTCTAAGGGCTTTCGACGGGTAATGACATAAATCCTTTTTCATTATGGGATGAATGTAATTTTTCTTGAATAAGGCGTATCTTTTCTATGGTTTCAGTAGTAATATCTGGTCCAAGCATAGGATTTTTCCCGATTCATTTCAGCATAAAGGTGAACGACATGGTTGTCCATATAGAGCTTCATAAGAGGGTGGTCCGAATATAGTTTAGTAAATGCTATTATAAGAGAATTAGATCAAGGAAAGGTGATTATTCCATGAACCAAGAAAGTCTAACGTGCAGGCTATTAGCATATCTTCCAGAGTTTGAATTACTTGTTTAGATTTCCCATCGATCTGAGGATAGAAAGCAGTGTTTAGGTAGAGTTTGGTTCCTAGGGATATTTATAGGGCTTGCCAAAATCTTCCTAAAAATATTGGGCATCAATCGTACACGGTGGAGATAGGTACACCATTAAGTCTAACAATTTCCTTGATAGAAAGTTCACTAAATCGTTGAAAAAAATTGATGGATCTGGTTCATAGAAACATGGGAGGATTTTGTAAGATGATCTACGATGACCCATATCGTATTGTATCATTAAAATGTTTGGGGTAATCCTCTATCAAAATCCATGTTTATATGGTTCCATTTCCATTTTGGGGTGGGTAGGGTTGGAGTAATCCGCTGGGATGTTGATGTTGATGTTCATTCTTTACTTGTTGGCAAGTTAAACACTTTGCAACGAAATAAATAATGTACTTTTTTATATCGATCCTCCAATAACATTTCTTAAGATTTTGATACATTTTGGTGCTCCCAAGGTAAATCATGAATTTAGAATGGTGAGCTTCTTGTCGAGTTTCTTCTCGTAATGAGGATACGAGAGGAACACATACTCGATTTATGAATTCTAACCCATGCTTGGGGTCTAACATTCGATCATTCTTGGGGAACTTATTTCAGAGTTTTTGCTTCTGGGAATGAAAAAATTCATCTTGATCTTGGAGGTCAACAATTTTCTTATGCAAAATGGGGCGAGCTATAAGGTTTCATAGGAAAATTTGGGTTTCGAAGGAGTCTCATCATACATTGTGATTTCCAATGGTTTTTAAGAATACAAACATACTATAGAGGCTTTCCTAGGCTTTACGGCTCAAGGCATCAGCAACTACGTTACCTTTTTTGATATGGTAGAGTAAGATAAACTTCTAATCCTCTAAAAATTCTATCCATCGTCTTTGTCAGAGATTTAAAGTCTTTTATGTGAAGATGTACTTAAGACTCTTATGAATATAAAATACTTAAAATTATTTACTATACAAATAATATCTCTAGATTAATAGGGAAAAGACCAAGTCGTGTAACGGGTAGTTATGTTCATTAATTTTCAATTGTCGTGATCAATACTCAACCACTTTTCCTTGTTGTATTAATATACAACCGAATCCTTTTAGGGAAGCGTCTGTATAAACATCATAGATTCTGTTATTGGAAGGAATGGTTAGGGCATGGGCGGTGGTTAACTTTTACTTTAAGGTACAAAAGACTTGTTCATATTCAGAGGTCCATACAAATTGTACATCCTTTTGTGTCATCTTCATTAAAGGTAAGGCAATTTGGGAAAATCCTTCCACAAAGCATTGATAATAATCGACGACTCCTAGAAATATACATAGTTCCTTGCGATTGGTGGGTTAAGTCCATTAAAGTACTATTGTGGTTTTAGTTGGATCTAATTATACACCTACTTCAGTGACTACATGTCCAAGAAATTTTACCTCTTTCGTAAATAAATCTCATTTACTTTATTTCGTATAAAGTTGACATTGACGAAGGGTTTCCAATACTATACATAGGTGCTATTCTTGTTCTATCCTAGTATTGGAATAAATTAATATATTATCTATAAAGACGATCACAAATTGATCTAGGAATGGTGGAAATATTCTATGCATTAGGTCCATGAAAGCGACAGACGAATTTGTCATTCCAAAAGACATGAATAAGAATTCAAAATGACCATATTGTTTTAGGAAAGTGGCTTTGGGTATGTCTTCTTCCCTAACACAAAGTTGATGATAATCAGATCTTAAATCAATTTATGAAAATATCTTTGACCTTCGTAGCTGGTCAAACAAATTACATGTCCTATGCAATGGATACACTTTCTTGATGGTCACTTGGTTTAATTTTCGGTAGTCGATACAAAACCAAAAAGAACCATCTTTCTTTTGCAGGAATAAAACTGTAGATCCCTAAGGTGAGGTATTGGGGATTATACATCCTTTATTGAGTGGGTCATCTGTTTGTGTTCGAAGTTCTTTCAATTCTAAAGGATCCATTCGGTAAAGGGGTATTAATATAGGAAAGGTATTTGGCAAAATATTGAAAAAAATTCAATTTCCCAAGGTGGGGGTATTCCGGGAAAACGGGAAACAAATCTTTATATCTGGTCAAGATGGTAGAAAGGGAGGAGGTCTCCTTTTCAGTCATTCGAAAAAGTAGAGGTTGGTGGGGATTTCTTCCTTGGAAATAAAATGAAGGTTAATAGGGTGGTTTGAATATAACTATTTTTGCATGACAGTCAATGTGAGCAAAGTTAGCGGATAAAACGTCCATTCCTATCATCAAATTAAATTTTGTTAAGTCAAGAACTATTAGAACTATCAAATCTATGGTTAATGTCTTAGTTCCAAAATATAAAAGGGTGATGTTTACCAATCCTTTCAGTAATAAACATTTTACCCTCTGCATTCCTATAGTAAAAGGATGGGCTAACGAACTAAAAGATAAACTCAAATGAGTCATACTTGAATGACTAGTGAAAGAGTGTGTGGATCCAAAATCAACTAAATATATGTGCTGATATATTACAAAAAAGAAGATTACCTTCAACTACATCGTGGTAATTTTGATTTTTTGCTGGGAGAGAGGATAAATTCTGACCTTCGTTCCTATTAAGGGGTTATTGCTTCTTTTAACGGAGAGTTTTTGGTTGTGGGAGGTTAAAGTAATTGTTCAGATTCTTAAGGGGATGTTTGATAAAATTAGGGGAAATAGAAGGAGGAGGCATGTGTAAAATAGGGAATTGGGGTCTAAGATGTACTACTTGGTTTCATTCTTAACAACGCATCAAAGGTTTGCTATGATTGTGCTGAATTTAACTGAATACTCGACCATCTTTGGGTTTTTTGTAAGGGTGATCTTATTGATTTGGTTGATTCTCGAGGACATAGGGATTTCGAGAAGGAGTAGAGATCTAGGCTGTGTTATTAGCTGCGGGATGTTTTTCTATAAAAAAAGGTTTTTTACTATTCAGCTAAACTCTAGGACTTGCAAAGAGATAATGAAGGATTTGATGTTCGGGCATAACCCTCGTTCAAAATGTTTGCACTTTTTGGGCTCGGTGTCAATGTATTCCTGAGCATATTGGGATAAATGAGTGAATGTAGCCTCATAATGGGTTGTAGTCATCTGTTATTGTTGTAGGCTTAGGAAATCTACGGTAATGTGATCCCTTGTGGATTCTAAAAAGTATTTTTTGAAGAATATTTCTTAAAACTGAACCCAAGTTAGTTCATTCACATTCTGGGAACATAGAATAGAATGCCTCCATAAGTATGCTTCGCCTTCAAATAAATATGCATCCAATCGTACCCTAAGCTCAAGGTTAATGCCTACTCCATTAAGTACTTTATGTTTTTAATGGATACATTATTCTGCATCGGCAGCACCGGGTTTCCCAAGGAATGCTGTAGTTTTTGCCTAAAAAATTCCTTAAAGGTATTCATTCTTTGTGGTTCTTCTGGTATTAACTAGGGGTGGAGGTGGCATATTTTGTTGTCGCTGGACTATTATCATTATTTCTTGGATACAATGCAAAATTCCCATGCTAGTTGGATTAAGTATCTATGGAATAGATCGTTACTTTTGGGTTCCACTGGTAGTTGCGCGAGTATTAGCCATCCTATATAAACAATGGATTGATGGATAAAATTGCAAGTATATTTATAATAAACAAACTTGTTATATTATATCAATCAGGTTACAAAATATTACACAGTCAACAACAAAAAACCAAACAAACACATAACCGTCGGATCCTATTGTTAAGGGAACATTCAACAATTACAAAATAACTATTAGTTTTAACTATTGCCATTATTCTGGAGTGTAGGTTTCATCCACTTGCACACCCACACCTGCACATTTTATTTAGGTCAATTTCAGAAGATCAAAATCATTAGAAGAAGTACTAGTAATCGTGGGGTTAAACTAAGTAGTGGCGGGAGAAAGAGAACCATATTCGATTGGAGACTTGGGTGGAGTGACCGTGAGTTTTTTTGGGTGGCATGTTGTCCCATGAGAGATGGATTTCTTGTTGAAGAGTGTCAGATTCTTCAGAAAGTCTCTTGTCCTGTCGAGTTTCTTGAGCTTCTCCCATAAGGTGACCAATAAGCAAGATGTGTTTGATCTCGGGAGTAGCAATTGCCCTATCACGATTGATGCTTCATATATTATGGAAAATCTTTGCATAACCTATATCTTTAATTGCTCGTTCAAACCTACATCTTCGAATGACTTCTTAAACAAAAAATTTGTTATTTTAAAAAATTCATTTTAAAAAATGAGCCTCATTAAAACATTGAACACCCAAACTGAAATCCCAGGGATCAACATAATATAACATCCATACCTTTGTTAAGATCCCATGGTTGAAGGTGGAACTCGACATGAGTTGATTTAGTTTAACTCAGGCCACTACGTGTCTTGGATGCATCATAGGCTTCAAGGATAGATTGAACACAATCCTAACCTATGACTCAAAAAGTTTTGTCCAAATTTAATAAAGCCAATATTAGGAATTTTATAATAAACACTACAAACTTGACACATGGAAATTTGTCCTTACAATCCTCTTGGTTATGTTTTATTAAGATTTTGAATATTTTGCATGTTGACTTGGATTTTGGCTAGAATTTAATCTATTATATAAATATTTCATTTATTGAGATTTAACGAATATATTATAGTAGTTTTCATGTTAATATGTTGAAGTTCACCCATTTTTATGTAAAACATTCTAGTTAATTTAGGATTTTTGAGTCAGTGATACCCTATATAAGGTTGTTTCTTGGTTAAGACTATTTCCCATTTTTTTAAGATTTTGTTTCTTATCTTTAGGTTTATCTCTTGCATATTAAAACCTGATTAGGATTCATTTTTTATTTTTTATGTTTATTTTGACATGAATGCTCACCCGAAAAAGAACACGTATCGAAACCGGTCCATCCTCTTCCTCATATTTTTTTCTATAATTTCTTGATGACGATGTTAGCAAAAAGGTTTGAGATCAGATTTAAGGATCATGTTATGTTGTTTGAGAGAACATTATATTGGAACACTATCCGGGGAAATACTCCATGTGTATATGATGGGTTCTCAAGAATGAGATGTTTGAGGGCATGTTTACATTGGGATGATAAGGTTGTGGAATCCTTAAACTTGTGAGATATTTCTTCACAAATGCATCATTTAATGACTCTAATAATAATTAATTTACTATCATAATGAGGGGAATAGAGCTTGTGATGTCAAAGGAAGTCATAAGGGAGCATTACCAATATGTAGCCTAGTTGGGTTACCCACACGTGGGTAGAGATGCACTCTTAATGGATCAAGTTTGGAAAGACTTTACCAATAGGCTATGGACTCGCTACGGTGAAAATCCCTTTCACCATATTAACCCATCCAACCCCTCTACCTCATCCATAAGATAATTGTGGAAAGAATTTTTCAAAATCCCTACTCTATTATTCTTCCCTCCACCTATGCTACCTATTGATTTGGAAATCATATGTATAATGGCACGAGAGGAATTCATTAAATTGAGATTCTAAATATCTAAGAATTGGATGCAGGAAGAATGTACTAGAGCTTCAACTAAGAGAAGATGATGTTAGAGAAAGAGGAAGTAGTGATAATAATGATGATGTTCACACACCCATTAATGTGATACTCTAGTGTGCTACCACTAGCACTCCTCAGAGATCCTCTTCACATGAATGTACACCCACACCAATATTTTAGATATGACCATCAACTATCACATCTAGCTTACCCACCCACCTACCAGACTACCTGTCTGATTGAATTGTATATATTTTATGCCCGGAGTAGGTTTCTTAGAATGAGTTGACTCGACATCTTACTTAGAGCATCTGTAATGGTGTGATACGGCGAAAGGTAGGCGTAAGGCGCGTGTCTGTGACTTACCTTTCGCCCAAATGGGCAACAAACAGTGGGGGAGTTCCTACGAACTTCTATAGTTCGTAGGAACTTCTTACGAACATCTAAATTCCGTAAGAAGTTCTTACGAGGTATAGAAGTTCGTAAGAACCTAACGGTCTAATTTAAACAGTAACATTCCTCCGTTTACTGTGATAAAGAAATGGAAAAAGTAGTGTGCTATTTATAAAGAAATCCCTATCAAACGGTGTTAGTTTTTACTGTGGTAAAAAGGGTTTCCTACGAACTTCTGAAGTTCATAGGAACTTCCTACGAACAAAATAAGTTCGTAGGAAGTTCCTACGAACTTCAGAAGTTCGTAAGAAGGTTTTACTGATTCACTAGCCAACCGGTAAATTTACAAATCCCTTACCATTCCTCTCTCCTGTTTTGGCAATTACCAATCCCCATTGCATGCCTACAAATTTGTAACTTTACCATTTTTTTTGTCCAAACCTTCCACCATTGTGGATGCTCTTAGCATGTAGACACACTTTTTTGCAGAGAATGTGCGTCAATTCTCCACCCACATAAGGATCATGCCCGACCTTAGTGGTCAGCTGCACTCTCTTTACATTATGTAAGAGGAGAGGAATGACGTTAATGACGGGGATTGGAGATAGGTGGCGGTAGTTTATGTTGGTTGTGAAGCCTTTATAGTTGTTATCGTATCTTTTAGATATTTTATTGTTTACAGTGATATATTTTATAAAGTTCTAAAACTCAATAGGTTGGTATATCTTTGGTTTGATACAACATGGTTAGTTCTTTTGTGGCTATAGTTTTATTTGTTATGACATTGTTAGTTGGCATACTTATTGTAATTATCTTTGATGTCTTATATCATTTTAGCTATATATCCATTTAGTTGAATTGTCTAACATTTTTATATATTTTTGATAAATTGATTTACATTTATTTATGATATATTCCACTTTAATCAACTTTACTTAAAAATTCTCATTCTATCGTCGCCTAAATCTATTTCTTGACTTAATTTTCTTTCCTTTGTCAATTCTATAACAAAAAAGGGGGAGAAGTTTAAATAAGGGGGAGTTTTAATTTAATGACACAATGACACATTTCATATGAAAATGAGTTAGGGGGTATATACACATAAGAAGTGAAGTACTATACATCATTGTGATATTTAACAATGCATTCTTCCTAGACTTTTAAATATACTTTATCTGACTACATGATTTTCTGCATTGATATATATATCTTTACCATTCATCTTATGACATCCTGTTTAACTATTTTTGAATACATTTGGTATTATGATCCTCTTTTCTAAGTGTATGTCAGGTTTAAAAAATGAAGTTCTCACTTTGATTATTGGGTTCTTGGTATGGAGGTTATAATTGATATTTGCCTTTGGTTAGGTTTTATCTTGTGTCATAAAGTGTTATATATTCTTACTTATACTTGTAATTGTTTTTGTTTATTTTGTCAAGGATTGGACAGAGGAGGATACTATAAGAGAATTTGTATACTAAAAGTTGAATTCTAGGAGAATCTATATGGAAAGGTGCAAAACAAGAAAACCATTATTCTTAAGTTTAATTAATTGAATTACCCAAATTCAACTTAACACCGATTAAATAATTATTTTGTTAAACAGTTAACCAAATTTGATCTTAACCTAAATCATGCATCCAAATGAGTATTAAGATAAAATAAAGCAATAACCATAACACATTGATGTACAAGGAATACCCACAACAAAGTAAACCTCGAAAGCCCGAGCCATCAAAATTCACTATATATGGATTTAAAAATCACACGATAGTAGACCTACATAATAACTCGAAGCCCTCACAATCTTTGAGGCTCTTCGTTTATTTAAGCTTCGCACAACGACATGGGGGAGTCCACCCGCTAAACTGCCATAATGTTCCATCGGTAAATCTTAGCAACCGTCTGCGGATTGGAACATGAAATCTACCGTTTTCACCATAACACCATACCATAAAGTCCGACGTATGTAAACAGTAAATACAATCTAATATCTCAAAGCATATAATAGATGAATACGTGGATCTTTAACAGTTGAGTGTAAACTAGGGTTTTAGTTGGAAACCATGATCATGGGAGATCAAAAACTTTGGAGAGCTTTTTAGAAGAGTTTTATGACTCTAAGGATACAAAAATGTCTTAATAGAAACTAATGCACCGAAGCCCTATTTATGATAGGTTTTCCAAAACTAAGATTAGGCTAAAAAAGGATTTTTCATTAAAAAAATGCACCGGCTCGTTGAACGAAATTGGATCTCATTTGAACACCTTTCTAACAAAACTTCCAACGATAAAACAGTGCAGACCAAAAACTACCTCATTCGAACTTCGTTGGATCATGATATAACGAGTTGTGCAAACGACATACCTGATATCATTAAAATGACCCCTAAAAATTTTCTAAAAAATAATTTTTAAAATCAATTCAAAATAAATTTTTAGAAACATCACCCAAGTAAAATATCCAAGGATCAAAATATTTATTCATTCATACTTGTGAGATCCTAGGAATATGAAGATGAAAACAAGGCACAAAACTCAACACGATAAAGTGAACATGATATCTTGGCCGCTGCATCTTCAATCAAACGCTTCACAGACTTGAAAGGTAAACATACTCAAATCCTAACCTATGACTCAAAGGTTTTGTCCAAACACAGATTAAGCCAAAATACATACAAATGGACACTATAAAAAATTAGTCGTTACAAATCTCCTCTTTTGGCTATTCCAAGAGAAAACACAAAACAAAAACCAATGGTCCATCAAGCTCTCTAAAAGGCTCAATCCCCAACCCTAAAAAGTAAAAAACACCGACACTTGACAGTCTGATGTTGATTAACTTTTCTCTTGTGTAAACTTTGTCGCACCATTTCAAACCTGCACACTTAAACACACCTTCAATTAAAAAGAAAATATATAAATAATATAATATGCACATGAATAAATCCCCCTCCTTTGTCAAATTATTTCTACCTAAGTTAGTACGTCTCCCTCTAAGGAAAAAATCTCCCCAGGATTATAAAGATTAAGATACTATTTCTCCCCCTTTTTGTTCAGGATTAGACAAAGTGAAAGATGCAAAATACAACTATTTATCCCTAACATACCCAAATCTCCCCTTAAATGAGACACATGTAGACATAAAGGCAAAACAAGTATATCATGCGGTGATGTAAAGTGCAACAAGCAGTGACTAACACAACTTGGTAGCATAAGCACAAATAATACAAACAATGAACAAATGATACCAATATGGATGCATAACTTAGATATCAATGACAACAAGCAACAAAAGATACCAATATGATCATATATAATAACAATTTCAAACCACTGGAAACTAAGACTGAACATGCGACATAGATGGATTATATGCAAACGCAAAGAAACAAAACAAAATGATATCCTATATATATATATATCCTAGCGTATGCCCGTGCCTGAAGGCACGCTGATAATTTTCAAAGTACGTAATCGCAAAACGGTAAAAAATTTCAAAGTACGTAATTCCAAAACGAAAAAAAATGTGTTCCCCTGACAAAACAAAGTATAATTTTAAAAAAATTGGCCATAATTTGCTTTATTTATAGGACTATTGTGAAAAATGGTTGCGTTCGTGATTGGTTAAAAAAACAGTGTGTTATGCCACTTTTACTTAGATAGTGTTCGTGATTGGTAAAAACATATTATTTTATGTCGAAGAAAATTTTCCAAACTACGTAATCACAAAACAACAAAAATTTCCAAAGTATCAATTGTGGTAAAATCAATAATGTTAAGTTATAATATAAATCATGGTCAACTTTTCCGAAGGCAAGCATAATTTTATAAAGTGTCGCGTAGTGTAACACTTTGCTCAAGTTTAATTCATAATACAAATATATTATAAAAATTGGGAAAAGTTTCCTTTGCTTATGCGACTATCCACCATGTTTGGACAATACAACAACAACAACAACAACAACAACAACAACGACGACGACGACGACGACGACGACGACGACGACGACGACGACGACGACAACAACAACAATAATAATAATTATTATAATAATAATAATAATAATAATAATAATAATAATAATAATAATAATAATAATAATAATAATAATAATAATAGACAATTCAATGTACATCCAACATGAAAAACATGATCTTTTTGATTTAACACTATACATCCCAAATAAAGTGACACAACATGAAAAACGATACAAAATATTTTTTTATTCTCAAATAAAGACATAACTCGATTATAAAGAAATATAACCTAAGTCTCAAATAAAGACATGACTCGATTATAAAGCAATACAACCCGAGTAAAAGCAACATGAGAATTTTATTTTTCATCCAAGTTTTCATTTAATTAAAAATATAAATATATTTTTTTGTTCTTTTTTCGGTCCAAGTTTTTATTATTAAAACATGAAACAATACACAATCTTTTTTTATTCTCAAATAAAGACATGACTCGATTATAAAATAATACAACCCGAGTCTCAAATAAAGACATGACACAATTATAAAGCAATACAACCCGAGTAAAAGCTACATGACACAATTTTTTTTTTCTTTTTTCATCCAAGTTTTTATCTAGAAAAAATATAAATATATTTTTTGTTCTTTTTTCCATCCAAGATTTATTATTAAATATATTTTTTGCACCACACAGATGCAAGTTCCAATTATCTTTTTTATAGTTAACTTTGGAAGAGTATTGTGGACCCTCCTGTTTTTCAAACTAAATTGAAGTAGCACTCATAATTTCAAAAACATTGTACCACAAATCTCTCCATTGTTCTCACAGAACATCCATGCCCATTCATTTTAAAAGCCCAACTACAAACAAAAACAACTAACAAATGTTAAGGGATCAAGTCATTACCAAAGTACCCAAAATAAAAATAAAAATTGTAAAATGCATACACACCAGACCAAGACCCACTTGGCACCGAACTAATTTGTAAATCGGAATCTATCTGTGTGAACAAACTAACAACTCACACAATACATAAGAAAATAAAACATAAGAGAACAAACTACATTAAACATAAACCACATTTTATATGCACCTACATAAAACACATAAAACATAAAAAAACAGAGGAGATAAGACACGTAAGAAAACCCAAAAATTGAGTCCTCACCAACCGAGAAAAGATCTGACTCCACCTTCTTACCAGGCGTTCACCTAGATGTGGCGTTGATGTCTATTATCCAGTTCGTTGATAAACAACAAAAGTGATGAAAACAAACAATCTTTGATAAACAACAATCATTTTTGTTTTGAAACCGATGGCGACGACAACAATCGTTGGAGGCGGCAAGCGTTGAGGATGGCGGTAACGCACTGAGTTCCGATTTACAGTCCCTTGAATGTGTGTGTTTATGTGTGAGGATGGCGGCGGCGGCAACGCACGAAGGATGGTAGCAACGCACTGAGGATCCAAATCTAATCAGGCGTGTTGCAGTTCAAAACAAATCTAACGATTGATTAAACGTTGTTGCATCACTGTATGTAGAACAAAGAATTAAATTAAAGAGATCCCATAAACAAATCAAGGGGAAAACAAAAAAAATAATAATAATACCGGACATACCAAGGTATTCTCCATCAAAACCCACACCTGGATATTCAGAACTGGAGGCGCCATACACGTCCTCATCGTACACGTCCTCACCGTACACGTCCTCAACACCACCACCAACACCAAAACACTAGAGGTGTCACATCTCCCATGTCCTTTAAAGTATTCTCCATCAAAACCCAAATCTGTAAATTGAGAACCAAAATCTATCAAATCCATACCAAAAAATAAAAACTCTAAAATAGATATACCACAAATCCATCCCTGTATAAATGATTAGAATTAGAAAATGATTGAAGCCACAAAATCTATCAAATCCATACCTGTGTAAACGATTGAAGCCATACCTGGGTAATTTCAACCACACCTGTTTAAAATGGAGATGAAGCCACCGTACCTGTTGAAAATAGAGGGTTTCGTTGAGAGGGTGAGGTGAGAGAAATAGAGAATACCTAAAAATAGAGCCACCATACCAATGGTTTATACTAACAATCGTTTGAGAGAAATAGAGAATACCTAATAAATGGAGGGTTTCGGTGAGAGGGTGAGGTGAGAGTCTCCGTGTTTGAGAGAAAATTAGGGTAAAAAATAAGAGAGTCATAGGTTTGGAGAATGTGAGTAAGGGTGAGAATGGTGGAAGACTATTTTATCCTCATTTTTGAATTTTTAATAAAAGGGGGAAAAAATTCGAGTGAGTCAAAAGAGGGGGAAACCAAAATGTCAAGGGTAAAATAGGAAGTGCATGAATAACTCATTAAGATGACCTCATACTTGAAGCTTATGACATACATAAGTTTCCTACTTTATTTTATATATATATATATATATATATATATATATAAACACCATAAAAAGGCACTAAGCACAACAAGATTTCAATGTTAGCATAGTATCGATGTGTTTAAACAAACATGTGACAAAAGTAGTGAAGTGGCGTGAACTAAAAATAAATGAATTATAACCCAATCAATCAAAAAATGTTGAAGGATTCTGTCTGAGTGCAATAACTTTATCAAACAAAAATTTAGCCTCATAGTGATAGATAAAGTGAACTCATAATGGACAAACAAGAAGAATGTACAGTGACCTAGAAAATATTGATGATTCTCAAATCAATAGTGTCAAACATGAATTAACTACTGATTATTGTTCAAACCCATTGATATTTAACTTATAACACCTTTAAAATAGATATATCACATTTGCCTCTTAATTTTTTAGGCTTTTGTTAGTGGTGGCCTTTCACACATGTAAGTTTTCTCCCTTTGTATCCCCAACCCGTGCACACTCATATTTTCAATAAAGCATTAAACTCATGGGCAATGATTCTTGTATGTAAAAATCCCCCAATCATATATATATATATGTGTGTGTGTGTGTGTGTGTGTGTGTGTGTGTGTGTGTGTGTGTGTGACAAGATTGTTAGGAGATCACCTCACTTAGCTTATGTAACACACGAAGTCAAAATCGAAAAGAGTTCGTGCATGTGTGTGCAGAGGCATATGAAAATTGAATCCATTAAGAAAATCAAGTTTGAATTATTCCATGCAAGTATGATTAAGAACAATCTGACCATTAAAAATTATAATCACATGTTCTCGAAACATGGAAACATGCAAGGAAGTGGATTAAAACACACCAATATTCCAAACAATATGTGTAAAATCAAACTACATATAAAAATCAATCTTTTTGAGTTTTTAAATATCTTTTCGAAAGACACCACATGAAAACAAAACTCAAAAGACAAATAATATCATTTTATATTTTTTCACAACGCGATGCAAAAAAGAAAATCAGAATACAAAACATAAACATCAAACAACTAGAAAGAATATATAACATTATAGAACTAGCCAAAAGCACATGATAAAGGTCGTGATCAAGAAAATCATTGACATTAAATGGTTGTGGTCACAACCATAGATTGTGACCACGAGAGTCACGGTCTTGGTACATGACTACACCGGCGACTGAATGGGGTCCAAAACTCATGCCAAAGTGGTCCAAGACCTTAGATTGTGACCATTAGCGTGATAAATATTAGGGTTCGGTTGAGATGGTTCACGATCATGGGTCATGAATATTTGAAATTATAATGGGAGTTGGTCACTGTCCCAGGCCTTGACCCCATGTAAGAAAAATTTGTCTAGGATTGTTCATAGCATATAATTGGGCTAGTTTGGCGTATCTCGTTACAACTCGTCACACACTATCAAGACGAACCGAACTTAAGCATCTCCAAATTTGAAGACTTCTCGATATCCCATAAAGGTATAAAATAATTTAGAGTTTGAATTAATTTACAAAAATATATTCTGGGATGTTTTTTTTCAAAAGACGAATGGGAACTTTTTATTTAGAAAAAGAAAAATATTTTGATTTTTTAATCTCATTCAAACAAGATGCTAATGTCATTAGAAGGTTTCTTTTAAGTTTTTTCAAGCGTGTTTAAAATGAGAGTTTATTTTCTAAGTTTTTTAGAGCTCGTTAGAAGCGAGATCAACATTTCATTCGAACGACAAGCCGACTTAAATTTTGTATAAATACCCATTTTATGTTTAAAACGTTTAAGACTTTTGCTAACTCCGTTTCTGCATAACTTTTGCGAAAGTTCTTCAAATTTTTGTGTTGTAAAACACTATTTAATTCACCTTTGTGGATAAGGCATCTCCATGGCTGACTTGTGATGCCTGCGGGGATTCACTATTGAATATGAAGGATGAGTCTGACGGAGGACTATGGTCTTGTGATTCTTGCGAGTATCATAGTTATTGTTCATTAGCGATTTGTGAAGATTCGTGCTTTATACTCGTGGCGGTTATTAAGTAGTTTGTAAGTCTACTATCTTGTAGATTCTAAGTGAATAAAAGGATTTTCATTTTGGGGTTTTTCCTAAAACCTTGCCTTTGTTGATTGCTTTGTTTGATTTATATGTTTTATCACAATAGATGCATGCTTAGGATAAAAAGATAAAATCTATTTTAAAATTGGCTTCTACATTTATAAATTGGTGTTGCAATTTTTGTTTGGAACCACCTTGAGATTATCTTTGCACTCTACAAATTTGTATCAGAGCTTTTAGCTATTTTCACCTCTTCACCCTAGGACTTGACCATTTGTTTTTTACATGTCACCAACCTGATCACTATCCTAGACTGTGAGCATGTTCAAAGAACTTAAAGAGTTGTGGGATAAAGGCATCAAGGCATTTGACACTCATAAAGGTGAATAGTTCACACTTAAATCAATGATTAAAAATGTCGTTAGAGGGCAAAAAATCCAAAATAACCCCCCAACGATCCTGTAAGAGGCACAAACACCTCACACGTGACCATTGTAGCTCATAGGAACTGACTGCGGAGTCACGGGAATTCTGGCTTTATAATATGATGATAAATTCCCAATATCTAGACTTAGTCTTCAAAACATGCCATTAATAGGAAAAAACCTAAAACATCCCCCAAATAATTCCGCAAGAGGTACAGACACTTCGCACAGGAACAACGTAACTCGTACGAACAGACCATAGGTAAGACACCCCTATTTTAAAAAAATGATGATAATTTGAAAATCTTAAGACTTAGGCTTTAAACACGCCTTTAACAGGAAAAAATATAAAATAACCCCTAAACAACCCCATAAAAGACACGAACAAATCACATGGAACCAATGTAACTCGTAGGAACTGATCATGTAGTTACGGGACTCACTATTTGAGAATATAATGATAATTTGCAAATATCTAGACTTAAATTTAAAAACAAGCCGTGTGAGGTCAAAACCCAAAAATAACCCCTAAACTTTCCCGTAAAAGGCGTGCACACCTTGCATGGGACTAATGTAAATTGTAGGAAATGACCGCATATGCACTGGACTACTAAGTTGACATTATGATGAAAATTTACTAACTTTAAAACTTAAGGTTAAAAACTAGCCTTAAATAGGCGGACACCCTAAACTTGCCCCCAAATGCCCCCCTAAGAGATATAAACACCTTCCATAGGACCAATGTAACTCTTAGGAACTAACGGTGTGGACATGGGACTCTTAGTTTGAGAATAAGATGATAATGTTTGAATATTAAAACTTAGGCTTAAAAACATGCCGTTAAAGGGAGAAAATGAAAAACAACCCCCAAACGCACCGTAAGAGGCATAAACAACTCACAAGGGATCAATGTAACTCGTAAAAACTGATCGCTTAGTCACGAGACCCCCGAGTTAAGAATATGATGATAATTTACAAATCTCAAGACTTAGGCTTAAAAATATGCCTTTAAAAGGAAAAAACCCAAAATAGCCTCCCAATAGCCCCAAAAGAGACACGGACATCTCGTAGGGGACAATGTAACTAGTAGGAGCTGATCGAGTAGTTACGAGACTCTTGGTTTGAGAATGTGATGCAATTTAGAAATATCTAGATTTAGACTTAAAAACATACCGTTAGAGGGTAAAAAACCAAAACAACCTCTTATGGTAAAAAACCAAACCATAAGAGGCACGAGCACCTTGTACAGGACCAATGTAACTCGTAAAAATTGATCGCAAAGTCACGTGGCTCCTGATTTGAGAATATGATGATAACTTTCAAATTATAATATTTGAGATTAAAAATATTCCTTTAAGAGATGAAGCCCAAAATAACCCTCAAACGACCTCCTAAGAGACACAAACATCTCGCACGGGACAATGTAACTTGTTAGAACAGATCACATAGTCATGGGACTACCGGTTTGGAAATATTATGATAATTTAAAAATATCTAGACTTGGGATTAAAAACATGTCGTTGAAGGGTGAAAACATCCCCCAAATGGCCCCGTAATAGCCATGAACACCTCACACGGGATGAATATAGCTCGTAGGAGCTGACAACGTAATGACGAGACTCCCAATTTGAGAATATGATGATAATTTTTAAATCTCAAGACTCGAGCTTAAAAATAATCCTTTAATAAGTAAAAACCCAAAATAGCCCCAAAAATAGCCTCGTAAGATACATGAACACCTCATATGGGACCAATGTAACTCGTAGGAACTGATCGTGTAGTCACGGGACTCTCAGTTTGAGAATATGATGATAATTTGAAAATATATACACTTAGGCTTAATTACATGCTGCTAGAGGATGAAAATCCAAAATATCCCTGTAAGAGGCACCAATACCTTGACCTTGACCATTTATTCATATGTTTTTTTATAAAAAAAAATTAGGGGTTACGAATTTAGATCGTGACCCAACTTTAACATTGTCCCACCCATGTCCTAGTCCATGACCATGGGGTCATGGATGGTCACGACCCAGGTCTGTGACATGTGACCATCGAGCAAATATTATCCCATGTAAGGAACTGTGACCCTCATTTCGGGTCACGGATGAGGTCCATGATCATAGTTTTCGGACACAGCAAAAATGGTCACAACCTAGGTACGTGTCTCGTGGCCCTAGTTATGGTCGGCCGTGACCACATTCCATATATGATGTAGTGATGAATTACAAAAGGTAGTGTATGAAAATATGCAAACACAATCAACCATAAGATGTATCAAGAAAAGAATCATGTGTAAGCTTATGAGAATCAATCATTCTAACATACAACGATTCCGAAAATGATTTCCTAACTTAAATTAATGAATACTTAATGCCTCAGATTAAGGGAACGATGATGACTTGGGATCTAGACTTCCTAGGACCTCTTTTAAGAACATAACAATATGCCATAAGGTGACGTTTCCTACCACAATTCGAACATGTATAAACACGAGGAATGTTACTTATGGATTGGCCTTGTCTAATATCCTTGGCAGTGGTGACACTCTATAATAAACGATTTTCTTGGCTTTAGCAGCAGAAGAAATTCAATCATCTTTTAACCTCAAAATCCTAAACTTAAGAAAAAATTTAGACTCTATAAATGTTAGGGACTCCTTCTTCATGTTTTTATTAAATCTTAGAAGTTTATCTCGCTCCCACTCAATGTAAGTGAATTTATACCTAAGTGTCTTATCATGTGACTTCAAAGCTTTTATTAATTTATCATTATCCCTAATGGCATGGTCTTTCACACTAATCTCAAACCTCTCAGAGTCCTCTAATTAATTTTCTAAAACTAGGACTCTATGATCACTCTCTTTCTTTGACTCTTCTAAATCTTGAAAATAACATTTCATATCCGTAAGGTTCTCATATAGGATATTTGTTCGAGGTTCAAAAGTTTGCAGAAATTTGATTTTCATATTATAAGTAATTTTTTTTAAGAAATTTAACTTTTTTTTTGCGAAGTTTAAATTCAAATGAGTTAATTTTTCTACACAATTATGAGGCTCATTAAACTCCTCTTGAATATCAAAATCGTCTTCATCGTTAGAAAAAAATCATGGAAGATCAAACTCCTCTCGATTTCACTGTGATGACTATACTAAACTCCTCTCGATTCACTGTGATGACTCGTCGAGAGAAACAAACAAACACGAAGAGAGAGACAAACACAAAAAATACCCTAAAATAGTAGGAAAATAAGGATCTACAAGATATTTTAATGTTCCCGATCTAATACCACTTGAAAGTTATATTTTAGGGAATCTATATGGAATGGTGAAAAATGAGCAAACTAATATTTTTAAAATTTTCTCAATTTTAAGTTCAATTAAATGAATTAGCCAATTCAACTTTGCATCGACTAAACAATTTTTGAGATAAATGATAAACTAAATTTTATCTTAACCTAAAGCATGAATCTAGGTAAGTATCCATATAAAATAAAGAAATAACCACAACAAGCTGATGTACGAGGAAAACTGACAATGAAAAAATCTCGGATGACCCAGCCATGTGTAATACCCCGTATTTTTTGTGATATTTAATTATGGGATTAATTAATTAAATGCGTATTAATTGGAAATTAATCCGGGTAAAATACTAGCGAGATGTGAGTTGGTATTTGACTATATTGAGCATATATGATGTTATATGAATATTGAATTATGAAATTTGTCGTGAGATTGATATACGGCAATTTGGTCATTTTATTGGGACGTGTGTGACAATCGCGTCAGGATATAATTATTTTATTATAAAAGTGATTTTAAATTCTATTAACCGTATGGTCGTTTTGAGTGCGCCAACGCGTCCGGAAGGGCCGAGATAGTCAGAAAACACTAGTCGGGGGTTTAATTTGGTCCCGGGGTATTTTTAGGCCATACCGGCAACATAAAGGGCATTTTGGTAATTTTGTATTTTTGTAGAATTAAAAGTGACGAAAATTGGGAGTTTTAATCTGATTGAAAATTGACCCAATAAGCCACTAACCAACCCATATTAACCCAACAAGCTACGGGGGTTGTTAGATTAGGTTTTCTAAGTTTCCCCAAAACAAACCCTAGCCACCATTGGAGAAAAGCTTGGAGAGAGAGAGAGGAGGAGAATTCTGCAGAAATAGCTTCATCAAATCAACACCAAACTCAGAGACACTAGAGGCAAGTGGTTTAATATCTTTTAATTTCAGAGAATGCTCTTTCCATGTATAGGAATTTAATAAAATTGATTTGTTCTTGGTGTAATATGAAAACCCATGTATTTTGGAACTTAGAACTTGAAATCTTGAGGAGAATTGCATGTAGAATGATAGGTAGATGATTATACTGATGATATTAGTGATTGGATGAAATTAAAACGGATTTATATTGGGTTAATTCATGAATTAAAATTTTAGGGTTTGTGTTCTTGAAATATTGGGGGAAAAGTGTAGAGATTTGTAAATTAATTGATGTTAGGATGAATTAATCCTTTAAAACGTGTTAGGATGTGACTATAATATGTTTAGGATTGATTAGAGACCTTAAAACAATCTTTGGGACTAATCTTAGAGGAGATTTGAGGAGTAGAAATGGTGAAAAACGTAACTAAGAAATTCTGGGCTTGAAACTGGTCAGTCATTAGAAGGCCTCCCCAGGTCGTTCGAACGAGCTCGTTCGAACGAGCTTCTAACGAGTTGAACAGTCGCTTCTAACAAGGGGAGACTTCGTTCGATACCTTCGTTCGAACGAACTGTATTTCGTTCGATACCTTCGTTCGAACGAGATGTCGTTAGAAGGTACAGTTCGTTCGAACGAACTGGAATCTCGTTCGAACAGCCTCGTTCGAACGGGACTTCTAACGAGCTGGCAGTTTAGGCCTTTTTTGCCTGTTTTGATTTTGGGAGTCCCGTAATCTTGTTCGAGGATATAGATAACCTCCCTTTGATGGTGTATTGATAGATTTGGGACGTTTGGGTTATTTTGAGGAGTAAATTATTTACGAGCGATTTAAATAAAAGGGATAAGTGGGTTGAGACGTGAGTGTCTACTACGACGTGAGAATAGATTATGGAGCGTATGATTATAAACCGAAATCGTATAAAGTGTGTATATTATATATTGGTATTAGATTGGGAAAAGTACTACAATTAAACTACGGTGATTACTAAGATGCGTGGTTACTTAGTATTGGTATATGATCTGTGTGTATGACATTCCTACCATACTTGCTATCACGGGAAGTTTGCATTCGCTTAGGGCCCTCTAATCCTTGTGTTGCCCGGATTTAGACTGGTTACCTTGATGAACATAGGTCAGAGAAAGACTTATTGGGATATTAATAAGTCTGATCGTGGGAGCGTAGGTATGTGCGTGACCCATGTGATGTGACTGTGTTCGCCTCCATTATTTGTGATGTTGTTATCTGTGAACTATTCCTGAGAGATTCGGAATATGTGATCCTTATGTACGTGATGTACCGGGATAGATAGCAGAGTATGTGTGCACCGCAGCCTAGTCTCGGGGTGCTTATATTGTATATTTATGTTGTGGAAAATATACGCTTAATAAACTGGAACTTTCATATGGTATTGTGTGTAACTATGGAATAACATAGAGGGATAATCTATAACGAGTTGTATTATTTTTGTGAGAACCTGAATTTACGTTAAGCCCCTATTTAACTGAGATCGTTATAATGTTAATGGAACCAAGTAATAAGGGTAGGACCTATGGCAGTCTAGCTAGATATGTTGTCACTTAGCTAGTGTTTGTGTCGTTTTAGATGGGTACTTGCGTTAGGAGTGCACAGTTAGACGAGAGGTGAGGATATCATGTGAGTGCACGTCCTAACATGTTCTTTACATTTAATGTTTTAAATGTTTTTAAAGCACTTGCAGGTTTTTAAAATATCTACACATTCGGGCTCTGACCCGTTTGCTTTCAAATCTATTTTTCTTGTAAAACCATTTTAGGTGCCCAGCCACAAGGACACCATGCATAGGATACTCATTCAGGTGACGAGCTGTAGTTGTTTGTGGAAGCTACAGGGATTTTCTTGTAGACGCTTCTATCATTTGGATTCCAGATTCATTATCTAGCAGTTGTAAGGCATGTTGCCCATTTCTATTAGAGACATCTTTCCATTTCAGTTTTTCAGACTTTGGCATGTATTGATTTAGTATTCAGTATTTCGTTACTTAATTCAGTTGTGGGATTTGTAGTGAGGAGTTTTCCTCCAGACTTTATCTACATTATGTGATGGTTATTCTATTTACTTCAGTATGGTGAATGGTGTTATTATTCTTCATTACACTTATTGCATGTTAATCAGACTTTAATTAAAATTTGGCAACTTACTTTTTAAATACTAGGTGGTTAGTAATAATAAAATGTTTTCGACAGTGATGCTATTAGCTGAGCCAACTTGGCATTTTGAATTAATTTAATAAAGGAGTAGCTACCCGGTATTTAATTAGTCGGGGTGTCACACCATGCAAATTCATTATGTATGGATTTACAAAGGATACAACAGTAAATTTACATAATGACTCGACTCCCTCACAATCCTTAATACTCTTTAGTCCTTTGACCTACGCATAATGATATGAAGGTGTCCACTTGCACAACTGCCACAATGTATGACTCCACACACAAATTGGTACCACCGATAAGGCTCCGTAACTATCTATGGATTCAAACACAGAATCTACCGCTTCTTCACTGCAACACCACACAGCAGAGTCCAATGTGCGTAAATAAAAATAAAGAGTTTACCATATGAAATGATTCTCAGTAAGATTAATAAAATATACCTTGATGCCCACAAACTAAGATCTCAAAGCATATAATGGATGAACACTTGTATGTTTAAACAATTGGGTGAAAACTAGAGTTTTAGTTAGAAAACATAATCATGGAAGATCAAAACCTTTATAAAGATTTTTGGATGAGTTTTATGACTCCAAGGTTATGTAAAATTCTTAACATAAACTATTTCTCCGAAGTCTTATTTATAATAGATTTGCCAAAAACGAGATAAGGACAAAAAATGAATTTTTCTTCAAAAATTGCATCGTCTCATTAAAAAAAATTGAGCTTCGTTCGAAGAAAGATGCACTTCTCGTTGGAACACTTTTCTAACAAAACTTCCAACGAAAAATCAATACAGACAAAAAACTGTCTCGTTCATTCTCCGTTGGATCATGGATCTAATGAGTTGTGCAAACTCATTCGAACGACATACCTGATGTCATTAGAAAAACTCTGATTTTTTTTAAGAAATAATTCTTAAAGTTTAGAATAATTTTTCAAAAATAACACCTAAGTAAAATATACAAGGATAAAAAAATTTATGCATTTATATCCGAGAGATCCTCTAAACTTTAAGACAAAAACAAGGCATGAAACTTGACACGTTGGAGTGAACATGATATGTTGGACACTACGTCTTCAACCAAACACACCATAAACTTGAAAGGTAAAAAATCTCAAGTCCTAACCTATGACTCAAAGGTTTTGTACAAACACGGAAGATGCTAAATTACATATAAATTAACTTCATCAAAAATTTGTCCTTACATATACTAATATTCCCTCAACAATTGGATTTTCATATTCCTTGTTATAAAATATACTTTGAGTCTCTTGTCCTTGTGTTCATTCCGGTAAAACAGCACATGCAGTAACATTCAATGAAAAGCTTAACCAAAACAAAACTCGATATTGTACATGAGCACACTCTATGGAATGCCACCTAAGTTGAGGTAATAGACATAATAAACTTGCACTTTTCTCATACACAAATTAAGTTTTTCATAATTGAAAAATTATTTTAGATGTATTTGTGCGCTTTGATATGGATTTTGTATTGATGATATAATTATGAAAGGATTTGTTCATAAAAAATATTTTCAAAAGCAACATTGCATAAATATATCGCGTGTTTTTTATATGTTAAGGCTAAAAAATTCATAGCTTTTTGCTCTTAAATTTTTTTTGGGAAGTCCATGACTTGTCTAAGTCAGTGAAAAGAATCTTCATGCTTGTGAACTCTCTTCACTGAAAGTGGAAATTTTCTGAAGATGCTTTTCGAGCTGAAAATTTTGTTTGTAAAGTAGATATTTCTTAAGATCGCTTACCTTTCTTTAGGGAATCCATGAAAGAATTTTTTTAAGTGATACCTTTCTTTAAGGAATCCTTATTTAAACACTTGAGTTTGAGGTTTTGATAATGATGCCACCCTCCCCTCTTATGCTATTTGTGGTTCACTATACGTGGAGAAATTTCATGTGTGGAAAGAGTTTCCTCATTCTCATCATGTTTGTCAAGAACTCGAGAAACAAAAATATTGAGAAGTTTTCTTAGAGTGAAAAAGACATTTGACCAAGAGAATTTTAAAAAGAATTAAGTATTTTTGTTTAGATTGTCTTGAGATTAAAATCATAGTTTCCTTTTTCATTTCTCTTTATATTTTTAAGATGTTTATTTCAATACTTTGATCATTAGTCCTATTAAAGATTAAACGACTTATACCTATATTCGTGAAAAAATATATTTATATCTTTATTCTTGAGAGGCTTGTGTGAATATATCAAAAATCCATTATGAGGATTGAGCATGCTAAAGTATTTTTCAATACTTTCAAAACCATTACGAAAGCTCACATCCTAGAAAGTGGAACCCAAGAATTTGATGGATTCTCAATAAATTTAATCTCCAAATTCAAAAAGTAGATTTTGATTTCATGGCCAAGACTTGAAAAAAAGTGGTCAAGGACAAAAAAACAATCTTGGCTGGGTACCGTTCTCCAGGTGTTTGTACCTTTTACGAATGCTCATTCTGATTTTTATTGATAACTTAATATCTAAGATAAAAATTAGTTTAATATAGTTAAAACTTAGTGTAATATATTTTGTACAAAAAAATTTCACATTGACATAGGTTGTCTTTTTTGTGCCGAAAAGGAATAGAAAGGAAAAATATCCCTTTATCACAACAATTTAAGATGGACACCCTAGCTTCATCTCGAATTTGAGTATGCTAGCTTTCAAGTTTTGATTAAAACTGAGTAGTTGCAAACAAAGATGATTTTTTACCTTATTTGTATGTTGGTGCAACAAATAGGGAAAACAATCACATTTCTCAAAATTTGATCTCTTGTATGAATAAGATCTTTCTTGTATATATTAGCAATTTGTATGAGTTTTCATATGAGATGTTCGAACTAAGTTATGAAATTTGTATAAATATTTTTGTTTTTTTTACTTTAGTACATTACAATTTTTTTGATTTTTGGACTTTAATACAAACTAATGTGTGTGTTATATTTTAATACATTTTTCATTGCTAAATGTGACAATTTCGCTAGTAAAAGTGATATTTGGTGATATCTAACGATGAAAAATGTATGGAAGTCTATAAACCGACTAACTTATACTTAATTGTAAAATAAAAAATTAGTAATGTATTAAAGTAAAAATTCTAATTTTTATTAAAAATTCAAATCTCGTATGTGAAGTGCTTTGTACAAGAATCTTCGCACAAACATGTTTTGTACAAAATATCCCAAAAAATTATTAAAAAATAATCTATGAAGCCTTTTTCATTTTTTTCTTGTTAAGCCTTTAATATTATAGGAACATAGAAATATTCAATTACCTTTTTACTTTCCCAAATCTTAAATGCAAAAATATGTTGTCCGATCCAGTAAAGCAAATCCATGGTTTACGTCATCATTTTCAAATGTTCAAGACACTTTCAATGGGTCAAAAAACATTTAGACTTACTTTTTATAAGATTATATGTATACTTATACGACTCATATATAAATAGTTTGTCTTATTCTGTGTGCAAAATATATTTTGTATCTTTTTTAGTCCTCAAGATTGTTCCGATAGAACACAACTCGTTACATTTGCTCTAGTTTTTCTTTGACTTCTCAATTTGACATGGACGTGATGGTATATTGATATAACCACTTAACTGATATATTTTACCTTTCTAAGTGACTTTAACACTTGTCACACTCAAATAATTTTTTTTCTTAAAATAAAAACTTGTTTCGTGTTTGTTTTGTATTTATTTGGTTTTGATTTTAGGTGATATACATATGCAAGTATACTATTCATAATTGATAATATAGTTTTTAAATTTTTTTTCATAAGTATATAGTAAGAAAGTTTGAGTAGGTTCAAATCTTCAGTAACTTTTTACTACCTTAAAAAAAGTTTGGGACTTTCATTAATTACTCATTGTAGCGAAATAAGCCTCTCGCTTAAATGATGACTTGTGTTTGCTGGTTGAGAGATCAACCTAAGTTTTATCCTAGATTTGGTATTTTTTTTGGTGGCTTCCTTTGCTGGCACCTCACGGAAACTCCTGGTTCGCTTGTCGCGATTGGTGTCTATGTTACAAATATCTTTTTGGAAACCGTGGAGACTTTATTTACACCCAAATCTTTTCCGAACTAAAGTGATTTGATCATTTTTTTATGTCACCTTCCCCATTTGTATTAAACTTGCTTTCCACATTTAGAAGATCTTGATATAAGTAAAGAGTTTGATTTCACAAATAAAAAGCTTGATAAAAATCTCTAAGGAAATATATTAAGAAATTTTTATAGAGTGTAAACACTTGATAACAGAGGAAATTTTTAAGCGCTTTATTTTTAAGTTTAAATACTCTACAGAGTTAAACCACTTTTATCTTATTCGCATTTCTCTTTGTGTTCTTGAGGTGTTTGATTTTCAAACTTTGATCACAAGTATTATTGAAGCCTAGAAACTTCTACCTTTTTCTTGAATAAATATATCTTTATTATTGTTCTTAAGAGACTTGTGTAAATATATCAAAAAGAAATTGTGAGGTTTGAATGAACAAAATCATTTCAAACACTTTAAAAAACTTTTGGAAGACTCACATCCCAGAAAGTGGTGAACCTAGCGTATCTGTCTTCTTAATAAGGTTTGTCTTATGCTTCAAAGAGGATTTTAATTTCATGGCCTATTTTTTAAATACATTAGACGTGTTTAAAATCAATCGCGATTTGTTAGCGTTCTCCCAATGTTAGCGCTCTCTTCGATGGATATGGTGGGAAAGAGTTTATAGTCAGTCAACGCATTATTTGATTATAAGTTAGTGTATTTTATTTATAATACTCCACAATAGTGAATTTGTCATTTCGTTTGGCTCGAGGTTTTTTCCCATTATGAGTTTTTTCTCATATGAATTAGTGTAGTGTTATTGTTTACCATATTCCAGATCTAGAGTAAATCACTACTATTTGATGATAAAATTTGGTGTTGGCTAATTGGTAAAAGTTTCATCACATAAACATAGGTTGTTGTTTTGTACCTAAAAGGAATTAAAGGAAAATATTACTTATATTTTGATGATAGTTTTAATTGTGTAGCTTCACTCCATTTAAATTTCAAGCACATCACACTCTCAACTGGTATCAAAGTCGTTCCTCGCGTTTATAGGTTTAATCACCTTGAGTTTGATCCCGTGTGCTTTTCAATGAAGTTAATTATGTGCTATGATATTAATGATTTGATTGGTTCACAAAATACTCGTTCTTTTATTAGACTTGTAGCCGCGTTTGATTTTTGAATATCTTTATTAACAATAAAAATACTTATGTTAATAGTGACAACGACAATGACGAAGAAGATGATTTATGTACTTCTTATGCTAAGCATGTTTTAAAACGAAAAGTTTTACTAAAGTCAAATATGAAACATATTATGGAAGTAAAACTTTTGTAAAAATAAAAGTATTTAAAGAATGAAGATCATGCACCTTCTGCAGTTTTTATCAAAAGGGATTATTTACTTAAGAAAATAAGAACTCTGAAAAATGAGAAAACAAATTTTTTAATGATGTTATACTTTTACAAGAAGAAAGTGATTTTTTTAAAGTAATAGAAGCTAAAGGAAATTCTCTATACCTTATAATTTATTCACGTGATTTGATCTTTAATGATGTCTTATAACTTCTTGATGAACCTTTTGAAGATGCGAAGTCGACTATGGTTGAAGATGAATGTGTGTCAACCTTGAAAAATGAGAGAGATGATTTGATAATTTCTTTCGACACTTTGAAAAATAAGTTTCAAAAATTGCAATGTCAAGATTTTGAAAAAGGTTTAAACGATTATTAAAGATTTGGATTCTAGAAAACAAAGAATTTCTAATGGAGTTAAATTTCATGTCAATGCTTCAGCATCAAGTGAATCACCTTTTTTTAAACCTATTTCCAAACATTTTGTAAAATTAAAGAAATATGGTGATGTGAGTCACTTGAGGGAGAATAATGGCATTGTTCTAAAGTTTTCAAAGATTATTTTTGGCATACTATCACGTGTTTCTAGACTTAAAATGCTTAAGTGAACTCATTGTCATAAATTAGGTCGTATTAGAGACTTTTTATTTTTACTGAATCAGAAACTGTATAGTAGTAATACACGCTGGAATAGGATTTTTGTTGGTGATAATAAAAAACAAACACAAGGAAAATGTGCTCATCGTGTTCACAAAGGAAAAGGGTTTTAAAATTCGTCCATTATCCGAACTAAGCCGAAATCATCTCATGTGAATCAAGTGTGGATTAGGAAGGATAAGAAAAAGGGTATATGTATAGACTAAAGGGGATCTTAAGATGGTTCCCTTAACCTCTACTATCTAGTGTGGTTTCTATATGCGTTTAGGACTTTTAGAGTTCTTATCCCATTCCTTAACTCATCCTAATCCGTGTGTTATTTTTTTTTATCAATCTCTTGTGTTTGTTTTAGACATAAGTGTTGATCAAGTTATTGCAAGTTAATTGCCTCATAATGCTAATTAATCCATGAACTCTTATATATTATATTTGTATCTTGATTTCATTTGTGCCTATATACTCTCAAAATGAAAACCTAAAGATTTAAAGTATTAAAATTCTTAAGCTTTGTCAATATGTAGTATATGCAATAAACTTAATGCACTTGACATTGCACAACATTCTTGAGCATTATTAAACGAAGTAATTTGATTTATTCTTCATGGTTTTCAAATGATTATGGTTTGAAAAAGGAGTGTCTTTTTTATGCCTTGCACATGTGTGTGTTGTTACGGGCCCTGGGCCAAAACTTGAGGGATGAGCGGGCTATGCATCGGATGAAACGGTGCTTTGTTATTTTGATCCCTACGGGGTTGTGATAGTTTTTATCTCTCGGTCTACCATTTCCCCTTGAGGTCGGGTTTTAGTTGTGGATGATTGACCCTAGAAGATTTTTGACACCATATCCAATTTTTATAGTATGCCCGTATTTAGTCATAAGCCTAATTTCTTTGTGAGAGAGGTGGTCAGTTGTTCAGAGTTCAGAGTTTATATTATACAAGAACAAATAAAATGGTTTAGGTTGTCACTTTTAGGATAACCCTAAGGCAGGTGGAGTCCTATAATGATCCATATATTTTTGTTATTGGTTCGGGAACTAGGTTACATGTGAAGAAGGTATTAGGCACCCCGATTATTCTTTATGATTCCTGATCTATAGACTTATTATCGTCTTTTACATTTATGATTACTTTTAGATTATTTTAGAATTTGTGGAGAGACCTTAGTTTGAGTAACCCTTTAAACTAATGTTATATAGGAACATCATTTAAACCGGTATGGGTACACACGAGTGCTTGTGTGTAAATGTGTATCCGAATAACTGGTGGCCATTAATGTGTGTGCATATTTGAGCGTATGTTATATAAATATGCTGGAGGAGTCATGACTTGAGTTAGTTTGATATCTCCTTCGAGGTGTGAGAGGGGTTTAAAAAGTCATATTAGATGAATGCATCTCTAAAGAGACAATATATCATGATACATAATGTCGAGGCTTGTGCTAACAAGTAGGACCTGATATTGTACATACGTACTCATGTATCCACGAGATCAAAGTCTACGTAGTTCATTATTGCGATAAGTCACATGGAAAGGTTCCGACATAATGTGTGTGTAAGTGTGAGGACTTTCCTTGGAGATGGGGAGAAGCCATATGTGAGACAGGGGTATCTTTAGTGGAGGTTGAAAATGGAAGTTCACCCAAAGGCACCGATATGTATACATATTATTATGATTTTTGGGTTGTCATTAATCAAAAGGTGTTGTTAAAACTTTTGGTTAGTTTATTGAAGTAACATAAATGATGCGTCGTTCTAAACATTATTCATTGCCTATGGGTGTAGAAATAGGAGGATGTATTTTAGGTTAGAGTGGACTAAAAGTCACTGACAGAGATCTATATATATTTTATCGACATAATTATGATCTCCGAGGTGTCGTAGACCTTGGCTGATCTGAAGTGATAGAGATGATCACTTTGTATGAGAAAATAGTGTTTGGACTAGAGATGGAGGCATCCATAAAAGATAATACGTTAAGAGACGTATTATAATTCTTAAACTCACGAGTAAAACTCGGTATTGTGCCTATACATCCAAGTAGTGTTAGGACCATATAATGTATTTCCAACTAAGGGGGCATACTTAAGGGCAAAGGCAATGGAATGGCAGGTATACAATATACAACATTATGATATTTATGGAGCCTAGTCCTTATATAGAATTTCCTTTATGAGTTAGAGTGAATATTCGTATGTTTAAAATACATAATCAAAGAAAGATGTTTGATGAGTATTCCAGGAAAACAAAAATTCGTGACTTTCGTAGTTAAGACATGAATGTTCTCTCGGAGAAGTGGTGAAGAGTATTCGGATTTTAGATTTTTATTTTTGAAAAGTTTACACTTTCATGAGAACGATTTTGAAAATTAGTGATTAGCATTTGTTTAACATATGAGTCTGTTTATCTAGGTCAATGGACATAGCTGCTAAGTAAAAACCAGGATTGGAAATATAAATATTGTTAAGTGTAAACCCAGTCCCCCAATGAGGGCCAAGTTTAGATAGTCTTAACATATATGGACAGTTCTATGTCACAGTTTGTATATATGATATTAACCCAAAGAATTTTGCAAAGTTTCTTTACCCTTTTAGCGTGAGCTGAATTTCAGACAAAGGAGTGTCCCCTATGACGTGGCATAATTTATTTGGGTAGAGATTCATTTAGAAGAGCCAAATTTTGTGGGGTGTGCGCAGAGGTTGGACTTTATATTTCGAAGGAAGTGATTTTTCATACAGTCGAGATTTGCTCAGAAATTATTGTCAGAAATCAAGATTCAGAGATGATCAGGGTTAGAGAAAGTTAGAAAACCAAATCAATATTAGAATTGGGGGTACTTTGCTAAGTTTGTGAGGACCTCCTTTTATAGTTGCTGGAGCACTCCCATTAACCATTCGGTTAATGGGATGATTAATACTACTATTAATCACGGGGACACGTGTAGGGTATACCAATCTAGGTAAGAACACGCGTAGGTCTAGACCAATCTTTTAGAGACATGTGTCTATTTTGATTAATTGTTTGGTTAATGGATTTTATTTTATGATGATTGCAAGGAGATGGTTAATTGTTCAATTAAGGCCATTAACCGTTTGGTTAATGATAGAACTCTGTTGTTTTTGGAATTTGACTTAATTTTTAGGGAAAATTCTATTTGGCCCTTAAACTTTAAATGGGCATACTAGAACATGTATTTTGATCCCCTTAATTTGGAAATGTTTCATTCCCACACTTTTTGGGTTATCGTGGTGTTAAATAGGTGAAAGATTCAAGACCCAATTACTAATCGTTGTGTGCGTAATGTAATAATTTTTCATGATTCTAGTTGAATAGCTAAAATGAAAAATCATTCAAAATCATAAGAGATGATGTGGTTAGGGTTGCAATTTCGATGTGTGTGAGATACCTTTAAAAACACTAGAAATAGTTCTCTGAAACCTTGTACTTGTACAAATGATGTCACATGCAATTTTTTTAATAAGCGATGTCATAAAGGATTATATCTATTCGAAATTGGGTAATACCAAGGATATGAGACTGGAATTCTTTAATCATAAATCTCTTAAAACTAGGAAGACAAAAGTGCTAGTTGAGAATTTAATACTTTCGAAGAAAATGATGTCTTTTCAAGATAAACAACAAAGTAAATCTTCCAAAATTATTTTTCAATGAATTTTTGTTTGGGTTTTATATTTCAAGGATTAAATGTGTTCACTTTTGTACTCTGTAAGCCTTTAGTTGATTATTGATCTCTATTTAGTGTATGTGATATAGCCATAAACCATGATTATGATGTTATAAAATTTATGTTACTATTATTAATCAGTGTTTTTGAAAATATTGGCCTTAATGTACATGGTGACATTATACCTGGTAATTTTTCCTGTGATTTGTAAATTAAAAAAATCTAGTCCTTAATGCACCCCGCAAAAACGTACGTCGCCTTAATGAAGTGAAACGTGAGCCATAAATATCACAGGCCACTGCAACGAACACAAGTGACTTCTAGAAATAGGCATGACTCCTGAAATATTATACTTGACTTAGCAAAGATCTCTTTTTATGGCGAAAAAATCACTGGTCTAAGTCTCGACTAGAGACACGCTTTTAGCTCCAGTGAAGGCTCTCTCGTCCGTGAATCCCTATGGTTCACGTCAGCAACTCGAGGTTTATAAAGTAAATTTTTTTTTACCCTTCACAACAACTTCTTTTATCTCTTACTAATGAATATCTTTAGACACCTGATAAGCCCAATTTCTTATAATTCTATCTTATTACATCAATTTTCATCATCATTCAATTTATTGAATCACTATGTAAGTTTATTTCGAATTTTATGTTAGTGTTTTGTAAAAACTTCTGACTTTTGTGGATTTTGGTTATTTTTCCCTAACAACCAAATCAATGAAGGAATTAGTTTAATTCTTGAGATTAATTTGATTATATAAAGTTGTTCTTATGCAAGTTTGATAAATCTTCACTATATTAACAAATTGCATGTCAAAAACTCTATTTAGTTTAGGCATTTTAAGAGTCTATAATAACCTATTATTGGCTATTTCTCAGTTTGAGACTCTACCCAAGTTTAAACTATATTCCTCTTTAATTTTATATTTAAACTAGCAAGTAGGCCACGCGATGCGGGGTCGAATTTATCTAAACTCTATTGTTTTGTTATCATAGTCTGTTTCACCTAATATATTCTATAAATGAAAGAAGAATGAATTTTAAATTAACATCAAAAGTCATATGAATGGCATTCAATAAGTGCAACCGATATTTTTAACTTTGAGAATACATTATAACTCAATTTTCATTCAGTTTTATGACCACTAAATAAAGAAAAGAATTATTTTCAACAATGAAGTAGTTTAATATAATAATTAAAACAATAAATCATTTTTAGAACTAAAATTATGAGATAAAAATTTTTAATTAGGTATTTTTAAATACATGAAGAATACTAAGTTTTGACATTTAAATTTTAAAGTCCAAAGGGATAGGTCAAGCCATCTCTAAAAGAACGTAGGTTTAAATCAAAATTAACCCCTAACTTATGAAAAGTTAGAAATACATCATTAAAATAAACGTAAGATAGAAAGTGTAAGTGAATTAAATGGTAGGAATATGTTTTTAAATAAAATATTTTTATAGACCAACAAATCTAACAGGGAATGCATTGTTCACACAGTGTGTCGTACATTTTTTTTTTCCAATTTTGGAATACTAAGAACTAAAATAAAAATTCCAAATATCAATAGGAACATAAATAGTGTTTTAGACATCTTGAAATTTAATATTTTAGTGCATAAAGTGAAACAATAGCAAATGAACTAGAAAACAATCCAAAGCACCATTATTAAAGTGATTATAAATTATTTTAAACATATGATATTAGGATGTTAAGATATTCTGGGAAGTGGGAAAAAAATCAATGCTTTTAATAATGCCTTTAAAAAACTTATAACATATTAAAGTTAATTTAGATCGAATGTTATTCAATTGAAATTACCCTTATTTTCATCAGCATAAATTGGGTTAAAAATAGTGAGTATATTTTGAACATGTACACAACTTTTCTGAAATGGATAAAAAATTTATAATCTGAGATAAGATCTAAAAACATATAACCAAATTCATAATCAACTAAAGAACACCTCAAAACTTTATCTTGGTATCATTTGTAATATTAACAATATAATAAACATATCCAATAAACAACACTACCCATTGTGATAAAAAGAAAAGAAATCGGAAGAATAATAAATTAGTTTGTAATCTGAATAAATATAAAAAACATATCTAATAAACAATATTACCCATTGTGATAAAAAAAAATCTGAACAATAATAAATTAGGTTTGTAATCTGAATAAAAACCTTGGGATCAGCAGATCAAGTTTGCTGGATGAGGGAGCCAAAACCTTTACATTGTAAGATCAGAAAATGCCGAATATAAGAAGAGAGAGAAAATGAGAGAAGAAAAGATTAGGGAAAAGAGATAATACGAAACATTTTAAAAGATGGATGAATCTAGTCTCTTATAAAATAAAGATATACGGACACATAAAGATAAACACACGCTTTAGACACATTCTAAAAGCAAAAAAAAAAAAAACTAATGACTCCTTCACTCACCAACAGGAATAGAATCAAAGAAAACACTTCCTTTTTAATAGATTGATTGAATATGAAAAATGTGTAACTGTCATTTTTTTACTAACCGTAAAAATATTTTTTGTTACATATTTTTTATTAGCCGTAAAAATTATTTTTAAACATTATAGAGTTAATGTTATTAACCATTCGTATTTTTTTTGTATCGTGTTTGTTCCTTATGTTAATGATTTACTTTGCAAATCTTGATCTTTTAATGGAGAAATTTTATTTATCAATTATGTTACATAGATGGGAAAAATATTGATGTCTCAGATTCGTGATTGGTTAGTTCGTTGGCGCGGACCCACATTCATTAAATGATATGGGTCCACACCAGCGGCACTAATCAATCGTGAATCTAAGACATCAAATTAAACATCATTTTACTAAAATTAAAAAAATTATAAATAACAAAACTACGCTTACTATTTTAAAAAAACTTTTTTTAGTTAAAAATAACTGTTTTATAGATTTTTTTTATTAAAAAAAATACTTATCTAAAAACTGTCTTTTATAATAAAAGAATTTTTTTTACAGAAATTTTTTTTATATATATATTTTTTTAATTATAAACAACTCTACATTATTGGACTATTTTTTATTACAAAATACTATGCTACTTAAAAAACTGTAATTTATTTATTATTTTAACAAGCAATTTTTCATTTCTTATAGGAAAAATCTATTTTTAGGAAATAAAAAAAAATATTTTCTTGAAAAAAAATAAAATTTCAACAAATTCTTTTTTTTGTTCCGAAACAGCAGGGTCATTTTTGTATTGTTATATTAAGATTATTTCTATAATTTGGGAATAATGTGTCTAGCCCGTGTGTTTATAATTGTCCGTATAGAAAAGTCCCCTTTATAATAATATAAAAAAGAAAAAGAGAAAAAAAATGTGATATATTAAAAAAAAGGAAGAACAAAAGATATTTAGATATTTCTGACATGTCATGTGACAAAGTTAAGTTAATTGCTGACTATAATTTTATATACATATATAGATCCTGAGTTAGATATAATTTAGAGTACCTATGTGCCCGTGTGACTCTTTGTTTCCAACTTCAATGGAAATTTCCCCCTTAAAATGTGCTCGCACCAAATATGCTCCATAACCCATTTGATCGGAGCCACCCGCTCAGAAACTTTACTATAATGATTTCATCAATGAGAGTAAAGATGTTTTTGAGAGGACGGTAGATTAGTGTAATACCCCGTATTTTTATGCTATATTAATTTGGGGATTTATTAATATTAATGTGAATTAATTATTTAATAAAAAATCGAAAATTAATTATGTTATAATTATTAACGTGATGAGAGTTAGTAATTATGGGAAAATTTGTTGAATATTACTAATGAGCAAAGTAATATATAATAGTGGCCATATTAAATGTCACGAGTGAATAAAATGACAATTTTAGAAATTTGAGTCGGGACGCGCCCGTGTCGCGTCGGGACTAAATATTGATAAATAAAAGTAAATATTTTATAAGTTATTTGTATGGTCGTTTTGAGTGCACCAACGGGTCCGGAAGGATCGAGATAGTCAGAAAAGTATACCCGGGAGTTTGATTTGGGTCTCGGGGCATTTTTAGGGCTAATTAGTACCCCGTGAGGGCATTTTAGTCATTTTGTATTTTTGGGTAATTAAACCCACGAAATTTAAAGGGGTTATATCAGATGTTTAGGTTATCTGCTAGGGTTAGATAACTCAAAACACTAGAACGGCCATTGGAGAGGAGAGGAGAGAGCTCTCAAGGCATTCTAAGTCTCAAAACTCACCCGTTTGCACCGCCGCCACCGCCAATGCGTAGATCGCGAGACGGGGAACGCAACCACACCAAATTCAACACCAAACCAGATTTCTGAAAATCTCAGGCAAGTGTTTATCTTGCTTATTTCGTTGATGCATCATCCATATTAGTTTAGGAGTTATTAGGATGAGATTTATGGAAGAAAAACCCAATTTGAGATGAAAAATTTTCATGTAGTGATGATTTATATGATATTCTGGAAACCCTTTGTCATGTAAATGATTAAGAGTTTGATTAAGAAAAGAGTTCTAATCAGATACAAATACTAAAAAAAAAATTATTCCTGACGATCGGACCGTTGGAATTGGATGAAATTTTACAGAGAATTAGCTGAAGACGAGAGGAAGCTATAGAAAAAAATTCAGCTCTATCGGACCGTTCAATTTTTTTAATATTTTTTTTGCTAGACAGTTTTATGTTTTGAGGACTCTTAGAGATAATAAAAATTCAATTAAAACTCCATTTTAATTCCGATTTCGAAACCGTTTGAAATTCTCATCTTTGAAAATAAAATTCAAAATCCTTTAATGTAAGGCGAAATCTATATTTTTGGGATATTTTTCATAAGGGATAATGTAAGTATATATTAAAGGGGAGAGACACGTAAGAGAGAGTTACGTTGGAACATAAATGGATATTTACTTAATATTTGTCATATATTGTTTTGCGTTGGTGGTTTCAGGTAGGGAGGACTTCACATTTGGTGCAATGCACATTCCAATAAACATCAGATATAGCCTATTTGATTTGGACCATGTATTGTAAATTAGCACATCATTCTCACTGCTTTGTTTAGTAATAGAAACGGGTTCATCAGTAAGAAGTGCTATATCAATGTCTATAACACCAAGATTAAATTCGATTTTCTCGCACCATTCTGAGAGATTAGTTCCGTCAAATTTCGAAATGGTTGAGGCTTGGAAAAATAGGTTAATATTTGCTGCAAAAATGCTCACTCTAATTAAAAGTTAACACACGTAACTAAAATTGCAAGGAAATAAATATAAAAAATAGTCAAATTTTGATGGCAGAATTATAACAATTGTGTCAGAAATTGACCTTTAATATTTATTAAATCACAAAACCATAAAAACATTATATCATTAATGGAATTTTAATACAGAAAATTGTGATTTAATAAACGCATTATTGGACAATTCAATATTCAATTAATAATTTTATAGCTGATTAAATCTATATAATAACAAACTTTAGAATAAACACAAATTTGATATTTTTCTTAATGAGTCATTGGCCTGTGTTTGGCACGAGACACTTTAATCAAAATATCAAAACTGTAATATTTAATATTCAATGTTATAAAACACCGGCCTGTGTTTGGCGTGGGACTTATAAAAATATGAATATGAAATTTAAAATTATAATATTTTTAACATTCGATGTTATGAATCATTGGCCTGTTTTGAAACGAGACTCATAAAAATATCAATATTAAAAAATTCTAATATATTTAATATTCGCTGTTATGAATCATTGCCCTGTGTTTGGCACGAGACTCATAAAAATATGAATATTAAGTTAACATAAGTCTAATATCCTATTATATGAAATATGTTGGCCGGTGTTTGGAACGAATATTTAACTAAAACAGGATCATTAGAATAATATTTATAAAACAGTTCTAGATTCAACACTTATACAATATAAAAACATGAAATTTTGCCAAAAAATGAAAAATTGAGTTAGCAACTTAATCTATAGAAAATCAGTTCAGAATCTCAAAACTTTTGACGGAATTCAAAAATAAATTTTCTGGAGTGAGATATGACACTCGAGATTATTTCCATAAATGACAAATTTTGAGTTTTGATGGCCTAAACAATCTCGGATCGTCGAAAAACAGTTTACGTCATGATCGAAGGTGGTGAAATTCAGTTTCTGACCCGTTTCCAATCAGACTACCAAATTTCATCGCATTCGGAGCAAGTTCGGGGTTAAAAACACTATTCACCACAAGCGCTTTTTGAAATTTTTTGTTCCCAACTTGTTTGAAATTTGTAGGGTTGATTGAAACGGATTAGATAACCATTAAAATGACATCAAAACAACATATAAATGGTTTTATCTCATAATTTTAAATTGTTTTATGTGAATTTTCAACTATTTTAATAATTCCAACAAATCTTGTTAAAACAATTGAACTGTTTTCAACATATTTGTTAAGCAGATTTTGAATAGATATGTCAAAAAATTAGAAATAGATTGATTAACAATCAAAACTGTTTTAAACAAATTAGATTAACCAAGATATTTTCAAATCAGATTTATTAAACAAAAATTAAACAGAAAATTCTTAACAGATTGAAAATCATGTAGGATTTTTTTAACAGATTGAAAATCAACTAATAAAACTGTTCTTATTAAAATCAACCAAACATAATAGTTTTTAATCAAATTTAAAACTATTCTTAATTAGATTAAAATTAATCAAATTCTTGATAGAATCAAATATGTTCCATAAGAACAATTTTTCACATAATTTAATATGTAACACGTATTATTGTGATAAATCTAAATTAGTGTTAAAAAAAATAACCCGTGACACTACATATTATGATAACCAAATCAGTGTTAAAATTATCACGAAAATACTACTAGTCATGATAAACAAATCAGTAAACAAACAGTGCGGAGTTAATCGAGAAAATCTAGGTTTATCATTATATGTAGTATGACCATATGGATTTTTTAAAGGGATAGCATGACAATATTTAAACAAGGCTCTGATACCACATGTGAAATTGATAAGAATTATTTATAACATGAAATTAATTCTTATAAGATCTTAATATAATCATGCAATCACAAATTCGTTTTTAACTACAAATTATATGAAAAAAACACCTTTTTCTATGAAGACTTGATTTGTTTGTAGTCCTTGATGTGTCTTGAGAAAAGCTCCTTGATATTTCTTTCTTCAAGTTCTTATCTCTTCCTTCAAATGATCCAGAATTTCTCTAGAAAACACGTAGAATTCCAAAATATGGAAAATCAAGATTTTTCCTTCCTAGCCCAAATATATTTATGTGTGTTCTTGTGTACCAAATGGTGGAGATTGGTTCACGATATATCGGGTGGAATGGGACCCTAAATTCCCTTGAAAACTTATCATCTACCATCCACTAAAGTAGCTAAAGGGACTGATAAATATACCAAAAGTCATGTGACCTTTAGAATAATAATTTTCTAAGGTTAATACATAAATTTAATCAAATTCGTCCCCTCATTTGGACCACACTAATTAGGAAAAATAATTAATTTATTTAATTTGTAATTATTAAATAATGAAATATTAATGCTAACATTTGTTTAGTAATGAATCTTACCAATAGATGTGGTGCATGCTGAGAACTGTTGTAGAAAGTGAAGGGAACGTGAGATCGTCTTTGCCCTTTGAAATGTTCATCTGTCGGTTACTGCTATCCCAAATCATGAGGATTTTGACCCGAGAAACATCTATAACCCAATATCACATATAAATTCTATCAGTGGCGGAACCAGGGTTTGATGCTGGGACGGGCTAACGTCGGGGGTTCGGGGGCGGGAGCCCCCGAGCCGAATTTTTTTGAGGTTATTTAAAACATTTTGACAAAAATCATCAAAATTCCTATTAAGGGTGGGCTAAATTTAAATTTCGGGTGGGCTGAAGTTAAATTTTAACACTACTTTTTTTTTTTAATAATTAACACTACTTTTTTTTTTTTAGGGGCGGGCTGGAGCCCCCCCCAGCCTACCACTAGTTTCGCCCCTGAATTCTATACCGTTGGGAAGAAGGAAAGTGAAAATCTGGTGCAACAACTGAAAGAAGATGATGCGGTGGAGGTTGATAAAGATGAAGATAAAGAAAGAAGAAAGGAAGAAGAGGAGATAAATATAAAGGGCGCAAATGGTGATGAACCTTATGGTGGTGCCATTGAGGAGAGGAAACGTTCCATAGATGATGCTTCTAGATTTAGATAGGACCCCACCGACTCTCTTGTTCATCTATCTACCGATCAGTTCGAATCCATCGTGGGACGAACTGCAAACCTACTTCATTCAGACATAACTGAGCTGAACAAATCCACATGTGAGCTTAATGAAAATGTTCACTTGACCATCGTATATAAAGCATTCCACTCTTATAATTATCTTGACTTTTCGAGCCTCAAGAGGAGCACTATAGATTTTAGTGGTGAAATCCATGATCTTCGAATAATGTATGATTAGAGATCTAATGAGTACGTGGATTAATGAAGATGGTTGGTGATGATGGTGGTGTCGCAAGTGGAGATATTTTGGTTTGGAGGACCACACGATATTTTTGGATAAATTTTAATATATGTCATATTTTGGTTTTGATTCAGGTAGTGTTCTATTTCATTCATATATGTTGTGATGCCAAACTTGTTATCATTTTTATGTATATTTTGTTTATGATACTTAATGTGTACTATGAATTTGACTACATTTTTTAGAATGTATGATATAAATGTGTAATTTATCACTTTTTTATGCCAAATTATCACATTTTCTCTTATATCTCTTTACATGACTAATGAAATGAACTTATATAAAAATCTTCGTTTTCTCATACAAACTAAATCTAACTCTTATCTTCAAGATCACATTTTTTGTTGAAGAATGAGTTGGTCAAAAAATTGGAAAAAATAAATTTTAAATCACTTATGTTAGCAAATCTTTTGAATTTTTAAGGATCTTTGGAGATGCAACAAATACCAGTCAAGATATGGTGGTTGGAGAAGCTCAAAATCCTAAGGGTGTAACTAAATATGTTAATGAATTACCACCTCACATTTTTGGACATTATTCCTACTTTAAGTTATGAAGAGAAATCGACACTTAAATATTATCTGCCTCTTGATCAAATATCCTAAATGTTTTAAGTCCTAAAATAGTCACTGTAATGGGGATATTTATAAATTTCCATTTTATTTTTATTTTTGATAGTTTTTTCTCATTTTTTCCTAATTGTTTTCTTTAGCACTTGTAAGAGCCCCCTGTGAGAACCTATTTCTCTTATTTGTTTATAAATAAATTTCTTGGTTAAAATAAAGAATTACTTGCCTTTGTCAATTTCCATGACAAAATAGGGGAGACATTATAGGGGAGAGGAGATTACTTAGAGGAAGATTTAATTTAATATCAATATGGACTTTTTTTATGAAAGGATCTTAGGGAACGTATATATATTAAGGAGTGAAGTACAATGCATTAATGTGATATTCTAGGATGCATACTTATATAAACCGTGATATACTTTACGTGATTATGATGACTTATACTTTGATGTAATATCTATTTTTCATCATAGTAAAATCTAGTTAAGTGTACTTAATATACATTGGTATCAAGATTACCTTTTCTAGTGGATGGAAAGTTAATAGGGTAAAAGAGCTAAAGTGGGTTCTTATTTGTTATAGGTTGATAGGGTGATGTATGCCTTTGGATGGGCTTGTGTCATTTTTATCTTTATTGATTTACGTCTATTATCTTGTAATCGCGTGTTTGTATATTTTATAACAGAATAGATAAACGGGGAGATTCTAAGAATAAGTGTATATTCATTTGCTCCACAAATAAATGGTTTATGGTACTCGGTGTGAAAAATATATTTTGTGTCGTCCTTGAGGTCATTTTGTCATAGTTCAACTATGTTATATTGCTCCTGATATGCTTCGACTTCTTAACCCCACATTGACGTGACGTATTGATATTACCACTTGGTTGAGGTATTTGGAGTTTATAAAATACTTTAACACTTTATCACACTAAAATTAACATTTTATTAAAATGAAAAATTATTTTGTGTGTGTGCATGTGTTGATTAGGTTTTGGTTCTAGGTGATATACATACGCAAGTATACTATTAAGGATAAAAAATATAGTTTTAAATTTTCTTTGCATAAGTATATCATATTTTAAGGTTTGAGTATGTTGAAATCCTTCATATTTTATTATTCCCTTAACAAAAGTTTCGGAGTTTGGCCGATTACTCACTGTAGCGAAACAAGCCTTTGCTTCCGTGAATTTGTGTTTAATGGTCGTGAAGTCAACTAGAGTTTTTATCCCAGGTTTGATATTTTTCCTCATGACTTCCTTCGTTGGAACCTCACTTAAGTAACTAAGATGTTCACGGTCACGGGTTCAAATCCTATCTCCGCAATATCTTTTTATAAAAAATGTTAAGGTTTGACTCTGTTAACTAGTAATTTATTACCACTTTTTATTTTGGGGTGGGAGGAAAAGAAGAGGCGAATAGAATCACTACACTATTACGGCCAACTATACTGAATGCTCTATCATTTTCTCATAGTAAATAAATTACCCCATCTTGGGCGGATAGCGGGAATCGGGTTCTGCTTCGCTAGTCATGATTGGTGCTTGCAAATTAGATATTTCACAACTATGTGTTTGGAAACCGTGAAGATTTTTTTAGTAGACAAATATGCTTTGTACTCAGGTGCTTTGTTCACTCTTGTGATGTCATCTACTTGTCTTAAGCATATCTTTCACATTTAGAAGAGCGCGATATAAATGGAGAGTTTGATTTCACAATAAAAAGAATGGTAAAAAACTCTAAAGGAAAAAAATTGAGAATCCTTTTATATAGCAAAGCCACTTGATCAAAGAGGAAAATTATAAGAGTTTTGTTTTTGAGTTTAAAAACTCCATAGAGTTAAACCATTGTTTTATTCTTCATATTTCTATTTGTTTTCTTGAGGGGTCTGATTTTAAAACATTGAACACAAGTCGTATTGAAGCCTAAAAACTTTTATTTTTTCTTGAACTAAAAAATTTGTATTTTTAATCTTGAGAGACTTATGTGAATATTTCAAAAACATATTATGAGGTTTAATTAAGACAAATCAACATAAATACTTTATAAAAATTTACAAAACTCACACCCTATAAAAACTGGCAAACCAAGCATAGTTGGGTTCTAAAAAATGCTCGTCTTTTTTTACTTCGAAGAGGATTTGGATTTCACCTTGTGGTTATAAAGACATTGCATAAGGACAAATTTTTAGTTAAGTGGATTTGTATGTATTGTCTTAGTTCTAGACAAAACATTTTGACTCATAGGTTAGGGTTGGTATTTTCCCTTCAAATCTTTGACATTTTTGGATGAAGACTTTGTGTCAAAGTTTCAGAGATTGTATCATCGTGCTCGTTTCCATCTTTACATTTTGAGGGTATCTTACTTATGATTGTGTATATATTTTGAGTTTTGGGGATTTTATTATTAGGAGTTAGGATTTTATAAAAAAAAATTGAAAATATTTTTAAAGTGATTTTATAGCACCTCGTTAGAGCCATGATCGAATGAAACTTCAAATGAGTCAAAATTAGCCTTTGATGTCTTCTCATTAGATATCTCATTAGATGATGTTCTAATGAGAACACGTACCTCATTAGAAAAGGATCCAACGAGATATCTAACAACCCAATTTTTACCTTTCATTTTTTTCGTGTTAGATTTCTCATTAGATGTCATTCTAATGAGAACAAACATCTCGCTACAATGGGATCCAATGAGATATCTAACAAGGGGACGAACTTTTACTAAAAATCTATTTTTGCACAACTCTTTGATCCTTATCCTTCTGGATAAATTTATACTATAAAATGGACATTAGGGAATCATTTTAATACGAGTGAAATTCTTGTATTTTGAGTTCCCGAACTCAACCAAAAAATTCTCCAAAACCCTAGTTTACACCCAAGTAGTTTAGGATCCAAGATTCATCTTATATATGCCTTAAAGATCCTAATTCGGGCACTAAGTCTATTCTTCACATCTTTATAAGAATTATGTCATTGTGTTGGACTTTGTATTTGCTATTTACACACGGTGGACTCCGTGTTTGTGGTATTGCAGTGAAGAAGTGGTGGATTTTGTGTTTCAATTCTTAGATGGTTGTTGGTCCTGGATTCGTGGATATTGAGGCGTGTGTGGACTCACACGTTGTGGTACTTGTATGGGTGGATTCCTGTGTTATCCTTATGGAGGAGAGGTTGATATACCCAAGTATGACCTCTTCTATTTATGAGATCACCTGACACCAGACAACCGACCTTCCTAGAAGTAGTTAAGCAAGATGTGGCCAAGACTCGTCCAGTTATAGGGTCGAATAGATATGTATATGCAACCTCGTCCACTTCATAGGCCGATACATCAGTTGAACGTCCCAGGTGTCAAGAGCATCATTCGTCCTCTCGTATAGACAATACTAAGGGATGGCTGACCATACAACCTCGACCATAGGCACTTAGCAATGGACACGCTTACTAGTTTCCTGCATTGGAGCATCCGTAATGTGGGAAATATCATACTCAAGCAAGACGATGCTCTATAAAATGACCACATTTATACGATAAATATAAGGCTCTAACATAGAGGGTCTCACGTGAGAAAAACCGTTGCAATAATATCACCCCCTCACGTGAGGGAATATTACCTTATCATTATATCCATGCACTGGGGACATGTGTCTCCTCTTGATTGGGACCCTCCTCATGTGCATGTTGATTTCATGCTTGAGGGTACACTACACCTCCCAAGCCCTATATATGCACTTCATCTTCTCCATGAGAAAGGGTCGAATATTAAAAACCCTAGCAGAACTCTATTAAACTGATTGTTGAAGAGAGAAAAGCTTGAGTGATTGTATCCATGGCCATTGGAGCCCTTATTTAGTGGTTTACACACTCTCACACACACACACACACACACACACACACGCATATAAAGTGGATGTAGGCCTAATTAGCTGAACCACTTAAATTGTTGTCTCATCTCCTCCTTGCATCATCTCATTCTCCTAGTATTACATTGTTTGTTCCATTTTGCCATTGCTATACCTGTTTGAGCTCATCATCACATTAACCTGGTGCTGCAATTTTAAGCATCATCAGTCTGGCACCGTCTATGAGAAAGAGGATAAACATCTCTTCCCTACTTTTAGCTTATACTCATCAGAGTCTCTGGTGGTGAACTAGTCCTCCCCCTTTTATGGAGTTATTTCACCATTGAAGGAGCTCTTGTTGAGCATTCAAGCTCTCCTTCTCCATCTCATAGCTCAAATAGCTCTTACCAATGGCAATGGATCCATCTCATTCACATGAGAATCAACTATCACCTCCACAGGGAGGTGGTGCATGTTTCAATCAAGCACCACCCCAGTTAGAGATGGCTGAGGTGACGATGCTGCTTTGCTCCCTGACAGCTAGACAACAATAAATCCAGAACGAGTTCGCTATGCTTAACCAGAATTTCACGGCCAGGACTGGCGGTGCAGGGGCAGAGTTTGTAACTCCGACCATCAGGGAAGGTGAATTAGGTCAGTAGTCCAAGGGACCACCCCAGGCTCTAAAAAATGACCTTCCACTATGTTAGACACAAATAGACATTGCTGACCCTAGGCTTTTACACTTGGGGAGGCAGGGTCAAAACTATATGATGACTTGGTTGGGGACGACCTTGATGACGAAGAGGGAGAGTTCGAATATTGGGAACCTCATGAGATATCTAGAGGAACTGTGCACCTTATTCGACAAAGCAGGGACCAAGGACGGAGGCCCAGCAGAGACTGTAGACTAAGGCAATCAGCCTTTGGCATGCTAAGCAGAGGGTCGATCTTTAATAGGATCAACCTTTAGAGAGATTTTAAGGAATCGCTTGTCCCGATCATGGATTGTCATCGGCTCAAGAAGAAATGAGATGAGAGATAATTATAGATCTCCAGAAGATCAAGAGTATCAAAGAGAGGTCGTCAACCAACCTAAGTATCTAGAGAGGGTACCCTCATCCCACTCAGTTAACAGAGGATGGTCATCTTAGCCAGATGATAGAGAAGGGGCTGAGGAAAATGTTATCCCTGCAAAAGCTAACGTTGCAACAGACAAGCTGTGAAATGAGTCGATATAGAGGTTGGAGAACAAAATAGGGGATATTATAAAAAGCTAAGACCCATTGCAAAGGGGATATGCTGAAGGATCCCCATTCATGGAGAAGATATTAAACTATCCAACCCCAAATAGTTAGTTGTGAGCACATTCTAAATGAGATAAAAAATGATCGATCTCTTACGTGGTCGAAAAAGTTGAAAATAACCCCGCATAAGAGGAATAGAAATATTTAGAGTGAGTTTCACCAGGATCATGGGCACCTTATAGATAAATTCTTCTACCTCAAAGATGAGATCGAAAAAATGTTAAAATCTAGAAAGTTGAGAAAGTATATTGATAAGAACGATTCAGGGCAAGGCTGAGACGGCAGAGGCCGAGACGACCCTAGAAAGAGGAGAAATGGTAAATGTAGAGAGAACACTCCAGCAAGTCGGTATGGCTCCTCAGATGACAATAATGATGATTTGGATCTCCCACCTAAAGATGATGATGTTCCAGTGAATAGGCTCAATATGATTTCATTTGGGGTAAGCATGATTTGTGGTGGCCTCACATGGGGTGGCTCTGAGGTTGTCAATCGAAAAGCTCACATGGCCTAGGAAAAGGCAATAACTAAGTCCAAGGTTGTGAACTCGACCTCCATTGATGCTAAGCCAGATAAAAGAAAGAAAGTGGACATGGAAACCCTCATAGTTGTCTTTTCAAGACTAGATTTTAAGGGTATCCTAGCTCCATATGACGACCCACTCCTTATAAAAATTAGAGTATATAGATGTGAAGTACCAAGAAGCTTAATTGATGGAGGAAGCTCTGTCGATGTTATATTCTGGTCGTGCTTCAAAGTATTAGGACTTAGCAAGTCCAGACTTGTCCCGTATAATCACCATCTGATAGGATTCAGTGGAGAGAAGGTTCACCCTCTCGGGATGTATGAAATGAATGTCAAAATGGGAGACAAATGGACGAAGAGGCTCACTAAGAAGATTAAATTTTTTATGACGGACGAGAATGTCTTCTCGACCTACAACCTCGTATTAGGAAGGGTTTCCATCAAAGAGTTTGAGGTCGTGCCTTCTACGGTCCATCAAATGATAAAATTCCTGACTCCATATGGGGTAGGGAAAGTTTAAGGTGACCAAACATTGGTGTAGGAGTTCTACTTTAACTCAGCCTAGGAAAGAAAAGCACATAAGAAAGCAATAACCACGCATAACATTGATACACTTGATCCCAAAGATGAGACAAAGCACAAGAAAGGGGAAGCCATGGAAGAGATAGAATCCATCGTCCTCAATGAGGAAGAGATAGAAAAAACCATCTAGGTTGGCAAATCCCAAAGGCCAAAGATTAAAGATGAGCTTATCCCATTGAAGAGAAGGCACATAATCTTTTCTTGGACTCATGCTGATATGCTAGGCATTGACCGGAGATAATGTGTCTAAACTCAATGTAGAGGAAGGTTCTAAGCCAATAAAGTAGAGAAGAAGAATTCACTCCCGTGAGAAATACAAGGTTAAAAAGATGGAAGAGGCTGAGTTCATCAGGGAGGTCATCTACCTTGAAAGGTTATCAAATGCAGTCATAGTGCCCAAGGCTAATGGAAAGTGGAGAATGTGTGTGGACTTAACTAATTTGAACAAGTCTTGCCCCAAGGATTATTTCCCCCTCCCTCGTATTGATTATATGGTAGACACTACGGCAGGGCATGAACTGATGAGCTTCATAGACACATACTCCTGCTACAATCATTTTTTTATGAACCCGACTGATGCAGAGAAAATAACCATCATCACCGATAAGGGGACGTACTGTTATAAGGTTATGCCCTTCGGCTTGAAGAACATCAGGGCTACCTATCAGCGGTTGGTGAATAAAATGTTCGAAGACCATATTGGAAAATCTATGGAATTTTATGTAGATGATATGTTGAACAAGAGTCTGAAGGTTGAGACTCACACGGCTAACCTTAAAAAAACTTTCGATACTATGGACAAGTATAAGATGAAGCTCAACCCAGCAAAATGTGTCTTTGGTGTCGGAGATGGAAAAATCTTGGGTTTTATCGTTAATCAAAGGCGTATAGAAGACAACCCATAAAAGATAAAGGCCCTGTTAGAGATGAAGACCCCAAAAACCATTAAGGATGTTTAGAGGCTCACTGGACGAGTGGATGCTCTGAACAGGTTTATCTCTAAAGCCACTGATAAGTGTCTCCCATTTTTTTAGATTCTTAGAAAATCTTTTGAGCGGGACGAGGAATGCGAGAAATCCTTTTTGGATCTGAAGTCGTACCTTGGCTCAACACTCTTATTATCTCGTCTTGTCCAAGAAGAGAAGCTTTACCTTTATTTGGCTGTGTCCGAGTCGACTATCAGTGTGGCGATAGTACGAGATGATGAGGGTGTACAAAAACTAGTGTATTTCAATAACAATGACCTCCAAAGGGATGAGCAAAGGTATCCTAGGATGGAAAAATTAACCTATTCCCTCATCCATAGTTCAAGAAAGATGAAAGCCTATTTTCAAGCACATACGATGATTGTCTTAACAAACTCTCCCCTTAGGCAAATCATCCATAAACCTGAGAAATCAAGTAGATTGATCACGTAAGCCATTGAGCTAGGAGAGTAAGATATAGTCTATTAACCAAGGGTTGAAATAAAGGGGTAAGCCTTAGCAAAATTTGTGGTAGAGTTCACTTGGGATAAAACCGATAGTAAAAAAGTAGACGTCTTGAAGGGTTGGTCGAAACCCGTATCGAGCTAGCAAAAGTCGAGATAAGAGTAACTAGACATCCAATGATCGAGACAGATAAGTTCTTACTCAGAAACTGAGTCATTGAAGAGGGGCCATTTTTAGAAGGGGCAGTATGGAACTTGTTCATTGATGGTTCATCCTGTGAAAATGGGAGTGAAGCCGGTTTAATTATGTCATCCCTAGACGGAATAGATATAGAGTATGCCTTAAGGTTCAGCTTTAAAGATTCCAATAATGAATCAAAGTATGAGGCCTTCATAGTCGAAATCTCCCTTGTTAGAGCTTTAAATGTAGACCAACTTCTAGTCCATAAATACTCTCAGCTCATTGTTAATAAGGTCCTAGGGATTTATGAAGCCAAAGATGACAGAATGCCAAGATACCTAGCAAATGTGAAGACGATAATAAGGAATTTGGTGAGATCAATATTAAAAGGGTGCCTCAGCTGGATAATAGCCGAGCTAACACTTTGGTAAGATTAGTCTCGGCAACACGGATAGAGATTAAGATAATGGTGCCAATAAAAATCCTTTCCCAACTGACGATAGACGAAGGTGATGCAAAACTAAAGTTTTGCTTCAATTTAAACCTGGGACCATCTTGGATGAACCCCATTATACAGTATATCAAAGAGGGTATCTTGCCGGAGTCTAAGGCTGAGAGAAGGAAGTTGAGATACAAAGCAGTTAGGTTCTCTATCCTAGGGGACGTGTTATACAAAAAAGGGTTTCTTTTTCCTCTGCTCAGATATACCCACCCATCCGAGACAGATTACATTTTGAAGGATGTTCATACAGGATCTTGCGCAATCCATATTGGGGGTAGATCATTGGAAAAGCGGTCATCACTCAAGGATATTAGTTGACGATCTTGGCCAAGGATTTGGTCGAGTACGTAAAGAAGTGAGACAAATGCCAACGGTTTGCCACCATTCCTCACTAGCCCCATCGACCTCTGACATCTATCACCTCACTATGGCCATTTGTAGTATGGGGGATTGATTTGGTTGGACCTCTGCCAAGGCCATGGGAAATTAAAGACATTTAATTGTGGAAATAAACTACTTTTCAAAGTGGGTAGAGGTCGAGGCTATGATTAAGATCATGGAAAAGAAGACCTTTCAATTCATATGAAAGAACATCATTTACAGCTACGACTTGCCTAACACACTCATCTCAGACAATGGTACCCAGTTCAAAAACATTTCCCTAGAAAAATATCGCCTTACCGACCCCAAGCCAATGGTCAGACTAAGGTCACCATTAGAACTATTCTCGATGGAATCAAGAAAATGTTGGAAAAGGCTAAAGGGAAATGGACCGAAGAGGTACATGTTGTACTATGGGCCAATAGGATGACAACCAACACGTAGATGGGGGAGATCCCCTTTACGTTATCATATGGCTCATAGGCAGTAATCCCTATCGAGATTGATCTGCCTACACACAGAGTTCAGATGTATGACCTTGAGAGAAACATGTAAGAGAGAATACTTTACCTAGATCTGATTGAATAAATAGAAGAGGATGTTAAGATCAGAGTGGCAGCCCACCGACAGAGGACGAACAAGTTTTATAACAAGAGGATAAAGTCGAGGTCGATAGTAGTGGGAGACCTTATTTTGAAGAAGATTTGGAAAAAGCCGAAAAAGCTCCATAACAACTGGCATGGTCCTTACAGGGTTACTAATAAGGTAGTCTTGAGCACCTATCGACTAGAGAACCTAGAGGGAGAACCGTTCTCCAATCCTTAGAATGAAAACCACTTAAAAAGGTATTACCAATAGATGATTGTATAGGAGTTTTTCATTATGAATCATTGTAAAAGGGCTTAGTATGAATGAGAAAAGTGAAAATGGTTTGTTCCCTCGTATCTTATATACTTTATTTTAGAAAATTCATTTCAAGTACCCTAAAAATCTATAAAACATCATTCGTGGTGAGATAGAAATAAACCCAACCTTGGTGAAATGATAACCTGGAAAGGGACCAACCCCATCCATGGACTTTCAATAACACCAAGAAGGGTTAAATTAATTATTAAACATCATTAATTTGGTGAACGAGAGACTAAACATCATTAATTTGGTGATCTCAGACCTTAAACATCATTTATTTTATGAATATTTGGTGAAAAATAAATACCTCTCTCAACTGAGATGATAGTGCATGGACGAGATGATGCTCAACCATGCACTATCAAAACAACGAGAGGGGGTATGGCATAACACCATAATTTGATGAGACAAAATTGAAAATCACTTGGATGTGGTTCATTACTTAAAACATCATTAATTTGGTGAACGAGAGATTAAACATCATTAATTTGGTGATCTCAGACCTTAAACACCATTTATTTGACGAATATTTAGTGGAAAATAAATACCTCTCTCAGTGAAGACGAAAGTGCATGGATGAGACGATGCTCAACCTTGCACTCTCAAAATAATGAGAGGGGGTATGACATAACACCATAATTTGGTGAGTCCAAATAAAAAATCACTTGGAAGTGGTTCATTACTTAAAACATCATCAATTTGGTGAACGAGAGATTAAACATCATTGATTTGGTGATTTCATACATTAAACATCATTTATTTGACGAATATTCGGTGAAAAGTAAATACATCTCTAGTCCGAGATGATAGTGCTTGGATGAGATGATGCTCAACCATGCACTCTCAAAATGATGAGAGGGGGTATGGCATAACACCATAATTTGGTGAGGCCAAATTATGAAATTTGGTGTTGACAATACTACCACAACACAACATGTACTAGAAGAAGCAAGAAAATATTCAAATAAGCAAATATTCAAGAAAGTAAAAATTCAAGCAAGCAGGTGTTTGTATTTAAAGAACTAATCAAAACAAAACGAAGGTAAAAAGTGTTCACATGTTACATCGAGAAAAGGGCATTAGGTCACAGACGATCACCCTGACAAAAAGAAAAAACTTAATGCTGCATTCACTGATGAAGTGTAGTGTCGTCATCTCTGAGGGATGACACGTCAACAGCTGAAGCCTTGACCGTATCAACAACCTCGATCCTCTCAGCATCGGTATCCAACTCTATCGTCTCATCCAGAGCCTTATGGGCGTCAAAGTCGACCTCGGTACCTCCACCTGACATCTCCACATCGGTAAGAGCAGTCTCGAGGAGATGGTTATTGAAGTCCAGACCCATGAAGTCCTGAGAGGATAGGCTTCCAATTTTTGCCTGCCTCAGAGCAGCACATCGATAAGCAGTTCTGATGCCCCTCTCTAAGTAATCGAAGGCATGATCTTTGTACTCCTCTGACTCCTTATAGTCATTAACAACAACCTGAATTGCAGTGTCAACCTTGGCCTTCTTATCATCAGAGAGATTTTTCAAAGCTTTGGCATGCTCTGCCTTGATGTTGTCTACCTTATCCTGAGATATCTTGAAGGCCTTCTGGGAATCCTCAAGCTCCTTTTTTAGATTCCTCTCTATCATCTCGGCTTCTCTCCCCTTCTAGATCAAGGGGATCTTCTTGTTAATCCATTCCCCCAACCGATAGAGGGAAATAAGACCCTGCAACCAGACAAGAGTTAATCAGTATATAAAGAAAAGTATGAGACAACACTTGGCAATTTTTAACTGAATCTTAGAAAATATACCTGACCAACCTGGTGGATGGAAAACTCGGTGAGAAAGGAGATGATTGTGTCTTGCGAAAAAAAACTTGTCAGCCTCGGATATTAAAGAGCTGACACCATTATAGGCTTTCCTAGGATTATCGATGACACTCTCATCATACAACTTCATCTGGTACAGACGAGCTACAAAAGCCTCGTCTGTGGAAATTAGAATGTCCTAATCAGACCGACTCTACTTTAACTGACGAGAGAAAATGATTTCCTCCTCTCATCTCTTCCTCTTCTTTGTGGTCTCAGTATCTCGGTCGGGACCCACATGAGTCTTAGCAGCAGTAGAAGTAGAGGGGTTGTCTCCCTTGCCATATTTTCTAACTAGGTTGCTTAAGTTTTTGGCCACCATCTCCCAAAGATAATCTAACACTTCGTCTGGACGATTTGTAAAAAGAAGATGAGGTTAGAATTAAAAAGTTGAAAAAATACGAGACATCAGTTCAACAAAAGATGCCACTCACGTAGTTTGATTAAAGGGTCAACCACTAAACCTGTTTGAGACAGGTAGTAAGGGGTCATCAACTGCTCAAATTTCATGAGACGACCTTGGTCCCCCCGACCCCTAAACTTCTCAACTTGCTCAGTAGCATCCAAACTCAAGCCCGGATCAAGATTGAATGACATAAAAACTTTGGACCACCTCTGAGGAACCCTGGTCTCAAAAGTACCACAAGCTTCGGTGGGGCTGAATTACCAAGCTCCCAAGACAAAGAAATACCAGGGTTTCAGTCATAGTTGGAAGTCTGGGTAATCAACAAGACCTTTTGGAATATTTCCTGGCTATGAGTTGATAGTAGCAAGGCTAAGTTTTGGAGGAAGATTGGGTATAACAAGTCATAAAAATGCCAACTGGAAGGTCGATTTGATGGACTATGTTCCAAAGAGAGACAAAGCCGAGGATAACCCTCTAGGCATTGGGACAAAGCTAGGATGGGGCAACTCCTACGTGGGCTAGAATTACACATACAAAAGGGTGGATAGGTAGTCAAAATCCAACTTTGAACATCTACTCATAAACACACTACTCACCCTCTCGGCCGTCATATGCCCTCTCTCCCACAGAGGGTTTCCTCATGGAAATTGATGGCCTGATGTGATACGAATGTCTTCAAGTCAACAAATTAATCTCGGTTATAGAGCTCTCATATGACTCATCTATGGATAAATCTAAAACGCTCTCTTCTCTATCATTGTCAGACTCTTCAGCCTGGAGTTGGTTGTGATCACCACTTGGAAAATATTTCATAAACTCATCACTCATTACGTCCGATAGAGGAATGGAGTCAAGTGGAGGAGGCCTGGAACTATTAGTCTCATCAACTTCAATGGAGTCGTTAGACTGATTTAATGACTTGGCCCTGTGAGAGGATGAGGCAAGAGAGGAAACCTCATCGGCCTCAGACCCTTCATCATTGTATGAGGATTGGGCTATAGACTCGTTAGAAGAGTCAACACTAGCAGACGGTTCAAATATGGACATACTCTCATCTTTAGAAGTAACCGACACAGGAATGGGATCATTTTGTCTATCAGGTGTAGGAGGGATGATAACTAATGGGGGTGAAAATGTAGGTCAGAGGGGAAATACCTTGGCCTTTCTTCTCTCGGCTTCCTCAATTTCAATCCTCCTAATCTCCTGAAAGTACCTCTCCCTAAGATTTGTAAACTCTTTAGAAAGTTCGTACAAACGTCTTACCATGAACAAGATGAGGTTACACTTAACTAAATTGTAAAGGAGGATAAACAAATAAAAGGGCTCACTTTTGTTGACCAGAAGCTCAAAGGTAGGAATATCAACCGTTCTTGGTGAAGAACACCTAAAAATGGTGGTTTGGCACCTAAATCCACCAAAAACCACCCTTACCACAGAAAATTATGACGAAGATAAGAAATAACACTCCAAACCCTAAAATCTACCCTACTACCTTGCCAAAAAACCAAACAGTCGCCGAATAAATCAAATACAAATAAATCCTAACTGAAAATGAAAAGCGAAGTTAATAAGATAATGATACCTGGAAGAAGATGAACCTTGGGAAGAAGAGGGAACCAAAGCAAAGTCTAAAAGGCAAGTTAATGAAGAACTGGCTAGATTTGTCTTTGGAGGTTCGAAGCTAGAGGCGGGAGTATGTTTAGAGAATGAGAAGAAGTATATAAACATGATTTCGTGGTTTAAATACCACCCAATGATTAGGCGCGATTCCCCATATACATCATCAACTAGGCATAAGGCCCGAAGTGCTCAGCTGTTAGCTCAGGCTTAGGGGAGACGTGTAACACCCCGCCCACCCGGGGAGAGCGAACGGAGCGCTAATGCGATAAAATAAATCCAAATCCACAAGTGACAAGGTATAGAGCATCTAAATAAACCCACAATAATATAAATCCACTAATCTCAATCTCTTCAATTACAACAAGTCTCTCGAATTAAAATTACAACTAACTCAAAAATAAAATACAAATCTCCAAAGATCTATACATCAAAATAATACAAATCTTTCCCAAAAAATCCTCGCTAAAATCAATCTCCATAACGCCCCAAAATCCCCGCTAACCTGCCACTAAAAGAAAATATGGGGAAGTACACAATACGACAAGAAAGGTGCTCAACAAATATATGTTAGCGATGAATAAAACGTAACAACACGAGTACGAATATTCAAATCAAAATGCAAATCTCAAAGCATTTATCAATATAATTTCTCAACAACACTTTAACCGGGTCACCAGGCCTCACCACATCCGTATATGCTTTATCAAGCCATAGCCCGGGAAACAGGAATTTTGGCGGGTGCCCAACATCCGTGCCATATTAAAATCTCATGACAACGTGCTCTTCAACAATATAATGATACCACATGAATCAAAATTATTTCAACAATTATTTTCGAGATTTCAATGAATTTATCAATTCAAATATGAGTTCAATTAAACAAGAATTCAAAGAGAATGACACTCGCGAGATTTAAGGAGCATATTGTGTAAAACCCCATACCTCAAACCATGATGAGAAACCAACGATCATATCCACAAGATCAAAACAAAATATCTACAAAGCTCCTCCAAGAACCTCCAACAAAATAGCCCCAAGAACACCTCTAATCTAAGGTTGGAATTCACAAATCTCAAGGGCCAATGTGTATATAAAAAGAAGAGGAATATAAAATATATTTGCTGCCAAAATTTGTGCCAAAAGTAGGTTAAAAAGGTTGCCCATGACTTCCTTTTATAATGCAAAGAAATGAAGAGTTGGAATCCAAAAGACTCCTTTAAATAAGTCAAAGACATGAAGAGTCGGAAGTCAAAACAACTCCAAGAGTTAAAAACATTTAAAAATCATTTTAAAATTCGTTTTAACTCCGTTTTCGAAACCGTTTGAAATTCTCGCCTTTAAAAATAATAACAAACATATTTGAGCAATAAAAATAATTTTATCAAAAACTTTATTTTCCTCCATTTTCCAAAAAATAATTAAAATAGCCCAAAATTACGCGGGTTGTTACACTTCCCCACTAACAATGGAATTTCGCCCTCAAAATTCGCCGAATGCCTAACTCTCAAAATCAGGCCAACAATCTCCAAAAATAAATCACGTCTCCAAAAATGATTCCTCACCGCTAATCTCGAAACCTAACACGAATATCACCTAAAATTTTCTATCTCCAAAAATTGTTATCCACGCAATGAACCCAAAACTTAAGCCCCGAGGGTTGCCGTATACCTAAGCTCTGATACCATTTGTAACACCCCGCCCACCCGGGGAGAGCAAACGGAGCGCTAATGTGATAAAATAAATCCAAATCCACGAGTGACGAGGTATAAAGCATCTAAATAAACCCACAATAATATAAATCCACTAATCTCAATCTCTTCAATTACAACAAGTCTCTCGAATTAAAATTACAACTAACTCGAAAATAAAATACAAATCTCCAAAGATCTATACATCAAAATAATACAAATCTTTCCCAAACAATCCTCGCTAAAATCAATCTCCATAACGCCCCAAAATCCCCGCTAACCTGCCACTAAAAGAAAATATGGGGAAGTACACAATACGACAAGAAAGGTGCTCAACAAATATATGTTAGCGATGAATAAAACGTAACAACACGAGTACGAATATTCAAATCAAAATGCAAATCTCAAAGCATTTATCAATATAATTTCTCAACAACACTTTAACCGGGTCACCAGGCCTCACCACATCCGTATATGCTTTATCAAGCCATAGCCCGGGAAACATGAATTTTGGCGGGTGCCCAACATCCGTGCCATATTAAAATCTCATGACAACGTGCTCTTCAACAATATAATGATACCACATGAATCAAAATTATTTCAACAATTATTTTCGAGATTTCAATGAATTTATCAATTCAAATATGAGTTCAATTAAACAAGAATTCAAAGAGAATGACACTCGCGAGATTTAAGGAGCATATTGTGTAAAACCCCATACCTCAAACCATGATGAGAAACCAACGATCATATCCACAAGATCAAAACAAAATATCTACAAAGCTCCTCCAAGAACCTCCAACAAAATAGCCCCAAGAACACCTCTAATCTAAGGTTGGAACTCACAAATCTCAAGGGCTAATGTGTATATAAAAAGAAGAGGAATATAAAATATATTTACTGCCAAAATTTGTGCCAAAAGTAGGTTAAAAAGGTTGCCCACGACTTCCTTTTATAATGCAAAGAAATGAAGAGTTGGAATCCAAAAGACTCATTTAAATAAGGCAAAGACATGAAGAGTTGGAAGTCAAAATAACTCCAAGAGTTAAAAACATTTAAAAATCATTTTAAAATCCGTTTTAACTCCGTTTTCGAAATCGTTTGAAATTCTCACCTTTAAAAATAATAACCAACATATTTGAGCAATAAAAATAATTTTATCAAAAACTTTATTTTCCTCCATTTTCCAAAAATTAATTAAAATAGCCCAAAATTACGCGGGTTGTTACAAGACGCTACCCAATCAGAACCAATACACATGTCAATCTCCTATACCCTTTGAAGAACCCCGCCAACTCGTATCCCCCAGTCACCTAGCTGAGGGCTAGGGGTGATTGATATAGCCAAGTATGACCTCGTCTCTTTATGAGACCACCTGACACCAAACAATCGACCCTACTAAAAGTAGTTAAGAAAGATGTGGCCTAGACTCATCCTCTTATAGGGTCTTCCAGATATGTATGTGTAACCTCGGCCACTTCACAGGACAATACATCAGTTGAATGCCCTAGGCGTCAAGAGAATCACTCGTCCTTTCGTATAGCTGATACTAGGGGGTGAACGACCATACAACCTCGGCCATAGGCACTCAGCAAAGGACACGCTTACTAGTTTCTCGCATCGAAGCATCTGTAATATTGGCAGTATCGTACCTAGTCAAACCGATTCTCTACAAAATGATAATAATTATACAAGCAATATAAGGCTCCAACATGGAGGGTCTCAAGTGAGGAAAACCGTTGCAACAAGATCACCCCCTCAAGTGGGGGAGTATTACCTCATCATTATATCCAAGCACTAGGGACAAGTGTCTCCTCTTGATTGGGAGCCTCCTCATGTGCATGTTGATTGCATGCTTGGGGGTACACTACACCTCCCAAGCCCTATATATGCGTTTCACCTTTTCCATGAGAAAGGGTCGAATATTAAAAACCCTAGCAGAACTCCATCAAAATGATTATTGGGGAGAGAAAAGCTTGAGTGATTGTATCCATGGCCATTGGTTCCCTTATTTAGTGGTTCACACACACACACACACACACACACACACACACAATGGATGTAGGCCTAATTAGATGATTGGTGTCTCATATCCTCCTTGCCTCATATAATTCTCTTATTATTGCATTATGTGTTCCATTTTCCCATTGCTATACCTGTTTGAGCTCATCATCACATTAACCTGGTGGTGCTATTTCAAGAATCATCAACGGTTGAAGATTAAATATGCATCAAGAATTGTGGGGATCGAGTCATTCGGTAAGTCATATGTCAGCTTGTGTAATTTTGTCTCATAGTGAATTTCATGGTTGGGCCATCTGATGTTTTCCACGTTGTGGGTTTCCTCGTATAGCACCATGTTGTGTGATTAGTTTACTTATTCTATCCGCTTATCACCTAGTTTCATGTTTTAGTTTAAAATGTGAAACAAAAGTTTATGGGCTAGGTTTATGAATGCTAAATACTCATATAGGATGAGTACTACTGGATCTCAGTGTTTAAATAGAATCTAGCCAACTTAGGAGATTGTTGAATCTTATTTTGAATAGATTTCAAATAGGTTGATCTAGAAACCTTCAATTAGTGGAAAATTCACCTTTACATCTATATATAAATTATTTAGACGTTCCAAACATTCCTCATTGGCCTATAAGTTTATTTGGCATCCAAAAATTCCTCCCAATATTTTTGTTTTTCTTGGAAATTTCTATCAAAGTGTGTCCCAATAGATAATCAAATTTAAAAGGTTGGTGTCAGACTTACATCCCGATGTTGTTGTTGCCACAACTTTTCTAAAAATTCGAGCCATCTGTTTAGAACAGGTCTAGTGGCTTCTAAAGTATGGGATGTTTTTAACAAGTTAATGGGAATCTATCTCCTCTCTCCGACAATCCATGGGACAATGATTAAGTGGTGGCTCCAGTCAGGCAGATCTAAAGGCTCTCAATGGCTGCACAAGGTGATTCCAGTTAGTATAATATGTTAGATTTGGTTAAGTGGAAATAAGGGAAAATTTGAATTAAATCCAATGAATCCATTTATGATTGTGGATAAAGTGATATAAAAAATCTCAGACTTAAGTCAACGAGACAAATTTAAAGGTGAATTAAAGGACATTATTCAAGAAGACTTGGTTACTTTCAACATTTCTATGCAGCATCCTACATATAATCTTCCAAAATATAAGTTTCGAAAGAAACCTTCTCGAGGTAGATTAAAGTTGAACTGTTTAGGAAGTGTTGATGCCAATAATGCTTAAGGATCAAGTGTGATTCTTCGAGATGAAAAATGAAGACCTATTTGGGAAGATACCACATTCTTTGCTCATGGATCCATAATAGAAGGCCATGTTTAAGTAATCAAGGGAGGTCTCAATTTTTGTATTGTAAAGGATTTAGATAAGATAGACTTCAAAATCACTTTCGATTATTTTTTCTCAAATTCATCCTATATTCCTTGGAGAATTAAATTAAGTAATCAAGAAATTGATATTTTTCTCCAAAGAAGTCATCACTCCTTCATTTTTTATCTTCTGAAGAGAATAAGGTGGCTTTTCTCCTATCCAAATATGGTATTTCTCAAAAAAAATTCTTCAACTTTCTCAATTTTTTAGAGTAATTGAAGAAACATATAGATAGCTTTAAGTCTAGATTCTTCAATGCATTCTTTAAGATCTATTGGTTGTAATGTTTAGTTAAGTTCTCTTCATTGTAAGCCACGTAGAGAGGGCTTTTCTATTTATTATCAATAAATATCTATTTCTAAAAAAAGGGTTAAAAACATAAAATTGGGTAAAACGATTTTTCACAACAAATGGTTTAATTTGGTGGTCAAGTTTTGTAAGGTTTAATCTCGTTAAAGTTTTATATTTAATTTGAAAAAAAATTAAAAATTAACTTTTATTATTTAGACCATCTTTCCTATTCGTACGTTGTTTCAAATTGGTGTCAGACCGGGTTAGATCCTTGTTCGTGTTGTTTAGAGTGTTGTTTTTATCCCTCTCTCTCGTGTTTGTTTTTGTTTGTTTCTCATGATGAGTCATCAGTGTGATAACTTATCCGATGCATTTAGCGATGACGGTAACTTTGATATTTGAGATGAGTATAATAGGCTTCATAATCATGCTAAAAAATTATCTATTGTGAATTGAAGTGTGCAAATAGAATTAAAATTCCAAAAAGAAAATTCTTATTTTATTGCTAAAATTAAATTTTTGCAAACTGCTCAAAATCATTCTGATATCATTCATGAGAAACTTATGGACATGAATTGTGTTTTTAAAACTTTATAAGTGTCCAAGAAAGAGAGTGAGGATAGATTCCATTTTTTTGAGAAAGAATTAGAGGACTATAAAATTTCTAGGGTGTGTTTATGTACCAATGAGGGTAATGATAAATTGATTAATGATTTGAAGGTATGTTCGAAGACTCTTAGTGATAAGTTCAATTTCACTGGGGGGGGGGGGTGATATAACCTTCGAGAACTGATTTAAAATTTTAAGAAGGAGTCTCTATCACTTAAAGAGTCTAATTCTTTGCTTGACTCTAGGATTTTTTATGTTAAAATATGGTCTAAGAGAATTAAGTATTGTTTGTAGTGTTGGTACTAGTTTCTATAATTATAATTCCTCCTCTACTAAAGTCAAGACCATCGTTTGTTTTAGAGGGTCAATCACATCCTAGGGTGTTAGAAAAGGTCAATCCTAAGGTTTCGTTTCTCGTTGCGTCTGCACGTTCACACAATGCAGTAGGACAGGTCACCCTAGGCATTTTTGCTAATGATCTTAGGAAGTCGAACTCTAGTGTCCCCATGTCTCCCCAAACCCCATGTGTTAAGTATACATCTATTTGGATTCAGAAATCGATTTTGGAGGCATTAAATGTTAGACTGGTTGATTCTCGCATGCTTGCAGATGACTCTTTGCATGCGGTATCTTATGGGTTATTACTTGCATGTTTTCATACAATAACAGTTGTGCTCCACATATATATGCATGTCAGTTATATGTTTTTTGAGTCTTTTGTATTTTGATTTTTTATTTATTGAGTCATATTGAAAAATACAAAAAGATTTTATTTATCTTTTGAGTTTATTTTGTTTCATATTAGTATTTTTTAAATATGTTTAAAAGCTCAAAAAGATTGTCTTTTGTCTAGTTTAGTTTTACACATTTGGTGTTGAAAATTGGTGTGTTTGATCTAAATCATTCCGTGCTTTCCATCTGGCTGGACATTTCGTTATGATTTTTAGTACTTAGATTATTTTTAATCACAGAGTTGTTTCAAAATTGATTCGTTTAATGGGTTCTCTTAGTATATGCCTGCGCGCGTACACACGCATGAGATCTTTTAATTATAACTTCACATGTTATATTTCACCTATATGAAATGTTCTCCCATCAATCTTATCATCTACATATTTGTAAATATGGGGGATTTGGGCATCTAAGAACAGTCGCTCATGAGATTATTTGATTTTATTAAAAAATATGAGGGTACACGGGAAAGGGCTACGAAAGGAGAAAACCTCCTTTGCGGGAAAACAACCTTTGGAAAGAGCCTAATCAAAACATTAGAGGCAATAAAAATGAAAAATACCAAGGCCAACATGTTTAGTATGTTTGATTTTCAAAAGTAATAGCTTCAAAAGAATTAAGAGAAAATAAAATATGATGTATGCTTATCTTTTGAGGGTGTATAGTTAAAGATTAACGAGTTTGCACAATGAATCCTAGTTATGAATATTTTGTCATGACACTATTAATTTGTAGAATTAGGAGTGCAACCAATACGGTATGGTCGGTAATGACCCCTTACCAATACTAAAACCACGATCTAAATGGTAAAATCGTACCGGACCAATTTACCGGTCGGTATATTAAAACCAAAACCAAAATCAAAACCAAACAGATCGTTTTTTTGGTATTTTTGGGTATTTTTGGTTTTGGTAATTTCGGTTTCAATTCGGGTTTTTCTCGGTAAATACCAGAATTTCAAATCGGTTTATGCATTCGGTAAATCTGGTTTATAATAAACTAAGAGTGTCAAAAATTAGTTTTTACAATAAACTAATTTCAACCATATAGAATAGATGTTTCACTTGTTCAAGAATTATAAAAAAAATAAAAACATTACCTGCTTACAGCTTATTAGTCTCTCTCTCAGAAGAATTAGATGCTCTGCTGTTTGTTTGGAGTTTGGAACGAAGTTGAATGGATTGTTGCTCTGTCCTACTCAGATGCAGTTGGGGAACTTGGGGTGAAGGTGGTTGAGATGACAGAATAGAGGAGGAGTGGGTGGAGACGGAGAGGAGGAGCAGAGCTGCTCGAAGCCGGAGGGACCTCCTGTTGCTACTGGATTTTTGCAGTGGAGAGAGGAGAGGAAAGAGATGGTGAGGGTTAAAGGGATCGTGCGTGAGGAAGGGCAGAGAGAGCCAGCTAGGTTAAAAGTTATAAAATCTCTTGTGTGTATTGTATATCAGATAGCGTGTGTAGAAATTAGAATAAGATTTATTTGTATTTGTGTCCCCCACTTTACACTTTATATTATGAAACGTTACAAAAATGTCTAAAAAATTCTAAAAAATCTAGGTGGGCAGTATTGATATGGTAATATGTTGTAAGTTTGGTACGGTATTTCGGTACGATAATTCGATAATTTTGGTATGGTAAATTCGGTAAGATAAGTCGGTACGGTAAATTCAATAAATTGGTTTTTTATATCTAAAAACCAAAACCGACCAAATTTTTTACGATATTTTTGGTATTTCATAATCTGAAAGCAAAACCATTTTTTATCGGACTAAAATTGTAACGTACGGTAAAAACTCATACCGGTTGCACCCCTATGTAGAATCATCAATATTCCAGGCTTGTGCGCGTTGTGCTTGTTAGTTCATAGAGTTCACTTTATCTTGTCACTTGAGGCTAAATCTTAGTTTGATATGCTTTTGCGGTTAAATAAAACTCCTTGAATATAGTGTTTGGGTCATAGTTCATAGTTCACGCCCATTCATTCCATTGAACATGTTTAGACACATCGATACTATGCTAGTCTGTAAAGCTTATGCATTTTGTGTCGAGTTTTTTTGGCCGTTTATACCATATATATAACTGTGTCGGGCAATCTTTGGTATGTATTTTGCATATTGACATATAAGGTATTGTTTTGTTTTGAGTCTTTGCAATTGCATTTAGTCCATGTTTGTCATATACTTTATCTTTTGATTATATTTGGCATGCTATATGATCATATTACCATCTCTCATTGTGTGCATTGAAATTTTAAATTTCAAATTGGTATCATACTTCATTTATTATTCGTAGTGGTATATTTGTTTCATCAATATTGTTATTATTTGATCATTGTTTGGATTATATGTGTTTGTGTTTCCATGTTGTATTTCTTTCACTTCATTCTGTTGCATGATTTTATTCCTTCCTCGCTATTTTTCTTGATATCATATATTCATACATTTAGGGGGAGATTCAGTTCATGGGGGAGAACTAGTTTTATGTTTTCTTGCTTTATCTATTCTTTAACAAAAAGGGGTAGAAATGATTTCCTTTATTTCATTATTAGGATATCTTTATCTTAGGGGGAGACATCTTACCTAGGTTGATATTGTTAGACACAGGGAGAATTTTATTCGTATGCGGATTTATACTTGTTATATTCTCTTTGCATTTGAATGTGTATTCAAGTGTGCAAGTTTACATCATGCAAAAAAGTTTTTAAGTGAGCAAAGATACTTATCTATGTGCCTATTGAGCATCTTTACTCTTTCTTTTTGGGGTTAGGATTGAGTGTTTTAGAGAGCTTGGCGGCCCGTAGGATTTTTATTTTGGTTTTGTCTTGGAATAGCCAAAGTGGGAGATTTGTAAGGACGTATTTCCAATTGAGTCAATTTGAATGTAGTGGCATAATTTCGGACAAAACATCTTGAGTCATAGGTTATGACTGGTGTTTTTCGTTCAAGCATTCAACATTTTTGGATGAATACGTAGAAGAAAAGCTTAATATATTATATCATTATGCTCGTTTCCATCTGCACATTTCGAGGATCTCTCAAGTATGTATTCTAAGCCCTGGATATTTTATTTTTGGGTATTAGGATCTTATAAAATCATTTTAAAATATATTTAAAGTTACTTTATAGCACCTCATTAGAACTAGGACCGAACGAAACTTCAAACGAGTCAAAATTTGCCTTTGTTATTTTCTCATTAGATATCTCAGTTGTGGCACTTGCATGGGTGGATTCCTGTATTATCGTTGTGGATGAGCGATTGATGATTGAATAAGAGTCAAGGCTTGTGGTGATCAAGTCATTAAGTAAGTCATCTGTCAATTTATGTAATTTCGTATCATAGTGAATTGGATGGATGGTGTGGCCATCCCCCAGAGATCTTCCTCCCTCTCTCTCTTGCCCGGGGTGGTTTCAGAGGGAAATGATGGAGAGATAAATGTACTGCGCCCCTTGCTACATCGTGGGGTGCTTTGGTCGTCGATGGTGTCGGGGTGATGTAAAGAGAGAGTTGCTAGCCCATTTTTCACAAAACAAGCAAAGAACATGTCGCATCTCGAGAGAGAGGCATCAAAGACAAACTGATGTCTGCGAAGCTAATAGTTCAGAGGTTCGGGGACTAAGTTACGGAATGGGAATGTGTAGGCACCCATACCTCCCTTTCTATATCTCATGGGCTTAGTATACTATTTTACTTAATTTCTCCGTGAACTATGTGTACGTGTATATATAAGTGGATATCGGAATCGCTCAACTCGCATCATGGGAAAGACGAAACGAGGTCATCCATAGTAATTTCCCCAAAATAATGATTAAAAAATATAATGTGTGCACTTATCGAGATATTAATCATTATGATGAAATGATAATATGTGTTACATGAGCCTCAATAACGAATCACAAGTTTGATATATATGAATAATATATGAAAATAGGAAAATAGGACTAGAGTCTCGAGTTTTAGCCCGAGACCCCTACATAGTTATTAAGGTATCAAAGTCCACGAAGTTTGCATGTGGAACAAGGGTGGATTTTGTACCACAGATTCAAAAAAGAGTTTATTATATGTGTGTGTATAGAAAATATATTTTTAGTTTTAAGAAAATATGATGAAGAATCCTGTCGGAATTTATAGGTGTAAACCCTGTTTTTCTTTGTTTTGGGATTTTGTTAGAAAATAAATTATGTGTAATATAACTAATAAAGGATGATGTATTAATGTGTATTATCTAAAGTAAAAGCTAAATTTAGAATTTATATAACTAATGCGAAAATAAATAACTTTAAAGAGAGAGAAGGATGTTTTACCTTTTTTGGAGACTTAAAGCTTGACCTTTATCCTTGATGAGCTTCCTTGCAAGTTTGGATGTACGTAGGATGAGTGAGAAGGAGACTTTTGCCGAATTGGGTATGATAATTATGGAAATGAAAGCTTGAAAGGAATTTCACACAAGGAAACTTTGTTGATTGCATAAGAATATTATTGGGATTACTGATATTGATGGATCGAGGGTGCCTTTCGATGTGAGATCTTGCTCTCCTTATATAGGGTAGGGGGACTACCGATTATCATAGTCCTTGCCCTGCCTATCGGCAGGCAACCCAAGACACATTATCGATAGGTAGGGATATGGATCTGCCAATTAGCAACTCGTCTAGATTTTTCAAAAAATGGTCGTAAAGCGCAATTCATAAGTACAAATCGTGCATGGGGCTTAGCATTAGAAAGGTAATTCATAGACCTTTGGGACTCTCCCAGATCCGAGAGTTGACTTTGGGTCTAACATGGCTCAGAAGTGCCTATTGTTCCTTTGGATAGGAGATCATCGGATGACGATGGATCTCTCGTCCAAATCGTAAGTCTGAATCGCGCACGGGGTGAACCATTGGAAAGGTTATACAAGGTACTTTGATGTTACAAATATCTTTGCTCAGTTTGAAGAGTTGACTTATGTCAAACGGGGTCCAAAAGTTCCCAGTGACCTTTCAGAGTAAAATGGATCGTTACTTTGTACCATAAGGTTGATTTGCACATAGGGTGGACCATTTGAAAGGGTATTCGGTACCCTTTGAAGATTCATATAGTATCTCTTGAGCTAAAGAGTTGACATTGGTCAAACGGAGCTTGAGAGTGCTCGATATCCTCCGGATTAACTTTCGAGAGAAAATGGCTTGTTCGTCAGAACAGTTAAGCTGTTTTGCACACGAGGTAGAATGTTGTAAAGGGATTTCAGTACCCTTTGAGGATACATTGAGATTTCCCTCTGATAATGAAGGTGATTGGGGTCAAATCGGGGTTCGGGAGTGCCTAGTAGCCTCAAGATCGATTTTTGATAGTAAAATGGATCTTTCATCCAAACCATTATGACAATTCGTGCACGAGACAAACGGTTGGAAAGGTAATTTAGATCCCTTCTAAATTTCATTAAGCATTTTCTATGACTGTAGAGTTAATCATAGTCAAACGGGTCGAGGAGCACCCGATGACCTCTAGTTAAGTACTCGGAGTATAATTTGGGGTTTATAGTGAATTGGGGAGGTGTTAGGTACCTAAGGAGAGATCTAGGGGGTCTTAGAATGTGGTGTTTATAGAACCCCTAGACAGGTGGTCATAGAACATGTGAAAATTATCAACTAGAAACCACATATTGTTTTGCAAAATGAGGTCAATTCTACGAACCTAAAGGGATAAAAATGACATTCCTGGGGTCGAGGTCAATTCTGAGGACCTAAGGTAATGTTAGGGATACCCAATTTTGAGGTACGCAGTCAATTATAAAGATTTATGGTAGAAGAGACCAATTATGAGGGTGGAGGTTAATTCTGAGGACCTTACGTGGGGAGCGACCAATTCTGAGAGTCGATAATTCTGAGGACCTTAAGTTGGAGCAACCAATTCTAATGGTCGAGGTAAATTCGGAGGACCTTAAGATGGAGTGACCAATTCTGAGGGTTAAGGTCAATTCGTAGGGCCTTTATTAGAGAGCGACCAATTTTGAGGGTTGAGGTTAATTTTTAGGATCTCAAGTAGGGAGCGACCAAGTTTGAGGGTCTAGTTAAATTCTGAGGACCTTAAGTAGGAGCGATCAATTCTGAGGGTCAAGGCCAATTCTGAGGACCTTAAGTTAGAGAGACCAATTCTGAGGTTTGAGGTCAATTCTGAGGACCTTAAGTATGGAGCGACCAATTCTGAGGGTCGAGGTCAATTATGAGGACCTTAAGTAGGAGAGACCAATTATGAGGGTTGAGGTAAATTCTAAGGTCCTTAAGTAGAAGCGTGGGGAATTTTAAATTAACCTTTTTAAGACTTTACTAGGGAAGATACATTTGTCTAAGTATTATATCTTTTGAGAAGAGCTGAAAATCTTGGTCTGGAAATTCCATTTGGGGAAACAATTGATAACTTGAGGTTTTGGGATTTCGCTGGGGATGTGTTACTGGTGAGAGATGTCCGTTTAGGTTTTCTATATTTGCTTGGGAAAATTGGAATTTTTTTGGGAAAAAAGTTTAGTTCGAGAATTCCTACTGGGAAAATGGGTAGGATATTACGTACCTCTATTGAGGAAGGATTTGATTTCTACTGAGTATGAGTTTTTTTTTTTAGATTTCTCTGGGATATGTAGTGAGCTTTAAGGGCGCGCTGATTTTTAAGGTTCATGGTATTAATCTTGCTGGGGATTTGGGAGCTTAAAAATGATTTTCTTAGTGAAGAAATGTTCCAATATTTATTTGATAATTTTAGGAATTTTCTGGCATCTTTTGGGATTTTTTAACGAAATTTCAGGTGGTTGCTGAACGGCCTGTTGTAGGGGTTGCCATTTGATAGTGGCATGGACTTATGGGTTCCCTTGAGAAAGGTAAGGGACAGTGTCGATCGGTGGGTGTCAAGGTCTGATCGAGGATGTCCTTCAGCTATAGGTATATCTTTGCATGTCTTTGTCCTTTGTCATTCCGATTTCTCTTTTGCTTTAGACTAGCCTTTTTGCCTTCTAATTTTTCTTGCAGCATGTCCAGGTGTCAACTACCTAGTTGAGGGACATCCAAGATTAGGTGTCTTAGGCAATGGCTCATATTCGATTCCTTCTTGTCTACTGACATCTGCTTCTTTTGAGGAGGGATCAAGATCAGGTAATGAAGGCTCCTCAGCTCGTCGTTGGGGAAAATGCGCACGTCATAGGGACGGGTGATCCTAGGGGGGGGGGGGGGGAGAGAGAGAGAGAGAGAGAGAGATGGGTTTTGGTCTGAGTCTCGTTGTTTTTGTTCTTCTTTTTTCTATAAAAAAGTGTAATGGTGGCAATATATATATATATATATATATATATATATATATATATATATATATATATATATATATATGACATGAGTGGGATTTTATTTATTTATCTTTGCTTTAAATTACTTAACCTATATGAACCTTTTACTTTGTTTGCTGTGACCGTAAAAAGGGTTAGAATTACTCAAGAGAAAATTTTCTTTGATGAGTAGAAACATAGGAAGAAAAATCCAGAATTCTTTGAAATAAAGATTACTTTTTTGAGTTTTTGATTTTGACAAAAAAAGGAAATTTGGAATTTTCCAAACATAGGGTCTGCCAATCGGTAGGTCCCTTGTCCTAACTATCGACAAGTCAATCTAGCCAAGTCACCCCAAATCTTTGATTTCACTTTCTTTAGCTGCTAGTACTTTCGGGGGTAGTCTTTCATTCGGATTTTGTAGGCTCTTTATTTTTAGCCAAGCCTTTCAAGTATAAAAGGGGGTAAGGTGGTGAGGTTTCTTCACCTATTCACATTTTCTTCCTCTTTCTTATTTCTTGCCTTTTGTCTTATTATTTCCAAAATTTTCCTTCCCATAAGTGCAGAATTTGCGTCTTATCTTGAGAATTTAGAGGCTATATGTTCGTACATTGTAGACTATGACGCTTTTAACCCGATTCAGGTCTCTTTATGGCGTTACCGACCCATTGTTTGGAAAATGCTGACGGTGGCAACACAATTTTGGTACCGCGAAGATCATGTTTTTTATTTTGTCTTGGATGAGGTCTGTCCGACCTATGAGGAGTTTTCTTCTATGTTAGGGGTAAATCCCAGTGTGGCGGTGACCATAACTGAATTCTGTTATTATTTTTTGGAGCTGTTAGCATGACTTCTACACTTCTCTCATTCGGTGGATTGGCCATTGGTCACTGAAGGAATGATCTCCCTCCCATCTGCACTGTATACCATGCATCTGTAGGATGTCAATGATGCGGGCTATGGCGGAGTTATTGACCTCGTCTTAACTTCGAAACTACTACTAGTAGCTGGGGCCCTGATGGTGGACCCTCAACTTACTGCCATTACTGTATGGATGTCATATCATCCTAATCCTGCAGTAGTGATACTAGCAGAGACCCTGAATGGTCTAGATGCTTGGCAGGAAGGTCGTTATAATTTCCTAAGAGGTAGCTGGATAATGTTACTCATGTGTATGTCTGAGAGATTTTGTATGGCGGTCCCGATGTATATTATTGGTAGTTGTGCCAAATTTCTTCATCTGCTATTTCATCAGCTTTGGCCCGACCATAGAGAACTGGGTAAACTGGTTTATGGAACACATAGCTCGATATATGAATTGGCCAGTGCCCTGGTGGGGGGAGTTATAGCCCATTCTGGAACTGGGGGATTACTAGTATGTTCATTTAGTTGGCCTCTAACAGACCTTCTTCTATTTCCCCTGGTAGCTCCTACATCAAGTCATATGGGAGAAGATTGTGCCTTCCCGTACCTTGGACTTCTTTCTTAGAGAGGATTTGACTGAAGGCATGAGCATGAAGTCAGGTTCTTTATGGGAGAATCTTCGGCCTTCAACCCATCATCCCCTATCTGTTGGTAAGGTTTGGCGTGTTTCTAAAGAATACATGAAATGGTTATGGAAGAGGGTAAAGGCTAAGATCTTGGTAGAGGAGACTGGTGTAATACCCCACACTTTTATGGATATATAAATTACATAAATGGGTGTAATTTGGAGATTTGAGGAATTTCTCTGAAAAATAATTTTTGAAGTTTATGAGTGTTATATGTTTATCGATGTGTGTCACATTTACTTTTGGGATCAAGTAAATGAGTTGGGTCATTTTATTACATGTCGCAGTAGGGTAAAGAGACAAATGATAATATTTTAATTGGAAAACCCGTATCGAGATGTGTTGGGTTTAATTAGTGAATTGTAGTTAAGTGACTCGGATGGAGATTTCGAGTGTGCGATTGGTTTTGGAATGGCCGAGATAGTCAGAATAGAGTATCCTTGAGTAGTGTTTAGATTCCGGGAACTTTTGTACTAATAGGGACTCACAATTATGTAAACGAGTCATTTTTGGGTTTATAAAGGATAAAACCTTATTCCTCTCTATATAAGGCAAGAGAGAGTGGGAGAAAGAATGAAAATAGAGAAAGAAGAGAAATAGAAAAAAGAAAGGAAGAACGAAAAAAAGGGATTCCAGCCAAACGCCGCGGGATTCTACTCGAGGTCTTCAAATTTTATCCATGAGGTAAGTGTTTACTTTCTTTATTTAATTAAGTGTACATATCTCATATTATAGTTGGTAAACCATATAATTTTGGGTTAGGACCCTTAAAATAAATTTGGGGAAATTTGAGTTTGAGTTTACAATTTGATGTATTATAAACTCTTACTGATTTCTAGTGGTAAACCCATGATAATGGAGTGTAGAAATGATTAGAAATGGGAGAAATGATAAAACTAGGGCTTCAATGGTCTTAGGGTTTAAATCTAAGAAAACGGGTTTAATCCCCCAAATAATTGAGGTGTTAGTTATAAATCAATGTTAAGTGATTGTAGTGTTGTTGGTTGAGATTAGAAACCATAAAAATGGATGTTGGGTTAATAATTGGTGTTTTGGAGATTTAGGTTTTGAAAGAAATAGACAGTTGGCCGACTTATCCGGTGTGACCGGTAGATCGCGCCCCTATGGTCAGTCAATCGGGTCAAGGGAAAAAGGCTACTGCTTGGCTCGCTAGGCAATTTCCCATAGCACGGTCGATCGGGGCTAGGGACCGGTCGACCGGTACTCTCTTTTCTACCGAAGAATTTGGAGTTTTTTATTCCTTCTTCTCTTTGGGTTTAAAACTTAGGGGCCTTCTAAATTAGTGGATCTAGAGGGTTATGACCTAAAGGACTTGAGGAGATGCATACAATCCTTGGGTTAGTTAAGAGTACAATCCGGGGTGCGAACGTAATGAATGTTTAGGACGAGAGACATTCGAGAAAATTATTCGACAAGAGTATGAAAGTATATTTATGCAGTTAGGATAATTATGTCTATTGTGTTTGAGTAAATCCTACAAGGAGACTAGGATGGAATTTGGGGTATAGGCTAAAGATGACTGAACGGTTAACCGATATGTCTATTGACGACTATTGTTATAGGAAATGCGATACTTATGGGACTAAAATAAGTTGAGAGTATACTTATTTAATTAGTATGATTGGTATATTTGGAGAGTACATAAATCCTTAAAAGTGATTAAGGTGCGAGTTATATTTAAGTAAGAGAATACTTATGGGATTAGTATTTTAGGTGTGTGAATACTTAAATACTATTACGAATGGGAACATTTGGGATTGTTGGCTATCGCTATAAGAGTTGGCAATTATAGCCATATATATATATATATTTGAGAATTGATGTAGATTATATATACTATGCGATTACAGTATATATAATATAATATGATACGAATAAATATATATGTGTTTGATTGGTATATTTGTATCTTAGAGGCTGGTTCCACGGGCTTTCCTTTGGCATCGGGTTGGAACAGCCAGATTATATATTTTCTCTAGTGCGATCCTGGGAGGTTACGCGATGTGGGTGAATCCCCTGGCTTGAGGAGCAGGGAGAGTATATCCCCAGGTCATCTCGTCCCACGTACGAATGCGATGTCTGTACTCCACTTCCATAGGGAATACGGCCGCCTCCACCGTTGTGTATTTTTACCATGACCATGAGTGAGTCTTGCTTGGTACCATGGTTGAGTGAGTAAACCCGGATTCGGATAGGCACTTTTGAGACTGCATCCTCGAGTTATAGCTGGGTGGGATGGTTATTACACTTGTTGTGTATAGTATATTGCCTGTATATGAGGATGAGATATCATATATCTTTAATTAGTGTAAAGAGTAGAATGAGTAAGGATTTATTCTCATTCCGGTAGATTTTATTGGGACGTAAATTGTGATTTGTATATTAAAGTGAGAATTATATGTATATATATATAAGTTTATATATACGTTATGTGATGAGGGTCTAATGGATCTCGATGATCAACATTGCCAAGTAATAGTGTATCGGGGGGTTCCTTATTTGGATTTCGCTTCGTGAGACACCGCACGCACGAACGTAGCGCAGTGTTGGGAATGGGAAGAACTTTAGCCCTTTGTACTTGGGTTTATAAGGATTTTGATAGGTCCGGTGAAACGGATTAGTTAGGCAGGGTAGCTTAACTAGGTTATTTAAAAGGTATGCGATAGGTGTGCACTATTAGAAGACGGGTATCTCATGGGAGTGCGGTACCAATTTAAATATGAGATAAATCATATTTTAAAATATAGCATTTATGCACTTTCTAAAATATTTTCACAACTCGGGCTCTGACATGTTTCCCTATTTTCCTCTCTTGCTATATATATATATATTTTTTTTTTTTTGGTGACCAGTCACAGGGACGCCTGGATGAACATTCTTTCGAGTCAGACGTTCGCTGCAGCAACTGTGGATGCATTAAGGTTTAATGTAGACGCTTTTATCCTCGTAATCTAGATAGGAGGTACTGTAGAAACATTCGGGCCGATAGCCCAACTATATTTATTTATATTTTATCGCCTTTTAGTACGACATTCGATTTGATTGTATTAAGTTAAACCGAGTGTTCGGTTATTTTATTTCATTTCATTTGTTGCTTATAAACTGTGTGAATGTTTTATTTGAATGGTTTGATTAAAAATATTAGTTAAATAAAATTTTGACGCCAGCCTAATAGGTTATTAGTAATTAAATTTGTTTTCGATAGTGATGCTAAGAATGAGCCATATGAGACTCCTATTTTAATTTGGTATGGGATTGATCACCCAGTATTTTATTAGGCGGGGTGTCACAGATGATATCAGAGCATCATGTTCTATTGTCCTTAGGAATCTCTGTGGACGTACTACGCTTTTAGCATTGCTCTTGATTGGATATAGAGCCTTATGATTAGGATTATTGATTCCTCTTATGAGATTTCGTTCTCCCGCCATTATATAAGATTATAGTAAATATTTTGCACGCTCATTCGAGGTTCATGTGCTGATCGATGAAGGTCGACTAGGGAAGGCCGTGATGAGGGCAACAGGAGGCGGGCTTAATTAGAGTTGTAAGTTGAAGTTAGGGATAAGGACCGCAGCAAAGGTCACTCCCTTTGTGGCATTGTCAAGGATTGTTGCAACGACTACTAAAGTATAGTTGTTATAATCATCCAAGTACTGTTGTAGTAGATAGTGGTACTAAAATTGAATTCCCCAATGAAGTTAAATTCGAAAAATGGTTTAAAAAGGTCCTTGATAAGGATCATACGTCGAAGTTAAGTCATGCGGAGGTAGTGTAGCATTACTCAGTGGAAGTAGAAGGCTCAGAAGATTTGGCTTAGAGCAGGGTACGAAAATAGCCATATGTGAAAATTCATGGAAAAAATTTCACTCGTGGAAGCAATATTGAAATGGTGGGAACGGTGGTCACCATATTCGGGGGAGCAGGATGTTTTGCTCATAGAGGAAACTTATGGATGGTTTTAAATGAAAGTTCCTTTGATTTATCAGAGATGATGAGAATGATGTTCCTGGGTTATTCACATAAGGATCGATTAGAGGATGATAGTGAATAGGGAGTTATATGGTTAAGTGAACCTTGTACCGAAGTAAGATAGGTACAATGAAGAGAAAGTCTGATTGGGCATAAATATTATATATTTATTCCCCTAATTTCAGTACATTTGTGAACATGAGTGATGCAATCGATATGGCTTTAACTCACATTTATGCTACTAACCTTTGTTGGCAAGTATTTCGTGTTTTGTATTTCTCCTATGTGTTTTACAAGTTAATTATGCAAGCAGAGCAAAAGAGATATTGAAATAATGAAAGAAAGGATAAGAAGGAAAATTCAAGGGCATTTTTGTAATTCTATAGCCATATCCTGGAGGAGAAGTCAACTAGAAAGTTGAAAAGCTCGAAATAATGATAACGATGGAAGAAACGGCATCCAAATCCGAGTTACGGTTGAAGAGTTATGATCAATTGAAGTTGAGAAAAAAATCCAAGAAGAAAAGAAGAAAACATGAGAAAAATTCTAAGTGTTGAAAAGAGGAAAAAGAGGCCCAAACCAGCAAAAATTCCCAAACCCAGGTCGAATCGGTTTGGGGGTCGAACCGGTTCGGGGTCCCTGCGAACCGGTTCGGGGATCCTGATGCGCGAAAATTCTCCTTTATTCTGATTGGTCCAAAGAGTTCCATTAGGTTACAACTCATTCCAAAACGTATTTTTACGAAGATAATGACGTAGGTAAGACAATTCTTGGTAGTTTTTCATAGTTTTTGATAGAGAAAAAGGTAGAAGATCACCTAGGAATATAGTTTGAATTATTTTCTTCAAGCTTGATTCATTCCGGGTTTGTTTTCAAGTTTTAATCCAAGTTTCATTCTTATTATTATTATTATTATTCTTGCATGGTGATTTTTCCTACTTAATTCAAATAATTCATGGGTTCATAATACGTATTTTCATGTTTCAATATATTTTCATCATGAGTTATTTCACATGCAACGTAATTATTTCATGCATAGTTAGGTTTAACATGTCCGACTAGTTTTAAAAGGGTCGGGATGCATGTGTATAAAATTAATCCTCTAAATTTAATGATTTATTATGACCGTATTGCATAGCAACACAACCATTATAGATCTTTGAATCTCGTTTACTTTTGGGTAATCGGGATGCTTTAGAATGCAATGTGAGTGTCGCTATCATGTGTATCGATTTACTCATCCTCTGATTAAGTATGATGCGGGCTTGAACCTCATATACATAATTCTTGGGAGTACTAAATTCTGGGTCTGATTTATCACTTAAATTTAGGATTATTTTTATACCTGCAGTACACTAGGGTTGAGGGATTGTATTCCCTTCCTATTTCCTTCATCGTGCAGTTTAAATTTTAAGTCATTCATCATCAGTATTTTAGGTAATTTAGAATAGTCGCATTCAATTCATACTTTAGTTCATTAAATTAATATTTTAAAAATTGCATTTAGTTGTAGTCCATTCCCAAAACCAATCATCTTTCCTTTTTCTTTAGAGTCAAAGTTAGGATTCCTTCATCTCTCCATTGTCGTCACAACCCTGTTGTCCTATTTCCTCGAGGATCGATACCCGACTTATCGGATTATTACTTGAGTGACAGTCTTGCACTTGAGCCTAGAGAGTACACACTTCTGAGACACATTCTTAGTCGCGTCAAGTTTTTGGCGCCGTTGTCGGGGAAGTAGGTAGACTTAGGATTTAATCAAGTCAAATCGCAAATTTTGACCAAAAAATTTCTAAAAATCCAAAAACATAAAAAAAAATTAAAAGCACAAAAATATTCTTCATCATCTCTCATAAGCCCGTTAATGCAAAATTATGAACTCACTCCAACTACCCATAATACTCAAACCCACATTCACGAAAACTCGATAGTTGAGTACGACCTCGATAGCCCTCACACTTCTAATGCTCCACAATTCTGGGTTCCACCTCCCACACTGTCACACTCAATCGCAAATAACACTCCATTTTCCCTCTTAGGACACACTTTAGAGAACGATCAGAGTATACCAAGTGAGGACACAGAGTCTTTGAGTGAGAGAAATATGTCACAAGACGGTAGTGAAGCTGCCGGTGAGGGAGAGGCCTCATATCGTCCTTTGAGAGACATCTTATATTCCAAGCACACTGTCACTCCGGGATGCATTTTAGTCCCGTATAATGAAGGAAAAATTTCTCTTTTGGAATGGTATAATCCAGATACTTCCCACTTACCGTGGAATGGATTCAGAATAGCCATATGCCCACATCATGGAATTTGAGGAGGCGTGCAAGACTCTCAGCGATAAAACTTGCACAAAATATGTGCTCCACCTTAAACTCTTCCCATTCTCGCTAAAGGATAAGGCTAAGACCTGGCTATTATCTTTATCTCCAAATTCGATTTCATTATCGAACGATCTACAATCTAAATTTCTCAAGAAATTCTTTCCTCCACATCGAACGAACTCCAGCAAGGCTCAAATTCAAACTTTTCGACAATGAGAAAATAAGTCATTCGATCGATGCTACGAGAGTTTCAATGAGTTAAGTACTTTGTGTACCCATCATGGTTTTGATAAAACTCAAATCATTTCCTTCATCCATAATGGGCTGAACATTAATTCCAAACAACTCGTTGAAACCATGTGCGATGGTCCATTTGTCGACTTAGACGCTAATGACGCTGAGCTTCAACTGAGGTATGTCGTCAAGACTACCCAATCCTGGGATACATCTGACCCTAATGCTCAAAATCAGAATCTCCAAGTGACCACCACTCCATCGGCATCCGACCTATTTCAAGTAGAAAATAATTCTATGACGGACTGTCGACTCGATGTAATTGAGAAAGGAATGCGAGACCTACTTAAAGTATATGGAAGAGGATTAACTAGATCCATCCCAAACCCCGTCGATAAGTTATGTGCGATTTATGAGGCGGGTCATTCAACTGAGGAATGCCCGACTATACCCGCCTACAAAGTTATGATTCAAGAATAAGTAAGTGGTATAGGAGGATTCAAGGATAATTTTGGTGCACCACACGGGAATTCTTACAACCCTTCATAGAAAAACCATCCTGGTTTTATCTATGGGCAACAACATGATGCAATGAATCCTAATTCACATGTTGCCCCTCCTCCACCACCGCACTTTCAACAAGATCCAGACATGCAAGGACATGTACAAGAACCACCACCTCATAGAGCATATATCACTCCACCGTGGAGATATCTCGAGGATACGATCAACCACTTTATCAATACCGAGAATGCAACTAATGCTAGGCATGAGAGCATAATCAAAGACATGAATGTAAACATTTCAAAGTTGCAATCATCGTTGAGTATCCAAGAGAAATGCAAGTTTCCTGCTCAGGGCCAAAGACCGCCCCAAGGTCAAACTAATGTTAGCTCCACCTCGACAGAACATCAGGAGCAATGACAAGCTGTGACCACTCTTCGTAGTGGAAGATTCGTTGATTTATCACCTCCCCCACACGACGCAACCAAAGAAAAGGAAATTTTTCCCGTCACGAAAGAGTTCAATGATGTCCCCTTGAATGAGAGTGATAAAAAAGACACTAGTGAGCTCAAGGTAGTAGTGAAACCACCCACCGCGGCACCATTTCCTGAAAGGTTGGTTCCTTCCCCCAAAGGAAACTCCCGTGATGAAGTGCTAGATGTGCTTAAGCGAGTAAAATTAAATTACCTTTCCTCGATGCCATTAAGCAAATTCCATCTTATACGAAAGTCCTCAAGGACTTGTTAACATAGAAGAGGAAGATGAAGGTAAAGAAAAACGTCTTTCTAGCACAGAACGTGAGCTCCATCCTACTCAATGATCTCCCGCCCAAATTCAAATATCCCAGTGCACCCACCATTTACTGCATCATTGGAGAAAATAAAATTGAAAAAGCCTTACTTGACTTGGGAGCAAGTGCCAATATCCTCCCTTACGCCATCTATAGGCAACTTGATCTGGGCGACCTCAAGCCCACAAAGATCACTCTCTAGTTAGAGAATCAAACCGTGAAGATCCCAAGAGGTAAGTTGAGGACGTGATCATCCAAGTTCACACTTTTTACTTCTCGGTAGTCTTTGTCATTTGGGACACGGAGCCCTCCTTCGCCTCGAGAAATCATGTTCCCATCATTCTTGGGCGCCCATTCTTAGCTACGGCTAATGCAATTATCAATACTCGAAATGGGAAGATGCAACTCACCTTTGGGAACATGACCTTAGATACTAACATCTTCCATATAGCCCACATACGAGGGAAGAAGATAATCTTCACGCGGTGAGCTTCATCGACGAGATCGTAAAGGAGTGTTTTGAGGAAAATAATTATGGAGATGATCTAGGGTCCTATTTAGTATCGAGCCACGAGAGTGAGGGAACTTACACTGAATTCTAGAGAGAAGTTGAGGAGCTGAGAGAGTTACTTGATGAGAAAGCGTCTGACGAGGACACGAGAGATGTGAGTTGGGTTTCTCAATTCGAGGAGTTTCCGCCAAGGGAGACACGCATGGTTCCCTCTAATGACAAATTTCCGACTCTCGAATTGAAGAAACTACCCTCCCATATTAAATATGCATACCTAGGAGAGGAAGAGACATTTCCCGTTATTGTCTCCTCTAGCCTAGACAAAGAGCAGGAGGGTAAACTGTTAAAGATTCTGAGGAAGCACCAAAGTGCTTTTGGTTGGTGTATATCTGATTTAAAGGGGATAATTACTTTGTTTTCACCCACAAGATTCACCTCGAAGAGGATGTCAAGCCCTTAAGAGAAATGCAAAGAAGGCTAAACCCCAATATGAAGGAAGTGGCGAGAACCGAAATAATTAAACTATTGGATGCAAGGATTATATACCCAATCTCGGATAGAAAGTGGGTGAGCCCTATTCAAGTTGTCCTGAAAAAGTAGGGAATGATAGTGATTGAAAATTCTAAGGGAGAGATAGTTACTCAATGTACCACCATCGGGTGGCGCGTTTGCATTGATTATCGAAAACACAATGCGGGAACTAGGAAAGACCATTTCCCCTTTCCATTTATTGATCAGATGCTTGAGAGAGTAGCAGGCCATCCTTACTATTGCTTCCTTGATGGTTATTATGGATATAACCAAATTGAGGTAGATGTACTTGACCAGGAGAAAATGACTTTCACTTGCCCCTTTGGTACGTTTGCCTATAAACATATGCCTTTCGGCTTGTGTAATGCACCCGCGACCTTTCAAAGGTGCATGTTGAGTTTATTTAGTGACATGGTTGAGAGAGGACTTGAAGTGTTCATGGACAACTTTAGCATTTTTGGTACCTCTTTCGATCGTTGTCTTGAAAAAATGGAAAAAGTACGTTCCCGGTGTGTGAAAAATAACTTAGTGCTAAATTGGGAGGAATGCCATTTTATGGTCACTGAGGGAATAGTTCTTGGCCACATAGTTTCATCCAAGGGGATAGAAGTTGATAGAGTTAAGATAGATGTCATATCCTATCTACCCCCACCAAAATCGCTCAAAGACGTGCTCTCCTTCTTAGGCCACGCGGGGTTTTTTTGAAGGTTCATTAAGGACTTTAGCGCCATCGCTAGACCCTTAAGCAACCTACTCATGAACGACGCCCCATTTGAATGGACAGAATCATGCCATAGCACTTTTGAAAAATTAAAAACTATGCTTGTGTTCGCTCCCATCATACAAGTTTCAGATTGGTCTTCACCATTAGAACTCATGTGTGATGCTAACGATTATGCGATAGGGGCTATTTTGGGCCAAAAAATGACAAATAGGCTCATGTTATCTACTATGCTAATCGGACTCTTACGGTACCACAACTCAATTACTCCACCACAAAAAAGTACTTGCTAGCGGTAGTCTTTGCTCTTGACAAATTTTGGCCCTACCTTATCGGTTCTCCCATAACTTGCTTCACCGACCACGCGACATTAAAATACCTACTTACGAAGAAAGACGTAAAGTCGCACCTCATAAGGTGGATCCTACTCCTACAAGAGTTTAATCTCTCCATTAAAGATAAGAAAGGAGTAAAAAACTTCGTTATCGACCACTTATCACGGCTTTCGTCCAACGTACCTAGTGATCCAATACCCATAGACAAATACTTCCCACATGAGAAAATCCTTCCTACCTCTTCTTTGCCCTGGTTTGCGAATATCGTGAACTATCTTGTCACGGGAGTCCTCCCTCCTGAATGGACACCGCAAGATGAAGAGTTTTATTACTTGGTCGCGCATGTTTTTCTATGATGATCCTTTTATGTTTAAATAATGCGACGACCAAATCATCCGACGTTGTGTACCGGATGACGTGATCCCCAAAGTCATCCAATTCTGTCATTAGGAAGCTTGTGGAGGTCACTTTTCAATGAAAAAGACGATCGCTAAGATTCTTTAATGCGGCCTCTATTGGCCCATAATCTTCTGAGATGTGAATAATTGTTGCAAATCATGCGATAGGTGTCAAAGGATGGGAGCGATCACTCGATGAGACATGATTCCATTGACCCCAATACTCATTATTGAGATTTTCGACAACTGGGGTATTGACTTCATGGGCCCTTTCCCCCATCTTTTGGTTTCCTATACATCCTTGTCGCGGTAGACTACGTTTCCAAATGGGTAGAATCCATAGCTACCAAGACAAATGATAATAAAGTGGTGATTCGATTGCTACAGGAACACATACTTTCCCGCTTCGGTGCTTCGAAAGCAATAATCAGTGATAATGGCACGCACTTTTGCAACAAGCCATTCGAGAAGATTATGAGAAAGTATGGCGTCGTTCACAAAGTTAGAACGACCTATCACCCACAACCGAACGGGCAGGCCGAACTAGCGAATCAGGAGATCAAGAGCATTCTCGAGAAGATCATCAATCCGTCCCAAAATGATTGGTCACTTTAATTGAACGATTCACTATGGGCCTATCGTATCGCATATAAAAATCCTCTCGGCGTGTCCCCATTCCGCTTTGTGTATGGCAAACCTTACCATCTTCCCATGGAATTAGTGCACAAGGCGTATTGGGCAATTAAGAAGTTGAATTATGATATGGATCAACCCGGTGAAGCTCGCAAGCTTCAATTTAATGAATTAGAAGAGATACGCAATGACGTATATGAGAAGGAAAAAATTTCCAAAGAAAGGATGAAACTCGCTCACGATAACATCATTCGATGCAAAGAGTTTCATCCCGAACAAAAAGTGATTCTCTATAACTCTAGGCTTCATCTATTTCTGGGCAAGTTGCGGTCACGATGGAGTGGACCATTCGTTATAAGGAATGTTTTCCCTCACGGAGCTGTGGAATTAGACGATTTAAAAGGGGGAAATACGTTCAAGGTAAATGGACAATGCCTAAAGCCATATCTAGAGGCGTGTGTGGAAGAAGTGGAAACCGTTTGGTTGTCGAACCCCATTTATAGGGTTGAGTGAGCTTAAATTGAGAGGTCATTTCACCCCCGACGCGTATGGGGTGAATTCTTGTGTATAGTAGTCGCGTGTGCGTTAGGGTATTTTTGAGTTTGGATCACGGTTCACAAGAGGGATTGAGTTAGTACACTTTTCGAGAGAGTTTGAATGTATTGTTAGTGCTTGGTCTATAAAATTTTAGGGCACCCGAGGGTCTAGAACTTTTTTAGGGGCAATACGCACGAGAGGAGATCAGTGAGAACACTTAGATTTTGAGAGAAGAGAGAACCACACCTTTCTGGCCAGCAAATTTCCCCAAACCCAGGTCGAACCATTTTGGGGGCGAACCTGTTCAGGGTACTCGCGAACCGGTTAGGGGTACCTGGCAGATTACCCCCTATTTTCCAAATTCATTATCCCTCTTCGTTTCCCTCCATTGATTTCCCAACGATTTTTCACCCTCCAAAACCATTCCCCCTTCCACTTTCAATCCCAATTCCTTCCCTCCTTCCACTCCCTCCAAACCCATTCCCCTTTCCCACCAAAAATCCATCCCCAACACCTATAAATTCACCCCCACCCCTCATCCATTTCTCACACCAAAATGGACTCTCCCTCTCCTCCATCCCATATACTTCTTCTATACATATCTCTCCCTCTCACCATGCTGCGTCCCCGCCGAGCCAACTTCCGCCCTAAGAAATATGATGATACCACCATCCTTGACGATGAGGGTAAGGGCATGTTTCGAACCATCCAAGAAAGTCATTGGGCCGAGCAATACTTCTGGTCCATGTGCCCTATCCACATCGAGTGTTTTGTTACTTGGGAGAAACTTCCCTCCGACGTCACCGCCCTATTCAACCGCCGGGGGTGGTGCTCTTTTCTCGCTCCTAAGAGCAATCACGTGTTTGAAGCCACCATCCACCAATTTTATGAAACACTTGTTTGAATATCCTCCACGCTTCACGAGGCCTACCTTGACGGTATCCAAATTCCATTTTCGATCGCCATCATCTCACGCAAAATGCTTGCCAGAGGGGTTGTCCTCCCCGTGCCTTTCCAATACCCAACAAATAGTGCCCTCTGCACCAAAGAAGAATGCATTTCTCGAATGGCACCTGGGGAGGAATGGGTACGGGATTCTTTTCCCATTGGAAGTCTTTCACATACAGTGTGATTCATGCACCTAATTTCTTGTGGATCAATGCACCAAACCACCAATGACTCGGTGGTCCGGTTACGTCATGCTAACTTTATCTACCACTTCCTCAACCCCGAGAGCATAATAAATATAGCCCAGATATTCTACGTGGATATCATCAATGCCACCTATGACGAGTGGGGCAAGGCCACGATCCCTTACGCTCGCTTCATTATGGAACTATTGATGGATGCCGGGGTAGAAGACCCCGGGCAGCAAATCTGACTCCCCCTCCCAATTGGTGCCACCTCCACCACTCGGAGTGAATGCCAAATGCGAGTGGCATGATGACCCCATGATGGATGTGGGGGAGGAAAAAGATGAGTATGAAGAAGAGGATGATGATTCGGATTTTGATCCCCCGGGTGCAAATTTCGATAGGCAACTTTCGGTGGTCGAATCCCGCCTTGACGGGTTCATCACCCAATACAATCAAGATCAAGCCACATATAAAAGGGATCAAGAGGCTTATCGAAGGGACACAAGTATGATGCACCAGCTCCAAGCCCACCTTTATGAGCTCAACTTCGGCGGACCCCCGCCATCTTTCTATTATGATCCTTATGATCTGCGTTCACCCGGGCCCTCACATCCTCCTCCCCAATGAAGCCCATGACTGATTTTGATATATTTGTTGGCTGTGTATTGCTATCGGTGGTTAAAAATTGTTAGACGCATGCTCGCTCACCTCTTTTGTAACACATGCTCCTCTGTTGTTATAATACAATTATCCATTTATGTTCTAATTTGTTTGTTTTATCTTTTCACACTTTTTATTCGCTTTGAGTTAGATTTTAGTCCTTTTAGCTTGAGGACAATGCAAAAGTCTAAGTTAGGGGGTCACAAGTGCGTATTTCTAAAACTTCACAAATTTTCAAAAATGCCCAAAAATTTCTAAAAAATCATAAAATTTAGAAAAATCCAAAAATATTTTTCTTCATAGTAAATAAAAAAATTGGAATTCAAAATTTTCAAAAATATCATTAAAAGTCGGTTTAAAGTCTCAAATTGTAAAAACATAATACACAAAGCCAAAATTGACCAAAGATGGAAATTGTGCGAAAATTTACGACCTAACGAATAAGCGTGGAGATTAACAACTCCGGTGAGATTCGAGCCTTTCAGTTTTGTGAAATTTATAAATCAATTAGAGTTAATTGTTAACTCAAAGTTCTTTTCAGCGGTCTAATAAGTCTTCGAGGATCTCAAGTCTTTCACTTTGATCTGTTTAGAGAAATGTGTGTGACATTGCCTTGAAAAACATGCCAACAAAATCTCTAAATTAAATTAAATTCTTCTCGAAACGCATATGGTAACGCAATTAGTAGTTTGGACAATGAGGTAGGCCATCGTTTGTTACCCAAAAAGATTAGCCATAAAATTCATGAAAAATTCATCCCTTTGCAACCCAATTTGAGCCTAATAATTTTTTTTCGTTTCGTTTGATGACCCGAAAAACCCAATTAGCCCGAAATTGTGAAAATTGAATATTCATCAAATAAAGTCCGAAAAGTGCATAAGAAGGGGCAAGAAAAAAATAGAAAAATGCTCAACAAAAATGGCAAGAAAAAGAAAAATAAAAATAAAAAAATAAAAAAAGAAGAAAATGAGCAAAAGCTCGGAAAATCACTAACGGACTTCCTTAGCAAAATTTTCCAATTCCAAAATTCTTAATCTTTTTCAATTTTACCCAATACAACTTTTACCCGTAAAAGTCCTAACTGAGTCCAAAATTGCAAAATTGGTTACCGCGTGGAGAGCTAAAATACCAACAGGTAATAAAAGAGATAAAAAATGTGAATTAGAGGCAATGTTCCCGTTTCTTATATATGTAATCCTTTGATGAGATTCGATTACCCAAAAAATTTCGTCTTTTAATTTGTGCGTGTGACTTTGCGTCCAATACATTTACTCTTATAAATCACGCACACCGAGAGTATAGCCACTTTTAGAGTGATTCATTTGTGAGAGAATCCCGTGAAATTTTGAAATCAAAATGAATTTTCAGATATGTAACGTAATGGTCAATCGGTGGAAATTCGCGATTAAATTTCCGACTTCACACACACGCACAATGATTTGAGATTCTTGAACATGATCCGATGATGACTATTTTCGGGAAAAGTTTGTAGTATACAATTTTTAAGTGTTTTGATTTTTCTTTGAGTCGAATTTTGAGGGTACATTCACTACAAACTCTCACGAGACAACACTCGTCCTACTAGGGTAACCTAGGGGTTTAACGGCTTGTTGCATAAGCTAAATGCAATCGCTCGCCCATGAAAAAGGTATTCTATCCCCATAATATGTTTAGAAGAGTTGTGACTTTATTCTTTCTCTTTTACATTGTTCGGGACGTGCAAAGTTCTAAGTTAGGGGGTTTGATTGGGCATAAATATTGTATATTTATTCCCCTAATTTTGGTACATTTGCGAACCCGAGTGATGTAATCGATATGGATTTAACTGACATTTATGATACTAACCTTCGTTGGCAAGTATTTCATGTTTTGTGTTTCTCCTATGTGTTTTATAGGTTAATTATGCAAGCGGAGCAAAAGAGAAATCGAAACAATGAAAGAAAGGCTAGGAAGGCAAGTTCAAGGGAATTTTGGTAATTTTGCAGTCGGATCCCGGAGGAGAAATCAACTGGAAAGTTGAAAATTTTGAAACAATGAGAATGATGGAAGAAATGGCATCCACATCTGAGTTATGGTTGAAGAGTTATGATCAATTGAAGTTGAGAAAAAAATCTAAGAAGAAAACATGAAAAAAATTCTAAATGTTGAAAAGAGGAAAAAGAGGCCACAGCCAACAAAAATTCCCAAACCCAGGTCGAATCGGTTCGGGGTCCCTATGAACCGGTTCGGGGGTCCCGATGCGCGAAAATGCTCCTTTATTCTGATTGATCCAAAGTGTTCCATTAGGTTACAACTTATTCCAAAACGTATTTTTACGATACTAATGACTTGGGAAAGACAGTTCTTGATAGTGTTTCATAGTTTTTGATAGATAAAAAGGTAGAAGATCATCTTGGAACATAATTTGAATTATTTACTTCAAGATTGAATTATTCCGGGTTTGCTTTCAAGTTTTAATCCAAGTTTCATTCTTATTATTATTGTTCTTGCATGGTTATTTTTTCTACTTAATTCAAATGATTTCTGGGTTCATAATACGTATTTTCATGTTTCAATATAGTTTCATCATGAGTTCTTTCACATGCAACGTAATTATTTTATGCATAGTTAGGTTTAACATGTCCGGCTAGTTTTAAAAGGGTCGGGATGCATGAACTCAACCTGATGTGCTAGTTGCATGTGTATAAAATTAATCCTCTAAATTTAATGATTTATTACGACCGTATTGCGTAGCAGCACAACCCATGTAGATCTTTGGATCTCTTTTGCTTTCGGGTAATTGGGATGCTTTAGAATGCAATGCGAGTGTCTCTATCGCGTGTACCGATTTACTCGTCCTCTGATTAAGTATGGTGAGGGCTTGAACCTCATATACGTAATGCTTGGGAGTACTAAATTCTGGGTATGATTTATCACATAAATTTAAGATTAGTTTTATACCTGCAATACACTACGGTTGAAGGATTGTATTCCCGTCCTGTTTCCTTCATCATATAGTTTAAATTTTATGTCATTCATCATCAGTATTTTAGGTAATTTAGAATAGTCACGTTCAATTAATACTTTAGTTCATTAAATAAATATTTTAAAAATTGCATTTCGTTGTAGTCCATTCCCAAAACCAATCATCTTTTATTTTTCTCTAGAGTCAAAGTTAGGTTTCCTTCGTCTGTCCAACATCATCACAGCCATGTTGTCCTATTTCGATGAGGATTGATACCCGACTTATCGGATTATTACTTGAGCGACAGGCTTGCACTTGAGCCTAGAGAGTACGCACTTCTGAGACACATTCTTAGTCGTGTTAAAGTCCTTCAAAGGAATGATAGGATCACTAGAAAAGTGCTGCTAACACTTATGGAGTTTTTGTGTTCATGGAACCCCATTAGTGGACATCCACTTGGGGAATTCATGGAAATAAGGCAGTTGAGGCCGGTAGCATGTTTCCTTTTAGTCGGAGGAGCTGAGGGAACTGCATAGGCTATTGTCAGGATCGAGGCTATAGAGTCCGTGATACAAATAACCTTTATATGGTTAGGGTGACCAGAGATGGGGAATGTTGCAATGTGGAGTGTACAACCACACGCTTTGATCTTTCCCGGTATAAGTTAAAGGACAAGAGTAGCGTGCCTAGATGGGGCATTGATTAGAGTAGCTTTTGGTTCGGTTAAGACAAGTATAGCATGTCCACGAACCATTTGGAGTAGCCAAGGTAATTGGCAAGAATGTTGTTATGAATTTCACCTCGGTTGAGGAGGTACACTTTGTGTGGTAAGATTGAGTCACAACGTTTTATTAGCCCTAGATTCGTGTGTGTAATTCGAGCTTTTTGGCGGTATCAGTAACATTATATAGTGTATGTCTATATATTTTTCCGCGGTAGAGGGGTCAATTTTCTTAACTCGTTATGAAAAATGGGTGTTTGCATTTCGAGCTTATATTTGGTTTGCACAGCTTGTTTTGTGTATTTTATACGAGTATAGTACAATTGTAAGAGCAATGTTATTGTATTATCGGAGCGATTGCAGGCTATTGATTATAAGACTATTGTATCTGCAGTTTCAGGGTGGAACAGGTTGTTGTTGCGATATCTCACTTGGATACAGGTTAAGATCGCCTATATTATACGTCTAGATGGAACTTCGATCACTAGATGTTTTATTATCATGCTTTGAGTGCATGACAACCTTGCAGATATGATTTAAGGTATGCAAGATTTAGTGTCAAACTGTGAGTTTAAGCTCGTTGTTGTTTGCACAAAGGACTCAATGTTAGTATAAGCGCTTGTGGTATGGCTCCTAGAAATAAGTAGGAGTTATGACCACATTTTATTGATAGGTGAGATGGGATTATCCCAGTGGCATATTTAGAACTAACAGACCTCCACGATCGATGAAGTTAAGTAGTAGTGTATAGGAGGGGTTCCTTAATTGGATTTCTCTTGCGAGACGCTCCACGCATGAACCTTAATAATGTCGGGAGTGGAGAGATGTTATGGGACGCAAGGATGTTAGTTTAATGATAAGTCACCTAGTGTGGAGAAGACACTACGGACTGAGAGCCGTGTGATGATTGCATGTTTAGGGAGATAGAAATTCTATGGAAAAAGCACTGAAATGGTTCTCTCACTGCAAGTATATGGGTGAGGCAGGAGTTAGAGAAATTGATTTTGGGCTTATAGCCAGGCCTTGAATTGAAGGATAATTCAGAGGAACTATGTTTTGGGTAGAATATTTGTAACACCTTTACAAAGAATAGGCGCCCCGATTAGTTAGACTTTCCATTTTGCCAAGATGGAAGGACATAGTGGTAGAAGTACGTTACTAAGTTAGTGAGGTAGGATTTATAACGTCCTGCTGGTGTGTGTTAGGCTGTTATATCTCGATGACCGATAATGCGAGGAAGTAGTGTAATGGGAGGGTTCCTTGTCTGGATTTTTCTTTGCGAGACGTCCCATGCATGAAACAGAGCGAATGTCGGAAATTGAGATAGGTCTTGGGCACTAGGGATATAGTTAGTATAATACTCTTTTTACGTGTGTAGGAAACATGTCGATCTTAGTATTATTAGGAAGTAAGGCCAGTGGGGCAGGTAGTGTTGTTATAGGGAGGTTGTGGTAAGTTAACCACGAGAAGCCTGGTGGGCTAACTTTATGAAAGATTGAACTTCTAGGTACAAGAAGAATTGAATCTTGAGAATATTATTGAGAATACCCAGGTGTTAGAACCAGATCAACAAAGTGAGGCCCATCTTTAGAGAAAGTGTTACGTGTGTGACGTTTACAATAGTTGTACCGATGTGCACAAGAAAAAGTTGTATGGGCACCTTGATAAGTTGGTTTTATATACCGTCCAAAATAGAAGGGGGAATAGTATATAAAGTTGAAGAATATGTTGTGGGGCAGTTATAAGTGAGTTTGAAATTGTTTAATGGATTGAACATCATAGGAGGCACACGACAACCCAATGGTGTAGGTCCAACAAGAGTTAATACACCTAAGATAAGCGAGAAGACTAACGAGAATAGTCAGGAGTTAGTGTAATTTCCTTTTTGAGGGAAATTTAATGTCCTGTTATATATGAATGGATGCTCAGAGTGTCAGTTAGAGTGTCGGATTTTCGAGACGTTAGAGCGACGACTATAGGCTCATTTTCTCTATATGTGGTAATAGAAGAACTAGGTGCGATGTGACGTGAGAGTCACCCTTATGACCGAAGTAGTGTCATAGCATATAGAGATATAGATGGTTAAGCTAGTACAGTATAGTATAAACCTTGAGATAGGTGGGTACCGAATACGTGTATGGCTGAGTGCCATTGGGTTAGTACCGTTCAACCTTTGTGTACTAGGATGTGGTGTGATTAGCGATCCTAGGTTGGTAGAACCGGTCGTATCCAAATTTTGGGGACGAAATTTCAATTGTAAGGGGGGGGGGGGGAAATGTAATACCCTGCATTTTTATGGATATTTAAATTATATAAATGGGTGTAATTTTGAGATTTGAGGAATTTCTCTGAAAAACATTTTTTGAAGTTTATGAGTGTTAGATGTTTACTGATGTGTTTCACATTTACTTTTGGGATCAAGTAAATGAGTTGGATCATTTTATTACATGTCGCAGTTGGGTAAAGCGATAAAGGATAATATTTTAATTGGAAAATCCGTATCGAGATGTGTTGGGTTTAATTAGTGAATTGCAGTTAAGTCACTTGGATGGAGATTTCGAGTGTATGGTTGGTTTTGGAATGGAAGAGTTAGTCAGAATAGAGTATTCTTGAGTAGTGTTTAGATTCCGAGGACTTTTGGACTAATAGGGTCTCACAATTGAGTAAACGAGTCATTTTTAGGTTTGTAAAGGATAAACCCTTATTTCTCTCTATATAAGGCAAAAGAGAGTGGGAGAAATAAAGAAAAGAGATAAATAAAAGAAAGATAAGAAAGAAAGGAAGAGAAGAAGTAGAAAAAATGGGATTTCGGCCAAACTCTGCGGGATCCGACTCGAGGTCATCGAATATTATCCACGAAGCAATTGTTTACTTGATTTATTTAATTAACTGTACATATCTCATATTATAGTTGGTAAACTATATAATTTTGGGTTACAACCCTTAAAATAAATTTGGGGAAATTTGAGTTTAAGTTTACAATTTGATGTATTGTAAACTCTTACTGATTTCTAGTGGTAAACCCATGATAATGGAGTGTAGAATTGATTAGAAAAGGGAGAAATGATAAAAACTATGGCTTGAATGGTCTTAGGGTTTAAATATAAGAAAACTGGTTTAATCCCCCAAATAATTGAGGTGTTAGTTATAAATCAATATTTAAGTGATTGTAGTGTTGTTGGTTGAGATTAGAAACCATAAGAATGGATGTTGTGTTGATAATTGGTGTTTTGGAGATTTAGGTTTTGTAAGAAATGGACAGTTGGCCGACCTATCTGGTGTGACCGATCGACTGCGCCCCTATTGCCGGTCGACCGGGTCAAGGGAAAAAGGCTACTACTTGTCTTGCTAGGCAATTTCCCATACCGCGGTTGACCGGGGGTCAGGGACCGGTTGATCGGTACTCTGTTTTCTACCCAAGAATTTGGAGTTTTCTATTCCTTCTTCTCTTTGGGCTTAAAACTTAGGGGCCTTCTAAATTAGTGGATTATAGAGGGTTATGACCTAAAGGACTTGATGAGCTGCATATAATCCTTGGATTAGTTAAGAGTACAATCCGTGGTGCGAACCTAATGAATGTTTAGGATGAGAGACATTAGAGAAAATTATTCTGCAAGTGTATGTAAGCATATTTATACGGTTAGGATAACTATGTCGATTGTGTTTGAGTAAATCCTACGAGGAGACCATGATGGAATTTGGGGTATAGGCTAAAGATGACTGAGCGGTTATTGGATACGTCTATTGACGACAATTGTCAAAGGGAATGTGATACTTATGGGACTAAAATAAGTTGAGAGTATACTTATTTAATTAGTATGATTTGTATATTTGGAGAGTATATAAATCCTTAAAAGTGATTAAGGTGCGAGTTATATTTAAGTAAGAGAATACTTATGGGATGAGTATTTTAAGTGTGTGAATATTTAATACTATTAGGAATGGGAACATTCGGGATTGTTGGCTATCACTATAAGAGTTGGCAATTATAGCCATATATATATTTCAGAATTGATGCATATTATATATACGATGTGATTATAGTATATATAATATAATTGATACGAATAAATATATTTATGTGTGATTGTTATATTTATATCTTAGAGGCTGGTTCCACGGGCTTTCCTTTGGCGTAGGGTTGGAACAGCCAGATTATATATTTTCTCTAGTGCGATCCGGGGAGGTTGCGCAATGTGGGTGAATTCCCTGGCTTGATGAGCAGGGAGATTATATCCCCAGTCATCTCGTCCCACGTACGAGTGCGATGTGTGTACTCCACTTCCAGAGGGAATAGGACCGCCTCCATCGTTGTGTATTTTTTCCATGACCATGAGTGAGTCTGGCTTGGTACCGTGGTTGAGTGAGTAAACTCGAGTTCGAATATGCACTATGAGACTGCATCCTCGAGTTATAGCTCGGTGGGGTGGTTATTATACTTGTTGTGTATTGTATATTTCCTGTATATGAGGACTAGATATCATATATCTTTAACTAGTGTAAAGAGTAAAATGAATAAGGATTTATTCTCATTCCCGGATATTTTAGTCGGACTTAAATTGTGATTTGTATATTAAAGTGAGAATTATATGTATGTATGTATGTATATATATATATATATATATATATATGAGTTTATATATATTTTATGTGTTGAGGGCCTAATGGATCTCGACGATCAACATTGTCAGGTAGTAGTGTATCGGGGGGGGGGGTTCCTTGTTTGGATTTCGCTTCGCGAGACACCCCGTGCACGAACGTAGCGCAGTGTTGGGAATGGGGAGAAGTTTAGACCTTAATACTTGGGTTTATAATGATTGTCAGAGATCGGGTGAAACGAATTAGTTAGGCAGGGTAGATTAACTAGGTTATTTAAAAGGTATGCGATAGGTGTGCACTATTAGAAGAAGGGTGAGGGGTATCTCATGGGAGTTTGGTACCAATTTAAATATGGGATAAATCATATTTGAAAAATATAGCATTTATGCACTTGCTAAAATATTTTCACAACTCGGGCTCTGACCCGTTTCTCTATTTTCCTCTCTTGTAATATATATATATATATATATATATATATATATATATATATATATATTAGGTGTCCAGACACAAGGACGCTTGGATGAAGATTCTTTCAAATCAGAAGTTCACTGCAGTAGTTGGGGATGCATGCAGGTTTACTATAGACACTTATATCCTTGTAATCTAGATAGGAGGTACTGTAGAAACATTCAGGTCGATAGCCCAACTGTATTTATTTATTCTTTATTGCCTTTTAGTACGACATTCGATTTGATTGTATTATGTTAAACCGAGTGTTCAGTTATTTTTTTTTCATTTCAGCTGTTGCTTATAAACTGTGTGAACATTTTATTGGAATGGTTTGATTAAAAAGATTAGTTAAATAAAATCTTGACGCCAGCCTAATAGGTTATTCGTAATTAAATTGGTTTTCGACAGTGATGCTGAGAATGAACCATATGAGACTCCTGTTTTAATTTGGTATGGGATTGATCACCCGGTATTTTATTAGGCAGGGTGTCACAACTAGACAGGGATGGTTTGCAATGTTTGACACTATGGAGGGAGCGTAGAAGTTTTCTCTAGACTGGTCCGGGCTTATCGTTCCATGGAGCGCCTTCGGTATACCATCTAGGCAGGGGAAGTTTTGGGTCCTTAAGATGATGATGCAGTTGGATCTTCTGGTAGATGCAGGTATGGTCTTTTATGAAGCCGGTGATTATTTGTGAAGCTTTCATAATGGTTATGTATTTGGTTATTTTTGGTTTTTGGAAATAATCTGGGAGGGTTTGGTCAGTTTGTTTTCGAAGTAGTTTGGTTTGATTTGTTTTTAGGATAGTTTGGTTGGCGGGGGTAGTTATTTGACTCCCTACACTTTTATTTCGTGTAATTGTACCGAATTTTCCCATAATTGAATAAAAAAGGATTTTAATTCTATTATTGTGCCTCTTGATTGAGTTATAAATAATAATCGCTATGGAATACATAGTCCTCTTGTTCATGTAAATTATTAAATGAACTTTCGTTCTCGGAGGTAAGAAGAGAATAGAATTTTGTGAAAAAAAAGCGGATCGTGCCCATGTAAAGCGCATGAGATGTCTATGTACCTCTGGGTGTTTTGAAAAAATTTCTGAGTCTCATTTTTGAAAGCAAAAACGTTTTTTAGTGGATCAGGCCCCACGTAGTTTTGAGTAGGAGGGAATGAAGAATATTTTTTTTGTAAAAGGGGATGGGAGGAGTCATAGAACGCTGAGATTTTAAACTAGGGATATAATTTCTTGAGACGGTCCAGGTTGACTAGATGGGCCATCTCATCTCTGTCAAAGTCAGTGAGCATAGAGGCACCGCCAAACATGATCTTTTTCACGATATAGGAGCCACTCCAGTTTGGCTTCAATTTCCCTCTAGGGTCCTAGACGGGTTCTTATGATTTCTTTGAGTGATAAATCCCCTTCTAGGATACCACGATCCTTGACTCTCCTATTGAATGATCGCTCTATCCGATGATGGTACCATTGTATATAATATAGAGCCTTTAATCTCCTTTCATCTAAGACCGACAACTCGTCAAGATGGCTCTAACACCAGTCTTCTTCATTGACTTTGCTTTCAAGGATGACGCGTAGTGAATGTATTTCTAGTTCAACGAGTAGGACTGCTTCCATGCCATAAACCTGAGACTACGGGTTAGCCCCAGTGGGCGTAAGGATTCGATTGGCCATATCTCGGTATCTATCGGTCATCTTGCTGATGATTGCTCTGAGGTTCTTATTAGCAACTTCAAACTCACCATTAGTTTATGGTCGGTAGGGAGAAGATTTATGTCTTTGAATCCCATAATCATCTACTAATTATGTGACTTTTGTATCGAAATGTAACCCATTATCTGACACTAGCTCATGATGGACCCCATATCGGCAGATGATGTTCTTCTGAATGAACTTGGCTACCTTTCTAGCATTCGATACTACGTATGACTCAACTTCAACCAATTTAGTGAAGTAATCAAGGGCAACCAGGATGAACTCGTGCCAATTGGAGGCTTTGGCTGTGATTTTACCTATGATACTGATGCCCTATGTGGAGAACGGTCAGGGAGAGGTCATATTGCACAATTCTCACGGAGGCATGTGTAGGAGATTGGAAAAATATTAGCATTTACGGCATCTTCGGACATATGCATGCAATCCTAAACCATGGTAGTTCAATAGTAACCTTATCGTATAATGTTCTTGGCGAGCATACGGACGTTCAAGTGGGGTCCTCATTCCCCATTATGAATTAAGTGCATCATTTTTTCAATATCAGCCCCTGCGATGCAGTGTAAGTGGGTTCCATCGAAGTTTCTCTTAAATAGTGCTTTATCACAGACAATGTACCGGGAAACTAGTTTATGAAGAGTTTCTTGGTCTTTCTTGTTAGCATCTTTAGGGTACCTACCATGTTTGAGGAGGCGCCAAATGTTAGAGTATCAACATCCGACCATATCACAGCCTTCTTCTATGACAAGCTTGATATGGTAGTAGTGGGTCAGTTTGGCTCACTTTTAGACTAGGAAGGGGCCCATCATTATTCTCTAGGGCACGTCGACCATGGAGGAAAGAGTAGCAAGGGCATAGGCTAAGTTGTTCCTTACTAAGGGGAAGTAGTGGAAGGTGATGTCTCAAAACTGGGAGGCCAGCTCTTCTTGGTAGCCGTGGAAGGTTAGGAGCATTTTATTTTTTACTTTCCATCTTCTAAGGACCTGTACGATGATAAGGGAAGAATATTTGTAAACTTCCATGCATTAAATTCCTTTCTTAAGAGTGACTTTGAGGCCTATGATGCATGTCTCATATTCGGTCATGTTGTTAGTGCAGGGAAAATCTAACTTGATGGCAATATGAGTATTATAGTCATCAGGGGAAATCAAGAGTATCCCATTACCATATCCTTTTTTATTAGCAGTGTCGTCAAAGAACATTTTCCATCGGAGGTCTTCAATAAAAGGTGAAAATGATGTCTTCATCCAAGAATTTGAAGATCATCGGCTTCTTTCATAGTGTAGTCAGCAAGGTAGTCAGAGATAGCTCTTCCTTTCATGGCTTTCAACGTGACATACATAATATCAAACTCGTCTAGCAGCATTAACTACTAGGACATTCGGCTATACATGGCATGTTTCTCAAGTAGGTATTTGATGAAATCCATTTGGGATACAAGTCTAATGGGAAAATAGAGCATATAGTACCGTAGTTTCTAAGTGACTTTGATAAGGGTGATAGATGCTTTCTCCAAGGCAATGTAGTTGACTTCATACCCGATCAACTTGTGACTGACATAGTAGATAGCCCTCTCTTTATGAGATTCTTCACAGTATTGGGCTAGAAAAGCCACAACTGTAGTTTTTGTTATGGTCAAGTATAGGAGTAGGGGGAGACCAGTCTATGGCGCCATGTGTATTTGAGGTCGGGTTAGATATTGCTTAATTCAATCAAAGACCTCCTGACAAGCCTCATTCCAGACTTTGGTTGAATCCTTTCAGAGGATTTTAAAGATGGGTTCACAAATATAAGTCAACTTACTGATGAAATGGATGATATACTATAATTTTCTCAAGAATCCCCAGACTTCATTATCCATTTGGGGTGGTAGAATTTCGAGTATGGATTTTAATTTGGCAGGATCTTCTTCAATTTCGTTCTCACCGACCATGAATCCCAAAGGTTTTCCTTTGTAAACCCCCAAAACACATTTTTGTGGGTTAAGCTAAAATATGGTATCTCTATGGGAACATGACCTTCACGATTCTTAGACTTGATAATCATATCATCCATGTAGACCTCGACCTCTTTTTGTATCAAATCATACAAGATGTTGTGGCAGCCCTTTAGTAGGTAGCCCTTGCATTTTTTAAGATAGAATGGCATAACTATGTAATAGATGGTTCCTCAACGGGTGATGAATGCATTTTTTTCTTCTTGATGATCAGGGTGAATCTTTATCTGATTGTATCTGACAAACCCATCAACGAAAGACTTGAGATCGTGGCTGGCCACGTTGTGTATATTCATGTCGATATTAGACAGCGAGTAATCATCTTTCAGAGAGGTCTTGTTCAAATCTCAGTAATCTACACACATGAAGACTTTTCACCTGATTTTGGCACGATTACAATGTTGGGTAGCTCCGTGGGATATTAAATTACCCGAATGAAGCCTACATACAACTGTTTGATCACCTCTTATTTAACCTTGAGTGACCATTTGGTATGAAGTTTTTATAGTTTCTGTCTGATTGGTTTGCATTCCGGGAGAGTTAGAATCTCGTGTAGGTCTATATCGAGATCGATGTCAGGAATGTCATTGTAGGAACATATAAAGATGTTCAAAAATTCCTTCAGTAGTTTTTCGAGTTGTGCACGCTCATGCTCATCAAGGGTGGACCATATCCAAAGTTTTGCATAGTTGGATATTCAAATCGATATTGATAATAATAGTTTCATCCTGATTAATTTGAATGTGACTATGTTGATTGTTATTAACCTTATTAAAAGATTAGTTAAGAAAAATTCATTTGCAAAATCATCATCATCAAGAGTTTTATTAGAATCAAGATAATTAATGTAAGGCACAATAAGATACTCAAAATCTTTGTTTATTTCATTCTTGGGAAAAGCAACATTGAGAACCTTATCAAAGGAGGTATCGATTACATTGTTATCAAAATAAAGAGGAACAATAAAAGAATAAGAAATAGGATAAACATTTGGTTTAGGTTGTATCTCAATAAGTGGAACTGGTACAACATTCCAGTTAAGGAGGGGTGCATCAGTAGTCTTGATTAGGATGGATGGACCCGATAATGTAACACTTGAGTGGATCATGAAAAGTGTCATCCCCAGTGTTTGCAGATTGCATGAATCCTCGGAGTGACTTCCTTCAGAATACTTGGTAACAGCAATAGCTTTCTCCATGAGTGGTTGTATATGATGCTGGTAACTTTCGGCCCATGAGTAACTGTCTTGGAAGAAAATCTCCATCATTTTTTTCATCTTCTTTTCCACATAATCATATCATGATCCGAGAAAGTCACAAAAAGGAAAATCATCACTCTCTTTGAGGAATATCCCGTTCAAGGAATCTCCAAAAACAGTCTTAGAAGTTTCTAACCTTATCTTCAACCGAGGCTGGCAGAGCATTTTGGGTTCCTCTAATGATGGTTAATAACCCAAGACACATAGAGGAAAGTTATTCTTCAGTATTATGCATTCTATTATTCCCTATTATCTTTGTCCTAGCCCTAGTCCGGGCATGAAGTGCATATTTTTGAACATGTGTATCATATTGACATTACCGTGAGGTCTGTGCTTTAGGAAGAATCTATCTTTGAAATCATCTCCTGTTGGGAATAGAAGTTGGTCGACTCGAAAGACAAAAAGATACATATCATTCGCCCCATATTGTATCTCTAATAATGGGTTACTGGTGCTTTCATTCTCGGTACTATCCTTCTTGCCCAAGATGGTGATGACCTGCCCCTTGGTGAAGAACTTCAGTTTCTGAAGGAGAGAGGATGATACCCCCTAGATGTTGTAAAGCCATAATCAATAGAGCAAAAGGTTTAAACAAACTAGTACGTCGACCGCTTGGAACTCAGTAAAAGGATTTATAAGGAAAACCCCTATTGTAAGATTTATGGATCCCATCACCTCTTGACGAGTGTTATCATAATCACGCACCATGATGGAAGTTGGAGCAAGTTTGCTTACTTTCAAACCTAAGCAGTTGAAGGTTCTTAACGGGAAAACATTTAATGTTGATCCATTATTGATGAGTGTGAGCAGGACTGTCTTCCCAAGTACCTCAATGGAGATGTTAAGGTCATAGTTATGATTGGGACCAAACTTTTAGATTTCTTCTTCAGAGAAAGAGATGATTCTAGTAAAGGTTAAGGAACCGATCAGGTTCACGACCTCTTCTGGAGTGGTGCAAGGACATAATGTGGGCCTGGTAAGTAATTTTATCAAGGAATTTTAGTATAGTTGGGAAGACATAAAAATTCCTCATAAGGTGATAGTAGCCTGAGTTTTCTTCAACTGGCTGAGGATTTTCATATCCTCGATGATTATTTTTGGCATGGAGAGTTTCTTGACAACACCCTTTCCTTTATTAATCGTTGCTGATGGAGGATTCGAGGTTTAGTAGTGCCTCCCAGATCTTAACATATGGTTCACAGAAGATGGGAAGAACAGAAACCCCGTTTCTTTATCTCGAGTTGTTTGGCCACTTTGCTGATCTCTCCTAGCATACCTTCAAACGATATCATCCAATAAATAATTATCATTGGGCTAACCGCTTCCTGTTTTAGATTTTCATCTGAACTATCAAATTCTTCCCCCCATCTGGTGGCAACAATTTCATCCTTCCACGAGAAGATAATGCATTCCACAACCTCAATGAATTTTTCATATAGATCCTCCAACTCAATAGGGAGACGCATAAGTGAAGGGACCAACCTCCCTTATAGCTTCAAGCCATCGAGTAACTTGGATATACTGTAAGTCTCATTAGTCTGTTAGATCAAGCTTGACATAATCAGAACTGCATCGTCCAACCTTACTTCGTCAATAGGTACCACATAATTTTCTAACTCATGAACCCACTTTCGGGATTCTATAAATAGTTTGCTATACTTATGGCAGTCATTAGTCATTTCTGAGGACAATTTCAGCCCGAACTCTAAGAGATGGTTTAGTACTACTAGTAATTTCATATCCTTCCTTTCGGACCGAATACGAGCGAAAATGCATGATCTTGTACAAAGAAACAAGCCCTGATCGTCAAAATAGGTAGGACATTGCAGAAAATATAGGCAAACTTTAAGAGGCTTGGGTGAATATACAAGTATAATGGGTGATTTATTGGGTATAATCTGGGTGGATGGGTCGAAATCTAGGTCACTTTCTTGGAAGATAGAATTTTCATGATTTTGAAGTGGATTGTGAGTAGTGTTTGCTTTAGGATTGGCTAGTGGAACTGTGACACCTCGGTCAATCAGATTATAAATTACATTCCAAATATGGAAGCACTGATCAGTGGTATGGTCGATATTTTAAAGGAAATCACAATGGGTGTTGGGTTTGAAATTTTTGGGAAGTGGGTTTGGTAAGTGGCAGTTTTCTAACTCTCTCTCTATCCCTTCCTAGGGTTTGATGATGGCGTAGCCTTCCACCCCCACGCTGGAGGTGGATAAGATTCCTCCAGACCCTCCCTTTAACCAACTATCAATCTAAAACTTCTTTTTCAAAAAATCCTTTGCTGAGGTGGTTGGTAAAGTTTCCCATGTAAACCCTACGTTGCTTGAGATTAGCCTTTTCAAAGGTGAACCTGCACTCATCTTGGATAACTCTTATCTTGAGAAGGTTTTTTGCACCTTTTAAATATTCACTCGTGGGTAAATTTACTCATGGTAGAGCTGCTAATGAAGAGATAAGGAAAATGTTTACATCAATGGGACTCAAAGCTTCTTTCAACATTGGTCTAATAGATAAAAAAACATGTATTGATTAGGATTTTTCATGAAGAAGATTTTCATAGAATTTGGCTACGATCTACTTGGTATATTCACAAATTTCCAATGAGGGTTTTAAATGGACTAATGAATTCCATCCACATGTTGAATCTTCCATTACTCCTATTTAGGTAAGTCGTCCATTGCTTCCTATTCATCTGTACAATAAAGAGAGCATGTTCTCTATATGTTCAATAGTAGGTCAACCATTAAAAATAGATTCTGTAACATCATATTTGGGTAGACCTAGTTTGGCTCGTGTATGAATAGAAGTGGATTTAAAGAAACCTCTTTCTAAAAGGACTTGGGTTGCAAACAAGGATACCGATAAATGTTTTTTGGCAATACTTTGAATTTGAGGAGATTCCTAAATATTGTGGTATGTGTGAAAGAAGAGGTCATGAAGAAAGGTAATGTTTATTCAAAGAGGAAGGTTACAAGAAGGAGAAGCATAGTACTGTAATCAAGACTAATCAAAAGAAGGAGGCAATTATAAAAGAAGCAACAAAGGAATGGGTCTTAAAAAAATTCCAAAAGGAGGTGCCCCTACAGAATTCAAGTCTGCCTATTGAGAAAACCAATGTAGTGACGATGAATGAAGAAGAGAGGAAAAAGTTAAAAAACCAATATTTAATCAAAGAGAAGAATCAAGCCAAGATCACAAGATTTTTCAAGTCTCAAGTGTTAATAAATTCTCAGGAAGTTCCGGAGGTAGAGTCTCTCATAATACAATTGCAAGATACTGAAGAGGATCAAAGTGATAAAGTTAATCAAGAATAAGGATACGTAAGCCCAATCATTTATAAATTTAAAAGAAAATAGTTAGAAACTTTGGATACAACAGATAGAAGTGAAGGGATGTCATATAGATTTAAAAATAGTGTAGATGGCAGAATTAAGGGTAATAGAGAGGGTTTAAATCAGCTGAATAAAGTTGTTTATCCTATCCTCAAAGGGGGGACCCTAAAGGTAAAAAATATTCTCAAGAATACATTTCAATAAAATAACATTCTAAATACTAGACAGTTGAGGTCTTGTACAAAAATTCCTCCTTCTCAAAGGTCTCAATGATTAGCTCAATTATTTGGAACATCAGAGGAATTTCGAAGAAAGGAGCAGTTAGAAGGTTGAAAAGATTGGTCAGAATTCACCATTTATCCATTTTGGTAATTTTGGAACCAAAATAAGAGGTGGATAAATTGGAGTCCTTTAAAATAAAATTGGGCTTTGGCTTGGATTTTTCTAAATTTAATAGAAAAATATGGTGTTTTTTCCAACAAGGGATTCAATGTAATTTTATTTCTTCAATGGATCAGTGTTTGAACTTAGCTTTCAAAGTAGAGGATAAATGTATTCTTTCATCTTTTGTTTATGCAAAAAAGACTGAAGTTGAGAGAAGATATTTGTGGCATTTTCTATCTAAAGCAGGGACAAAGGAGCCTTGGTTGATATGAGGCAATTTTAATGTAGTTGCTTGTAACAATGAAAAGGCTGGAGGTAATGAGATTGACTTAAGCTCTTCTTATGAGTGTTTAGAAGCTATAAAAATATTGATATGATGGATCTTGGATTTCTTGGTTCTAATTTCACTTGGTTTAATAAGAGAGAGGGAGAAGCTAGAATTTGGAGCAGGCTAGATATGATCTTTGGGAATGAAGCTACTGCTTCATTGGGTATCTTGAAAGGGAATCACTTAAATAGAAGTTTCTCAGACCATTGTCCTTTTCTTATGTCGATTCAAAATCCATAGATGAGTTAGCTCAAGCCTTTTGAATTTCTTCATTTCTGGTGTGACAATCCTTACTTCCTCAAATAGTGTCAGATAAATGGAATTCGGTTGCTCATGAGAATAAGTTATTAGATATCTCCCATAAGCTCAAAAACTTTAGAAAAGTACTAGCTAGTTGGAGTAGGCAAACTTATGGGGATATTTTTCAAGAAGATAAAAAAACTCGAAGATGATCTATTAATTCAATAAATGAACTTTGACAGAGATCCCTCTGAAGAGAATAGAGAAAAGTTGTCCTTTTCCCAAGCTAATTGCAATCATAAATTGTCTATTGAAGATAACTTTTAGAGGCAGAAAGCTCATGAAAAAAGGATGAAAGATGGAGATAAAAACTCATCTTACTTTCATAAATTTGTCAAGGCTAAGAGAAAGCGATTGTTTATATCTGAGATTTTAGATACTCGTGGGAATCTTAAAAAAGGTGATCTAGAAGTTCAAGAGGCTGCTGTGGAATTCTTTAAAAACATTTTCACTCCAAAAGATGGAGAGTAAACTCAACAAGATGATGTTTTCTTACAAGTGATTAATCAATCCATTTCTTCTGAAGATAACTTGAGACTGTCTTGTACTCCTAAAATGGAGGAAATTAAAGAAGTTATATAGCAGATGGATAGTTCGAGTTGTGCTGGCCTTAATGGTTTTGATGGATTCTTCTTTAAATAGTGTTGGGAGGTTGTGCAGTTAGAAGTAGTTCAAGCTGTCCAAGGTTTTTTTTCTTGGGATGAATATGCCCAAAGGTATCTCTTCTTCTTTAGTAACTTTGATTCCCAAAATAGATTTTCCTAAAAACTTTTATGAATTTAGGCCTATAAGTTTGGTAAACTTTATTAGCAAAATCATCTCCAAGATCTTGGCTAATAGATTAGGAAAGGTTCTTCCTAAAATTATTTCCCCTAACCAAAGTGGTTTAATTAAGGGGAGATATATACTAGAGAATGCGATGTTGTATCAAGAAATGGTGTCTTTGATAAATCAGAAGAATTATGGAGGTAATGTGGTCTTTAAACTGGATCTGGATAAAGCCTATGATAGGGTTTCTTAGCCTTTTTTTATTCATGTCCTTAGAGGATTTGGTTTCTAACAACATTTGATTGAGTTGATATGGAGGAACATCTCGAACTGTTGGTTATCAGTGGTGATCAATGGTTAAGATAAAGGGTTTTTCAAATCCTATAGAGGTTTGAGGCAACGGGATCCCTTATCCCTAAATCTTTTTATTCTAATGGCTGAAGCTTTCTCAAGAAACCTAAATAAAGTGCTTTCGAAGATGGATGGTTCCAAATTTCCCTTGGGATGTCCAAGAATTAATCATCTTGCTTATGCAGATGATATAATTCTATTCTCTTCAGGATCCAAAAGGGACATAAAGGTGATAATGGAAGTTCTTAAGGAGTATGAAAGAGCTGGAGGTCAGAAGATTAACAAGCAAAAGTGTCAGCTTTTCATATCCAACCAAATGTCAGCTAGCTCAGCTGATGCTATCAGAGCTTTAACTAACATTAATATTAAAAAATTTCCTATTATCTATGTGGGTTGTCCTCTTTTTGCAGGTAGAAAGAAAAATTCATATTTTGAGCACTTGATTCTAGAGATTAGAGTTCAGCTTGGTAGTTGGAAGTCCAGATCCTTATCTATGGGGGAAAGCGTATCTTAATTAAGCATGTCTTAAGTTCTATACCTACTCATACAATTACAGTTATGCCTCCAACAAAGTTTATTTTGAACTATATTGAAAACCTGTTTGCAAGATTCTTTTGTGGTTCCAAAGATGAAAGCAGAAAGTGCCATTGGTGCAAGTGGGACAAGATTACAAAACCTATTCTAGAGGGATGTTTGGGTATTCATAAAATGGAGGACATCAGTAAAGCCTTGGCAGTTAAACAATGGTGGAAGCTCAGAAGTGTAGATTGTTTTTGGCCTTCATTCATTAAAGTTAAATATTGTAAGAAAATCCATCCCATTGAATCCAAGATCAGAAAAAAAATCCAAAGCTTGGAGCAAAATATGTCAAATCATAATTGAAGCAGAGGAATATATCAGCATGAGGTCAGGTGAAGGCAAGATAATTTTTTTAAAGATAAATGGATGGATATTGGTCCTATTTGTGACTTGATAATCAGGTATGGTTAAATATTTTTAGAATCCAGATGGAAGTTGGGACACTTATAAGATGCATCAAGTTATTCCGGATTATATATTGCAGTAGGTGGTTAAATCTGAGAGATGGTACAATAAGAAAGATGAGATAGTGTGGACAACCTCCACATCAGGTGAGTTTTCATACCAATCTGCTTGGGAAATAAGTAGATCTATCGAACCTAATTGCAGGTCTGCAGATTTTTTATGGGATGGTAGAATTCCTTAAAAAATTTCCATTTTCAATTGGAGACTTCTAAGAGGATTAATTCCTGCAGATGACATATTAAAGAAACTTGGTTTCTTCATCCCTTCAAAATGTCTGTGCTGTAAGGTTAGTATCGAAGAAAATTTAGAACATGTGTTTTCTTCAGGTGATATAGCTAAGAAGGTTTGGGATCACTTTAATAGTTTGTTTGGGGTTCTTTCAAATGTTGGGTATATTAGAAAAATAATGATCTCTTGGTGGTTAGCTCCTACAAACACCTCTCAAACAAGTTTCAAAATCATTCCTAACTTCATTTGCTGGAAAATTTGGTTAAGTAGGAATAAAGCTAAATTTGAAAACATAAAAATGTCACATGAGAGAATTATCAAACAAGTTCACTCTAATTTCAATTTAGCTTTTACTCGTTCTTTAACTAAAAGTTCTAGGCCTATGCTAGTTCAGTCGATGGTTCCTCCTAAAGGTTATTTGAAACTCAATACTGATGGTAGCTCTTTAGGTAATCCAGGTTCAAGTGGTGGTGGTGTAATTCTCATAAATAATAAAGGCCAGTTGATTTGGTATTTTTATTCTCATTTTGGGGAAATGCATAGCTTGGAAGCAGAAGCTAGAGCTCTATTATCTGGAGTTACCTATTTGTAAGATTTTAGAGGGTATCAAGTGGTAGTGGAGTCGGAGTCAAAGGTTATCATAGAAGTTATTAATAACAAATACAAGTGCCCTTGGAGAATCAAATGGATTATTGATAAAAAAAATTCAATATCTTCTTATCTTAATTGCTCATTCTGTCATGTTCTCAGGGAATCCAACAAGGCTACAGATTATCTGTCAAAGAGAAGGAGTGCTCATAATAGTTCTTTTTTCTCTTATTAGATAAAAGCTCTACCTAAGGAGTTTTATTCTATCCTCAAGATGGATAGATTAAATATTCCTTCATTCAGTTTTAATTCAGCTTTGGTTTGTAAGGGCTCTGAGATAAAGAGCCTTATTTATTTTCTGCTGATTGGTTGTAAGCCCTTGAGATTTCATGTTGTATATAAATAAATAGTTTTTCTAAAAAAAATGTCTTAGTAAACTTTGGAGAGGGGAGCATGAAGCTCAATGTATTCTTTTAAGACTGGGTTGACACGGCGTGTTGGAGCCCAAGAGGTAATAGGTTATGAGATGTTATTGATGGTCGAGACTGTAGCAGGCTTCTTATATTTTCTTGGATTAAACTTTTCGGATATTTTCTTTGGCTCAACTTCTGACTTGCTAAGACTTTCTTCAATATCCACTCCTACTTCCCACACGGCTCAAAAATGTGGGTAATACTGTCCTCATATCATCACTTGGACATAGGGTAAGAAGTTTTTCTTTACGATACTAACTTGCTCCTCTTCAGAAGGCCGATTGTTCATAGTGATCGCTTTCTCCCTCCACCTTGCTATGAAATTATTATCAATTTCTTTGGGATTCTGCATAAGAAGTTATAAATCACGGAGTATAACCTCCAATTCCTTGTTGTATTTATAGTATGATATGAATTTATGGAAAACATCATCCTAACTATAGATTTTGGATTCATCGAGGGATAGGAACCAATGAAGAGCATTGTCCTTCAAAGTCTGTTGAAATATTTATACCATTATTTCCTCGGAGGCACCCAAGAGAGTCATGGATTGGTTTTTGTAGAGGGTGCTTGAAGGTTCGAGATTAAGCAACCGAAGCAGCTCAAGCGTGGCAACTCATGCGCGGCAACTCAGCGAGGCAGCTTGGCACGACAACTCATACTTTAGCTGGTTGTATTAGCCATATTGTATTTCTATTTTATATTGACTGTAAGCTATAACGGTTGTAATGTTGTAACGAGATTAATAATGAGTTTGTGTGAGGTTAAACGGTACTCGCGAGAGACCAGGTTTGGCAGGGCCTCTGAGAGCTTTCATGCTCTATCAAATGACCTCCCCGCGGGAACTTTAGAGGGATTTGGTTTGAAGGATTGAGAAGTAAGGCACCGTTGGGGGTTGTCCTGGCCATCTTAGATATACCTGAAAAAACACCGAAGGACCCTGATTGAGGAACCTTAGACAGAGCAGCTTAGAGTTCCATCAGGCGTTGAGTTATGAACCAAACAACCCTCTACTTAATGTTAAATCTACTGTAGGTGATGTCACTAGCCAGATAAATAATGTCAGACCTGCACTTGAGTAAACCACCGTGGTATTTGGGGCTATCAGGAAGTTGGTGATCCACCTCTGCGATAACACCCCCTGACACACAGTGGTTAGGCAAAAGGCATGTCTTGGCATTTAATGTTTATGACGTGGAGACAACTAGTGCATCAGGCATTTAATGTTGTGACATAAAGCATGAGGGAAGTCTTTTATAGACTTTAATGACTGAGTTGCCTAGGGGATAGAGTGGGAGGCTATTTAAGGACCCCAACCACCTTTGAGGAAAGGATGGTCTTTTGAGAGTTCTGGAATTATCGCTAGAGAGAATACACATCAGAGGGAGTTATTGCAAACCAGAGGGAGTTATTGCAAACCAGAGGGTTTACTCACTCACCATTGTTATTTATTACGAAGCTTTTAATACTTGACAGAGATTCTTGAGCGTATTTGGTGTGTTTCTACCTACCAACGTGTATCTGGGGTGCTTACTTCTCTCTCCCTCTAGCTAAGTTACTTATAAGTTCCATTACTACTTTCTGAGTTATACACGAGAGACTTGCGAGTTTAAACTGAGCTTATCTTCATTGCATTTGTGTTTGTGTGTCCTATCATTAATTCAAAGCTTTGGCCAATTAGCTTATCATTATCATAATCGAATAGGGGTTAAGCCTCCATCTATAATCTAAAGTACCCTCTTACATTTGGCGACTCCGTTGGGGAGGCATTCTTCTATGTAAGGAGTATGGCACAAGATAATGCTAATCGAATGGTTAACTTTGATGACATCCAGCATAATGAAGAATAAGTTGTGAGAGAACTGGATTCCATAAGGGATGGGTCTCCTCGAGTGGAGATACCTCCGGTTCCGGCGACGTTAGGCATTCCGGGGGTGACACAAGCTTCCACGAGTGCGGGGTTGGGACCCACTCAGGTCACGCTCCTCATGAGCAAGTTTTATGAGTTTTTGTAAACTCCAGTAGCTTCAACTATGCTAGGAGGATTGGAAGCCAATGCCTTCGTAACACCAGAGGTAGCTCCAAAGGTCCCGCCATGTGCAGGCATAACGGGAACAATCCCAGTGGGTGTACCATCTATTGTGAATACAGCATGGGGAACATTGGGAGCATCGGTGGCCCCAACCGTGGCGCCTGCTCCAGCTACAACGGGCGCTCAGCCCCTGGCATCATTGGCTGTTGCCCCAGTAGCATCACCCATAGAGGAAATGAGAAAGGAGATGCAAAAGGAGATGCTGAAGTTCATGCAGGCTTCCTCGTAATCTACTGGAGAGGTAGCTTCGGTTTTTGATGACTTTTGAACACCGTATCCCCAGGAATATAACGACGAGCCCTATCCGAAGGACTATATTCCTCCTATTTTGGAAAAATACACGGGAAAGGGTGGGAACCCGAAGGACCATATTAAGAGCTTTGTTAAACATTTGGGGGCGCATTGTAACAATAAAAGGATTAGGTTGAGGGAGTTTTCTAATTCCTTAACCGATAAAGCATATACCTGGTATTTCCATTTGGCTCCTAACAGCGTTTCTACATGGAAAGAGATGCATGTGTTGTTTGTCCAGAAGTTATTTCTGGCGGAAGATGAGTTTACTTTGATCCAACTGGGTAGGGAGAAGCAACGACCCGGGGAAGAAGTGGTGGCCTATGTTCGAAGGTTCATAGAAAGATCCCTCGACGTGAGGGAGGACGCCAAAGAATCCAAGTTGATGCAGATCTATGTTGAGGGGCTGCTTCCTGAGTACATTTGTCATCTTATTAAAGAGACGCGCGAGGGGACTTTTGCGGCATTCTTAAAAGCAACGAGAAATATCTCTTTGGTGGTGCGACCCAATCCGGTGGTGGTGCCCATGATGTTTAGGCAGCCGATGCAACCCATTGGGGGGAGGTCTCAGCCCCGCGGGTAGGGTACATCGAGGGGGGAGATAGGGGTAAAGCATCGAAGAAATACAATAAAAGGAAGTTCGAAAGGGACAGGGAAGAACCACCACTATTGCCTTGTACGGTAGAAGAAGCTGTCAGCTATTACAATACAATGGTCCAAGGAGGAATGGTCTATGAGGCAAAGGACATTCCCGCTGGGGAGCCTGATGCGGTAACGAAGGCGAATACAAAGTATTTCCAGGTTCATCGGAGGATCCAACATCCAACATAAAGTTACTTCACACTAAGAAGAATCATTGAAAAATACGTGAAGGCAGGGGCGTTGAAAATCCCTCCACAGAATGTGAATAACAACCAACCACCAGCACATGGGGCCAATCTCGTGGTGGCCTACGATGAAGAGACGAAGAGAGTAGAAAGAGAAGAGTATGAAGCAGCTTTGGAAACCTATACCAAGGGAATAGATAACGTGGTTTTGGCCTACGATGAAGTAAGCGCCAAAGACGTGGAGGATGTGTACAGCTCTAAAGGGGAGGAAGCAGACCCGAGCCTAGAATACTCTGCAATTTCAAAATCCCCAAAGTTCACCTGGTTCTTCGACCAGGTGGGGATTCCAAGGGAGAGTAGGTTGGAGATAACCCAGGAAATACTTGATATTGCAAGGAAGGATGTGGTCACTTCACTGAGATGGAAGAGACCCATAACCAGGTTGGTAAGAAGGTTCCTGTCAGAATTGACCTTCAGCGATGCAAATAGGGATGTAAGGTTACCTCATAACAGACCATTGTATGTAACTGCTAGTGTTAACGGAGTCAGTTTTGCGAGGACTCTCATGGATGGAGGAGCTTCTATCAACATCATGCCAATCAACTCCTTCCATGCAGCTAACATTCCAGAAGAAAGATTGGTCCCCATGCCTTTGGTAATCTCAGGGTATGACAACTAGTCTTTCAAATCTGTTGGGTACGTTAATGTTGGGATTGTAATGGGAAATCTGAGTTCCCATATCAAGTTTTATGTGATAGAAAGTGAAAATTCCTATCATCTACTAATAGGAAGGGTGTGGATGCACAACCAAGGGTTAGTTCCTTCTACGTACCACCAATGCACTATGGCGAATATCAAGGGAACAAAAGTGACCATTAGGGAAACGAAAAGGCCCTTCATGGTCGAGGAAGCTCACTTGGTAGACGCAACATTATACACGGAGTTGGAGGAAGATGTTCGGGTGTTAACAAGAAGAATGGAAGGTGCGTGGGTTCCCTCGATCAGAGAAAGGATGGGGCTCGTGAATGAGCAAAGTAAGGAGGTTGCAAGTAGTACGAAGGTAATAGCCGAAGAGCCTCACCAGGTGGTCCCTCGAACCCAAAGCATCTTGAAGCATCTTAGAGACAGGATGAGTCACAAAGTGTGCTGAGCTGGTTCTCAGGAAAAAGGGTGGCCGAGGCTTCTATGGAGAAGAAGAGGAAGGCAGTCGCCGCTACTGGTAGACAATGCAAGAAATTTGTTACCGAAGAAGGAAATGTGGTGTATCGATTGTAATGGTGTGAGCGGGCGATCGAGGAAGATGATAATGAGGTTGGATCGTTATGAATTCTTTCTAGTGGATTGACAAGGGAAATACATGGTGATAGAAAATTCCAGCATACATGAATTTATGAAGGAAGTCGCCGAAGAACCAGATTACATGGCAGATCAACCTAAGCTCCGAGCACAAGAGTTGGAGCAGTTGAACCTGGCAAAAGAAGGAGAAGACCCAAGGCCTATCTTCATCTCGAAGGATCTCAGTAAGGAGAGACAAGAGGCCTTGATCGAGTTAATTCGGGAATTTATAAATGTTTTTGCATGGAAATACACGAAGATGGAAGGGTTGGATGAGGAGGTGAGCTGTCACAAGTTGAATGTAATGCCTTTAGCCATTCTTGTAAAGGCGAGAACAAGAACGTACAAGCTCGAACTAGATCTGAAGATTAAGGAAGAGGTCCAACGCTTACTAATGGCAAGGTTCATCGTACTGATACAGCACCCACTCTGGCTATCTAGCATTTCCCCTGTGGGAAAGAAAGACAAAAACTAAATAAGGATCTGTGTGGACTTTAGAGATTTGAATAGAGCTTGTCCTAAAGAAGAATTCCCTCTGCCCTTCATCGATGGCCTGATAGATGCAATGGCTAGTCATGAGATGTAGAGCTTCATGGATTGGTATGTGGGGTATAATTAGATCAAGATGGACCCCTCGGACGTGGAGAAAACAACATTTAGAACCCCATTGGGTAACTTTATGTACAGGGTATACATCGTTCTCTCTTATTTATGGGGCTGAGGCAATTCTCCTGGTTGAGTTAGAAGTTTCCTCGGCTCGATATGCTTTGTGAAGCAGTATGCTCCCTCAGAATAAACACGTGCAGTTCGAAGCATTGGATGAATATAGGGATATTGCACTGCAACACTTTCAAATATACACGAGGCAGCTCTCCAGGGCATATGATAACGTGGTGAGACCAAGGAAATTTGTGTAGGGAGATATCGTATTAAAGGCAGGAGTTAAAAATATTAGGGGGCTCCCTCTACCTAAGTTTGCAGCGAATTGGGAGGGACCTTTCATCGTAAAGGAGGCTCATGACTCAGGTTATTGCTTAATTTCTAAGATAGAAAAAGACAGGCCATTTAAGATTAACAACAAATGGTTGAAGGTCTATCACGTGTAAGCAATTAAGTTTGGGGTCACCGATGTATCCAACTGTTATGAATATACAAATTCACTTTGTTTATGGAAGTTCTCTTTATTTTAATTCAAGTAGAGATGAAAGAACTACAGAACTTCATATTTCACAATATATGTAAACAATTGCAACATAAAGAAATGGCATGGGAATAATTATCTTTTTTTTCATTCATATACTTTAGGGCATTACAAAAATGGGAAATATCACCCAAGTGTTACATAAGAAGAAAGGAAAAATACATATACAAAAAACTCATTAACCCAAGAGGAACCACAGATCAGGAGAAGAAAAGAAATCTCCAGGGAGACCTGAAGAAGCTGCTTGGAAAGACCGTTGGGCGTTAAAGAGACCTCTAACCTTGTCTGCGCCTGTGTGCGCTCAATTAGGAGTTTCTCTCATTTTAACTTTACCACACACAGAGCTTCTTCGAGGTCCTCCACCTCCTTGTCAATGGCTCTGAGGAGAGGTGCTAGCTCGGCCAACTTAGCTTCCTCGGCACTCTGATCCTCCCGATGTTTTTGTAAGAGCTCCCTCTGGCTGTCCAATCGCTGGCTCTTCAAAGTCTTCAAGTGAATGATGAGCCACTCAAGGCGAAACCCATCACGAACCAACTCCCTTAGATAGCCCAAGAACTGGTTGAGGAGGGGTCTGGTCACGTTCACAGTTAGAGTGCTGGAGATTTTATCAATAACGGTGGCCATGCCTTAAAGCCTATGGATCATAACTGGGATGTTTGAACACATGCAGTCCATCGTGAAGGTCTCAGGATGATAGTTCAAAAGCTGCTCGATGACCAAACGATGGTTGGCAGGCATTTGGGGAGAGCGTTGGAGTACCACTAGGTAAAAAGTGGGAGGAACCAAGTCGGGCAGAGGAAGCTCACACCCAGATTCGCTCTCCGCAGCAGCACCTATCTTGGAACCTTGATCATTATGGCTCGATTCTTCGAAGGAGACAGGCTTATGATGTGGTGAGGCAATGGGCAAATGAACTAGTGGAGAACCCTCCCGAGCAACCTTAAAACAGGTGGGAAGAAAGAATGAGCTCACAAAAAAATCTTAACAAATGTTTGCGTTGTTAAGTTACCGTTATAGGTGAAGTTTGTGAAAATATCTTAACAAGTGTGTGCGTTGGTAAGTCACCGTTATAAGTGGAGCTTATGGAAAAATATTAACAAGTGTTTGCGTTATTATGTCACCGTTATAGGTGGAGCATATTGAAAAATCTTAACAAGTGTTTGCGTTGTTAAGTCACAGTTATGGATGGAGCTTATGGAAAATCTTAACAAGTGTTTGCGTTTTTAAGTCACTATTATTGGTGGAGTTTGTGAAAATATCTTAACAAGTGTTTGGATTGTTAAGTCACCATTATAGGTGGAGCTTATAGGAAAATCTTTACAAGTGTTTGCATTGTTAAGTCACCGTTATAGGTGGAGCTTATGGAAAAATCTTAACAAGTGTTTGCGTTGTTAAATCACCGTTATCGGTGGAGTTTCTGAAAATATCTTAACAAGTGTTTGCATTGTTAAGTCACCGTTATAGTTGGAGCTTATGGAAAAATCTTAACAAGTGTTTGCGTTATCAAGTCATCGTTATAGGTGGAGTTTGTGAAAATATCTTAACAAGTGTTTTCGTTGTTAAGTCACCGTTATAGGTGGAGCTTATGGAAAAATCTTAATAAGTGTTTGCGTTGTTAAGTCACAATTATAGGTGGAGTTTGAGAAGCTGAGAAATAAAGAGAAATTAGAGAAGTACCTCAGCAGCAGGAGCGATATTAGTAGTTACCACGGGAGCCAGGATGCTAGAAATCGTGGGAGGCAGGCTCGTTACCTCAACAGCTTTAGTGGAGCCTTCGACTCCAGAAGCCTCAAAGGGGGGCACACTCCCCTCGATAGCATAGGGAACTATGGCCAACACGGGAGCATCATCAGAAGAAGAGGTTGGACCTTCGAGAGATGCCCCCACGAGAGCAGGTGCTGCAACCTAGGCCTGAGAAGGGATAAGGCCACTCAAGGCAAAACGCGAAGAAAGACTTGGAGAAAGCTGAAAATGTAAAGATAAGTATTAAATAAAAGGAGTAATCGTAAAACGGGATAAGAGATAGAAATACACTTAGCTTACCCCCGTTATGGCACTAAAGAGAGGAACTACAATAATGGCTTGACAATGCAGGAGGAAGGAGAATATTGGCTATCAGCGACGCCACTTCCACCTGAAATAGCCCAACATATTAAAATTGATAAAAAATAGTGGGACACATGAAAAATGCAAGGCTCAGAAATAAATTTACCCGTGGGGCACTCTCTTCGACCACAATAAGGGGTAGAGAGAACTCTCGCTCCGAAGGTAACTCAGAGGAAGCTGGAATAGTTGCCTCGGGCTAGCCAGACATCTCAGCGGCACCTGTGGTGGCGTCCCCATACCGATAGGAGGAGGAACGACACGAATAGGTTAGTATTATTAAAGGAGAACGGGGAAGGGCGGCAGTGGCTAGAGGAGTACTACAACGTCCCCCAACAACATAAGTCACTGGGGGGACTGACCTTCACTTCTTTAACTCCCTGCACCAAAGATATCAGGCAATAAGTAAAGGCGCTATGTCAAGAAAAGAAGAATGAGAAATAAAGAATGCACATATACCTCAGATCCGGAGGGAGAACGAGAGGATATAACCACTGGTGAAGGTGGTGAAGAATCAACGACAGAAGGAGCTGGTAATGAAGATCGCTCAAATGTATGTTTCTTCTAAGGCTTAGTACCCAGCGTCTTCCTTCTTAAGCCCGTGGCACCACCACTTTTAGGCACCTTCGATCTTCTTCTTCTTTTTGCTGATGACTCACTAGGATCAACAACGATTTTAGGGAATGTATCCGAAAGAGGAACAGACACTGCACGCCATTGGAATTTAGCATTTATCCGGGCAACTTCGGCCTCTATCCGCCTCCTCATCCCTTCAGCCTGTTCTAGAGACATAGGAAGGGGAACGGAGAAAATTGGGAATGCCTATAATGGAGTTTTCATTTGACCTTTTGCCTTAGCCTTCTTAGACTTGGACTTCCTGGCTTTCTTGGCAGGTGGCTCAGAATTCCCTTCTCCCATCGCAACTTCGGCCGTTAGGACAGATGGTTTGGGGGTTGCTGCGGCCTTGGGTTTTGGGGTAGCAGTTGGGATCATTGGGCAATGATGGTTAGTTCATGAGGAGAATCATTAATAGTTTTAATTAAGGTAAACTCAACCCCAAGCACGGAGTTCTCCTTTAGACCCAACTTAGAGGAAGAAAAGGAAAGGACTGGGGGATATTGAGGGGGGGACTAGATGTACTCATGAATCATGGCCAACTACTCCAGATGGAACTTCGTAGCAAAGGATGTGGATACATCTCCCTTCCTAGTAGCACCTGAAAGGGTGACACGCCCATTAATGGTGGATGTCACACCAAGAACTGCAGCGGCAATATAAAAGGTGCATGCCTCAATGAAGGTGGCCTTGGTATGGTTGTCCTGGAACACAGGTCGAGGAGCCCCCTGGTCTAACTCGAATTACCAACTACATTTATCAGGGCTGTAAGGCTCAGATGTATATCCCCATTCAGTATAAGAGGGGAGGAACCAAAGGGTGAAAAGAAGCACTACGGCTTGTGAGGGATCTTCTACAACCGGGTTAAATCTGATCCTTGTGTCTGTAGTAGGAAAGAAGTCCCAACTATGGACAAAAGTGGACTCACTATAGGGCCTCATTACGAAGGAGTCTAGGTGGTAAAAAACCTCCATTATTTCCTTTTGGCTTTGCTTCTTCTGGAAACACAGGAGGCGTGGGGGCTTAATACCTTCGCTCACGAGCAAGGAAACTGACTTCGCAATGATAGTAGGAAATTGGGTATATAGGAAGCCAATTAATATGATGGTGTTGGCAAAATTCGCCAAGTTGTAATGGCCCAGTGATCGCTCCATGTCAATATGGGTTCGATCCAATTAGGTGTAGAGGGAACCCAAGGCGATGGCGGCCAGAGGTAGGTTGAATCCTCTGGCCAAACGAATGGAAAAGTTTATTAGGTCCCTCCTAGGCTAATCGTTAGTCTCTCCAGTCAGAAAAAAGCGTGAAAGATTATGAGTATGTAGGCCAGTAGTTCTAGGGAGGTACCTCTACCACGGCCCGTTACATCACTAGCATCCTTCGGCGTCGGAGCTTTAAAAAAATAATTGATAAGGGGGAAAATGTGGATTTGTTTGAGGGACCGGTGTAATTGTGGAAAATCTGATCCAGCTCGACCCGATCAGCAGCCTCTTCGGCGTCCAAAGGCTCATCGTGATAGCTGAACTCGCCCATGGGGTCAAACCCAAGGAGTTCACAGACATCCTCTAACATAAAAGTAAACTCCCCCACGCAGCGTAGAAGGTGTGGGTTATGATGTTCCATCGGGAGACTAGCACTTGAAGTGTCGCATTGTTCTTTAAGAGGGTGAACTCGCCAAACCTGTAGGCTCGATGAAGCCCAACCTTCACAAGAGCAGCAGCGTGAGAGCTTTGCATATGTGTGTGCCAAGCAGTAAAATGGGATGGTGACCCCCCAGGTGCTTTGAAATCGATCTGGGAATAAGGAAAGTCACCACGGTCCAGACGGAAGTGTAGAGTCCCCTCGGGTGGAAGATATCCCCACTTCGACGAATACACTTCTTCATCACCCAAAAGTAATGGATCGAACTTGGATGAGAAATGGCAGGTCTTACACGCCTCAGAAAATTTATCATCTTTTTCTTCAAAGATGGGTGCCCGGCGATAGAACCATAGTTGCTCTTCACGAGCAGCGACCAGGGTGGCGCCGCTAAGGGCGGTGGCAATGCCAGCAGCGGCAGAGGGGGAACCTGGCTGGGTAGTAGCAGCAACCTTGGAAATACTTCAAGAATCCATTAGAAAGTTCTAATCAGTGGTACAGCGAGGGACGGAGGGCAAAGAAAAAGAGAGAGGAGAACAACCGCGAATGGTGGTGCAAAAGTATGAGAGAAGGAGGAGACTGGGTAAAGAAGGGGGAAAAAATGGAGGTTGCACACAGTTCGCACAGAATTTCTCTCTGAAAAGAAAGAGGGCAGCTTGAAGAAGATAAAAAAGATGAAGATATAGAAGGGTTTTGAAATAAAAGAGAGGTTTGAAGGGTTTCAAACTCGACAGTTGGAGTTTCCCACCATCCCACGTGCAAGGGCCGCCTATAATCATTTCAAATGAACATGTGGCACATCGGGAAGGGTCTCAACAACTAAAAAGACAGCGTTATGTCGAATATGAAGTGACGTCTGGGGAATAGAAAGGGTTGCTTTCCTAACCAAGTTTATGTTTTGGCGCCAAATTGGTGTCAGACTTATCCATCAACTCTTAACGGAAAATATGTCTCAACGGTTCAAAAAAGCTACGATGACCCCTCGCCACATGTCCAAATGTTGTTTAAAGGGTGACTTAGTTACATACTTACCAGGAGTCCAAACGAGTATTTGAGAAGGTTAGTAGGCCTTTCGGGAAAATTTCAAATAGTAAAGCTATAACAGTTGAGGCTTAGTACAAGGAAAAAGTGGCGATGTCCTTTCGCCCAAGCCCCAATGATAATGGCTCTTCGGCTTAGGTACATCAGGGAGAATTTTACTTTTTCCAGGAGATTATATCGCTACGGTTCTAATGAAGAGAGGAACCCAGAATTTTTTAACGCAGAGAAGGCTCATCGGATTGAGAAGTTTCGTGTAGATATTTTGTATTCCAATAAATTTCTCCATGAAGGGGAACATGTAGAGGGGGCTTGAAGGTAATCCTGAGATTAGGGGTAATTGCTTAATTGGCAAGTGTTCGAGATTAAGCAACCGAAGCAGCTCAAGCGCGGAAACTCAACGAGGAAGCTTGGCATGGAAACTCATACTTTAGCTGGTTGTATTAGTCATATTGTATTTCCATTTTATGTTGATTGTAAGCTATAACGGTTGTAATGTTGTAACGAGATTAATAATGAGTTTGTATGAGGTCAAATGATACTCGCGAGAGACTAGGCTTTGCAGGGCCTGGGAGAGATTTCATGCTCTATCGAATGACCTCACCGCGGGAACTTTAGAGGGACTTGGTGTGGAGGATTGAGAAGTAAGGAACCGTTAGGGGTTGTCCTGACCATCTTAGATATACGCGATTAGGGGTTGTCCTCAATCGTGTTGTGTCAACCTTCGGTGTTTTACCAGGTATATCTAAGATGGTCAGGACAACCCCCAATGGTGCCTTACTTCTCAATCCTCCAAACCAAATCCCTCTAAAGTTTCTACGACGAGGTCATTCGAAAGAGCATGAAAGCTCTCCCAGGCCCTGCCAAGCCTGGTCTATCACGAGTACCGTTTGACCTCACACAAACTCATTATTAATATCATCACAACATTACAATCGTTATAGCTTACAGTCAACATAAAATAGAAATACAATATGAATAATACAACCAGCTAAAGTATGAGTTGCCACGCTAAGATGCCTCGCTGATTTGTCGCACTTGAGTTGCCATGCTTGAGCTGTTTCGATTGCTTAATCTCGAACACTTGCCAATTAAGCAATTATCCCTGGTCTCAGGATTACCTTCAATCCCCCTCTACAACAACCATATCTTAATGCAAGAGTTGCTTCCTGTTTCCCTAAGAAATGTTTTGCCTAAAATGTGCTTGGGCCAATAATTGAGTTGAGTAAATTTGTTAGGAGTATGTACTCAAAAGTAATGAACATAATCGATTTAGACCATGCTTAATCTCGTTTTGAGCTAACGCTTTTTCCATATTGAGAGGATCTTTGTGCCTTCATTTTTTTATGTCATGGAACATTTGGTTATTTATTTAGCAGAAGAGGTGAAGATTGGAGGACCAACACAATACCGAGCAATGTACCCTATTGAGAGTTGTGGTATTAGTTGTGATTTTTTTTTGTTCTTTTTGTCTTCTCATTGTAAGCATTTTTATTTCCTTATAGAAATTTAAAATTCCCCACGACATATACTTGTTCATATTGAAGAATTATGTGAAGACCCATAGTAATCTGGAAGGTTCAATTGCACAAGGATATTGGGTAGAAGAATGCTTGACATTTTGTTCAAGGTACTTACAGGATGCTGAGATGAAATGTAATCGACAAATAAGGAACGATGAAGGCTATACTATTGATAAAAAATGTGGTCGTAAGTTTGGAAAATCAGTGGGATTTGTGATTGATGACATTACATATGTACAGGCACATCGCTATATGCTTGTCAATACAGATGTAATTGCTCTATTTCAAGAGTACGTATCCTAATTAATAAATTTCTCCCCTTTTAATCATGTAAAACATAGTGTAACGGTTCATTTTAATGCAGGACTCACCATGCGTCAATTAGGAGTAATTCTCGTCTTAGACCACATGACGTGGATCGCATTCATAATGAAGCATTTCATTCGTGGTTTAAAGATCGTGTAAGTAATATGCATGCTGAAATTAAATTACACTTTTAATTATATTATTATAAAAGCATGGCGTTTAATATAGTTTTTTTAAATGTTAAATAGGTGTGAAATTTGCTTGAGACAACGAATATAGAACTATCATAAGAAATTCGGATGTTAGCTTGGGCCCCTTAAAAAGCAAAAAAAAAATCACGAGTTATATTATTAATGGTGTTCGGTATCACACTAAGGTTTGCAAGAGGAAAATAGGGATAGGAAGAGGTGAATGTTCCATCCGACCTATGTCTCTGAGCTATAATTCCTTAACTTTCTTGGTGGACCATCATGCCTCTCTCATCATTGGACCATGACACTCTTAGTATCTCTTCGCATTTCATCCACGGTGTTGACCCCTCAAACCATTGCATCTAGAGATCATCAACAGACCTCCTCATTTTTTAGCCTAACAACACCATGAGTTTGCATTAATAATTAAAACAAAATACAAAAGCTGAAGAAGTAGTAGGAACTCTTACAGTTTATCTCCAGTACAGATCCAAACTCACTTATTCCATTTGAATCATATTTCAATAGTTGACTACGAATTTGTCTTTAACATAACACATCCTCAGTTGAAAACTTTGATTAAACTCATTTATTATTTGGTAGTTTAGAAATCGTAATCAAGGACCTATATTACAAACTTTTCATTGTAAAGAAAATGAATTTTCAACCTACTCATACTAATTATAAAAAAAAAAGTTAAAAATATATTTCAATTAAATCTAACGTCAGCAATACATTTTTTCGCTTCCTTACCTTTGCATCATTCATAATGGCCCTTCAAGAACTATTGACCAACAAATAATAGGCATTACAACCTCAACTCAAAAGTCGATAGAAAAAACACTGGAAGATATAATAAATTTTGTATTGAAATGAGTGAATGTGAAAAATGATTCGTTGAATTTCAAAAGCAAATCCGAAGTGGGAGTGTTTACCAAATTGAACGTTCGTTTACTCGGTGAGCAGACCACTACAACTCTAACAGGGAAAAACATTTAAGTAAATAATTTTTGTACCATAATGGGCAATTTAATATCATTAATAGAATCCCTCTGGTCCCACTCCTTTGGCACTTTGGGATCACATGCTCGTCCTCATTATGAACCCACACCGGTGCACGCTGAGCATGAAATTATAGGTATGTTAGGCAACTACCATCATTCACATGAGTAGCATAACCACCTTGACATACATGACTTTTACAATCATCCTTCTGAGGTGCGCAAACACCTATGTATGCCAAGTAGATAACCCATCTACCTTATGAGCGCAAAAATCTAGGAATGCAAGGTAGTTGCGGCCATCCAGCCGATGCGCTTAAAATCCTAAGTTTGTAAGGTAGTTACGCCATCCACCCGATGCGCTTAAAAACCTAAGTATGATAGGTAGATTCCTCATTCTTTTTATGGGTACGATAATTTAGGCATGCATGACAGATACTCCCATGAGGCAAGATAACATGTAGGCAACCAAGGTTAATACATTGACAATCAGAATAGTTGTTATCAACGCCACCCTAATCTGGCCGGCATAATTAATAAAGTCAAAATTGACATCTCAAGTTACAATGGGAAATTAAACCTCAGCGTTTTTCTTGAATGGTTGCTTGAGCTCGAGAATTACTTCAATTTATATGGTATGTTCGAGTTCCATCGTGTGCAATTTGCATAAATGAAACTCACAAACCTATTGGTAAGGTTTTTAGCCACAATGATTATTATGGTCGGTCACCAATTACTCTATGGGAGGAAATGAAACAAATGCGCTAGAAAAAAATATTTTCCCTCATATTATCGACAATGATTAATGGATAAATGTCTCATGGAAACATCTATCGTACGTGTCTGCGTACATGGCTTGATTTGATGACCTTGTGACTATATGTGCGGTCTACGAGGAAGTACGAATTCAGATCTGGTGGCAAAAAAAATTCAATCAGTTATTGTTGGTTCTGGGGATGAAATGAAATTCCCATCCAAATGCCGATATGACCCTATATGATAGAATGAGCTTTTGACTAAATATACGATGTTTTAGGATTTTTCGAGAAGGACAACATGAAGAATGTATTCTATTTGTATTGAGGTCACGAAGGATTTATTGAAAAAAAATTATGATATATGTATCGTTTAAAGTCTTCATGGAGAAATACCAATATCCACTCAATTCCTAAACTATAAAATCAAGAAACATGAAAGGAGAAAATGTGTGCCACTGTAGAAGATATGAACTCTCAAAGAGACTAAACTCCAACCCAAAGTATTTCTAAAAGAACATGCTAAACTAATCATCGAATGAACATAAAACATCTTAAAAATACTTGGGGAATCATATGCCTATCTATGTATGAGTTTTACAAATCATCTCAACAAATTTTCTAAAAGAACATGATAAACTAATCATCGAATGAACATAAAACATCTTAAAAATACTTGGGTAATCATATGCCTATCTATGCAGGAGTGATTGTTTGGGTTGGACGGTTGGTAGGTTTCATAGGAATGGAGGGAGTTTAGTAAAATAGTGCCTGAGTTTTTTTTGTAGCATTAATGAATATTAAAGCATATAATACTATTGTATCAAAGGTATAATATAGATATTGTAGATACTCAAGCTGGGTATAATCTATGAATATCACAACAAGCATATACAGTGAATGATACCCGAGATAAGCCTTTGCATTTTATCCAAAATGAGTTAAATATAAACTCTCCCATTTGTTGCATTTAATAAAAAATGTGTTAAATATATCTCTATCTTGTGAAAGTACGCTATTTTTGCTACTTTATTTCCATTAGATATATTCATCCATAGTATAACTACCATTAATGTTTGTTTTTGATTTTTATAGTACGATGACAACAAGTAGATCTCAGACCCAACACGTTAGAGGAGCTATGCCATTACCTAGTGAGCTACTAGAGCACAAATATCAAAGACCATTTGGCATGACTCAACCTTCATCGAATTCGCTACCTACTAACGCTACTACTACACCATTTAGCCCTCCGTTAGTGAAAACAAGAGCATGCCGCAAGTAAGGCAAACTAAAATTACACAACTGATTTTGTGGTTAGTTTTGGTTGAATATACAAAAAATGACCTATTGAATTTTTGTATTTAAATTAGATTATTGAAATTACTGCCGAGAATCACTAATTTGTATCTATATGTATATATATAACAAGATTACTAATTTTTATCTTCGCTTACATGATACTTAGATCTTAGTTACGATCAGGCTGAGGAGGAGAAAATAAGATATCTAGGCCACATGTTAATGCATAGCGAGTGGGGTGAAGATGGTGGAATTTTAAACATTGAGGTGAATGATCATATGGACAACCCATTGAGAAGACAACATCTAGACTTGCATCAAATTTGGGGAGTTTTAGCACGCAATGGACAGTTAGCACCATTGACATTCTTTGATTGGAGACATGTTTCGAAAGAAGAGAAAAATGGAATTTGGACTCATATCACGGTATCATATACTATTATATACATACTTGTGAATTTAGTTTTATAAAAACTACAATCATAAATTGATCTTTCTTTTATGTAAGCATAATTTGCATAGACATTTGATTTTCATTTGTTCAATATAAAGTAATATGTAATTATTCTTTTGGTTACGAATTTGTGATTTAGTTCTCTAACATGCCATTTAATATAGAACAATGCAAATGCCATGAATGAGATGAGAAAATTCTTCATGGTGTTGGTCGGAAAAAAGTGGAAGGAGTGGAAGGCCACAATAAATAGTGAGGCCTATAGTAAATACATGACCAATGAGGAACGTTTAGCTCATTGTCCCCCAAGGGTTGAGGAAGATCAATGGAAAAAGCTCATCTATTATTGGAACTCAGTTGAAGCAGAGGTATATTTTAGCAAGATAGTTAACATGATCCCATCTTCGATTAGGAGTTTTATCACTTTGATCATGAGAGACATATAGTTTCATTGTCACCATCACATGATATATATAAATCGTCTTTTCTATGTATCAGGAAAAAAGTACGAAGATCAAAGCCATCCGTGCACATTTGGAAAGTCCACACACATCTGGCAGGACTAGTCATGCTCAAGTTAAAAAAAGGTAAAAGTTTGATACTTTTAATGATTATTACGTTCTTTTCTCGTTACGGATAAATTAAGTGAAAAGAGATGATATTTTGTCACTTAAAATCTTATTCCCGTAGATTACTAAAAGAATTGGACACCAACTAACTCGTAAGATGGTATACAAGGAGACACATATAACCAAGGATAAGGGGTCTGTTAATGAAGAAGATCCTTGATTAATTGTATGTATATTTTGAATTTTAATGACATTTAAACAAGTTGATTTTGTTTGCATGTCTATTATCTTTCGATAAAACATTATTTTTCATTTGATAATGGATTTGGGTGCTAGTAAAATGTTAATGCACTTAACTTAATTACCAACTTAGAAAAGTAGTGGATAAGAGTAACTTAATTACCGACTTAGAAAAGTAGTGGTTAAGAGGAGAAAAATAATTAAGCCAATGCATGCTTACACAAGTTGCATATGTTTGTGAACTTGTAATACTTGTACAAATGTGCAAAATATCAAATTATATTTGTTGGAACGGTATTCATTATAATAACTTGATTTGATTTTTATAGAAATAGATGGATGAATTAGAATCACAACATCCAGAGATTGTGGAGATGGTTGTTGCATGAGATGACATATTTGGGCGAATTATGGGACCTGAAAGGCATGGTCATACCGAGTATGGTATTTGGAAGATCATATATGATGTTCGGGGCTCAAAGGAGGTATATTGAGGTGCGACATCAACAAGAGTTAGAAAGGATGCTATGTGATATGGAGGCTAAAAATGAGCGGGTGAGGCATGATATGGAGGCTAAAAATAAACAGGTACGTCATGAGATGGGGGAAAACTATGAAAGGAAGCAAGCCAAAATGAAAGAGCAGATGGAAGCTTAAATGCAAGAAATAGTATCTACAATGGAATCTCGGATGGAAGTTCTAGAGGCTCATATGAGTGCTAAGGGTAGTTTTACGCAATCTCCATGAGATGTGTCTTCAAGCACTGAACAGGTAATCGATTATTAATTATAGATATATACGAGTACAATCGGATAATTTGCATGCATTACATGTAACATTTTTTTATATTCCCATAGTTTCCTAATAGAGCCAATCTTGATCCTTTAGCATCATTTCAACCATCGATGCCATTCCGATCAGAGGTTCAATCGCAACGACAATTGCAGCCATCGAGGAAAACACCGCCACAAATCATATCACGATCCCAACTTCAAAACTATTGTCAGGTTACACTATTTTATCAAGCATATATTTCTTTCTCTCTTTTTTTCATAAATTATTCATGTTTAACTCTACTTGTATAAGTCCATAATTGCACATACATACCTGTGTAAAATCTTACACAGCATGTTAAAAAATATTGTAATTTCTCTTAGGCGCATTATTATAATCTTACATATTATTCATGATAATAGATACAAAAAAAGATTCTTTGGATAAACTTCCACATATAAAGCAACCCCACTATCAACACTTAGTGATAACACACCTACCATTTAGTGAAACTCCCGTCATCTAACTAACACTCATTACACACTCTTCTATTAAGTATTTGTTACATATTGCCTCCAACATCCCAATTGTTAGACCATGTGAAAGATGAACAAGTAATTGGGAAATAAATTAAGTCTCAATCATCAATCATGGATGAAATATATTTATGCATTTTGTTTCTCCACTGTTCCAAGCATGATAGCAACCACTAAGAACAAGGGTTGTCTCGACTTTTTTTTTATCGAGTTAGATGGTCTTTGTTTCATTGGTAATGGATAAATGATGCTCTATCTTTCAGGGCTTTGGTTCTTTTTTCTTTCGGACTTTGAAGTTCTTTGATTTTTTTTCTTATATATGTTAGGATAATCTGGAATTTAATTAGGATTAATTGGTCAATATTCTTAGCTTATCTTACCATAAAGTTAAGTATGCTCTAACTTTCAGGACTTTGGGTTCTTTTTTCTCCCAGACTTTGAAGTTCTTCAATTTTGTTTCTTATATATATATTTTTTAAAACGTCAGAAAATCATGTTTAATCCCTTGCCTTTAAAGTAGATAAGATTCCAAGGGGTATTTGTAGATCCTTTTATATCCTTATTATAACCTCTGAGTTAATATGGATGACAAGCATGTTTAATCCCTTTCCTTTTACTATCTTAATTCCAGTAATAAGAGCCATATTTTTTTCCAGATTTTTAGATAAGTTTTCGTAAAAATTTTAAATGATACCTTCAAAATTCCTAATGAATCCTCCTCCATCTATATGGACTGGCTTATAGAGGGACCTACCCTTATAGCTTACCCTTATAGCTTACCTGACTATGAAAATATTTGTCCTAGAATGAGAAATGTGACTAATCCCAAAGTAACTATTTATCATAGCATCAGGGCATTGCTTCAGATTATGGTGATTGCAGACCTTAATTCAAAAAGAACATTGGGAGGTGATTTGTTTCACAACGGACCCAAGAGGAGGATAATTGGATTCAAAATGAGTTTAGTTAATAGATTTCCATAACTCCAAATAAATTAGGCTGTGAATAATGTTGCGTAGCAAATAAATTATAGAAGTGTTAGATGCTAGCAGCCATTAGAATTTCAATTTAAGATGTATTATATATTTGAGTGTCAGAAACCCCAAACATTCTTGAAAAAAGTCTCAAACCTTCTTAGTAGATGCAGTAGTAATGAAAATATGATGCAGAGTTTTAGGTTGAGGGTTACTAGGACAACATTAACACTTTGAACACATTCTCACCACAAAATTCACCATTTGATCGTTGAGGGGAAGTTTTCTTAAGAGGATCTTCCACATGAAAACATAGAATCTAATTAGGATTATTTTATGAAATATATTGGAAAAAAAGAATAACACTGCATTTCTAAGTCTATTGTTATCCTAGGAAAAAGATACACTGAATTTGTTTCGGAACAATTTCAGAATAAATAGTTTTGTTGTACCATAAAGTAAAGAACAGTTTTGTGCTTAGGGATGAACAGTTTCGGAAGTCATTTGTTATTTGTTTAATCGAAATTTTGAATGAGAATTGTATATTACTATAATTATGATTTTTATCGTATTCAAGTTATGCGATTTTGCTTTGGTTCGTCTGAGTTGAATTGCGCAGCTGGAACATGACTCAACTTTCGGAGATTTTGTTAAATATTAACTTTGAAGTTATTCTATTTACTTGAATTTTATTAGGATTAGATGGTGCATGGATTTTTCTTCTATGATGCTAAAGTTAATTTCAGTTATGTGCTTAGGGATGTAATTTAGCAAATTATGTGTTTAATGGAAGCTCCAATTAGGAATTGTATGCTACTATCATGCTAAGTATAATGTTAGGCAAGGTATGCGGGTTTGGTTATGGTAAATATCAACTATTGATTATTTTCCATTGATTAAAGGACTCAAATATTGAATTACATTTGATGAACCTTATAGATAATATCAATCAACCGAAAATGAAGTATGCCATACAATCCACACCGGTACCTCATTGATTGTGGATACCAAGTAGTGGTGTTTCATTGAACAAGGACATGATATCATGTATAATTTTTATATGTAAATGTGTCATGGGTGGTTGTTCTGATAATGTTATGGAATTTGTAATTGATAAGACTTTGAGCATTATAATAGTATATGGGACGTATATGGGAAGTATTAAGTGAAATCCATGAAGTTATATAACAAGTTGGTTCTATTATAGGAAGTGGGTTGTTAAGAAGAGTACTAAGATTTCATCTGTTGTATTGACTATACATATAAGGGTGTTTTATTGTTTAATCAAGGTTAATCCATTTTCCTTTTAAGTCGGTATCTAATTATCCTGTAATCGAGCATCTTAAGTTATTTTTATTAATATCTCTATCTTTTTTGCAGGCTGATTGATGATACTTACAAGTTAGTTAACTAGTAATATTCATATTAAGCATGTGCTATAAGTTTAGGCAATCACTATACATTGAATTTCTGACCGATGAGGGAACATGAGAAAAAAATAAAATAAAAGCAAGCCCAATATTGAAAATAGAGTAACATGATCCACAAATATCCAAGGATCATACCATACATCAAAAACTTCTAATTTAAGAACATACGAGAACGTATATTATAACTGATGACCTATTTCAATGCATCGTTTAATACCACCTAATTACAACAAATAGATTCTCTTGATCATCATATCTTCAGCACACCCTTACCTAAGATATGTTATAGTCATTAACCTTAACAACTAAAATAGAACCAAATATTATATCATCATCAAATATCAATTACCATTTACATTCTAGTGTTTTTTTTTCTAGTTTAGTTCTAATTTTTGTACTTAGTAAAGAATTCTTCATTCTTGGAATCATTATTATGTTCTATTAAGGATGATCCTTATCAGAATGTGAACCATAACAAATGATTTATAATTTGGAAATGAGTTATTGATCGCTTTTCAGAAAATCATTATTTGCATTTTAAATCTAAGTATCTATATTTTTCTTGCTCGTTTTAGTTTTCTACTTCTCGTAATTAGTAAAGAGTTTGTTCTTATTAACTTGTTCACCTGGTTTATGTTATTGATTATGCTTAACAGAATATGGATTGTAAAAGTAGATTCATATAATATAAAAATGAGTTATTAATTACCATGTTTTGGAAGCTTATACGCATGTTTGCCGTCATGTGAAGTTCAAAACATAATGTTGACACTTGATAAAGTTCCCATGATTCGGGAAATGAGTATGTTTCCAAAATTAATGAACGTTGTTGTTGATGTTATTGGCTTCTAATTGATTGTTTGTTTTTATTTGTGAAAATTATCATTCTTCCACAAATTCATGCTCTCCCGCTATAGTCCTTTAAGAACTTAAAAACTACCTCAATTCTGGATCAACTTCCATGTTACCTTGATATGTGGAATTACGAACAAAATTTTAGTACACAATTGACCTATACAACTCTTCGTAAGAAACTTGTAATAGTTGACATCTATATATCAATCCAAAATGGTATCCAAATATGCATTTCATAAATGTATAACATTAGTACAAATGGTCAAGTTTTAGTTCAATACACCTTAATAAGAAGTCATTAAAATTAAGCGAATAAATAACTGAAAATACGGGCCACAACATAATAACAACATTGTAATTCATTCAGAGAAAAAATATTCAAATCAATAACTAAATACAAATCTTCAAACTATAGATTCAACCCTAGTTAACTAAGCCAAGTAACCTATATACTATCCATGCTCTGATATAATACTTAAGTTGAAAGTTGTATATTAAAAAAGGGTTCTTGTGCTAAAATATTGATATAGGAAGAATCAACTAACAAAAGTAGCATATTATTAAATGGTAAAAGTAGCATATCATTAATTTCTATGAATACATAGCAATTGACCATTGAATTTTCCCTCCCGATATAACATAATACTTGTTAGGTGCAACATGTCCTAAAACTACACACCACAATCAACTGTGTTCCACTTTGACATTTTCATAAAAAGGATATATGCTGAAAATAATAAACAGTTTGTAATAGATAATGAAAACATGTTATATTCCAACAACATGTATTTATGTATTAGTAGGTATTTTTCCATATTATTTGATTATATTTTTAATCTTAATTTGATTTAAGATTGTTAGTTAAATTTTAATTAGTTATTTATTCCTTATTTTTTATACTTGCATTGTGGATGTAAATTAAACTATGTCCATGTAACTTATGTTAACATGATGTAAAATTAGTATGCGTTTTGCGTATAGTTTCAACTGTAACTCTATGTCGCCATATAATATAAAAAAATTAAAAATAGATTTATTGATCAAGTGTTTCTTTCTTCTCTCTTATTTCAGGATCATGTGGCATCAAAGAAGGGAAAGAAACATAAGTAGTCTAGAAGATAAATTTGCAGTGTAAGTCCTAATATTTTTTTTAACTTTGATTTATTCATCCCTGACACTTATTTTTCTTCATTTTTGTAGGTTTTGCTAGAATTTTATCATGCTCATGAACATGGTGCCTTCACGGATGTTAGAAATATATTTAGTATTTGGCTAGGGGTAGAATGTTAGTATTTGGATACTGTGTTTTAAAATTTAGATAATCCGACGTTTTGGACTTATGTTTAATATTATTAGGTTGTTAGTGGAAAAGGTTATATTATTTTGATGCTATATATGTTGATAATTGTTTTTTGATAAAGGTATATAAATGGTGGCTAGTTAATATAAATCATTCAAATTATGTTGTTTTGATAATTTGGTGTCATGATAACATGCTTAATATTTGTGAATAGACAAATAATATTTTGCGACGTTTTTCTATTGTTGTTGGCCCTGGTAAAGAGTGAAAAATTTCGATTTTTTTAATTTAATGTGGGAGTTGGGGGTATGACTAAGCAGGTAAACAACATTTTTAAAATGCCGGGATAGAAATTATTGACATTTTTAATTTAATGTGGGACTTGGGGATATGGCTAAGCATGTTGTCGACGTTTTAAAAATGTCAGTACAAATGTCAGGATAGCAAGTGTCGACTTTTCTAAAGAAAAAGTTGTTAATTATCGACTGGGGCAATGCCGACATTTAGTAAGAACATTGAGATATATTTTCCCGAAATTTTGTATATGTTATAGACATTTTTAAAACGTGGTCTAATCCTAAAATCCGTGTGGTGTAAGTTGGACAATAACCGTTATTAAATCAAGTTGCACATTTGATACTTGGTATGTGTTCTCCATGGAGAGTTGGTGAAGGTAGATTCCAAACTCGGAGGAAGTAGCGAGAGAAATGATGGAGCTTTGGGGAAGTTCGAGGGAAGACCGAAGCCAATAGGGAGCCAAGCCAAGGGTTGGGTATGCGATCTTCCTGAGAAGGAAAATGATTCGAATTTATTTTTAAAAGATGAAAATGTTTTTGACATTTTTTGGAAAGGGAAGGAAAAAATATTTTGGGTATTTTTTGGATAAAAGGAGGAAAAAAAGTTCTTGGTATTTACAATAAAAATGAAGAAAAATGTTTTTGGTATTTAGATAAAAGGAGGGAAAACGAGAGGAGGGTCTTAGCATGATTACTATTTATTATGTTCTCACTTATATTAGGTTCACCTAAATGCAAAAATAAATGTCGAACGAGACCCGAGCCTAGGAAAATTGGGTTTGAAAAAATATGTAAAACATGGTTTGACTTGTTGCCCGGGTCATGGACAAAGTCTCGTTTTGGAAAAAGATAAAATCGCGTGAAAATTTAGGTAGCATATCGATCCGAAATTTCTGCAGAGTTTCGGGTAGTAACCGAAAAACTAAGTATGAGTGCCCTAGGATTGATGCCTATGTGAGGGTATGCAGTTGTTGGGTTAGTGGAAAGGTTACCCTATTTGGCAAGACTTCCACGATATACGTCTTTCTTTTTAGGCCAATCGGTGCGTGTGGGCAATCCATTTGATATACCTTAGTGTACGTGAATTGCCTCACTATATACATCGTGGGTACAGTATGTGTGGGAGCGAATTTGATATACTCGATGTATGTGAACGAGTTCCCTATTATATACCTCCTGTATTGACTTCGGTCAAGCAGTATGTTGGAGGAGGAACCATTTGATATACGTATAAGGTACTTGGCCAATGGAAGGTGAGAGTCATATTGCTTTGGCTAACTGAGACCTGATAGACCAACACCAATCACAAAGTGACCCGCTAACACGAGACAAAATTTTGATTATAGCCATGCTCTTCGTGTTGTAGTGTGCAAAATGCATTATTATTAATTAGTATAATATGGAGAGAGAATTTTATTTATGATGAGTATTATACTAATAAGGAGGAATGTACAAGTATTATGAAAAGTAAATCTAGCATGTAGCGTAAAGATTAGACTAAGCATAAATACCTGAGAGTGAGTGATGTGTAAATATTTATAAGTGAGTGTGTGGTAGTGAATCTAAGCATGGATCAACTTCAAGTGGTGTGTGATAAGTGTGAGTGAGCATGGATATATACAGGTGTGATAAGTGGAGGTGTGTGCTAGTGACTTCTAAGCATGGATATTCTAAGTGACGTGTGAAGCATGTGAGTATAAGTGAACTTATATATAAATGTAAGTAGTGTGAGATGTACATGTATATTATTTACAAGTGTGTGAAGTGAAAATGAGTGAGATGTAATATAAACATGAGGTAGATATATACAAGAAGTAATAGAGGAGAAAAAAGGGTACATACAGATAGGTGCATATGCACACAAATAGAGAATGATAACACCCATGCAAATAGATTCTATCCTTCTTATGTTATTCCCCAATGGAGTCGCCACTGTAGCCATTGTCCGGAGATCTTCCACCCTCTCTCTCTTGCTCGTGGCGCTTTCGGGGGGGGGGGGGGAAGAGGGAGAGATAAAGGTATTGTGCCCCTCTCTAGATTATGGGGTGATTTGGCTATCGCCGGTGTTGGGGTGATGTAAAGTGATAGAGTCTCCAGCCTATTTTGCACAAAATAGGCAAAAAAATATGTCACCATCTCAAAAGAGCGACATCAAACACAAAATGATTCTTGCAAAACCAATAGTTCATAGGTTCGGGTGCTAAGTTACGGAATGGAAAGGTGTTAGGAACCCATCTTGCCTTTGCGTTCTCTCATGGGCTTATGTTACTATATTTCTTAATTTCTTCGTGAAGTGTGTGCATGTGTATATATAAGTGGAGATCAGAATCACGCGACTCACATCATGGAAAAGACGGAGCGAGGTCCTCCATAGAAATGTTCTCAAAATAATGATTAGAAAATATAATGTGTGCGCTTATCGAGATATTTATCATTATGATGAAACATTAATATGTGTTAGATAAGATGCAAGTATGAATCATAAGTATGATATATATGAATAATATATGAAAATATGAAAATAGGACTCGAGTCTCGGGTTTTAGCCCAACATGCCTATGTAGCCTATAAAGGCATCAAAGTCCACATAGTTCACAAGCGAAACAAGGTTGGGATTTATCCCATAGATTAAAATGGGAGTTTATTATATGTGTGTGTGTAGAAAATATATTTTTAGTTTTGAGGAAATGTGATGAAGAATCTCGTCAAAATTTATAGGTGTAACCCTCTTTTCCTCTGTTTTAGATTTTTTTATAGAAAATAAATTATGTATAATATTACTAATAAAGAATGAGGTATTGATATGTATGATCTAGATCTAAAGTAAAAGCTAAATTGAGAATTTATATAACTAATGCGAAAATAAAGAAATTTAAAGAGAGAGAAGGATGTTTGGACCATATTTGGAGACGTGAAGCTTGACATTGATCCTTGATGAGCTTCCTTCCAAGTTTGGATGAATGTAGGATGGTAAAGAAGGATATTTTTGCTAAATTGGGTATGACAATGATGGGTATGAAAGGTGGAAATGAATTTCACAAAAGGAAACTTCGTTGATTACAAAAAAATATTGTTGAGATCACTAATATTGATGGATCTTAGGTGACTTTAGAAGTGAGCTCATGTTATCCTTATATAGGGTAGGTGGACTACCGATCGACATAGTCCTTACCCTGCCAATCGGAAGGTAACCAAAGACATACTATCGATAAATAGAGAAATGGACCTGTCAATTGGCAGTCTCGTGCAAATTTTCTGGAAAAATGGTCATAAAACACAATTCATAAGTCCAAATCACATGGGGCATACTGTTATAAAGTTAATTCATAGACCTTTGAGAATCCTTAGTGCCACTCTCGGGTCCGGGAGATGACTTTGGCTCAAACGGGGCTCGAAAGTGACCGTCGGTCCTTTAAACCGGAGATTGTCAAACGACGATGGGCCATTCGTCCAAACTGTAAGTCTGAATCTCGCACGAGGAAAACCGTAGAAAAGGTTATGTGAGGTACCTTGACGTTCTAAAGAGCTTTTCTCGATTTGAAGAGTTAATTTTGGTTAGACAGGGCTCGAAAGTACCTGATGACATTTTGTAGTAAAATGGGTCGTTCATCCATGCCGTAAGGATGATTAGTACAAAGGGTGGACCGTTGGAAAGGGTATTCAGTGCCCGTAAAATATTCATTCAGTCTTGTTAGAACAGAAGGGTTGACTTTGGTAAAGCATAACCCAAGAGCGCCTGGTGTCCTTAAAATCAATTTTTAGGGGAAAACGAATCGTTCAACCAAATGGTAATACCATTTCATGGACCGTTGGAAAAGGGTTTCAGTACCCTTCAAGGATGCATTGAGCTTTTGCTCTGTTGATGAAGGTGACTAGGGTTAAATCGGGGACCAGGAGCGCCCGGTGGCCTCCAGAGAGATTTTGATAGTAAAATTGACTCTTCATCAGAAGCGTTAGTCCAATTAACGCACGATATGGACCGTTGGAAAGGGAATTTAGAGACCTTCGAAGTTTCACTAAGCTTTCACTCTAACGATAGAGTTGATCGGATTCAAACGAGGCCCGAGTGCACCCGATGGCCTCTAGATCAGTACTCAGAGTGTGACTTAGGGTTTGTAGTGAATTGGGGAGGTGCTAGGGACCTAAAAAGAGACAATAAGGGGGTCCTAGAATGTGGTGTCTACATCTGAGACAATCGAGGTTTTTTTTCATTCTTCATTTTGTTCATACATATGTAGAGGGAGCTTGAAGGTAATCCTGAGATTAGAGATAAATCCCCATTAGCAATAGTGTTTGGGGATTAAGGCACCGAGGTAGCTCAAGCGTGGCAGCTCAATCAAGATAGTTCAGCGTGGCTACTGAAGCAAGGCAGTTCAGCGTGGAAACTCATTGCTTACTGTGTTAGTTAGTTATATTGTATTTTTGTTTATATTGACTATAATCTATAACGGTTGTAATGATGTAAAGAGAATAATAATGAGCTTTAGTGTGAGGTCAAACAGTACTTGCGAGAGACCATGCTTGGCAGGGCCTAGGAGAGATTCCATGCTAAATCGAATGACCTCGTCGTGGGAACTCCAGAGGGACTTAGTTTGGAGGATCGAGAAGTGAGGCACCGTTGGGGCTTGTCCTTACCATCTTAGATACACCTGGTAAAACACTGAAGGACCCTTATCGTGTAACCTCAGGCAGAGCATCTTGGAGTTCCATCGGGTGTTGAGTTATGAGCCAAATAACCCTCTACTTCATGTCACATCCACTTTATTTGATGTCACTAACCAGCTAGGCAATGCCAGACTTGCACTTGAGTAAACCACCATGGTATTTGGGGCTGTCAGACAGTTGGTGAGCCACCTCTGTGACAACAGCCCCTGGCACATTGGTGGTTAGGCAAACGACATGTCTTGGCATTTAATATTTATGACGTGGAGACAACTAGTGCATTAGGTATTTAATGTTGGTGAAATTAAGTATGATGGATGTCTTTCACAAGTATTAATGACGGAGTTGCCTCGGGGGTGGTGTGGGAGGCTATTTAAGGACCCCAACAACCTATGAGGGGAGGATGATATTTTTTTAGAGTTCAGAAGTGATTACTAGAGAGTTATTAAAAACCAGAGAATTTACTAACCCATTATTGTAATTTATTATGAAGCTTTTAATACTTGACAGATATCCTTGAGGGTGGTTGGTGTTTTTGGCTACATGCCAAGGTGTATCTAGGGCGCTTACTTCTCTCTCCCTCTAGCTAAGTTACTTCTAAGTTCATTACTACCTTCTGAGTTATACACGAGAGATATGTGAGTTCAAACGGAGTCTATCTTCATTGAGTCGTGTTTGTATGTCATGTGGTTAATCAATAGTGTTTCCATTAAACCTATCATTACCATACTCAAAAGGGGTTACGCCTTCATCTTATCTAAACTATCCTCTTACAACATCAACATGTTGTGAGATTATTTTACTTATTTTATCTTTTCATCACCTAGATGCATATTTGAGGTTAAAAATATAAAATTAGGTAAATTGATTTTCACAATAGACAATTTAATTTGGTGATCAAGTGTTATAGGGTTTAATCTGTTTAAAGTTTCATATTTAATTTGAAAACATTCCAAAAAATGACTTTTATTATTTAGATCAGCTTCCCTAGTAGTATGCTTTTTCATATTAATCAAGTTCAAAATCGATCATGATTGGGTAGTTCTCTTCAGTTCTTGGCTCTCTCTTCAAAGGATATGGTGGTAAAGAGTTTATATTTACTCAGTCAATTATTTGATTGCAATTCATTATCTTTTATATGAAATAGTCTACCATAATGCATATATCATTTCGTTTGGCCCGAGGTTTTTTCCCGTAATGGCTTTTTCCTTCTATGACTTGGTGTTGTATGATTGTTCACCATATTCCATATCAAGATTAAATCACCTATTATAAGAGGGTAGTTTAGATTAGATGGAGGCGTAACCCCTTTTTTAGTATAATAATGATAAGTTAACCCAACAATACTATTAATTAATTACAAGACACGCAATCACAATGTAGTGAAGATAAACTCAGTTTGAACTCCCAAATCTCTCGTGTATAACTCAAAGGATAATAACGAACTCAGAAGTAACTCATTTGGAGGGAGGGAGACGTAAGCACCCTAGATACACCTTGGCAGGCAGCCAAACACCCCCAACCACCCTTAAGAATGTTTGCCAAGTATTATAGCTTCGTAATAAATGGCAATGGAGGGTGAATAAACTTTGTGGTTTGTAATAAATCTCTCTCTGATGTATATTCTCTCTAGTAATAACTCCTGAACTGTAAAAAATAACATCCTCTGCACAGAGGTGGTTGGAGTCCTTAAACAGCCCCCACACCACTCCCGAGGTAACTCAGTCACTCATAACTGTGAAAGACATCCCTCATAATTTATGTCACAAACATTAAATACCTGATGCCTTAGTTAGATCCACGTCATAAACATTAAATGCCAAGACATGCCTTTTGCCTAACCACTATGTGTCAGGTGGTTGTCGTCACATAGGTGGCTCACCAACTGTCTGACATCCCTAAATACCATGGTGGTTTACTTAAGTGAAGATTTGACTTTGTCTAGCTGGCTAGTGACATCGCCTACAGTAGATGTGACATTAAGTAGAGGGTTGTTTGGTCCACAACACAACGCCCAATGGAGCTCAAGGCTGCTCCGCCCGGGGTTCCACGGTCAGGGTCTTTTGGTGTTTTACTAGTGTATCTAAGATGACAGGACAAGCCCCAATGGTGCCTCACTTCTCAATCCTCCAAACCAAGTCCCTCTAAAGTTCCCACTACGAGGTCATTCGATAGAGCATGAAAGCTCTCCCAGGCCCTACGAAGCATGGTCTCTCCCGAGTACCGTTCAACCTCACACTAAAAATCATAATACTCGTTACATCATTACAATTGTTATAGTCCACAGTCAATATAAACAAAGATACAATGTGACTAAGTAACACAACAAGCTAAAGTATGAGTTGTCTCGCTTGAGTTTCCACGCCTCGCTGCCTTAATGCCAAACACTGTTGTTAATGGGGGGGTTATCTCTAATCTCAGGATTACCTTCAAGCCCCCTCTACACCTATATTTGAAGATAAAATTTAGTGCTATGTTATTGGTTAACTTTTCATCAAATAAACCTATGTTGTCTCTTTTGTACCTAAAAGTAATTAAAGGAAAATATCGCTTTAATTTTGGTGATAAGTTTAATTGGACACATGTCCTTTAAATAAACCTACATTGAAAACGTAATAAAGAGACAGGTTTTGTACATGTTTTATACCTCAAATAAACCTATGTTGTCTCTTTTGTACATGTTTAATGTTCTTCATTTTAATTTATTTTGGCGATAAGTTTAATTGGAATAGCCAAAGGGTCACCAAAACATTAAACATGTCCTTTAAGTAAACCTATGTTGTCCCTTTTGTAAGGACACCATTTAGGTTTCGAGCACACGGCACTCCCAGTTTTGTCATTTCGTAATAAAGTCATACTAAATGAAGAACATTAAACATGTCCTTACAAATCTGACTATTTGGCTATTCTAGGACGAAACCAAAAATACGATACAATTGAAAAGGATAAAAAAAACTATGAATTAAAATATCTAAACATCATATCTTCTTATTCCAAATCCCACAAAACAAACTCGGTATGGTGTACGTCTTCATGATACAAATCTAAACCAATACTCACAGATTCATGTGTCATTCACACTTAATAAAACCCTGCAACATAAAAAAAATACATGAAAGATTTAAATATAAGAAATACAATGATAAATTAAAATATGGATGTCCTAAACACTTAACTCACAATACTCCCCTAAATCCAAAAATCCATCCCCGTTTTGCCCCAAATGGGTGAAAGAAATAACCAAACAATTGCAATATTATTAATAAAACAGTATTAGCAATAAATAACAAGAAGATTATGCATATGCTAGAAAGTGATAAATGAAACAAGAAAACATGCTAACACTAATACACAATAAATAAGAAATATGATATAAGTAATCGATATCTTAAATATGATCATTGATCAAACAGCTCATCTAATCCATCAACGATAAACATAAATATCATAATCCAAATGCTAGACAATATCATAAAGAAAGTGTCATCATCAATATATATTGATAGAATTAGAATATACCCTCGATTAAGTAAAATATACACAAATGATGTTCCAACCATAAATTCCAAATTATTAGAGAGTAGTAGAGAATATAAATAATTACAAAGATGTAATAACACTTTGGATCACATTCGTTTTCAATATATTATCGAGGTGTTTTAGTCTATTTAACTTTCTTACATCATTTGTAGTGAGATGGCCTCCTATCACAATTAGGGGAATTGATATTAGCGTATCCTTCTCTCGTATGGGATTCTCCTCACGGGCAGCGTGATAATTGTCAATTTTCCCTTACTCTTGGTAACCACACCAATGAATATTGAGTTAATATCGATTATTTTACCATGGATTGGTGTAACTCATATGTACATTTATATGATCATAAGGACTACCTCAAGGAGTAGGTCGACGAGGATAATCGTGAGATTGACACACACAAACCCCCATACCTCTCTCCTCCTATTAGGTTTTCCCAAACATCTTTTACGATTATTTCATTTTTATCCTCGGGTCAATAATAATCAGAGCCCTCTACATCAAATCAATTCGTAAGTTTTGACTAATGGATATTTGAACATTCGATCACCATTTCAGGATTGTAGATGAGGCCTTGATTCATTAAACACACATGTGTGCCAGTCTTACGTAACGAATTTTTTCTTGTACGACTTGGTGTTATATGATTATCCACCGACATCAAATCCCTAGAAAAATAAATGAAAAATATATCTATGAAAATACAACAAATAGACATTCAAATCCCTATAAACATTGTATAAGTATTACAAGATATAAATACTAAGACTAATCACATTGAAGTTCTTAACAAGAAAATTCATAAATCAAAATCCTGATAAAAAACTAAGAAGATGCGCTAGTTAAACTCATTAATGAACAAGCCTAACTAATTTCAAGATTACACAATTATCTTCCTAATGAAAATAGTTAGATCAGACTGAAAAGAGGTACCTGAAAACCTCTCCATTCAGACTCTAAAATATTTTTACCAAAGAATTCTAAAAAAATAAGTGATGAAATATTTTACTACCATATGATTGAAAATGAGATTATGAATGCTGCTAAGGCATCAAGACTCACACTTGAAAGATTAAATTTTATCTCAACATTTGTAGCAGCCACACAAGACTACAATAGTATCTTTGTTAAAAACTTACGATTATATTTAAAAACTAAGATACAAGGGTTAACCACCTACTATACAGACTTTGTTAAATTTTAGTAGAATTTAGCCAATTACTTTGACAATATGGAAAACCATAATATATCTATAATGGATAGTATAGTTAATGAACTTAGTCATAATATAGCTCTAGAAGAAACAAAATATGATGAAATATGAAGGGAATTAAGTTTGTCTATGATAAACCTTCCCAAGCAGAATTAGACTCACCCTTTATTCTAACACGTCTAAATAAAATAGAAAAATACGTTGAATCCATTGAATCAAGAATAACACTAGAATATGTGCAACAATAAGAAAAAGGATAATGAAGTAAGGAAATAGGATTTGGTCCCTCTATTCGGTGTAACACCCCGTGTTTTTAATGATTTTTATATTGGGATTAATTATATTAAAAATGGGAAATTAATCCGGTTTAAAATAAATATAAATTAGTGAGACAAGGGTTAATATTTATTTATATTGAGTATTACTTACTAAATTAGTAATAAATAAATAAGAACGTATTATGATTATCGTGAGTGAGAAATATGACAGTTACGGTAATTTAGTCGGGATGTGCGCGTCAGTCGTGTTGGGACTTAAATTTATGAGATAAAATATAATTTAATTATAGGTCATCCAAATGGTCATTTCGAGTCTGAAAGGATTTAAATAGTCAAAAAAATGTACTCGGGGGTTTGGATTGGGTCTCGGGGCATTGTTAGGCCAAACCGGCACCCCGGACGGGTATTTTGGTCTTTTCGATTTTGGGGGAAAAAACCTACGAATTTTAGAGGTTTATATCATCAGTTATGTTAAGGGGGCTAGGGTTAGAAGTTATAAAATACAAAGAGGCCATTATAGTAGGGATAGATAAGGAAGGGAAGATTTCCAAGGCTTCCCCCACCCTTTTTGCATCACCACCACTACTGGAATTCAGATCGGGAGGAGAGGAAGGCAATCCCAACACTTTTTTGCAGAGAATTAGACCTACAATTCGAGGAAAGTATTTATCTTGCTAAATTGAGTGCATATATTATCCATGTTAGAGTAAAATTGAAAAATACCCATGAATAAATGAATTTGGCTTAAATTAGGTGAATTAATTTATGATCTTCGGTAGGAATTGCATGTAGATTTGAAGATTTAATGTGATTTAAATGACCCTCTAGGATGTTTTGGTGCTACGATTACGTTAGAAATCATTTATACATGTTGTTATATGGTATAATAGGCATGGTTGGGACTTTGGGAAATTATCGTGAAGGTTTTGATGATTGAAAATGGTGAAAAACGTAACGATAGAACGAAGTAGACAACTGACACTTTTCGAACGAATCGATTCGGTTTCCCAAATTTTGGTAATTTTCCATATTTTCCATATTTTATCCTTAAACTTGAAATCGATGAACAGGGGAACTTGTGGGATACCTTTAAAACATTGTGAGATATATTTTAGTTACCAGTTGGCTAATGTAGGATTGAGACTTATAACAACATTAATCCCTCGAAGTCAAATTGTAGTTTCGGTGGACTCTCAAAAACTTCAACTTCTAGTGTATAGTTAGTTAGAGGTTAAAATTGCTAGTTGTACATAGTAATTTGATCTTTATTTTAATGTTTATCTTCAACTTCAACTTCAACGGCATATTTTCAAGCCTAAGTGTGGATATTCTGAAGATTGGGTCGTGCTCTTAGATCGAGGGTCCCGTGACCAAGCTGCCAGTTCCTACGAGTTATATTAGTCCCGTGGTTGGTGTTGGCACAACTCACGGGGTCATTTATGGGGTGTTTTGGGGTTTCTCCCTTTAACGACATGTTTTCAAGCCTAAGTGTGGATATTCTTAAAATTGGGTCGTGCTCCCGGATCGGGGGTGTCGTGACCACACGAACGGTTTCTACGAGTTACATTGGTCCCGTTTGAGATGTTGGCACCGCTCACGGGGCCATTTGGCTGGTGTTTCGGGGTTTTTCCCTATAACGACGGGTTTTCAAGCCAAGTGTGGATATTTTGAAGATTGGGTCGTGCTCTTGGACCGGGGGTCTCGTGACCATGCGGTCAGTTCCTACGAGTTACATTGGTCCTGTGTGAGGTGTTGGTGCAGCTCATGGGGTCATTTTTTTTTTTTGGGGGGGGGGGGGTTCTAGGTTTCGACCTCTAACTGCATGTTTTCAAACCTAAGTGTGGATATTCTGAAAATTGGTCAGTACTCCCAGACTGGGGTCTTGTGACCATGAGATCGGTTCCTACGAGTTACATTGGTCCCATTCAAAGTGCTGACATTACTCACAGGGCTGTTTTCGGGGTGTTTCGGGGTTTCTCCCTCTAACGACATATTTTCAAGACTATGTGTATATATTATGAAAATTGATCCGTGATCCCGGACCGGGGGTCCAGTGATCGCACGGTCGGTTCCTACGAATTACATTAGTCTCGTATGAGGTGTTTGCGCCCATCACGGGGCCGTTTGGGGTTGTTTCAGGATTTTTCCCTCTAAGGGCATATTTTCAAGCCTAAGTGTGGATATTCTAAGAATTGGTCTATGCTCCCGGATCAGGGGTTACATAACCATTCGGTCAAGTCCTACGAGTTACATTGGTCCCGTGCGAGGTGTTGGCATCACTTATGGGGTCGTTTGGGGAATGTTTCGAGGTTTCACCCTCTAAGGACTTGATTTCAAGCCTAAGTGTGGATATTTTAAAAATTGGGTCGTGCTCCCGGACCGGGGTCTCGTGACCATGCAATCGGTTCCTATGAGATACATTGGTTACGTGTGAGGTGTTGGTGCCGCTCACGGGGCCGTTTGGGGGGTGTTTCATGGATTCTCCCTCTAACGGCATGTTTTAAAGTTTAAGTGTGTATATTCTAAAAATTGGAACGTGCTCTCGGATCAAGAGTTTCGTGACGATGCGGTCGGTTCCTAAAAGTTACGTTAGTCTCGTATGAGGTGTTGGCACCTTTCACGGGGCAATTTGTAGGGTGTTTTGAGTTTTCACCCTTTAACTACATGTTTTCAAGCCTAAGTGTATACATTCTAAAAATTGGTTTGTGCTCCTGGATCAGGGGTCTTGTGACCACTCGGTGAGTTGACGGGGTCGTTTGCCAAGTGTTTCGGGGTTTCACCCTTTAATAATATGCTTTCAATCCTAAGTGTGGATATTCTAAATATTAGGTCATGCTCTCGGACCATCCTACGAGTTATAGTGGTCCCGTTTGAGGTGTTGGCGCCGTTCACGGGGCCGTTTGGCGGATGTTTTGGGATTTTTCCCTTTAAGGGAATGTTTTAATACCTAAGTATGGATATTCGAAAGATTGTGCCATGCTTCCGGACTAGGGGCCCCATGACCATCCGGTCTATTTCTACAATTTACATTAGTCCCGTGCAAGGTGTTGGCGTAGCTCACGGGTTCTCTTGTGGGGTGTTTTGGGGTTTCTCCCTTTAACGACATGCTTTCAAGCCTGGGTGTGGATATTCTAAAAATTAGGTCGTGCTCCTGGATTGGGGGTCTCATGACCATGCGATCGGTTCCTACGAGTTACATTGGTCCTGTTCGAGGTGTTGGCACTGCTCACGGGTCCGTTTGACGGGTGTTTCGGGGTTTCTCTTTATAAGGGCTTATTTTCAAGCCTAAGTGTGGATATTCAGAACATTGGGCCTTGCCCCCGGACAGGGACCCCGTGACCATACGATCGATTCCTATAAGTTACATTGGTCCCGTGCGAGGTATTGGCACAACTTAGGAGGCGTTTGTGGGGTGTTTCGGGGTCTCATCCTATAACGACTTATTTTCAAGCTTACGTGTGGATATTCTAAAAATTGGGCTGTGCTCCCAGACCAGGGGTCACGTGACCACGTGATTGGTTCTTACGAGTTACATTGGTCCCATTCGAGGTGTTGGCGCCACTCACGGGGCCATTTGGAGTGTGTTTTGCGATTTTGCTCTCTAACGACATGTTTTCAAGTCTAAGTGTGGATATTCTAAAGATTGCATCGTGCTCCCAGACCGGGGCTCCCGTGACCATGCGATCGGTTCTTACGAGTTACAATGGTCCCGTGCGAGGTGTTGACACAACTCATGGTGCCATTTGGGGGGTGTTTTAGGGTTTCCCCCTCTGAAGACGTGTTTTTAAACCTAAGTGTGGATATTCTAAAAGTTGGTCTGTGATCCCGGACCGGGGGTCCCATGACCATGCAGTCGGTTCCTATAAGTTACATTGGTCCCGTACGAGGTGTTGACCCCGCTCACGAGGCCATTTGCAGGGTGTTTCGGGGTATCTCCCTTTAACGACATGTGTGCAAGCCTAAGTGTATATATTATCAAAATTGGTCCGTGCTCCCGAACCGAGGGTCCAATCACCATGCGATCAGTTCTTATGAGTTAGATTGGTCCCTTGCGAGGTGTTGGGGCCAATCACAGGATCATTTGGGGGGGTCGGGGTTTTGTTCCCTAACGACATGTTTTTAAGCATAATTGTGGATATTATTAAAATTGGTCCATGCTCCTGGATTGGGGGTTCCTTGACAATGGGGTATATTCCTATGAGTTACATTGATTTCGAGCGAAGTGTTGGAACCGCTCACAATGCCGTTTGGGGGTGTTTCGGGGTTTCGCCCTCTAACGACATGTTTTTAAGGCTATGTGTATATATTAAGAAAATTTGTATGTGCTCCCTAATCGGGTGTCTTGTGACCATGCTATCGATTCCTACGAGTTACATTGGTCTCGTGCGAGGTGTTGGCACCTCTCATGGGGTCGTTTGGGGGGTGTTTCGGGTTTTTGCCCTCTAACGGCATGTATTCAAGCCTATGTGTGGATATTCTGAAGATTGGTTCGTGCTCTCGGACCGAGGGCCCCGTGACCATACGGTCGATTCCTACAAGTTACATTAGTCCCATGCGAGGTGTTGGCATAGCTCATGGGGTCGTTTGGGGGTGTTTCAAGGTTTCTCCCTCTAAGAGCATGTTTTTAATCCTATGTGTATATATTCTAAAAATTGGTCCGTGCTGTCGAACCGGGGGTCCTATGACCATGCGATCGGTTCCTACGAGTTACGTTGGTCCTGTGTGAAGTGTTGGCACCACTCACATGTCGTTTAGGGGTGTTTTGGGGTTTCACCATCTATCGGCATGTTTCCAAGCCTAAGTGTTAATATTCTGAAAATTGGTCCGTGCTCCCAGACGGGGGGCCCATGACCATGCATCAGTTCCTATGAGTTACATTGGTCCCGTGTGAGGTGTTGGTGCCACTAACGGGGACATTTGGGGGATGTTTTGGGATTTTTCTATCTAACGTCATGTTTTCAAGCCGAAATGTGGATATTCTGAAAATTGGTTCGTGCTCCCGAATCGGGGGCCCCGTGATCATGCGTTCGATTCTTACTAGTTACACTGGTCCCGTCCTAGGTGTTGGCACCTCTCACAGGGCTATTTGTAGGGTGTTTTGCGGTTTGTCCTTCTAACGGCATGCTTTCTTGAGTAAGTTTGGATATTCTGAAAGTTGTGCCTGCTCTCGGACTGGGGGTATCGTGAACACGCGATCGATTCTTATTTTTTTTCCCTCTAACGATATGTTTTTAAGCCTAAGTCTATATATTTTTAAATTATCGTCATCTTATAGAACCGGGGGATCCCGTGACCACGCAGTCAGTTCTTATGAGTTACATTGGTCCCGTGCGAAGTGTTTGCGCCTCTCACGGGGCTGTTTGGGAGGTGATTTGGGTTTTCTCCGTCTAGAGGTAGGTTTGGCAAGAAAATCTGCCTTTTCTGCCTTACCAAATGTGACATGTTGTAGAGCTCATTGAAATTGTTCAGGAAAGGAGTCCCGAATAATATGATGTGTTTTTCTGTTTGGAGCTTGATAGAGTATTCCAAATATAAATCCTCTCGTTACGGGGAGTTTGGCTTTGATCAATACCACCAATCCAGGACATTACAGTAGTATTTTCCACCATTCTTGATGTTTCTCATTTACAACACTCCTTTTCCCTATCTTTGTGTGTTCCTTCATCGTGATTTTCTCACCGACAAGCTTTTCATGAAAATTATATCTTATTCAAAGTACACTTTGGTCTTTCTACTAGGAATACACTTTTGTCACGTGTACATATTATTTACTCGCACACCATTTCTCTTGGAGAAGCTTAAGATCTATATTTTCATTTATAGAATTCTCAGAATTGTTAAGGTTATGAATCGGGTATTTCCAGATGTCCAAAACCCTAAAAATGGAAAGTTAAATGCAGTCATAGTGGGTGAGGAACCTAAAATAGTCAATTAATTTCAAACTCAAAATAAATACCAAGCCCTAAATGATAATACCCTTAAATAATGCAATTTATTTTTTTCCCTAACTAACCACATTTAGTCAATACAAATAATGACAATACCCTAAATAATGAAATTAATTTTAAACTCTAAATAACAATTCCCAATCAAAGTTAACAATACCTAATAAATTTCAATCCCTAAATATAACATACCCAATCAAAATATGAAATTAAAAAACATCCCCATTTTTTGAAAAAAAAACAATACAAACATACACACATACACGTACACATACACATATATACATATACATACACACACATATACACACGTACACACACATACATAAGCATATACACACGTATACAGAAATACACACACTCACACACACATAGACACACATATACAAAAAAACACATTCACACATATATTCACACACATATACACACGTACACACACATACACATAAATACAGACATTCACACACATATACACTAGGGTTTAAATCAAAAATACAAAAAATAGGGTTTACCTTTGAGATTGAGAGAGAAATTAGGGTTTGAGAGAGAGAGAATCCAAATCGCCAGTAGTGCACAAAGAAAGAGGGAGAGAGATTGACGCGGGAATAAATGAAATGGGGGAATAATGTAATTAGTATAAGGGCACTAGTCACAGCCTAGAGTAGTGACCCACTACCATGATTCTTAAATTTTTCCACATCAGCGTGTAGGCAACCATGTGGTCATGCCCCTACGACATGACCCACACGTGCGAAAAAATTGAGATGGTCACGGCCCAAAGTCGTGACCCACTAGGTGTGTATTGTGGCCTTGTTCACGACCCTTGTCCATGACCCTACTGTGATCAAACTTTAAGGGAACTTTGGGGTAAATATAACGCCATGGTGGTCACGACCTAGTCACGACTATAGTTCATGACCCATACAGGTCAGGGAATTGGTCTGTAACCACTTCCAAGAGCATCCATGACAACAGTGGGGTCATGTATATGGTCACGCCAAAGTTTATATGCTCACGGGTTTGGGCAGTGACCCCTTAGGGGTGACCATTCTTAGGATTTGGTATAGTGAAAGAAAAGAAAATGAAGAAAAGAAAAGAAAAGAACGAGAAAATATTTATATTTTGTAAATATTGTTTAATTATGTTTGTCACTTTCTAATATTATATCCAACACTTAATATGTAAGGCAAATTTCACTTTTGAACTTGCCCATAATCTTCCATTATTCCAGGTGTTTCATTCCCAAACACTTTTAATTTCGTAAATATGACAATTTTATTTTATATATGACATTCTTCATTGATGACATGTATGTGGCCTAGTTTTTATTTGCAATTACTCTATATGCTCGCATGTCCCGTGTTTGTTACACCCCATTTTATAGTGATTCATTTATTGAGTGTAAACATTGGAGAAGATTGATATCTATGGATGCTTTAATTCTTATCCGCATTGTAAATGTTTTGCCAAATCAAAAATGTTTTCATGTGCTTGCTCTTCCTCCCACACTTATGGTTTCAATTCTATGAAACTTATTTCATAATGTTAATGCTAAATAAAATTTTGAAATATTTTTCTCTATTATTGGGCTTGTCGCATTTTTATTTGGGTATACTTTTGAGGAAATTTAATGTTTATGGGTTTCATCCATGAAAACTCTCATGAGACAACACTAATCCACTAGGGTAACCTAAAGGTTTAATGGCTTATTGCATATGCTAAATGCAATAGTGTTTAATATGAAAGTGGCTTTTATGATTTGTATATATGTATTTATCTTCTTGTTGGTCTACCTCTTTTCCTTATTTCCATTGATCTTTATTGCTAGGTACTAGTGATGTGTAAGTTATGGGTGTGATTAGTTATGAATTTTGTATTTAGTACCCTTTATTCTTGCATATTCTAGTATACTCGTCTTCGTTAATTCTTATATTTAACCTCATATATTGGATAACCTTTGTTCTATATGTTTATATGTTTTGTGAGATATATTTGTGCATTTGTAGGTATTATGGATAAATAGTATGAGGTTGGATGCATTTTGGTAAAGTTTCCTCGCAAATGGAACTTCAAGGGAAATTTGGTATTTTTAAACTCCCTATTTTGGATAGTATGAAATTATCAACATTTAGATCATCAAATTACGTCGTGTGGACACTGACCCTGCATCATTTTGATCCTAAATGAGGAAGTTATTGCCAATTTTAAAATATTTCGGAATGTTCTTCCACTTCAAGGGTAATTTGATAATTTCATATTTTATAATTTGGAGGGTTCCAAAACACCATCATGTAGATAATTGAATAATATTCGCGTGGTTTCTTACCACGCATCATTCTGAGTCCGTATGAAGATTTTATAGCCTTTTCCACACGATGTGTCAAAATTAGATTGGAGCAAGAAAGGGACTGCTAAAGGCAAGGTCGACCGGGTCATTTTAGAGGTTGACCTCGACTATGTAAAAAATATATAAAAAAATTATTTTTTGGGTTATTTTGATTTTTTTTTGTTGGTAGTTCATTTAGGGGTATAAATAAAAACTGTGGGCTTTTATTTTAGAGATATTGATGAGATTAGGGAGATATTTTTTGCGGCAAGAGTTCCTCTCGCTCTCCTAGGGTTTAACTCATTTATGTACGTAAGTATTACTATTAATCTTCTTCCCCATTTATATAAACTTCCAATACTTTTTTCAAGCTTTGTTAATTAGTTGTCTTTCATAATTTTTTTCTTTCCTACTTACTTGCTTTAATTAAATGATTTAATATGCTTTGTTGCTAAATTAGTTTAGGTTGAGACAATTGAACTCATCTTGAATTAAATGGTTGTTTTACTTTGGTAATGTATTAGATGAGTTTAAATGTGTTAGGTTGTTCTTGATTTTACACCTAGGATATTCAACGATGTATATCATGTATGCACCGTATTTATAACCATGCGTGCATAATTTTTAGATTATCTCTTAATGTCAAAATTATTGTAGGCTTTTATGAGAATTTAGGGGGTCAAAACTCTAGATTTAATTAATTGATGAAATGAGATTTAGTCTTTATAAATTCATCTTCCCATGTAACTATTTATACTAATTAACCCAAGGTGAGGGATATCATTCTCAATCCATAGTTTTTTACTCATTTTATTAATCTTAGTTTAAATACATGCCTATATCAATCTTTTATTAACTCAATCATCTTTTACACTTTTATTTGAGAAATAATAAATCAATTAAAGTCTAGCACTCATTCCCTGTGGATTCAATACTCGAACTCTCCATTATCCTTATAAAAGTTTAGGGTTTTTTATTGTGGTGGGAACAAAACACCAATAGAGTCCTTACACGGCCACTCCCCCCCCCCCCCCCTCCAATCACCCATCTTTACCAACATTTGTTTTGTCCTTCGAGGTCTGGTCCCGTGAAAGGATCATCTTCCCTAAATTCCTCATACTCCCTTCCAGGTCAACATTTGCCTTCTATAAGTGCACAAAACTTATGAATAGGGATCAAATGATCACACAAGACAAGTGAATAATAATAAAGGAAATAATCACAACCAACCACATAAAAATGAGATACACATATATAAGTAGTTAAAAAATCGCCTATGTTCTTGAGGCGAGAGATTTTCCATTGAGTATTTGGTGAGTACAATTTGATAGAAGTCTGTAGCTCTAAAATTCTCATACCTTCATTCATGGGATCAATACAGTATTTATATTAATGATATGTAAATGGCCCGCAAAAATGGAAGCTCTCACCTTATCACAATGTTTGGGATAATAATTTTAAGATATATCTTCAAAATTTTGTGATTATCGTCAGTATTTATAAGCTGCCTATTGAGAGTGACTTGGGCATGTCTATTGTGGTTCCCATGCCAGATGGATTCCAGTCGATCGTTCATATGAATATCAAACTCCATATAATATTTTTTTCTTGAGCTTATCATTGTGTGCCTATAGGATCACTCAAGCATGGAACAACTCTAGTAATGTCATATTTAAAGTGGAAATATTTTCATGCAAACGCTAACACTCTTTCTCCCTCTCTTAACTTCTTAGTGAAAATAAATTCACGGGCATGTCGAATTATTATGTGAAGATAATTATCGTGGATCAAGGAAGATCATCTATAATCCATCATAAGGATTTAAAGAATAAATTTGATAACTTAGTTGTGGACATAGACATCAAAATTGAATCATTATTTTTTTACTACAAAAATGTTCAATCGCCCTTGGTAAGATTCAAATCCTAATTAATGTGGGAGCCTTCAAAATGAGATAAATTAACATTTAGTGGGAATGAATTCACATTATGAGATTCATACCTCCTTTGATACACCAAAGCTTAACATTTATTATTGCCTAATGAATGGTAGAGATAAAAATAATCAATCAATGTCTAAAATTTATTTTATCAAGGCCATAAAGGTCAAGACATTCAAAGGAAGATTATCCAACAAACAAGAACAAAATTTTGACCTCCCTAAATATCATAAAAAATTACCTTAACCTTGGTCTGAAGAGACCTTCATGGCCACAATCGATTAAACAGTGGAGGAATTGAAGATTATTCCTTTAGACTAGAGCAAATCTATAAATAATTTCTTATCGAGTAGAAGTTGCCCAAGAAATAGGCATAATTATACGTTCAATTCCTCAACGAGAATAATTGTATCTTTATTTCCCAATCATACTACCACTTATGAATTGACACCGAGATTCCTACATTAGGGTCCATGTGGATTCTTCATACTGACTAATCATTTAAAAACCTGATAAGTCCATCCTCGAGAATGTTCAAGAAGTTCAATAAATAAAGAATCTACATCTTGAATGCGATAAATGGGAAGTTCAATTTCAAAAATGGTCACCTGAATATAATTTTATAATCAACTAAAAATTTGTGATGACTTCATCGATCTCAAGAAATCTGACCTTAAGGACAACTCCACACTCACGTGAATCAAGCATCTTATTGATTCCACCACAACATATGAAAGCATGAGTTTCATTAGCTCTACTTTGGCGATAATCAAATACTTTTATTTGCTCAAAATCCTAAAATGACATCATTCATGGCCTCATTTGGCATGTATTATTACAAACTTATGTTATTTAGACTAAAGAATGAAAAAATCCCATAAGTGATTAGTTACAAAATATTCAAGAGATACATCGTCCAAATAATGAAATTATAAGTAGATAAGATGCTCTTATAGACCATATAACCAACCTCACCAAACCGTTATATGTTTTAAGGAAATATTGGATATGTATTAACACCTAAAAGTGTGCTTCGGTGTAATCTTAAGGAGTATTTAAGGATTCTTGGTCACTAATGTGAAATTAAGAACGACCCTGACCAATCACGGTTCTACAAGACATACAACTACCAAACTTTATTAATGATGTCCAAAGACTCTTTAACATCTTCATAACTTTGAATCAATTATTTTAAGGTCATTAGACAAATATCTCCCTTTTATTGTAAGTGTTGAAAATGTTAGAACTAATGTGTGGATAAATAAATGTGACTATTATTGTCTAAAAATGGTGTGTGAATTAGGGCCTTAGCTTAAACATACTTAATCTTATACATTAACAGATAAAGATATTGTAGAGAAAATATGAGAGAAAGAGATGGAAATGAGTTTACGTGGTTCATCACAAGATGTTGCCAATGTCTACAGGTGTAGTTATGATTGTATTAGTTTAAGTGGAAAAAATCCACGGACGGAGGATGGTTGCAAACTCTTTTATTTATTCTAGGCTTTAGCAATACATAAGTAGGAAAACGTATTTAGATCCCTTTTACAAGGAATTTTGTGCCACATTTATATGTGTAGTTAGTGGAGACAAAAAGAATGTAGATTGACATGTGTCATGCCTTTATAGGTGAGGTGGGTACACCTTTACATGCATCGGAGGGAGAATAAACAAGGCCCATATTTTTACTAATAGTGGAGGAATGTTTCCCACATGCGTTTCTAGTCAATGTTGCTGGCATCATCTTATCCTCTGGCTCATGCTGACCTTAACATTGTTAAGTAACAATACTCAAATGGTGAAGGGTATAGCTAGGACGAACACTTTTATACCTGAGTCGACCTCCCTGTACATAGATAACCATATGCCTAGTTGGGCCGACCACATTAGTGTCCTCTAAAGGGGATACATGTCATTTTCAAGGAGGCCTTTAAGGTGTTCCATATTTAGGGTATAACAAAATCCCCTAACGCTTTATTCATGATCGGGACGCATAGCAGGCTCTCTGGAATGTTATATCCTCGAAGAAACTACCCAATGAAATGAATGGATGGAGTGTTTAAAAGTGGTATGTGCTCATCTTTAAATTCTTCTCGGTGCATGCTGAGTAGAAACACCTGTAACATTTTGGTTTTAAACAAGGGGCTGTCGCGTGTCAAATGACTTGAATTGGTGCTTGAGGTAATCATCACATGCATTTGGGAAAGCACACATTTCCGTTATTTTTACCTACAGCATCGTTTACTTTTCCAAGATCACATCATATGTCATGATTAAACAAACTTGTTGCCAAATGAAAAGTGTCTAAAGGCACAAAGCCCCATAGTTTGAACTCCCATAATATTTCAAATCTCCCTAGTGTTTTTAGAAAGCGAAAAATATCATCTTATTTCTCTGACAAGTTTCCACCATTTCTGATGAATTTCCACTTTTCCTCTATATGTATTCAATATCTTTATGATTCAAAGTCACGTAACTACTTGACCTCTTAATCTTTTAAGGTTTTCTTTAATCTTCTACAAGTTCTTCATAGTTACCTTTGCCCGTTCTTATGTTTTTAAATCGAATAACATTTAATGTTGATATTTGGACGGTTAATCATTTAGGTGGGCACTTAGTTAGTTGGCCATTTTCATTATTCCTATAGTCCCTAAACCTTACCATACCCTAATTTTGTTGAGTCTTCACAGTTACGAACCCCACCTGAATAAATGGTTAAAGTATTTGCTTGTGTTGGAGGTCGATTTTCCAAGTATCCTTGCGAGGATATATCTAATGCCCTTATAAGTTCTCTTCCCCAAAGACAAGCCTAGGAACCAAGTTATACCCCTAGGGAAGCTTATTTTTGTGGTTCTGGACCATCATCGACTTGAGTAGCATTTGAGGGTCTTGATTTTGAGGATTTAGAGGTAGCTACCCAAGTGGAGAAGCTAGTGGGTATTGATAATTTAGTGAATACCTTTTTAATATCTACCGTATATGTGGACTATTTTCCTAAGCGAGTTGTGTCTAATAGAGCATCTTCTGTGAGGCCTATCCCTTCCCCTTACCCTATCGAGGAACCAGTTGGTGAAGAACCAGTTGATGAGGAGAGTACTTTAGGGTACTCTTTAGACTCTTATCACCCCTCAATTGCTAACACTAAGTGCTATGTCGGTGAGGTTTTAGAGGATGAATTATACGACCTAGGAAAAAATATAGTATTCCCATTAGCATCTCCACTAGGTTTCATACTAATGATGAGAGGGTTTATGACACCTCCTGCTCGGATGAAATTTCCCTTCCCCTATGGTCTCTTTAATTCTTACTTCGCATATCTCTACATCCTATTATTAGGTCCATTCTAAGTGGGTATGGTATCACCATTGCCCATCTCCCCTCATGCTTATAGGACTATCTTAGGAGCTATGATGTTCTAGAAGGCTCAGATTGAGTTTGAAAGGACAAATTTAGATATGTTCATGGCCTGAAAGATAATGCTAAGGCCCATGTGTATTGTTACTTTTCTTCCAAAAGGTCACACCTGAGAATGGTTAAGGTCATTTACACTAGTAATAATACTTGGAAGGGTTACTTTGTGTTTACGATGGGTGACTGGGAGTTTAGGATCCATGAGAAGGATAGATCTTGTAAGGTTCCACGTGAGTGGAATGGGCTAAACATAATAGGTAAATAGTTTTATTTTTTCTTACATACTACTTCTCTTTAAGTGGCATTGTTCTGATGTCTTTTCTATTCGTTTTAGTGAAAAATGATCCAAGGCATTTAGTTTCAGTGCAAAACCTAGTAGAGGCCTATCGTGTACCCAATCCTTCCACATTCTAAGATTTATTTTCTATGTCCAAATTAATAAGCATCAGATACCACACCCCTCCAGATGGGGTTCCTCCAGCAGAGGTAGCAATCCCTTTGGGAAAAGGAGTGTTATTTGAGACAAACCTAAAGACACAAGCTTATCACGGTGTTGAGATTGAAATTTAAATAGGTACCTATTTTTACTATTTTTTCTTGTTCTTACTATGTTTTTAGTACTTCTCTAATTATCTATTTAGGTAATTCCTTCTCCAACCTCTTCATAACATCCTTATAAATCTTTATTCATAATAGCCCTTAAACATCTTGACTGCACTCAAATTGACCTAGCTCGTTGTAAGAAGATGGAGGTTGAGCAAAAAATAAAGGATGACACTGAGGCTAAAGTAAAAAAGAAGTTGGTTACCCAAAAAAGAGCTTATGTCGAGGAGAAAAATAAGTAAAGATCGTTGCTCGATAGACAGCTGAAGTTGATGCTGTCATAACGATAAAAAAAAGGTAAAACTCCGACTCCCTTATCCTTGTTGTCATAGGAAAAAAAGTCTACTTGAAGACCCAATGCCTCAAGGTGATCCTAAGGTTCCAAGAGTTGGATCTGTTGCTGAGAGAGTACAGATTGAAGGACAATTATCTCGTCATCTATTCCAAGCACAAGGGTCACCCTCGTGCTATAGGGAGGTTGAATATTTTTAAATTTCCCCTGGTCTCTTGGTGACAATATAAGTTCTCAACAAGGACCCTAATTCCATCTATCAGCACATAAATAATATCACTGATCTTTATAGCTATCATGGTCATAGAAAACATTTGTAATTTTTAAGCGTCTATAATCCAGATGCTCTGTGTAGGTTGGCCCAGCATCGTCTTACAATAGTTAGTTTATTAAACTTTTTTTGTCTTACATGTCCCTTATTTTTCCACCTTTCCTAATTTCATGTTTTGCTGACAGAGCTCTATAGTCATCACCATTTTGAGTGAGAAGGTTGTCATAATTCATGTGTCCTACGAGGAGCAGTGAAATACCATAAAAGTGCTAACCAAAGAAAATACTAAGATTAAGAGTAATTTGCGGATACAATGGACAATTTGAAGCAAACCTGCACTGGGCCGGAGTAGAAGGATGCAGAGGTAGTTGCCAAGATGGTCTCCCTTAGTTAGGCTGAGGAAAAGGTCAACAGGTTGAAAGATCAGGCCAGTACATATGATGTTATGTTGAAGAGCTTGGAGGAAGCCTTCAAAAAGGGAATTGACGACTTCACAGCATCCAACCAACCTTTGGATCTGGATAATCAGAAGCTTGTGTAGGTTGAAGAGGTTTTGGATAAGGTTGAGGAGGATATGGTGGGGAAGTACAAGTCCACAACTGATTATAACATGGATAGCCTAGCCTTGTTTCTTGACAGTAACGAAGAATTAAAGAAAAGGGTTATGAGAGACTACCCTTACATAGCTACAGAAGTCAAGAAGTGGGAAGGTGATGATGAAGAGGCTATGGCCCTCACTACTCAATAGTTGTAGGATGAGTCTTCTTTTGAAGAAGATAGAATTGATGAAGCTCGACAGGTCCCTACCGATGAGACTACTCTTCTCCCTACTAGGCATACTGTCGTTACTGATGCCCCTACTCTAGATTAGGATGTTACAGCTGATAATGTCCCTTTAACTTGATGTACTTATCTTGTTTTGGATATTTTTATTTTGATTTGAAATAAACATTTTATTTGTTGCCTTGTAATGAATTCAAGAAAAGACTGCTTTTTTAACTTTTAAAATCGATTACGCTTATTACCGTTATGTATCCATTACCTTGGGTTAATGTCTTTTACCTATTTATTTTGCTTGTCCACATTGTTGATCTATTTTTTTCCAAATAAATAATATCGTCTTTGTGAACCTCTTAGTTATCGTTTTTAGGCGTTCCAAAGTTATCCTGACTTAGAATTTGACAGTGCCTATGCTAGCTTACTAGTCATAGGGATGAATCTTATCGTTCTAACTAACTGTTATCACTGGTTACCGAAGTCGACCAAATTTAATAGGATTTATTCTTACATTAGTCGATTATGGTTAAATCTTTTCATCCATAAGATTTCAGTAGATTTCCTAATTTTGTTTAGACTTTTTAAGATGGATTTGTTCACAGACGTGGTTATTCATGAAGTGTTTAGACTTATGATCATTTTTTCCAAATCTAGTCGAACCGATCTTCCTTACTAGCTACCAATATTTTATGGACCAAGGTAGTCCTAACTTAGGATCAACCGATGTTTATGCCATTTTACTAGTAGTGTAGACAGATCTCGTTGTCCTGACCATGCGCTAGAATTAGTTACTAGAGTTGACCAATTTTAGTAGGATATATGCTTACATTAGTTAGATATGGTCAGATCTTATCATCCATAATAGTGCACTAGATTTCCCAGACATGGTTGAAACTTCTTGTTCGTGACCTGTCTGGAGGGAAGGTTATACATGATGTAATTTTTTAAGTGTGAATCATGATGCGCCCAGATCTGAGGTGTCTTCGAATTAGGATTCTTGCCCGCCTCTCATACGGATGAAACAATCATTGAATAATGCATAAAATCTTTAAAACATGAACATATGTAGAGGTTCAAGTTTCGATTATCATTAATCATTTATTTGAATTACAAGATAGTGAAATTAACATATTTGATTATTTCCTCAGTGTGACATATGTTACTGTCACTACTGGTAGTTTTTCCTTAGGTACTCAGAGTTCCAGGGATTTTAAACTACTCACCTTTTAGAGTCTCAATCATGTAATTTTTCAGTAATACTATAGCAAATACTTTGTACTGGCCATAGCACTTGGGTTTTAGCTTATTTTTTTTTTTAAATACCATTTTAGCACATAGTCTCCTTGCTTTAAAGTGCTCGATTTTATTCTTTTATTGTAAAATAGGGAAATCCTTTGTTAGTAGGCATCCACCCATAGGGTTGCACACTCTCTAACTTCTTCTACTATATCTACATCAAGTCTTTTAATTAGATCTCTCTTTGGTGAGTTGAAATTGAGTACTCGATGGCTGGATAGGACGATCTTAGTGGGCACTATTGCTTCAATACTAAACGCTAACATAAATGGAGTCTATCCTATCATCATTCTTGGTGTTTTTTTTAATGCCAAAAGCATGCTCTGCAGCTCATTGATCTAATTTCCCTAGGCATCATCTAGTCTTTTCTTCATTCCCTAAACAGGGTTTTATTTGTTATCTCTGTCTGCCTATTGCACTATGGGTGACCAGGGGCCAAGTGTAGTTTCTAGAATTTTGAACATGCATAGTAATCTTCGAACTCTTTGTTATCAAACTGGGTCCCATAATCTATAATAAAATCATATGGCACACCATAACGGCATGTGATGTTTTTCCATATAAAGTGGAAAAGTTTTTTGTATAGCATCTGGACCAAAGGTTCAACCTCCACCCATTTAGTGAAGTAATTCACTTCTACGACCAGATATTTGAACCAACCCTTTCTCTTCGGTAGTGGGCCAACTAAATCAATTCCCCACATGGCGCGGGGCTAAGGAAATGTGATCGGCGTCAGTATAGTCCCTGGACTCTTGTGGATTATGGCATACTTATGGCACTTATCGCACCTCTTTGCATAGTTTGGACAATCTTCTTTCTTAGTGGGACACTAGTATGCTTTAGTAGCCACTCCTTTTACTAATGATTTGCTCACCAAGCGGGATCCACACGACCCCTAGTTCACTTCTTTCATCAAGTCATTTACTCTAGTAAGGTGAACACATATGAGTGGTGACACATTGAATCCTCTTTGAAATAAAATTTTTCCTTCCAATACCTTGCTGACTTGTAATGAAGTCTCCTTGCTTCTTTTAGATCTATAAAAACGGTGCCGACTTCTAAATATACTCAGATGGGATCCATCCTAGATGGTCCAAAGTCTAACTCCATCACTAATAAACATTCCTCATCATTACAGCGGTGCACCAAGGATTCTATTGGCACTTTTCTGCGTAGCTTGTTCTGGTGGTTGATGCCAGACAAACGAGTTCATCTGCTCATGTACTTTTTACTCTTGGTATTCTAGCCATTTGAATAGCTGAGAATTTAATGACAATGTTTTTTCCTTTTCTAAGTATTTCATCGTTGATTCTTCTCTTGCCTCATAGACTCTAAAGATTTGATTAACTATAAGCTAAGAATCGTTGTGTGCTGATAGCTGCTCAACACTTAGAAATGATGGTAATCCCATACCTACTATGAGGGCTTCATACTTTGCCTCATTATTGGTTGCCTTATAGTGGAACCTATGGGCATACTCCACATACCCTCGTCGGGCGTTGTGATTATTATACCTAGCCCACTGTCGTTTATCCATAAACAATTGCTAAATCGAGGGTTCTTCTTAAAAAATTTCTTCTGCTAAATGCCCATTTTTGAATAATTTATTCATTTATTCCTGGTCATGGGTGCTTTCTTATTGCTTAGATGATGATTCCAGTTTGTTAATAAGATGGTCGGTTGGATTTATTCCTTTTGCACAAATCTGCTCGGTTGGATGGGCTACTGATCTCTCTTCTAGAGAAGTCTACTCGATTGGTTAGACTATTGAGCTCTCTTTCGGATAAGCCTGCTCGGTTGGTCTCACAACCAAATTCGATTCCGTAAAAATGTTCTCTACTATTTTTATTGCTCAGCTCTCTTCCGTAAAAGTCTACTCAGTAGTATTTTCTTCATAAGTAAACTTTACGATAAAATTAGCCATTACTTGACCTTTTATTATTATTCCGGGTTCGTACTCTCCTAGTTCTACTTCCCAATCCATCAGTCTGCCTAATTACTCGAGATTATGAACAACTTATCATAGAGGTAGGTTTGTATACACTATAATATATGTGCTTGAAAGTATGGTTTTTTTCTTTAGGAGGCTTCAATTAGGGCCAACTCTAACTTCTCCAGCCTAGGGTACTAGATTTTTTCTCCATGGTACACCTTTCTAGTGAGTAGACTATATTTTACACCCTAACTTCTTAACGGACTATTGTCGAATCGACATCTAATTCTGAAACCTCCAAGTAAAAATAGAGTTTTTAACTCAGGATAGTCCTAAATGATAATGTGGCAGATCCCAGGTATTTTTTTATCTCCAGAAAGGTTTTTTAACATTCCCTATTCCAGTAGAAGGTTTTTTATAGCACCTTGAAGAAAGGAAGACATATATCAGTGGCTCTAGACACAAACCTATTTAGTTCTTCCACTCGTCCGGCCAATCTTTGAATGTTATTTTTACTCGCGGTAGGATTAATGTTGATTAGTACTTGAATCTTACCCAGGTTAGCCTCTATACCCCTTTGTTAACTATGAAACCTAGGAACTGTCCCTCCTTGACCTCGAGAACATTTCACTGGGTTGAGCTTCATATGGTGATTTTTCAGTTAATTGAAAGTTCGCCCAAGGTCGCTGATGCGGTCAGCATCTTTATTTCTCTTCTTCAGCATATCATCGATGTGAAATTTCATGGTTTTTCCAGTTTGATCTTCTAAGACATTATTAACCAGCCTTTGTTATGTTGTTCCATCATTTTTTAGCCCAAAGGCCATAACGTTATAACAGTGTGTACTTGGACTAGTGAGGAATAAGATTTTCTCTCGATCATCTAGATTTATTTTTATCGGATTATACCCTAAAAAGGTGTCCATAAAATAAAGTAGCTTGTCCCCATTGTATCATCGATGAACTGGTCAATTCTGGGCAAAGTATAGTGATCTTCTCGACAATCCTTGTTAAGTTCACTGAAGTCTAAGCACATACTCCGATTTCCATTCTTCTTTTTTATCATGATAACATTCTAGAGCTATTCAAGTTATTTCACGTCTTCGTTGAATTCTGCTTTTTGCAATTTATCCACCTCTTCCTGGATTCCCATGTTATTCTCGTGAATAAATACACGACGCCTTTATTTTATGGGATTAACGTCCTTCATTATGCTAATCTTGTGGCAAAGGAATTCTAGATATATACCTGGCATGTCTTCCTGGCTCCAGGCAAACACATTCTTTCTCCTTCTTAAGAACTCAACCAGTTCTTTCTTGAGAGTAGGACATAGTGACGAGTAAATCTGGGCTTTCTACTATGGGTGTTCTTTGTCCAGTATCACTGGTTCTATCTCCTTAATTTACATGGCCTTTAATAATCTCGTATTCATCTCGAGGATACAACGTCTCTTCATATAACTCTGATGTGTAGTAGCACTTACGGACTTCCACTTGATTTCATTTCACCGCGTCGACCCCATAATTAGTAGGGAACTTCAGGCACAAGTGAACAACATATGAAACAACTTCAAACTTCTTCAATTTGACCCTTTTGAATATAATCTTATAGGCTGGATGGGCGTTCTCATCCAGGATGAAAAAGTGAATATTTTAATTCGGCAGGTTGAATAGTCGCTGACTATAACTTCTAGCTCAATAGTTCCTAAGGGTAACACCTTCTCCCCTAAAAATACAATGAGAGGCATGTGGTGTGCCTCTAAATTCCTCTGTTTTATCCTTCAATTCTTGACGCAGCTACAAAATAGAAAATTGTTCGAGTTGTTATTATTGACCAAGATTCTTGCCACCCTGCTCTCATGTACCGTCATGGTGGCAACCAGTGGATCATTGTGTGGTTAGAGTACACCTGACAATTCATATTTATAAAAACCACTATAATATGATCTTTTTTTACCCTTCTGGAGTGAGTTTCCACCCCTTCAATTAAGCTGGTCTATTTAATATGAGCATATGCCTGTGCCTTATTCTAGTTGGCTTTCCTCTCCGTCGATTCATCTCCACCATTAGCGTATCCTCCTAATATGAAGTCACACCTAAAGGAGATTATCTTAATCTCATTTACAGGTTCCATAGAATTATTATGTAAGTCTGGATTATCTTTCGAAATGGCATCCTGATCCCATTTATTCTCTTCCACCTTCCTACAAAAGGACTCTGATCGGTGTCTCTTATTTTTTCTCTTCATTCCTATCATATTGGCTACCTTCATTAACAAAATTTGTCAGCTTTCCCTCGCCAGATAAGAATCTCATTCTCGTTCTTCAAGACCAGATAATTATCCGTGTTGTGGCCACGATCTTTATTGAACTCATTACAATCAGTTTATCCCTTATGTTGGGCAACCTTCAACCTTCCTAGCCATTTGAGGTCATTACTTCCTCGAATATCCTCAAAGATGTGGGTAACCCCCACAGTCAATGGGTATATTCATTAAACTTCCTTAATCTACCTGCCTTTTTATTATCCTTGGACTATCTCTTATTTTACAAGCTCTTTCCGGTATCGTCCTTAAAATCAATTGACTCCTTCGCTACCATATCTTTTTCAGCATTCATAATTTTACCTGGGTAAAACCTAAGAGATTGTTCTTGGGGGATCATTAGACAAGGTCCAAAACTACTTTCCAAGCAATAAACTAAGTGTTGTGGTCGTTCTATTCTATTCGTAGTTAATAACCTCCAACCTTTTGATATTAAATCGAGAAATAAATCCCTCGTTATCTCTTTTTTTCTCTGATTAACATTTAACAAATGGGTAGCCCTTTTACCTAGGTTTGAATCAAAACAAAAATTATTGATGAAGAGATCGTCCAGTTATTAGAAGTTTGAGATTTGACCTCTTAGTAAACCATTGTACCAAATTAGGCCAAACCAATAATCATGATCGAGAATGTTTAGCAATGCATCTCATCGGGGATGGAGTAAATATTTGAAGTTTCTTAGTATTGCTTTGTATATGACATAAGATCTGATGTGCCATCATATTGGTGGGAAATGATAGGCGATTTAAACTTTGCAAGCATTGGACAACCCATAATCGACTAATTGAAAAAGGGCCCTTCAACGAAGCCTCTTAACAAAGGGTTCTTGGTCTTTATCATCTCATCTTGAGGATCGTCCAGGCATTGGATAAACCATTTCCTAGGTGGTTATTCATTATTAGCGTTAACTGATAGTTTCTCATTCTCGTCCTCGACTTTCGGTTGAGCTATCTTTTTAGAAAGTCTGCTCATCTTTGGTTAAGCCTCGCACGCTCGGTCTATACTTGTCTAAGAATTAATCCCTTCTAGTTCCGTCCCTTATCAGTTCCTTTCTATGCTCCCTAAGATCTCTGTATTAATGGGCTCTTGCGAATCTTGGGCCCAATAGATGAAATGGGAACTCTCTGCTAAACCTCTCTAAAATGTTTGGACCCTCAAAGGATTAACTCTTTTCCTTGTGATATTCACCTGTCCTAATGGTTGATGTGGATTTTGGACGATAAGATCTATCATCGCTTTTGAATATAGGGTACCTGCATCTTCTAGCTTCCTCATTTGAACCCAAATCTAATCGTGTGGGGTTTTCCACAGCCCTATCGCGATACATCTCCCTGGTATCTCTATATAAGACTGGAGTAGGCATTTCTTGCCTCCGATTGGGATTTTTCCTACCCTTATTGGGATAGCAGGGTTCTCTTCAATCCTACTTTGCTCGGTTAGGATTCTTTGAGTTAATAACCTGACACTCTCTTACATAGACTCAAAGCCTCTAGCCAAGTGATGTAATATTCCCTACAGGTCACTTATGCCTAAAGGTGTTGAATGCGGGACTTTCTCAGCAGCTCTACTACTTTTTGGATGTTTGCCCTTCTTTAAGAAGTACACAGAAAAATAAAGTAATGTGGCCCAAAGAATGGAGAAGTCACAAGAGTTATACTAAAAGTGGATTTAGAGCGAAAAGAACTAAGTCTGATGATGGACCCAAGGAGTGAATGAGTATTATGAGGATTAGAATCCAATGAAACATAGGTGAGTTAGAACTTTATGTCCTCAGAATATTAGGATTTGAGAGAAAAATATTAGTGTAAAGAAAAAAGGATTGTCGAGTTCCCATTGAGGTGCCAATCTCTTATGATCTAAAAATGGTGTGTAAATTAGGGCCTTAGCTTAAGCATACTTAATCTTAAACAATAATAGATAAAAATATGAGTATCCAAGTTATACTAATCTAGAGCAAGTATTGTAGAGAAAATATAAGAGAAAGATATGGAAACCGAGTTTGCGTGTTTTAGCCCAAGATGGTACCTACATCCATATGTGTCCAAGATGGTACCTACATCCACAGGTATAGTTACAATTGTATTAGTTTTAATTAGAAAAAACCATGGATGGAGGTTGGTTGTAGACTCTCTTGTTTAATCTAGGTTTTAACAGAATAACAGTAGAAAAACACCTCTCGATCCCTTTTACAAGGGATTTAGTGCTATATTTATATGTGTAGTTAGTGAATGTATAGTGTCATGCCTTTACATGCATTGGAGGGAGAATAAACAAGACTCGTATTTTCTGCCAATAGTGAAGGAATAAAAAAATGTGTGTCCCACGTGTGTCTAATTAGTGCTACTTATGCCATCCTATCCTTTGGCTCATGATGACCTTAATAGTGTTAAGAAAAAATAATCAAATGATAAAAGATATAAATATGCCAAACACCTTTATACGTGAGCCGACCTCCCTGTACATAGCAGACCAGATACGGAGTTGGGCCGACCACATTATTTGCCCCTAAAGGGGACATCTGTCATCTTCAGGTAGGCCTTCAAGGTTAGGGTTATGAATGGATATTCAAAAACCCAAATTCGTCTGGTATCCAAGTACGAATTTTGCGAATATTTATCCGAAACATAGGATATGGATTGTGAGATAAAATATTTGGGAAAAACAGATTCAAATATTATGTGTATCTGACAACGATAATTCGTATCCGGGGTTGAGTATCCAAATTTCCAGATATCCATTTATTCGGATATCCATATTCGTATTATAATTAATATTAATTTATTATTAATATTTGTTATATACAATATATATAATTTCTATTTATAATATTTATTATATGTAATGTTACAATGTAAAATATAAATATATAATAATATAAAGTAAGAATGTTATTAAATTATCATCCTTTACTTATTTCAGAAAATGTTTATTAATTTATGTTTTAGCAAAGCATAACGAATGGAGAATGGATTAGAAAAAAAATAAAATATAAAAAATAAGCTATAAAGTACAAACCTCATTTTATTTCTCCATCTCTCATCATTTTCCCTAAAAAACTAAGCGGATATCTAAATCTCTCTCTATCTCGATCTCTCTCTAACTCTAACTCCCTATGCTGCCTTTCTTGCGCCGCTCGCCCGACCACATCTCCTTTATCCTATATGGTATACTTATATCCTTATTTAAATATATAAATTGAGTTGGGTTCTTAAAATATTGCTGTGTAATTGTTGTTGTATATAAAAACTTTTAGATTGAACTATTGTTATGTTTGGAAGGCGTTGATTCTTCTGGACTAAAAAAAAATACAACAGCTAGGCGATCACTTTAGTATTGAGAAGTACTCTAGATACATGCCTCTCATATTCATAGGAAAGATGATTGATAGGTTAATGTTTCCTTTTTCTTATCATTCATTATATTTATCTTTGGTGCTCTCGAAAATGTGTTTTCCTTGCCATTCCTAAGATGTTCAAAAAAATGTTATGTTGTGTATCTTTGGTTTTGTTATTATATTATGGTGGTTTCTTGGAGGCTATGATTTAAAAAAGAACAATAAATTGTACTACTGTGTTTTTTATTGAAATGTTCGATAAATATAACAATAAAATGTTTAAAATATTATTGGGCTACGTATTTTTTGTTCTATTTTAATTGTATTATTTTGTTATCGAAATGGACATCGATGTGTATTTCCAATGAATTGTCTATTTTTCAAAAAAAATTAGGACAATATGTTATAAGAGGCAAGTCCGATAAATATTTCCATATATATGTCTTCCCTTTTGTCCACCTAATAGTGTGAATCAAGGTGTTACGGATGGTTCTCAAGAGGCAAAATAATTAAACAAGAAATGCACGTCTGAGGCTTGGAATCACTTTACTCGTGGGATGCATTAAGATAATATCGTTAAGGACACTTTCATTTATTACAAGAGACAACTCAATGCAGGAGGTTCGAAAAAGACATATAACTTAAATAATCATTTGAAATCATGTAATTCAAGGCCAAGGGGTGGTGGTGACATTCGGCAACAAATTTCGATATTCGAGCATCTAATGGTCAAATTATTGGAATTAGATTCGCAACATTCACTTAAATTCTCATCATTCAACAAATTTTGGGAAGCTTGTTTAGGAGTAGTTTGGCGAGGGGGTAGTTGTTTGACTCCATGCGTTGATATTTCTTGTAATTGTGATGGATTTCCCAAAATGGAATATAAAAAAGGAATTTAATTATATTATTATGCCTCTTGATGAGTTTTTCATTTGAATTATCTATACCAATCGCTAAGGCGTACATAATTCTTTTGTTCATGTAAATGATAAAATGAACTGTCGTTCTCGGGGATAAAAAAAGAATAGCATTTTGTGAAAAAGATGGGTACCGTGCCCATGTGAAGCGTATGAGCTGCCTACATACCTCTAGGGTTTTGAAAATTTTCTGAGTTTCTTAAAAAGATTTTTTAGAGGATCACGCCCAACGTAATTCTGAGTAGAGGGAAATGAAGATTTTTTTTATAATAGAGGGGGGATGAGAAGAATCGTAGCACGCCGAGATTTTGGATTTTAGGTAGAATTTCTTAAGATGGTCCAGGTTGACTGGATGCAACATTTCTTCCCCCATCGAGGTCAGTGAGCATAGCGGCGCCAGCGGATATGATCTCCTTCACAATGTAGGGGCCACTCCAATTTGACTTGAATTTCCCTCTGGGTCCCAGACGGGTTCTATAATTTCTTTAAGGGCTAAGTCCCCTTCTCAGACACCACGATCCTTTACTCTCCTATTTAATGACCATGCTATTCGATAATGGTACCCTTATATATGATATAGAGCCTTTAGCCTTCTTTTTTCCAAGAGTGACAACTCATTAAGACGGCTATGATACCCATCTTCTTCGTTGACTTTACCTTTAAGCATGACGCGTCGTGAAGGTAATTCTTATTCAACAGGTAGGACTGCTTCCATGACGTTTACCATAGAGTAAGGGGTAGAACCAATAGATGCTCGAACTAAAGTATGACAACCCAGAGGGCGTAAGGGATTCGATAATCCTAATATCGGTAACTCTTGATCATCTTGTTGATGATTTCTTTGAGGTTCTTATTAGCGTCTTCGACATCACCATTAGTTTAGGGTCAGTAGGGAGAATATTTGTGCCTCTAGATCCCATACTCCTCGACCAATTTCGTGACTTTTGCCTCGAAATGTAATATATTATCAGACACTAGCTCATGCGGGAACCCGTATCGGTAGATGATATTTTTTCGGATGAACTTGGCTACCCATTTAGTAAAGTAATCAATGACAACCAAGATGAATTCATGCCCATTGGAGGCTTTGGGTATAACATTTCTTGTGATATCGATGCCCCATGTGGAAAATGGCCATAGATAAGTCAAGTTTTACAATTCTCGCGGAGGCAAATGTTAAAGGTTGGAAAATTGATGGAATTTAAGGAATCTCCAGACATAAGTGGCACAATCTTGAACCATGGTAGTCCAATAGTAACCCTGTCGGATAATCTTCTTGGCGAGTATATGGCCATTCATGTGGGGTCCGTACTCCTCGCTATGGATTTTCTGCATCATCTCTTTATTGTCATCCCTTGTGAAGCAGTGTAAGTGGGTTCCATCAAAGTTTCTCTTTGACAATGCTTTATCGTAGACAATGTACTGGGGAGCCAATTTGCGAAGGGTTGCACGGTCTTTCTTATTAGAATCTTAGGTGTAACTATCGTGCTTGAGGAGGTGCCAAATATTATAGTGCCAGCATTCATCCATATTGATATCTTCTTCTATAATGAGTTCAATGTGGTAGTAGTGAGTTGGTTTACCTTGCTCTTGGACTAGGAAAGGTGGCATCGTTATTCCTTAGGTCAAGTCGACGCTGGAGGCTAAGGTACAGAGGGCATCGACTAAACTGTTCCTTGCTCTGGGCAAGTAGTGGAAGGTGATTTCTTGACATTAGGAGGCCAACTCTTCTAGATGGGCATAGAAGGGTAAGAGTTTCTCATCCTTGACTTTCCATCTTCTGAGGACCTGATCAATGATGAGGGTTGAATCCCCATAGACATCTAGGCATCAAATTCATTTCTTGGGAGAGAACTTGAGGCCTACCGTGCATGCCTCATATTCGGTCATGTTGTAGGTGAAGGAAACATCAATCTTGATGGCAATAAGAGTATGAGAGTCATCAGAGGAAATTAAAATTATTCCAATGATATATCCTTTTTTATTGGCAGCACTGTCAAAGAACATTGGCCATAGTAGGTCTTCCTGGGAGGTGTAAATATTTCCTTCATTTAGGAAATCGAAAATCCAAACATCGGCTTCTTCCATAGGGTGATCAACAAGGTAGTCAAATATGGCTCTTACTTTCATGGCTTTTTGCGTGACAAACACAATATTGAGTTCGTCTAGCAGCATCAACCATCAGGCCATTCGGCTAGACAAGGCAGGTTTCTCGAGCAAGTATTTGATAGGATCTATTTGGAATACAAGTCTTATGGAAAAAGTGACCATGTAATGCCATAATTTTTAGGTGACCCAAATATAGGAGACATATGCTTTCTCCAAGGTAGTGTAGTGAACCTTATACTCGGCTAATTTGTGATCGGCGTAGTAGATGGCTCTCTCTTTACGGGATTCTTTAAAGTATTTGGCTAACAGAGCCCCAATTGTTATATCTATTACGATCAAGTATAGGAGTAGAGGGAGACTAGGTTGTGGTAGCATGAGTACTAGAGGTTGGGTTAGATATTTCTTGATTCGGTCGCATGCTTCCTGATAGGGTTCCAAACTTTGGTTAAATCCTTCCGGAGGAGTTTGAAGATGGGTTCACAAATGGAAGTCAACTGGCTAATGAATCGGCTGATATAATGTAATTTTCCCAAGACTCTCCGGATATCCTTCTCCATTCAGGGTGGTGGAATTTTGAGTATTGGCTTTCAGTTTGGCAGGATATACTTCAACCCCCCTCTCTCTAACCATGAATCGCAAAATCTATCCTTTGGTAATACCAAAGACATACTTTTATGGGTTAAGTCACATTTAGTATCGCCACAGTCATTCGAAGAACTTCTAAAGAGCGAGAACATGACCATTCCGAGTCTTAGACTTGATGATCATATCATATACGTAGACCTTGACCTCTTTTCGTATCAGATCACGCAAGATGGTTGTGGAAGCCCTCTGGTGGGTAGCCCTTGTGTTTTTTTTAGACCAAATAGCATAATAGTGTAAGAGAAGGTTTCCCAAGGGGTGATGAATGCAATTTTTTCTTGATAATCAGGGTGCATCTTAATCTGGTTGTATCCTATAAACCCATCAATGAATGACTTGAAAGCATGACTGGCCATATTATCCATAATCATGTCGATATTGGGCAGCGGGTAATCATCCCTTCAAGAGGCCTTATTCAAATCTTAGTAGTCAATGCACATGCGAACCTTTACTCCTGATTTTGGCATGGGTACGATATTGGATAGACATATGGGATATTCGATCACCCGAATGAAGACTAAGTTCAATTATTTGACCACCTCTTTTTTAACTTTGAATGACCATTCAGTGCGAAAATTTCAAAATTTTTGTTTGATCGATTTGCATTTTAGAGAATTAGACTCTCGTGATGAGCTATCTCGATATCAATACCGGGCATTCATCGTAGGACCATGCGCATACATTCATAAATTCCTTCAGTAGTTTTTTTATATTAGCTTGCTTCATTATTCATTTTTTGTTGATAGTTGAGCTCGCTAGTGATGGTGGTGTCTGATAAGTGGAGTCGCAATAGGTATCCAGTGGTGGTTAAGGTTGCCATAAAGGAAGATACATGTCATTGTAGTCATTTGGAGATGAAATGTAGTGAAATTATATTTCGATCTCTTTTAGTCTTAGAAATAAATATCTTAATAAATATGTTTGATGCTAAGTTGGAAGTTGCATAAGTTTTAGATGAGGAGTGCAAATCTCCTGCAATAAATCCCCTATAGTCTACCTTACTTAGAAAGAATTATAAGGGCAAATTGGGATTAAACTATGTTCTCATAATTAAATTATTTTTAAATAGTATTGGTTGGAGATTTGTCTCTAATGCATGCTAAACTGCAAGTATTTATGTGTAACACCCCGTAAATTCAAGGACCTTTAATTAAATAAAATATTTGAGAAAAAGAATTTATTTTATTTGGAGGAATTAAATCCATGATTAGTGAGTTTGAAAATTTGAGGAATTTAATAATTTGGCAAATTGAGGATTAAATATTTTGGACTGTTTTATGTCGCCTTTTTGAGGCCTTAAAGTTGGAAGATATTATAAATTAATTTGTATGACAATTTGGAGTGCACGGTTGAATTCGGATGGGTCAAAATAGTTGAAAATGAGTAGCCATATATATATATATTGGGTCTCGGGACTTAATAATATATAATTAAGCTTCAAATAAATAGTTTTGCCCTTTTTAGGAGGCCCATAGACCCAAAAACGGCAATTTAGTTTTTAACCCTAAGTGTGTAAGGGTGAGGCAACTTAAAGCCATTTTAGAAGACTAAAATTAAGATGAGAATAACAGGAGAGCCATTAGACAACAAGTTGAAGATTTTGGAAGATATCTTCAAGAACAAGAGGAGATCCTTTCATTCAATCCAACATTCTCATCCAAACGCTTTGATCTACAAATTGAGGCAAGTGGTTTAATTTGCAATTGTTAATTTTCTTTTACCTATTCATATTAAAGGAGTTGAAATCAATTAATATGTTAGGGTTTATGTTTCATTAGAAATTGGGGATTTTCAATATTGGGAGTTATAAATTTATAAGAGATGATAAGATTTGGTTGATTTGATTCTCTAATTGATGTAATTGTTAGGGTTAGATTGAATATGATAAAAGGATGGATTTAGGATGAATCTTAGAAAGTTTTGATGAAGAAATCTGTACAAAATGGAGGTATTTACTGTTCTAATGGCGATTATGTCCGCGATGACCCTGTAGAAAATCGCTAACTTTTGTTCTTTGATACATTTTCTCCAAAAACGGCTCCAAAATGCCCCAAAACGGCATTTTAAAATTTTAGACAGATTCGTGGGGCAAATTTTAAGAAATATTTTTTTAGTTGTTATTCCGTTGGAGATTGCCTAGATTGATAGGTGTGACTAATTATCCTTGGATTAATTAGAGGATTAATTAAATTGGAGAGATTAAGGTTTATAATTGAGTGATTGAAACCTTATTAATTATGTGGAGAAAACTTAATTGGATGAAATTGAACATTGAATTGCGACTATTGAATTTTGGGCCGAGAGAGAGAGTATGGACATAATTGGTAAGGTGACACCAAAATAATGAAAATTAATTAGTGTATATTTAATTGAAATGAAGTCGGACCATAGATTTGCATGTTTTAGGCTTTTGAATGGACATAGTACACCGGTAGCCTAGATTTCTCTCTCTCTCTCTATCTCTTTATATATATATATATATATATATATATATGTGTGTGTGTGTGTGTGTACATGTGTGTGTGTGTGTAGTATATATATGATATATAAATATTTGTGTGAATAATATTTATAGTAAAGCATACGACTTGTGTGCGGACCTAGTACACCGGTAGCCTGAATTTCTATATATATACGGTAATGTGTAGTATATATATGATTTATAAATATTTGTGTGAATAATATTTATAGTAAAGCATACTCAATCTAGAGCTATCAGGGGAGGTTGCGCTATGTGGGTGAATCCCCTGGCTAGTGAATGCAGGTCGAGTGTAGTCCTCAGGTCATAGTGTTCGGGTTCAGGAATGAAACGCTTTAGGTATGATTCAGTCTTATTACCGTGTGAAACTATAGCTGCCTCCATAGCGATTGTACATTTTTCTGAAACGGGGAGCTAACCGTATCAGGGTTTCGGGTGGATGAGAATATCCGATTATGATAGCAACTAGAGAACACCCGATGGGTGCCTACTCGGGGGATAGTATCAATTTACGACGTGTATAGGTGAATGTTGTAGGATTAATACATTTATGTATTGTATAATTATACACGGGATAATACAGGATGAGAATTGTATAATTAATATAACTTGTGAAACGGTTATATAGTATTGAATTGGAATTTATTTAAATAAGTTAGTGTGAATAATAACTTATAACTAATATAGGTGATGTGAATCGTATAAGTGGTATAACTCGTGAGAATGTTATATGGCATTAAGTGAGAAATGACTTAAATAAGTTAATGAGATTAATAACTTATAAAGTATACTAAACCCACTAGGGATAGAGTAGTGAAAAATCGTGGGATATATGTGACAAGGCTAGTTACGGGGTGGTTAGCTAGATGGGTCAGATATAGTACGTTAGACGTGCACATTAGTGGAGGGGTGAGGTATCCTTAAGCGAGTGTACGACACTAACTTAAATATGGAGAGCATACTTGCATTTTAATTTACTGCATTTAAATTTAGTTGCTAAATATTTTCAAATGTTTTGGGTTCTAACCCTTGCTATAAAATATTTTCAAAACTTTTTAGATGTCCAGTCACAGGGATGCCAGAATTATCCTATTCCAAGTTTTCGCAGCTTCGACATATGTGGATGTTGCAAGACTTTGACTTAGCCTCTTCAGTCATTTCATTCCTAGAGTAAGATGCAGTCAGTATTCCACATGGCCATGTCGCTCTAGTTGTACCATTCATTTTAGTTAGTTGATGTATTCAGTTATTACTCTTGTGATTCATTCCGTTATTTGATTTGTAGCCGGTGGTTGTTTCGACAAGGTTTATATCTAGTCCATTTTAGTATTGCTTCATTCAGTGATTGTATGGTGGTTAGTTATATATTCTTTCACATGTTGTTGTTGGGGAGTTAAATAAAATGATAAAAAATTAGCCCCATGTCTTTTGAATACCAAGTGATTAGTAAGTTTTAAAAAGTTTTCTACAGTGATACTAAGAATGAACCAGATGAGATTTCTATTTAATTTTATATACGACGGATCACCCGGTATTTTATTAAGGGGGGTATAACATTACGATAGAGGAACCAGACTCTTAGATGAGAGGGGGCCGAGCGAAGGCCTCAAAATTGAATTTCAAAGTCACTTAAGCATTAAAAAAAATAGGATCATTTTGATTTAACCCCCAAATTTTAATGCCTAATTTGACTTACCCCCTCATTTACATAATCATTTTACTTTGCCTCAATATAAGGGGTTCAATCTAATTTGGCATTATAATTAGGGGTAAAGTCAAATAAATCCTTAGACTTAAACCTCTTATTTTTATGCAATATTTTGTATAATCTCCATGTGTATGAGATTATATCAAAGAGATTAACAAGTTTGGATATTAAGTCAAATATCATATTAAAAAATGAGAGTAGGGTAAAAAAAATCCTTAAAAAATATTTGTAACTTAAACTACAATTCATAATCGTTTGATGAGTGTTGGACCAATGCTACGAGTCTTTAACTACCTCCTACAAATAAATTGGAATAACATTAAAGTATTTTATTGTGTCTCATTATTATAATAAAAAGTACAGAGAATTAAGGTCAATATCATATTCGTTCTTATATTTTGATTTTTAGGACAGTGATTTTCAGGTTTATAAATCTAGTCATTGTGGTACAATAATATTTATTTGTATGGTCCTTTTAGAGTTAGGAGTACACAAAACATGTAATTTCATTTATTTTAGTTAAAGAGGTATTTATATTTATACCCTTAGTTATACTCATTTAAAACTATAAATTTTGTGACTTTTAGATTTATAGATTTGAAGTTATGGACTTTTAAAATTTTGATGAAATTTTTTTATATGAGTTGTCAAATGGCATTTTGACAATTTTTCATGATGTTTTTTGTACAGAAACTAAATTTATAAAATTATGTAAAACGTTTTACTTTTATACACTTTGAGTTAGACGAGGCGCTTCTCTAAAACACCTGAAAAGTATATCATTTGAAACTATAATCATTTTTCTTTCACAAATGGTTTAATCTGTATCTGTGATGTGGAGGATTATCGCATATGTTTTGTGTAGAAAGGCCAAGACAGGCGTCATTGTCAACCAGCAATGCCATGTGCAGATGGGTTTATTATATTTCATGATTTAACTAAGATAGAGATGGTTTAAATCCAACAATTGTATCCACCTAATCTTCTCATAGTTTTCTATTACTTTCTTCAACTCTTCTGGTTGGTTGTTCTTTTGGCGCCGTTCATCCACTTTGGGTGGAAAGTGCCCATTTTTATCTTGAATTGTATATAAAAGAAGACACAATTCAATAATGCTCTCTCTCTCTCTCTCTCTCTCTCATATTCGAATATGTGCAAGTCCTTTTAACGAAACAAACCAGAACACTGACAAATAAGTAGTATGATGTCATGTTTAATATACCGCAATTTAGGTAGTAGGGAGGCTCATCCAACTACGGAAGTTGTTTTGTTTTTTATTTTTAAAAAACACTATTAAAATAATGGAATAATTTCATCTAAAATTAAAATTCCAAACAGAAAGCTTTTACGAATCAACGTGTTTAAGGTGGATCAAGATCACAATGTTTCATTACATGTTATCTAATTTCACAAACTAATAGTACATAACAAATTGTTTCAGTCGTTTAGGATCGTATCTTTGCTATGTAAAAGATTTATGTTTACTAACAAAATATGTAGTAGGGAGTTGGGACTTCGGTGTTTTATTGTTGTACACCCTAAGAGCATCCACAGTAGTGGATGCTCAAGATCAGTAAAATTACAAAATCAAAAGTCAATTAATCTTTCGTTTAAGAAGGCAGCATACAGTGGTGAAAGTGGTAAAAATGTATAGATGACTTCCTACGAACTTATGTTGTTCGTAGGAACTAAAAAGACTTTTCTTACGAACAACATTTGTTCGTAGAAAAATGTTACGAACAAATGTTGTTCGTAAGAACTCAAATATATAATAAAAGTCAATATTTATATTTCTTACGAACTTCATTTGTTCGTAGGAATTATTACCAACAAATGAAGTTCGTAGGAACTATTTGCATATTCAGTAAGGGTTCAGTAAAACTAGCAAACGGCTACTATTTCGTCTGCAAATTTTGTAACCTTTCGTCCACCACTGTATTAGTGCGAGTTTGTATGTTTACAATTTTTGCTGTCGTTTTTTTCCACCATTACGAATGCTCTAAGAGCATCCATATAGCCGTGGGGCGTGACCAAAGGTGAGTTAACAAAATGAAAAGGTGATTTTACCTTTTATCATGGCTAATCTCTAAACCGCTGAGAAGAAAGAATTTGTATAATAACTTCTTACGAATTAATATTTTTTTTTTGTAACATACCATGAGATGTCCGCTCTAGCTTATACACATCTCAACTAATTTTCATTTACGATTTGTGACTTTCGCTGGCCAAACATTATTTTGACAAGGGATCGAACTGGGGACCAAATCCAATCCACCCCCAAAACTATCCCAATGACAGTCTTATACCACTGGACAAGAGGCTTGGTTCTTACGAACTAATGTTATCCGTAGGAAATATAAAAAATATTTCCTACGAACAACATTAGTTCGTAGGAAGTTATACGAACAATATTTGTTCGTAAAAATCTAAATATATGATAAAAATAACTATTTACACTTCCTACGAACTTTATTTGTTCGTAGGAATTCTTACGAACCATTTGCTAATTCAGTAAGCAATTTGTATTTTTAGAGAACCACTATGAATCGAGGAACGGAATTTGTTTACTTATTCCCACCATTGCAGACATCCGAGTTTATAAATATACAAATTTTATTAGCAGTTAGCATGGATGCTCTAACAAACTTTGTTATTTTGGTTGAAATTTCACATAGTAATATTCCAAAACTTGAGAAAAATTATAATTAAATCTCAAGAACACAGTTTCCGTTTGGGATTTTAAATTCAACTCTCAAATGGCATTCAGTGTTTGGTGCTAAAAAAAATAATACTCCAAACGATTTTGTTTCGTATATTTGCAAAGTTGATATCATAACAACCTCTATATTTACCAAGGTTCTAAAAAACGCGGGGCGTGATCGAGGCGTGGAGGTCAAGCCTTAAGCCTTAGAAGCCTAGGCGGGCCTTGGGGTAAAAAGGCGTGAAAAGGCGTTTAGGCCTTTTTAATATATTTTAATTAATATTTTTTAACCATAACAAGGCTATTAAAATACTAAAATTGTACATATCATAAAAATATGTCTGAATATTTGCAAATAAAAATACTATTTGATTATTTTGGATGAGATAATGGTCCGGTTTGCAAAAAAATCTTTAAAAGGCGATATCGTTTCACTAAATCATTGTTATTTTTAGAGAAAAAGTACACCTTAAGGGTTTTACCAAGCATAAGGCGTCAAAATCTTAAGGCGGGGCGTTTCTCCCAATCCTCAAGCCTAGGGGTGCCTAGACGGAGCCTAGGCGAGTTTTTTAGAACAGTGATATTTACCCATTTGTGTAGTGCGCTGAGAAACTTATACAACAAATTTAGCTTTTTGCACATCACGCTGGAGATGCTCTAACATAATACATAATCAAATGAATTAATTTTAAATTTGACATGACCTAACAATCTAATTAATGTTAAGTTTAACGAATTAACTCAACGAAACTGCAACTGTGGTTGAATTTGCACCTGAGATCAATGGTACTCATAAGTCACATATTAATAAATATTTTTTTTAGCAAATAAATATTAAGTTGATTCATTTCTTTCCCGTTAATAGAGCAGAGCATTCAAATTTAAAGTTCATATCAAATTTCAATAAACAAATTAAATCTTCATCTAAGATCGGATTCACTAACATTCTTATTATGATTATCAATACGATTTTACACTCTCTCCACACACACACAAAGAAATCTGTAACATATAAATTCGTTTACAATAATGCCATTAATTGATCTTGACATAGGAAAGATTCAATTTAATTCAAAGTGTATTAAAGTAGGACACTTCACATAATTTTATAAATTTAATCCCTGCACTAAAAACAACATGAAAAATGATCAATATGCTATTTGATAACTCATACAAAAAAAACCATTAAATTTTTAATAGTCCATAACTTCAAATCAACAAATTCAAAATTCACAAAATTTATATATTTGAAATCCACTCATTGAGATCTGTCCAACAACACCAATATTTGATATTTTTTTGACAAAAAAATCGAAATCGATAAATTTACTATTTAACTAAAACCTCTATTTTTTCGGCGAAAAATCTTCTTCTCCGGCGCTAGCAATGGTGCCGTTGGCGCGGGCGAAAAAATAAAAGAAATAGACGAAGGGAGAGTGAAATAAGGAGAGAGAAACAATCCGGCGAGAATTCCGCGCGGTCTCCGATGAGAATTTCGGTGTTCGGACGAGGATTCCGGTGGGTGGAGTAGGGTAGAGTGAGGTTATGTGTTTATTTTTAGAATAATTTTTAAATAAGTATGAGTAAGAGTATAAATATAAATACATTTTTAACTAAAATAAATAAAATTATCTATTTTGTGTACTCATAACTCTAAAGGAATCACGTAAATCAATGTTATTATATCACAAAGATTAAATTTATAAATTCAAAAATCACTATTTTAAAAATCTAAATATAAAAAAAAATATGACACTTTTCTTAATCCTCTGTTATAAACAATAGAGTTGGTGACATATTCAAGTTCTAGCACGTTTTTTTAAATTAAGGGCAACACTATCAAGTATTACGTGACCATTTTCAACATTTATGAAAGTCCCAATACAAATGAAACACTATCTCATTTGAAATGAAATTACCTTTACTGTGAAGAATATGTGATTAGTGTGTAGTACTTATTTTATGTTTTTATTAGTAATGTTAAGAAGTGACCACGTACGTTAAGCCCTCAAAAGGTATCCTTTTTTCCTTCTCATTTTAGCCTTTTGGGGGGGACGCCGGACATCACATGTCAATCATTGAGGCCTGATCAAAACATCTACTCCTCAATTAATGGGAGCACGGAGGACATGCCCCGTACCACGTCCCCAATATTACAAATAAAAATTCTATGGGAGTGGCTATCCCCACTCCCAAGAAGTCTTCCCACACCATTTTGATGTCAAATGACACTTATACCTTTATACATTTACAAAATTTAAACATTCCTTCTTTTGCTTTCAACTAAAATAAATGCCTTGGAAAAACAATTAAAATTTTGTATTTTTAATAAAAATATATATTTTTTAAAATTGTTTTTAATAAGAATCCGTTAATTTTTTTTTTAATTTTTCATAAATGATTTAAAAAAACATTTAAATTGTTTTAACAAATTTGTTATAGAGTTTCTTAATTAAAAAAATTATTTATAACACATAAAAAATTGTTTTAAATAAAATAAAAACTGTTTTTACAAAATAGTACCTTTATTATGTACATATGGAAAGTAAATAGTGCCTTTATATAAGTGTAAAATAAAAAAATGGAAATTATAAAGCTTTATTTAAAAATTCTAAAAATTACAAAAAAAATAATTCTACAAAATTGAAAAATACAAAAAAAAGCTCTGAAAAATACTAATAGACATTAAAAAATAATTAAGAAAATAACTGTTTTCAACCAAAAAATGAATTCCAATATAATTTTTTTTTATATAAAATAAAAACTGCTTTTACAAAATAGTACCTTTATGTACATTTGAAAAGTAAGTAGTGCCTTTAAAAAATAATGTCTAGCAGGAAAAAACAACTATTTTTCACAAAAAAAAATAATGTTTTTCACCCAAAAATACTAATAGATATTAAAATTGTTTTCTACCAAAAACAACTCTGAAAAATACTAGTAGATATTAAAAAAAATCAAAATTTTGTTTTGAAATAATTTTTTTTAATAATTTTTAGTTCGGAAATTATTATTTTTAAATAATTTGTTTTCGCTGGAAATTATTATTTTTCTCTTGGATGCCATGCTTTGAGTGGAAAATAGTTTTTTGATTTGTTGGAATTCGTTTTTTGGTTGAAAACAATTTTTCTTTCCTTTTGAAATGCATTTTGTTGCTGATTTTTTTGTTGTTGTTTGAAATCATTTTTTGGGCGAGAAACATTTTTTTTTAATATCTATTAGCATTTTTCAGAGTTTTTTTTTTTCGTTTTTCAATTTTGTAGAATTTTTTTTTGTATTTTTTTTAATTTTTAAATAAAACTTTATAATTTTTTTTTAAATTTTACACTTACATAATAGCACTATTTACTTTCCATATGTACATAAAGGTACTATTTTGTAAAAACAAATTTTATTTTATATAAAATGTTTTTTATGTTTATAAACAATTTTTTAATTAAAAAAACATATACTAAATTTTTTTAAACAATTTAAATGTTTTTTTAAATCATTTATGAAAAGTTAAAAATAAATTTAAAGCAGATTCTTATTAAAAACAATATTTTTTATTGAAAATATAAATTATTAATTATTTTTCAAATGCATTTATTTTAAATGAAGGTAAAAAAAAGTAAACATTTAGATTTTGTAAATGTGTAAGGGTATAATTGTCTTTTGGTACTAAAATGGTGTCGTGGAAGACTTGGTGGGTGTGGGGATAGCTGGGCCCAATTCTATTTGTAATGAACATAATCGTCTTTACATATTGATGTATCGTGCTAATATTAATTTATATTTTAGGTGAATTTAATTATAAATTAATAAAGACACAATACATCAATCTATATAAATGGTAGAATCGATTTATTAGTCCATCTTCAATGAAGAGTCTAAATGTATATATTTAAACTGTTCAAGTTCACACTGGATAAGAGAATGTATACATTTAGGGGAGAGAAAGTCTAAGGGGTGTGTAAACTTGCATTGCCGGAAGGCATTGTGTTGGAGGGGGGGCCCACTTCTGGGCGGCTAAAACTTGTCCACCCAGAATGTGGGCGGCTAATTATCATCCGCCCAGAATCTGTGCGGGAACCTTTCATCCGCCCAGCTGCTCCACCGGAAATTAAAAAAAAAATAATTAGCCACACAGTTGCGTTATAACGGCAACAAAAATTACAATGGTAATAAAAATTAAAACGGTAACAAATTTTTTTGTATATATATATTATGCTCCCCTAAAATCTTAAACACCAACACTTTGATGTTTTATTTTACTTATCATCAATTCAAAAAAAATTCTATGGATACTCCTTACAAAGTACTCCGCCAAGTTCTAGTCGGCTACCAAATTTCACTCCACACGACGAGGTGTTACTTTGTCTGGCATACGTTAAATATTCTATAAATAGTCGTATGGGGACTAATCAATCACGAACAACCTTGTGGGAAAAAATTACCAACGAATATAACTCAAGCGAGGGTGTTATTTACAAACGAATAGAGAATGCTTTGCAGGGAAAATACCGAAAAATTAATGCAGAATGTTTGTTGTATACGTCGAATTTGTCGAAAGCTTACGAAAACGGGAAAGATAGCGGCACGACGGAGGTTACGTGGGTAATTACAATTAAATTCATGTTTTTTATTTATTTATTGGTAAATTCTTAAATTGTCATCACTAATGCGGGAATTTTTTTTCATATAGATCGAACGAGCTAGAGATAACTTTCTAAGCAAAGAAGGTCATAAATTCAATTACGACCAATGCTACGAGGTGCTGAAGGACTTGCCAAAGTATTCCATGTCAACCACCGGTTCACAATATACGGATGAAGAAAATAATGAGAGCCCGCTTTATTCGAACGACAACGAATCAAGGGAATTCAATAATGCTCTTAGAAGACCGGAAGGATGTAAAATGGCAAAACAGAGAGGAAAGAAACGAGCGGCCGCCAGAAGTGCGGCTACAAACACGTCCCTTTTAGAGAACTCCGAAGAATTCAACACACTTTATGACAAAAATTCTGCAGAATCACAAGCAATCAGGAGAACTCTAAATGAAAAGATTGATGGTTTAATTTCAATCCGCACCAAAGAGTTCGAAGCTCAACTCCAACGTGACGAAGATCAGATTATTTACATGGATACAACTAAATTCACTCCCCAACAAAATGCCTTTCACGAGATGCGAATGAAACAGATAATGCAGCGTTGGTCTCAAGCATATCGTAACTTCTTAGAATAGATAAATAGATTTTGTCGGGTCCTATATGTAATCCAAATTTATTAGTTATTAAATTTTGTACCAATGTTTATGAATGACTATTATTATCAAACCAAATTTTATTTAGCATGAAGATAATTGTTATAAGATCCCAAATGTGTTCAAAAATGAAATTACAATCAAGTTGATGATTCTGCATGACGAATCCAAATGTGTTCCTTAAGATCGTCACATAACTGGTTATGAGCTTCCTTGTTCCACATCTTTGCCTGTCGCACCTGGTACTGATAGTGGCCAGCGAGACTCTGCCTGCTTAAGCATGGGGGTGAGTCACGTAAGGGCAGGTCAGCTCGCCATGTCCCGTCACGCAACTCCTCCTCGACAATCATATTGTGTAATATGACACAAGCCTTCATAATTACACGTAAGTCTTTATATTCCCAGAAATTCGCCGGGTTGCGGATAAAGTGGAACTGTTGTTGTAAGATCCCAAATGCCCTTTCCACATCCTTTCGAGCTCCTTCCTGAGATCATGTGAACACCTTTTTTTTTTTAGTGACTGGTCTCTTGAAACTCTTGATGATAGTTGCGATGGGCGGATAGATACCATCTGCAAGGTAGTAACCTATGTCATATGTGTTTCCATTTACTTCGAAGTGCATAGGGGTACGATTTCCTTCTAGAAGTTCTTCAAACACGTGAGATTTGGCAAGAACATTCAGATCATTACATGCACCAGGCATCCCAAAGAACGAATGCCAAATCCAAGTATCATAAGATGCCACTGCCTCTAAAATAATAGTGGCAGTATGACAATGTCCTTGATATTGTCCTTTCCATGCATGTGGATAGTTATTCCATTCCCAATGCATGCAGTCAATGCTCCCAATCATCCCGGGAAAACCGCGTCATTCATTTTTGGGCTGCATGCGGGCAATATCTTCGACTCTAGGTGTGCGACAATACTCCGGGCTAAACACCTTCACTATAGCCCTGTAGAACCGTTTTAAAGTCTCAATCGCTGTCGTCTCGGCTATTTTTAAATATTCGTCCTACAAATCCTCGCATCCACCGTACGCCAACATACGAAGTGCACAAACAGTCTTCTGGTGAGAGCTTAATCCCATTCGTCCAATACAATCGACTCTCTGTGTGAAATATGAATCTTTTTCACAGCATGCTTCTAAAATATGATTGAAGCTCGCCTTGTTCATCCTGAACCTACGTCTGAACATTTCTTCAGGATAAGTGGGGTTCTCTTGGGAATAATCTTTCCATAAATTCCGATGACCCATCTCTCTATCCCTATACACCGTTCTTCTCTCATGTATTTCTCTACCACTGTATAGTAAGGACGATTGATATATTGCACTCTGCAATCTTTTGTGGATCGCGGCGGCTTCATCATCCGAGTCAAGATCATAAGATTAGGCGATCTGCGCTAATATCATCTCCTCTAGATCGTTGTTAGACATTTTTTTTATGGACGTGGGAAAAAATATTATACGAGTAGGAAATATTGTTATGCTCAATATCTATCTAAATCGATTATTTATAGTATTGAACGGTACTTGCAATTATTATGGTAGTGACTTGTTCATGTGACCACTCATACTTGGACGGTAAAACATTAATTCAACCATTTTCTTCCGCATAAGTAGATCGTCTCGTTATTAGTTATAGCATCAATAAATTTTTTTTCATTTTGTCATACATGTACACCAAAATCTTAACTATACTTACTTCAGATCATAAACTACAAAATGCATAACCAAGTGTACATGCCTGATGAAGATTCACCCTCCTTAACCTATGTTCCCCTGAAAACTTTGTCAGGGCAAAAACTTCCCTACTATAACTGGTCACCGCCAAAAAAAGTTATGCGAAATAAATTCCTCTCATATGGGGGGATAAGCAGGATGCAACAGGTCAAGAAGAAAAAGTTTAAGTGTAAAGCGTCAACATCATTTGGAGATGACCATGATGAGGCGGCCCGCAACAATATTGAACAAGTGTTGACTAACCCAGGGATCTACCAAGATCCCCATGGAGGTGGTTAGTTTGGTGAGAAAAGGGTGTTTGAAAACATCCTTATATGTACACTTCATTCCTTAGGCGATGTTAATCATGTGATGAAATGGTTAATGCCGACGAAAGGAAATATTCCATGGGATGATCATTTGAAATGGCCTAGGTTATTTGATAGACGTTGTGATTTGGAGTGCTATTGTCAGTGGCATGGTTTACCCGTGCCACAGGCAAAATCAGCAACATATTGCAAAGATGTAAAGAAAGATAATGAAAAATGCATTCGTTTATTGGAACGCGAAATTGCACAGATGGAGAAAAGGCTAGAGCGGTGGCATTCTAAACATTTGATAAAGACCGAAATTGACGATCCAATTTATGAATCGGATTTGGAACTCCCGGATTACAAAGGTATAGATTCAGACTTGGATTTCGTACATCATCTACCTAACATGTTGATGGGGGATGGGAATGCCTTATGTTGTGTTCCGTGGTTGCATAGGAAATAAAAATGATAAGATTATGTAACTTTTTAATGCTTTTATATGTTAATATTAATAAATTATAACTGGTATTAATGTCCATGATTGTAACATAAAATAGTTAATGGAAAACACACTGGAAAATCCCATTGTATGGAAAATACACTAGAAAATTACATATGGAAAATACACTGAAAAATGCAATTTACATTGGACCTCTTCCCTCATATTGGTCATAAGGAAATGTGTTGAAAATCCCAAAAACGTCATCGGCAAGAGATGGTTGAGAAGACGATCCTAAAGGATCTTGGGAGGGTGGATGGGAAATATTGAGAGAAGCACTACGATATTCATCTCCATATATATATATATGGGGGCTTACGTTGCGGAATGGGGTAGTGTTCCATGGCCGAACTCTATCCCGCCCCACGTAGATTTGCAATCTCTTGATCTTTCTCACGAATTTGCCTCTGCAACATCATGTCTCGTTCTAACGTTAAGGACCTTGTTTTTCGGATGAAGTCCTCTCTATAAAAAACCATATCACGCCATTGTTCGCGTGAGTAAAATTCAGCCGGAGCCAAGTCATTCGTGGTACTTGGTAGATCTACCTGAATAAATGTTGTGCCAATTCCACTAATATGTGTCACCTCAAGTTCCCATGATAACGATATCAAACTCGAGGAAGAAGGTTGACCCTGTGTGTTGTACGAATGTGGAGCTTGCCATCTATCCGTCGGTGCGATGGGTACTCGTAAATCATGTGGTACAATCGAGGCAAACCCAACCCCGTCATGGTTCAGCCACCGAATTAACGAAGGTAATATTGGACCCTTAGTTACAGCTCTCCAGTATGTAAGCCATTCATCCTGCCCTGTGATTGTTACATTAGCTATTGCAAGTTGCCAATTGCCAATATGTTGCATATATATATGAAGAGGAATGAATGCCATTGGATATAGTGGGTTATATGGGATAGCAATGTGGCTTGTCATTTGACGGTAACAACGGTCTCCGAGATACCAACTCCCACCTAATTACGGATCAAAGAGCATGTACCGTCTCTGAGCAAAATCATGAGCAACTACAGCAGCAGAAAACTCATTTTGCGGCAATTCCATAAACAGTTGCCATATAATTGACTATGGTGATCGCATTTCGAGCTGCTCCTGCATGACTGAAATTTTAAAACGCATTTGTCCCTGAACATTATCGCGATTATTGATCCCCCATCGTAAAAATACGCGGCCATCTTTCCACTGCATCATTGTGCAATAGGGGAGCCATGGTATGGAGGTACTCGTAGCCGTAATACTGCGATTTATATGAATAAGATATTAATAAATTTGCATTTTCATATAGTAACTATATTTATATTATTTGAAAAAAAATTAAATGTTCACTTCATAAATACTTTACCTCTATTAATTGCCAAAAATAATTAACCGTTTTCTGGACATTTGCAGCACATGCGTCAAGTGCATAGTAAACTCGGGCAAGAATGGCAGAACCCCAATCTTTCGCAGCCATGTCATTTATGTCGTCTAAATAAGTTGCCCAATCCACAAACACTGAATTGTGGCCTGTTGGAAAAAATATGGAGCTCATGACATAAACAATAAAAGCTCGAGCGATTTGATCCGCGTTCGCTAATCTATGATGCGGATCTTGTTGGCGCTAATGCAACATGTATTGTTTTAACGTTGCACACGAAATATTTTGACCTTTGTACTGTGGGTGGCCTATTCCAGGATAATATAATTCAAATATTTCCTCCACCGTAAAATGACTAGAATGAGAAAATGGTGGCAAAATGGGATTGGTACCAATTTCAATTCCTGATACGGGAAAATTTTACAATGATTAAAAGTTGCAAATATGATATATAAATAGTTAACATAAATAAAGTGCATAACAAGATATTGATAAATTACTGGTTAAATGAAAAAAATCAAACGGGGTTATCCCCAATTCCACTGACGGTAGCTGAAATGTGTGTGTTCTCTCCGACCACCTACTAATTAAGGCACCGGTCATTTGGTTATCCGAGTTGGGATAAATTTCACTGAACAAATGATTGAACCCGAAATTATTTATGGCATCTCGGACTGTAGGAATGTCAGATAAACTTGCGTACACTTCAATTAGACCTTGTACACTACCACGCATGTGAAATTGACTCTCATTTGCTTGTGCATTAGGATCAATAATTGTGCCCGTCGCACAAGGTGTTTCGTCGGATAAACGAAATAAATTTCGATAAACGATTGGTAAATTGGGTGGTGGAGGTGGGTTTTCATTTGGTTTGGCCTTTTTGCCACACCATTTTCTTTGAACGTGAAACATTTTGACGACTAAATAAATTATTTTGGGGAATATATAATGTGTGCTATTTTGAATGAAAGATATATAATAATGGGTATGATAAATAATGAAGGTAGATGTGTGATTTATATAGGGGTTGTTTTATAATAACGGATAGATTTTTATAACGGTTGGATTATAACGGCTGGATTGCAACGGGCAGAAATGGAGGAATTTGGGCGGTAAAAACTCCCAGGGTGGGCCCAGCCCCTGGGCGGCCAAAACTCTCCCGCCCAGACCTTGGGCGGCCAAAACTCTCCCGCCCAGCTCATTTTTACACCTTACCCACTGTGGCAACCGCACTCCACAATCTACCCAAAAAATCTAAATATACATTGTTTGTGCATCTCCCATTGAAGATGGCCTTACAAAACTAGTTTATGATTATGCATTAACAATGAATTATTGCCTTTCAAAAGGAAGCGTCAATAATCAAATCTTAGATTCTTCTCCCTGGACTGACAGCCAAGCTATTAAGTTTCAAGGCACTTGCAGTGCTCAATTGCCGTCAAATTATATTATTCTTGCTTTCTACCATCGTTGCTTAATTCATTGAAAACCAATTAATATTTACACTATTCGTTTGTTTGATTAGTATTAGATTTTTTCATGAATTATATTTTTACTCATTTTTGTTTTATTTTTAGTTTCATGATTTAAGATATAGGGTTAATTAAACTTTAGTCCCTGAACTTAATTTTATTTTTTACTTTATCATCTGAACTTTCAATTTCGGCATTTAGCCACTTAAACTTCCTAAATGATTTCAAATTTTTCCGTAACCTTAACACCATTTTACATTTTGGACGGAAATGGGCACGTGGGGGTATTTCTATACAAAACAATATAAAAGTTTTTACAAAATGAAAATTACAAAATAAATCATTTAAAAGTGATTTAAAAATCTGAAAATTATAGAAATATAGTTTAAAATTTTGGAAGTTAAAGAAAATATTTTAAAATTCTAGAAATCCTGAAAATAAATTTAATAGAAACAAAATTGATCGAAAAAATATTATTTTTTTCAATGAAATCCAAAAATATTAAAAATCAATGATTTTCAGTATAAAAAATTATTTTCAGCGTATAAAAATGATTTCGAATGATTTCCAGCATAAAAGAATTGTTTCCAGCATTCAAAAAATAATTTCTAACATAAAAAATATTTTTCAATGGTTTTAGCAAAAAACAGTATACAATTTATTTCCAACATAAAAAAATATGATTTCCAACATAAAATGACTTTCAACATAAAAAAAATATTTTTCAGCATAAAAAATGATTTTCAATGATTTCCAACATAAAAAATGAATTCTATAATTAAAAATTGATTTCAGCATTGTTGATGTAAAAAACTAATCTTGATCTAATTTTCTAATCACAGATAAAATACGTAATACTAAATAAGGAAAGAGATTTTTAAAGTGGTTCAGCTATGGAAGAGATCCACTGTTATTTATTGATGTTTGTGCTTACAGAAAACTAGATACTCTTATAGATAAGAATATCACAGAATTCGTTCTACCGTGCCCTTGATGAAAGGGATACAATGTATTTATAGTGATCCAGGTGTTAAGGGTTGGAATGTCAAAGGATGGAATGCTTTTATATAATTAAGCATCTGCATCCTTACATAATGAATGTGATTGTTGATTGTATGAATCACATGTGGTATGCCTTTTAATATGGTGATACTTCACTGATCTTGTTGGTCGGCCTTCCTGATGTTGGTTGACATTCCTTATGTTGCTCGGTATTCTTCATGTTGGTCGACAGAGCTACTATTTGCTGACTATGATTTTTGCCATGTAGGAGGACACATGTTTACTTCTAATTGGTCCATGTAGGTGTATATTTTTTTTGGTATCAACAGAAACCCCCGATGTTCCATGCTTGATGCTTGCTTGAAAGTATGGAGCATTTGAATCTAGAAGTAGCTTGGGGAATTATGATGTTTGATTGGCAGCCGACATCCCACACTTATAAGATTTTGCTGCCACGATTTGAAAATTGAATTTTTACGAATAACTTATATTCTAACAAACCGTCAAAGGGTAAATGAGTATTTTTCACTATCTGATTCGCGAAGCCATCGAAATGTCAATCGTTGGTACTTTTAATCATTTTGTTTGCTATTTTCGAGGTAACCTATAAAAAGGTGGAGAACTTTCCCGGTCTTGCTTCACCCCAAATATTTGAGTTGTAGCAGCCATTTCTGAGTTCTTGTGCGCTTGTTTGTCATCGTTCTTCTTTTCTTTTGACAGTTATTGTTGAATCCTTAAATTTCTGTAAGATTTTTTTCCTTTTCCTTCTTTTCTTCTTTCTGAAACATGGTTTATATAGTTCATGGTGACTCTTTAGACAATTTTAGGCTTCAATGGAATATTTTGGCTTGGGTGAAGTTAGAATTACCTATTCCTCCTCTTGATGTTTTTTCTTTAGGTGAGGGTAATTGGATTCTCTCTTTATTCATTGCAAAATATGGTTTTACTTTTCACCCAACTCACTTTTGTTTAGAGTTTGTCAGTACTTTGATGTTGTACCTGCAAGAATAGCCCCCAATATATGAAGAATAGTTAATGGTATTCATAGGTTTAACCAAATTTATGGGACCCACATCGGTATTCCTGAACTCTCGTTCTGTTACAAGTGGGTCACTAGTGACAGTATATATTATTTGAAAACTATGTTTATTAATAGAACCCTAGTTATCAATTTGCTTGACTCTAACAAAGATTAATTCGATCATGGGGTTATTGCAAAGAACTGTCAATATCTTCCTGTTCAAAGGGGTGAGGTGTATGACGAGCCCAGATGTCCTCAGGAGGGTAATGGCATGGGTTGTAATGTATTTTTTTTTTGTACATTCATGATGATGGACTATTTATTAATATGATAATTAACCTTAGTTATTTTATTTCGTTGAAGTTGATAGGAAGAAGAAAAGTCCCAAGGAGATTGATATCAATTTTGACGAGCTCAAGTTCTTGTGGGGCCTTCATCAGAAAATTGACGAGGAGCACATTAGGTCAGCTTCCTATCTACTGAAGTATAGAAGCTCTGTGACTTATTTTGTTGCTCGACCAACAATTTATTTTTTTTCCAACATGATAGACTTGGAGAGAGCTCCAATCTCTACATCTTCTGCCACTGAATCTGGTAGTGGTGAATCTGCTGTAGTAAGCACTTCTTCATTCTTTGACTTAGAGCTTCCTCATGCTGTTAGCATGGCTAAAAGAAAAATTCCTAACCTTTTGGACAACAAATCAACCAGTGGCACCTTAAAGTCTGATGGTGCTGGTGTTTGTGCCCAGAAGAAGGTGGATGGTGGGAAGAAGCCCCCCACCAACAAAGGTGAAGAATTATTTCAAGAGACTTCGGAAGGGTTTTACTAATAAGAAAGTTGAAAAACTATTATCGCCAACCAGCAGGCCTTGGATGGCTATGTCTCCTCTGCTGTGGGTTCCTCTACAGCCATGAGTCCTAGCTTGTCTAGGAAATTAATCAAGTCTGGCACCCTCCCAAACCATAGAGCTGTTTTTGCTTCAATGTCCCAATTCCAACTATCATCAAGGGATTCTCAAAGTCTGGCCTTAGTAAGTTTTCATTTCTAAAGTAGGTCGGATGTTATTCAGGTCTTTTTAGTGTGTACTAACTTTGTATATTCTTGTAGTTCTTGGTTAATTATAACCAGGTGCTGGAGAAGGACGATCAACTACGTTCTTCTTCGGGAGACGTGGAGGAGGCATTTGAGGGTCTGAAGCAGTCTTTGCTAGAATCCCAATAGAATCTATAGACAGAGAAGAAGACTTGGGAGGAGAAGATCAATACTGCCGAGGAAGCACGACAGAGGGATGAGTCGACTACTGCTTAAGCTGAGTGCAAGGCTAAGACTGCTGAAAGTCAAGTAACTAAGCTCACCAAAGACCTTTCTGCTGCGAAGGCCAAGAAGAAGAAGGCTAGGGATGATTCCTTCAATAAGGGTTAGTATAAGGCTATTTCTACCAAATCTTCTCAAGTTGGGTATGCCAAGAAAAAATTCTTCAAAGAAGATTGGTTGGCGGCACTGAAGGAAGTTGGTACCACAGAGAATCTGAACTCTTCCTCAGGCATGACCTTGGCTCTCCCCCCAACCTTGATGGAGAGATTGAGGATGAATATAGTTTAATGGAATCTTCTTTGATCATTGATTTTCCAGCCCCAAATACCGACCAAGACAAGAATATTGTTAACTCAGTTATCCCTCTAACTGAACAAGATAAAACCCATGTTGATCCAGCTACCCCTTCTGTAGACTAAGGTGTAAATCCTAACGTTGAAAATGATAAGAAGAAGGTGTAGACTTGTTCAGTGTTGGGTCTTTGTATTTTTCACCTTTATTTTCTTTTCTTTTTATTTCTGCTCTAGTGTTCTTGTACCTTTCCTTATTTATTAATGAAAGAATTGTTCCTTTAATTCACATGTCATTTACTATTGCTCGGTTGTTATTCTGTCTTCTACTTTTATTATTGATCAGTTGTTACTTTATCTTTCTAGTTTATGGCCAAGATAGAACAAATACCTTCCAATGATTCCGACCTGCTCAAACGTTATAATAACCTGTTCAAAGATGGTCACTTCGACTTGACTGATGCAGAATTAACAGACTTGCTCGGCGTTGATGCTTCAGATCAGGCTAAGGATGCATACACTTATCTGAAGTTTCATCTTGATTGGATTTTGTTAAATAATGTTGCATATTATGAAATGATCAAAGAATGGCAAGCAGAGCATAATGAGGCCAAATATTTACTTCATGCTAATTATGAAGCCAAGTACAAGACATTTAGTGAAGCCTGGGGATTTGAATAGAAGCTTGAGAAATACGCCTCTCCTTTCAGAAAAAAAAAAGATCTTTTACTAAACCGTGAGGTTGATGAGTCCAGAGAGATTGGTAAGCTTCTAGAAGAAGAGCACAATAAATTGAGTGATGAACTTAGGTCTTTAAAATAATCTTCTATTGCCGGTGCCGATGAAGGTGTCACTTTTTTAGAGGAGGAAAATGCCAAATTGAGGGAAGAACTTGAAGCTTTGAAAAAATCTAAACCTTCACAATCTTACAAACAGAGAGTTGGCCTTCCAAATATAGAAGCGGATAGGATTTAGAAGACTTTGACTGATCAGGCTACCCAGCTGATGGCCAAGAGTATAGCTATTATTAATTTGTCTACAAAGTTGGAAGTTAAGGACAAAGCCCTTGCCGACCAATTCTCTTAGTTGAAGGCAAAGGATGAGATTTTAAAGAGACTTTAACATCAAATTGCAATATTAACCTTCTAAATTCATAAACAAGCTAGAGAGTTATGAATGGATGGTTATAATGAAGCTTTGGCCATATAGATGATCACATCGCTCAATCTAATTATAAAGGTTATAATTGAGGTTGGGCCAATTGCGTAACTGTAATGAAGGTTGATCAAGATAGAAAACTCTCGTATTAGCACGATCCCAGTTTCTTAGACTACCAACAACCTCCCTTCAAGTTGGATGTCAGTTGGATTCCTGTTGAATCAATTCCCCAACGCTTGATATCGAAATACTTAGGGGATTATGAGTTACATGGTGATTTTGAAATAGTCCGACCTCCTCATCAGACCAACATGCCGAGCAGCAGTAATAAAAGGGTGCTTAAATATTTCAACTTCATCAATTCTCCTTATACGTTGGATGATCCTACTGTTGGTATGGAAAAAGTGCAATCATCTTCCAAAGTTAAGAGAAAACATCCAGTTGAATGACTATCATGTATTTTGTAATTCATTTGAATGTAATACAGTTTGTATGAATAAAATGTGTTTATTTTTTTAACTTATAATTATTTTAATCATTCAGTTAACTTGTAATATCATTGGTTCTACTAATACACTTAGATGTATCAATCCAAATTTAGTATTAGTTACCAGTTGTTATGCCATTGATTCTACTAATGCACCTAGATATCTTAATCCAAATTTAGCATTAATTATGATTGGTGACCAAGTGTATGAGGAATGTATATTTATATTCCAGTGTCTAGGAATTTTTACACGACTTTCTACATTTAACTTAGTCGGGTAAAACTTGTTTGTAACTTTGTTAGTTTTATACGAAGTTTTACTCTTTTTGTTCTTGACTTATTTATATAAAATCATACATGAAGTAATCAACCTCTTGTCCGTGATTTTATTTTTACGAAGTCATACATGAAGTAAATTATTGTTGTTGACCAAGTGTTAAGGATTTACAATCCTATTTTGACTTGGTTGGTTAGTATTTTTCTTATTACCGACCAAATGCTGAGGATTGTAATCCTATTTTGACTTGGTCGGAGCTGAAGATCAAAAGTTTTTGTTTGTTTGGAGGAGGTTATATCATCACCATATTCAAGAAAAAAAATTAAAAAATAAAGAGACAGAAATTAACTTTTATTGATACTAAAATAAAAGCAAGAAAGATACAATAATGGTCATCTTTTGATTTACTTATAATACTTTCGAAGATGTTCGACATTCCAAGGGTTTCAAAATTCTTCACCCTCCAAAGTCTCTATCCTATATATGCCTGGTCAGATGACAACTGAGATGCAATATGGTCCATGCCAGTTATCCTCAAGCTTGTTATTCTTCTGGATAACTTTCTTAAGAACATAATCGCCCTCTTTCAGGCTAGTCGGCTTTACACTTTTATTATAAAATCGAGCAGTGCGATGTTGGTAGGCAGCATTTCTCAGATCTACATCTTCTCTAACCTCCTTCAACATGTCGAGATCTAAGCGTTTCATCAAGTCACTAACTGGTGAATTAAAATTCAGTACCCTATGAGTAGGTAAGCCGATCTCGAATGGTACCATTGCTTCAGTCCGAAATGCGAGCATGTATGGTATTTCTCCAGTTGTTGTTCTCGGCGTTGTTCTTGAGGCCCAAAGAATAAAGTGTAACTCATTAATCCAGATGCCCTTAGCATCATTAAGTCTCTTTTTTAGTCCATTCAGTAAAGTTCTGTTAGTCACTTATGTTTGACCATTACTTTGAGGATGGCCTGGTGTGGAATGCAACTTCTGGATTTTGGATTGGGCATAGTATTCTTCAAACTCCTCGTTGTCGAACTGGGTGCCATGATCTGTGATGAACCCATATGGTAAACCATATCGAAAGATGATATTATTTCAATTGCATTAGTACACCGTCTCAAAAGGCATATCAATTAATGGCTCTACTTCCACCCATTTGGTGAAGTAATCCACAACAACAACTAAGTATATGAACCTACTTTTGGTAGTCGACAGTGGGACGACCAAGTCAATTCCCCATATAGCAAATGATTAAGGTGATGTTATTGGAGTTATAGCAACATTAGGTGTTCTAGGAATGTTAGAGAATTTCAAGCACTTATCACATTTTCTCGCGAAAAATGTACAATATGGCCTTATGGTCCGCCAGTAATATCCCTAAGTGTTGATGCATTGGAGCAATGATCTTCTAGCTGAATGAGCTCCACAAGATCCTTCATGCACTTCTTTGATTAAATCTTCCACCTATATTGGATATACACAGTGTTGCATGGAGATTGTTAGTCCCCTTATGTATAAAACTTATTTGTTTAATACATACCTCGCTGCTTTATATCGGAGGTTCTTAGCCTCTTTAGGATCAGGTGGTAGGGTTCCATCTTCGATATAACCTTTAATGGGATCCATCCAGGAAGGTCCCAGATCTACAACAATAAAACTAACCATCAGGTCTTCATCAATACTTCAATTTGTCAGGAGCTCGATTGGGATTGTTCTTCGGAGCTCAATTATTATTGGTGATGTTAGTTCAGCAAGTGCGTAAACCCGGGCATTCTCTATTCTTAGAATTCGATTCATTTGAACGACTGGAAATTTAGCAATCACTTCAATGGCCTTGTCAAGATACTTAGTCATCAATTCTCCGTTGGCCCCAGATAAATTCAGCACTTGGTTAGCAGCCAACTGTGAATTACTATACGCCACTACTTGCTCGATGCATAATGAATAAGATAAATTTAGCCCAACTATCAAGGCCTCGTATTCTGCCTCGTTGTTTGATGCTTTGAACTGAAACTTGAAAGCATACTCAATATCAATATTATCAAGAGTATTAAGTATTATACCTGCTCCACTACCAATAGCACATGAAAATGTGTTCACGTACAAATTCCATAATGAAACATCATCATTGAAGCTTGCTGTTATTAGTGATCTATGTTGGAATATCTTTTTACTCTCTTCTGCATATTTTTAGGCCATTTCCTGAATTTTAAATGATTCAGGTTGTTCGGTAGCTACTTCGGCTTACTTATGAGTTGATCTCTCTTCTTTTAAAGTCTGATCGATAGGCAAGCTCTATTGGTCGAGAACCTCTACATAAGTAAATTCAGTAATGAAAATTGCCAAAGTTTGGCCTTTCAATAAAGATCTTGGTTCATAGACTATGTCATACTCTCCTAATTGTACTTCCCAGTACATCAATCTTCCTGACTTCTCAAGTTTGTAGAGAACTTATCGAAGAGGCAGATCGGTATACACAACTATAGTGTGAGATTAAAAATAAGGTTTTATTTGTCTTGAATCCTCAATAAGTGCTAGGGCTAATTTTTCCAAATGTGGGTACCTGATTTCAGCTCCTCTTAATGCTTTACTGGTATAGTAGACTGGTTTTTAAATTCTATTGTCCTGTCTGACCCATGCCAAGCCCATTGCTGACTCAGAAACAACTAAATACAAGTAGAATTTCTCTCATAATATTATTCGAGATAGTAATGGTGGCGACCCCAGATACTTTTTTAACTCCTGGTATGCTTCCTCACATTCTGCATTCCACTCAAAAGTTTATTCAACACTTTGAAAAATGGCAAGCACCTGTCTGGTGCTTGGGACACAAATATATTTAAGGATTCCACTCTTATTGTGAGCCTCTGATTAACTACGAAGCCGAAGAACATTCCTTCGTGTACTCCAAACACACACTTGGTTAGATTTAACTTTACTTGATGCTTTTCTAGATGATCAAAAGTCTAATTGAGGTCGACAATATGATCTGAAGATTTTTTTCTCTTTGTCAATATATTATCTACATAAACCTCCATGTTTTTGCCTATCTGCTCTTCGAAGACCTTGTTCACCAACCTTTGATACGTTTCACCTACATGTTTATACCAAAAGGCATTACATTATAGCAATAAGTTCCTCGGGGGGTGACGAATGCGGTACTTTCTCTGTCTTTAGGTTTCATTGTTATCTGGTTATAACCAGAGTAGGTATCCATATAGCTTAAAAGCTCATGTCCTGATGTAGTATCCACTAGTTGATCAATTTTGGGCGAGGGAAAATGGTCTTTTTGGCACACCTTATTCCAATCAATGAAATTTGTGCACATCCTCCATTTATCATTCTTTTCCTTGGCCATTACAACATTGGCCAACTAATCTGGATACTTCACATCTTCAATAAATCGGGCTTTTTGAAGTTTTTTTACTTCCTCTTGGATATCTTGACTTTTTTCAGGACAAAAAACTCGGCATCTCTGCTTGATCGTCTTGGCATCCTTTCTGATGTTGAGATCGTGACAAAGGAAATTGGGATTAATCCCAGGCATATCTTCATGGCTCCAAGAAAATACATGTATCTGTTGCCTCATGAACATAATCAACTCTTGTTTAAGGACAGGATCCAGTGTTGAATCGATATGCGTAGTTCTTTCTTATTTGTCATCGTCCAGAATGATGCTTTCAGTGGCGTCAACAATTTGTCCTTTAACCAACTCTATTTCATCTCGTGGGTTTAAGGTTTCAACCTCAAATTCACCATAAGGCTCAGTAGTATCCACCTGGTAATTTGTAATCTTCTTCTTCAATTCAATCAAATCTTCTTACTCGGCTGATGAGTAGTAACACTTTCTAGCCACCTTTTGGTCACCTTTCCCAGAACTTAACCCAAAATGAGTTAGAAAATTCAAGCACTAATGGATTGTTGATGGTACAAATTCAAACTTCTCCAATCCTATCTTACTGAGGATCACATTATAGGAAGATTGAACGTTCTTATCCATCACGAAGAAATGTATTTTCTCTATACGAATTACTGGCCAAGTGTCGATTAAAACTTTTAGCTTGATTGTTCCCAAATGGTAGATTTTTTCACTAGAAAAGCCTATTAATGGCCTTTGATAAGGTTCCAACTGGCTGAGACTCAAGTCTAAACTTTGAAAATAAGGTTAAGACATAATATCAGCCAAACTCCCATTGTCAATCAAAACTCTAGCGATAATGATATCCTGGATTCTGAATTTGACAACCAATAGGTCACTATGGGGATATACTCCAGAGAGATCATTTTTTGAAAACCCTATCACCAATTTATCTTTGTTGACTTTCCTTGGCCAATTATCTTCATTCAAATAATCCTCTGGATGTAGGAACAAGCCTGAGCTTCATTCAAGTAAGCTTTCTTTTCAGTAGTGTGATCACGTCCTCCTACTTCGTCGCCTGTAATCACGTGACACTGAAAAGAACCAAAACTGAACATAGTTACCTCACATTTTGTTTTCTTGGGCTTCTTCGATAAGTCGAGATCTTTGTTATAACCGTCTTCATGATTTCTCTTCCTGTCATCTCTAGGTTTGCATGGAGAATTTGACATTCTTCTAGGTTCTCTACCATCCCGTTGATTAATAAATTTATTGAGTTTTTCTCGTTGGACGAGGGATTCAATCTCATTTTGCAAAGCGATGCACTTATTTATTATATGACCATGATCCTTATGAAATTCACAATATTTGGATCTATCCCTCTTTTTAGGAGGCGCCCTTAACTTCTCAGTCCATTGCAAATCCTCATTGTGCTTAACTTTTTTCTACGATATGGTGAATGATAACACTCAATGGAGTGTAGTTTCCGTACTTTTTGTGCTTGTCTTTTTTCTTCGTCCTTTGCTCATTTTTCTCTTTCTTATAAGGCTTCGTGGATGGACTTTTTTTTCCGACCACAGCTTCCTCTGAATTCATAATTTTTGCCATGAGTTCAGCTATAGTTTCGGGAGGATATTTAGCTAAAGTATAATATAGCTTCTCAGGAAGTAAGCCCCTTATAAGAGCAGCAATGGTTATTTTCTCCTCATAATCAATCACCTTCAATTTTTCATTATTAAAGCGTGTAATGTATTCCCTGGTACTTTCCCCCACTTGCTTCCTTACATTTAGAAGATGAGCTACTCTTTTCACTATCTTAGATCCAAAACAAAAGTTGTTAATGAATAACTCAGCAAGCTAATTAAAGGTGGCAATTTGTCACCGGGGCCAGTTATTATACAATATTTGGGTTGAACCCGTAATAGAACTTGAAAAAGAGTTGCACCTCATTTCATCAGGGACTGAATAAATATCAGCTGCAGCTTGATATTGCTTGATATGGAGAACTGGATCAGTCTCACTATCATATTTAGGAGTGACCACAGGAGATTTAAACTTTAATGGAGTAGGAAATCCACAATTGTCTGAAAAAAGGGGATCCTTTAATAAAACTCCACTGCAAAGGATTCTCGGCTTTCGCTATTTCACCCAACCGATCTTCTAACCTCTAGATTGATACTTTTCAGGACGGATTACCTGCCTCAAATTTATGCGAAGAAGCGTGGCTCTGCTGACCATGTGTCTGTGCTGATCTCTCCTCCTGATAGGTCTGCTCGGCACATACAGATCATTGGACACTTGATCTTGATCTGACGGAGGCTTCATGTTGGTCGACTGGATGCAGAGTGTTCCTGGATATCGCCCTAGTAAGATTTCTATTTGCTCGCGGTCCCAAACGATCAAAGGGCGAAGCTCTGCTTAGCATTTTCAAGACACTTGGTCTTTTAGGAGAGAAATAATGGATATTATAGGGTTCTATGGACCCAAGCGATGAACTTACACATAGACGATAAGAGGTGTCTTGTGAAAACCTGGAATAACTATGTCTGATGGATCTTGGAGGTGGGGGCATCATTTCTCTTCTGGACGAGGGAGCCACTTGTAGTGATTGAGCCAATTGCCTCACTATTTACTGCATGGCTTCTTGTCCTCTAGCAATACTAGCCAAAATTCCAGTTAAGTCAGTTTTCGTAGGCAGAGCAGACGGAACAGGTGGATTACCTTCATTTCTGAGACTGCACTCAGGGTCAATCATTGTGCTACGATCAAGAATATTTAAGAGTGAGAACAACGATTAAAAACTAGTTCCCACAGATAGCGTCAATCTGTTGATGTAAGAAACTAGACTTTATCTAATTTTCTAATCACAGATAAAATACATAATAGTAAATAAGGAAAAATATTTTTAAAGTGGTTCAACTATGGAAGAGAGCCTATGTCCACTATTATTTTATTGATTTTTGTGGTTATAGAAAACTAAATACTCTTGTAGATAAGAATATCACATAATTTGTTCTACGTGCCTTTGATGAAAAGAACACAATGTATTTATAGTGACCCGGATGTCAAGGGTTGGAATGTCAAGGGATGGAATACTTTTATATAATTAAGCATTTATATCCTTACACAATGAATGTGACTGTTGATTGTATGAATCACGTGTGGTATGACTTTTGATATTGTGATACTTCACTGATCTTGTTGGTCTGCCTTCTGTGTGTTGGTCGGCATTCCTTGTGTTGCTCGGTATTCTTCATGTTGGTCGACAGACGAATAACTTGTTGACTATGATTTTTGCCATGTAGGAGGAAACGTGTTTACTTCTAATGGTTCATGTAGGTGTATAATTTTTTGGTATCAACAAGTATAAAAAAGATTTCTATAAAAAAAATAATTTCAAACAAATAAAAAATACCTATTTCTTTTTAAAAAATAATTTTGCAAAAACAAATTCCAAATAATTTGCAACAATAAAAAAATAAATCTAATTTCAAAAAAAAATGACCATAAGAGAAAAACCTAATATCCATTTCTAGATAACCCTTGTTCTTCAAACCCAAATGTCGATTTAAAAAAAAGCTCTAGATTCAAACACCATTTTTCTTCTCAATTAAATCCACAAAAAGTTCTAGAGAGAGAAACCCAATACCCAATTCAACAAACACAATATCCAAATTCAAACACCCATTTCAAAAAAACCCTAAATTTAAACAGCAACATAAATGCCCTTAATTTAAAGCGCGATTAAGTAATCCACCTTGGCATAAAATGTGTAGAATTATTAGCCATGTTTCAAAACATATTTAGTCTAAGAAACCTTGCAAGTGTTTGTAGTGTTTAACTAGCAAAAAATATGCTTTGCATGGTAACCGATTAATAACAAGTTGCAAAATGCATGTGATTTCAATGACAATCCATGAATCCAATATATTTTTGGATTCAACGATCAACTCAATTATGGAATGTAAAAAGATTATTTCTGCAATTTTCAGAACACTTTGTGTTATAAAAATCTTCTTATATATGTAACTTTTCTTCCTTTTCAAATATCACGAGTGTTTTAGGGATCTTAATATTTAAATATTGAGAATTCAATCTTGCTTAACAAGTTAACGATGAAAAGTAATTATATTACATGTCTTGTCAAGAATGGTAAATTGAGCGTTGTCATAGTGATATCTGTATCATGCTCGTGCGAGAATTTTATTAAAAATATACGTTTGAAATAGAAGAAGTTGAGATCAACATCATTTTATATGATTTATGAGGCCTCAGGTAATCCACGTTATATGCTTGATGATGAGATTGATATTGAGAATATGCTTGTGTGTGTGTGTGTGTCTATATATATATATATTTATATATATATATATATATATATATATATATATATATATATATATATATATATATATATATATATATATATATATATATATATATAAACAGTTTAGATATGGTTGATTTAATATTGAGTCTTGAAAGGCACGACTCTGAGTCAGAATCTGATGAAGGTTTCTAATTCATTTGATGATGAATTAAACTATGTTGAAATTGATAGAGATATGCAATCCAACAGTAATGTGTTGCAGAATATGACACTAATGTTATATGAATGGGCTAATATAATTATATGATTTGGTTAGATATTTGAAGCTGGTGCAAGCCAATTCATAAAGAATTTTTTAAAGTTGATTTTGATTATTTAAAGAATGGACATACGAGAGTGACTGCACATTGTTCAATGAACGCCGAAACTGATTTTAAATGGCAAATTCATGCTTCTAGTGAATAATGTAGTATTTTGTTTTGTTACAAGGACATTTAATGAAAATCGTACGTGTGGTTATTCTGTGTGTACTGTAAGGAATCGCATGGCAGCATCGATGCTAGTTTCAGAGTTGATTGTGGATGAAATACGTTCAAAACATTTGACTAAACCTTATGATTTAATTCAGGAGTTCAACTCAAATTATGGAATACAAATAACATATTATTCTACTTGGTTGGGTATTTAAAAGGCAAGGGCACAGTTGTATGGTGATGCATGCCTTTTATTTGATTAACTAAGGTGGTATGTTGATGATGTTAGGACGACTAATCTGAAAATATTGTTAACATAATTTGGAATTCCTCAACAAAAAGATTCAAAGTTTTTTTTTTATTTCTTTTTTGTGCAAGCATTAGGGATTTTAAATTTTATCGAACAATGATATTTCTAGATGCTACATTTTTTAAAAGTATATACAAAAGAAATTTACTTGCAACTATAACAAATAACGGAAACCAAGGTATGATATGTTGTAGTGTTTTGTAATTCATATTTAAGAGTTCTTTATGATGACATTTTTCATTACGACTTCATAGTTCTATTTTGCATTGCGATTTCACAATGATATCTCGCATTGCGAACTTGCAACGCGAAATGACACTTAATGCGAAATCTCAATGCTTTAGAATTTTATTTTCGAATTTCATTAGGAAGTTGAAACACGAATTTTACTATTCGAACTCCAAAAAGGAAATATAACTAAAAAATATAACATTAAGACAATACAACTTCGAAATGTGAATATAAATGTGATGGACAGAATTAACATTATGTTGTAATGTGTAATTGAGTTCAGTACAAATATAACAAATATTATAACAAATGAATCATTTATTGTTGAAGTCTTCGCTAGATAACTTTTCATTATTTTCTAACTATGAAACTATTGTATGTCCTAGTAGGATTTCCTGCTACCTTTTATCTTCAGAGTGGATGTATGTTTATTTTGTTGTTACAGAAGATAGGAATCTATTTTGGTTCCTATGTACATATTCAGAGAATAAATGATACATAAATTCCATGCTAAACACACCACAACCTTTTAGTCCAACAACGTAAAATTTCTCAATTCTTTTTATGAACCCTTTAGGTTTCCAGTATCAATAATGTTAGGATCAAATGCGCATCTGATATCTTTGTACAAGTAATAAAAATATAATTGTTTATGAGTCGTATAATATAGTCGAAGAAATTTAATAATGTCACCATTTACTTGCTTAACTGTTATCGTGAACGGCTTCATGTTGTTTAGATCACTATAGAAGCATCCAATTGTTTGTAGTTAAACATTACTAATTTATGTAGTTTACCCTTTTAGCTACTTTAGGTGTTTAGGTTTTTTATGCAACCTTTAACATACAATTAAAATGTGTGGAATTAGTGGGAAAACAAATTAATGAGTTGAAGTAACATATGGGTGCCAAAAACGTGATTGATTAATTTTGCAGTGCGAATTAAATCATTTCTCACTACGAAATATTTGATTGGTCACTAAGAAATATATCATTTCGCATTGTGAAATAGAATATTTCTCACTGCGAAATGAATTATAATTTATTTAATTTGGGTTATTTCAAGGTATGCTCATCGTTACAATTGCTGTAGTAGTTGTTGAGGATGAGAAAAACTAGACTTGGTTCTTAAACCATCTTCGCCTTATTGTTGGTTGTGATCGAGAGTTGACTTTCATTTGTGATCGTAACTATGGATTAAAAAAATCGTTGATTAGATTTTTTTCTAAGAGTAACTACTCCTACTGCGTGACGCATCTGAAGGGGAATTTGAGAAATTTGTATGGTGGTCGTAATCCCCCAACCCGCATTTACGGATTATTTGTAGTCAACCCAGTCCGACCCGCACATTAGGTTTGAAGTGCGATAAAACAACCTATATAATGTTACTAGTCTAGTTTTATTTGATTAATATTTCACTTGTTTATCATGCGATTTCAATTTCAAATTAAAATACGTAAAGGACTCGTGGGAAGCATCCCTAGAATCAATGTATACAGAGATACTAACATAAAATAAAGAGTGTACTTACCTATATAACGCTCTCAAAATACGAAATTGTACCCAACCTATCGTAAAAAAGACGAGGGTGTGAGCTGCAAAATTTTCAGTGGAAAATATACACAATGCAGTATAAAATAAACGACAAAAAGAAGACTCTAACATGTTATACCTACATGCACACGCAACTAAACTCTCTCTCTCTCTCTCTCTATATATATATATATATATATATATATATCTGTGTGTGTGTGTGTGTGTACTTAATTCATGAAACTGTTTTACTTTTGAAAATGTTATTTATTCTGATTAATTTTCCCTAATCTTATAAAGACTTCCCCTTACATATTTTTACATTTACCCATTTATTCAATGCACATGGTTAAATTCTTGAAACAACAATTCTTTGTTTAACCGAAAAGCCATTTCTTTAGCGAAATTACCCTTTTAATTATACCAATTCACCTAAGTATTTTCGTTAAAAATCACCCTTTCAACACACGCGAACACCGTGTTAGAAGATAGTTATTTAACTTTCAAAAACTTTCACGAACACACCCCCGTGTTAATCATGGGTTAAACTCTCTTAGGTGACTTAACGACCCATTTAATCACCACAATTTACTTTATGTGCATTAATCAATTTACACATTTATTGTCGATTTTAACCTTTACCAAAATATTTATTAATTCATTCAAGTTAGATTGTCTTAACACATTTTCACCACACAACCCATTTCTTGACATGCTCCTTATTTCTTATATTTTTTCCTCGGAATGTTTCAATAAATCGCGTACTTTAACGAAATTTGTACCGTCGACGACGCCACCATATACTCTGGCTAGTGATTTTGGGTCTTTCACCCTAGGGTGTCGGGTCCGCCTTAATAATTTCGGTATCATTTGAGTTCCCTTTTTAATGTGTTTTAACATTTTGCAAATGTCCACATTATTTCACTTTCCCTTTTTACCCGATAGAAGTCAAAACTCCCCAACTTTGAAAATTATTATTTTATTTCCTTTACACTTTAACATTGATTCTAACACCTTTTCAACATTTTATTTCAGAAAAAATATTATACTTTACATAAAATTACCATTTTATCCTTTTTACTTCCAAAGTTGTCATTTCCTCCATTTTTTATGAGTGTTATTTATTAAACACCATTAAGTTACCTACACTAACTTCTTAAGTGTTTTTAGCACATTAACATCCTTTTAACATTTGGAGTAACAGTCTTTTAAGTTGGAAACATATTTATTCTATTATTTCTCTTCCAATTTCGTAAGTGTTAATCCTTTAAAATATTATTAAGTTACACGAACCAACTTCCTAATGTTTTGACTATTAACAGTTATTCAATATTTTTACTAATTACTTTTCCAAGTCAGGCATTTCTTTATTTTCTTTATCCAAGAAATTTAATTACTCTTAAAGACTTCTTTGGTAAGAAAATCTCAATTCTTTTTATTAACACATGTAGTCTTACAACCTTATACTTATCACACTTTTTCAAACGCTTTGAAGACTAGAATTTCTATTTTTCTTATTTCATGTTTAAGCCCAATGGAATCTTCTTTAAACTTGTTTTTGTGTTTATTATCAAAATACTACAAGTTTATGTACATTAGAATATGGATTTTAATCCCAAAAATCCTATTAAATGTGTTAAACATACAATTTATACTAGAAATTCATAATACTTTCAAAATGAACTCTCAATACACAAAGGACATTTTTATTTCTTCAAAACTTAACGTCCAACTTTCACAAAATCTTCATTTTTCAAGAAACTTTGGTACATTATTTCACCAAATATTTTATTAAGGTCAACATTATTTTCAAAACATTTTATTTCATAAAATGTTTAGCATTAAATCTCTAGGATTACACCATTTTCATACAAATCCCAAATCCTTATTTCAAAAAAACTTGAAATATTTACTCATCATTTGTTTCCAACAAAACAATATTTTTGCCAACATTTATATTTCATAAAAATATATATAATACCAAATCTACTAGAAATCCATCATTTTATTCATACACATTCTACTCTTAAATTCTAAGAACAAGACTACTAATACACAAAATAGAGTCTTAAACTAAGAGTAGTTTTTTTCACCTCTACTGAAGTTTCAACAATAGAAGGCATGAAATGTCGAAGAATATGAAACCTTTCGCCCCCTAAGGTGGCCTCAAGGAGGTTGGGAAACTTCAAAAGCATGTTCCATCAAGCTTCCAAGCAAAAGACCCCTTCAAACTCCATGAATCTTCCATTTCCATCTTCAAGAACCCCCAACAACAACTCCATAAATTCATAGCTAGATTTAACCTTGGATGAAATGGGTTCATTTGGCTTAAATATGGTAGAATACCTCAAGAATATGGTGGCTATATGGTGGTTTATGATGGTGCAATGGTGGGGAAAGGCTGAAAATGGAGGGGGAAGACCCTCCCCCCCCCCCCCCCCTCTCTCTCTCTCTCTCTCTTCTTCCAACTCTAAAATAAACCAAATAACCCCAAACAACCCTCATAAAACCCCTTAAACACAAAAATTCCTATATTTCCCAAAATGGGCATGCCAGAATTCGACACCTCACTAAATCAAGGGAAAACAATGTGACACCGCATAAGGGAAAGTCAAATAATTCAAATATGCATAACCTTATTCAAACGAGAATCTCATCTCGTTCGAACGAGACTGGATTCTCGTTTGAACGATCCAACCCTGTTATGCAGACGACCCTCGTTCAAACCTCGTCTGATACCGACTTCGAACAACTAGTAATTCTCATTTAAACGACTCTGAACTCTTTTAAATGACCTTACATCAATTTCTTCAAATTTCATAATTTTCTCAAAATTTCCAACAATTATTATTAGTGCTCCAAAGATAGTCAGATAAGAATACAAACCCAATCAACATGATCCAAATCCCAAGGTTCTCATATTATTTTAACTTATGCGAGAAAATAGTAAAATATTGGGGCAGGGTATTACATTCTTCCTTCCATAGAAAATTAATCTCCGAAATCATCGACCCGTCAATCATTAAGCTTATGGGTCTTGCCAATTTCTACTCTAAGTCATAGGAATCCTCAAAGACTAAATTATCGAAGTCCCCGAATGCTAAGATAACATCATACGCTCACTTACAGGTTTGTCACCAAAAGGTTTATCATACCATATGACCTAATGCTCACCGTCAAACTAGTCATTAAATTAACCTTTAGTCCTTGAGTCTCCACTTCTCGGTGATCGTGCTTAGTCGACTCCTAGGATTATCTTTTCTAATACCCAAAGCATATCAGTGCCCTTACTGGGAAACACCCTCTCGTGATTGATACTCACCTAAGGGTGAACCGTGGTACAATCAATCACCAAATTCATCATCAAGAACCATTTCCAATCTTAGGACTACATATCCTACATCCCAACTAATTTTTGGGTCATCCTGACTACACAATTTTCTCCGAGCCTGATACTAACCTTACATCACTAATTACTCACTTCGAGGAGTAATAAACTGTCCAATCATCATAGCGCACTCGACTGATATGTTCCGCTGCATCACTCTGATGACCCTAGTATTACTCTCGACGTCTCACTTTGAGCACTAACTTGATTATCGCATCAATACACTCACCATGGCAAAGTAACATTGTGTGCTAAGTTTCTTTGAGTACTAACACTATACAATGTCCTCAAGTCATCATCCCTCTCTTTACAACCAAAGCAACTGACTTACATGTCGTCCAGTAGAAAGGTGGTTAATCCTAAAAAAGCAAATACTACGAGCAAACTGTGTGGCCAAAGGCATAGCCACCCATGCATTGAACTTTATGAAATAGCAAAAATACCTTAGATTGGGTGAACCCAATTACTGAGTTGCATTAATCGTGCCAGGTCCACCCTCACTCTACTAGGTCTAACCGTGTCATACCATAACATGGTACCAATCCGAGCTACCAAATACGTTGGAATATCGATCCTCGATTATCAAAACTGAAAGGGACACACATGAGTTAGAAGGAATAATCAACCTTATCAAAAAAATTCTACCCATATGTGTCAGGCTATGATTTATATAAAGAGAACCTATGATACATGCTTGAAGTTTTATCAATCATCCTATAAATTTTCATCGGGTACTATCCTAGCCACATACCCTGCCTTGAGTTACCAAATGTAATGAATCAGATCCCAACCATTCATCCTCACAAGATGAAAACAACATACAAACTTATCATTCTCTAGGAAGTAAAATGCCATACCCAATCGACGAATGCTAACGTCCTTATTGACACTGACCTTATCCATCTCATCAGTGATGATGCCGTCAATCTAATACACCTAGATTACTATCTTACTTTATCATACAATAGTTGTACCCAATATCTCTTTAGTCACTACCCGATTCAGTGGAACACTTACCCAATCAAAACTATCATCGTTACAAGGTTACTATCGCCTACCCCAAAGTTCAATCCAATTGACTTCACGTGATGTCTTAATTCTTGTCATTAACACCATAAAGGTAATAAGTACCACCCGTACGTACACCTTCGAGTCCATATGAGTTAAACAAGATGACCCAAGGTCTACACATTTCCCTACTAGTGTCATCTTAGAACATATACTGATCATGCTGAAACACCCCATCAAATTTTCTATACGTAAGGCCTCAATCATAACATCGTTGGCCAAAATCTCTAAGGCAATCCTGACACTCGTCAAAATCTAACACGGCCCTACCTACGAAGGTCCTCTAAAGACAATGAGTATTATACCCAATTATATTATGAATCTCTAATTTCACCTCAGAAGATTTCACTACCTATATACATTAAACTTGGTAGCCTCACCCAAGGCTATATGAAGTAAGTCTTTTGAACTTAGTAGATAACCCAAGGTCATCACCAAATTTTCCACATCCTATCATCGAACACAACACATTCCACAAAATCTATCTAGACTGGTTCCCTACGGTCACCAAGTATACCCAAGCATTTATCACCAATAACTACGTAAGACTTCATCAACCATGATTTTCATAAAGAGAATATGACCTATGATTACTCAATATTCCCTTCAACGATTGCTAGACACTCACCCCAAATATCATTCCAAAATTTTCTGACACAGTAGGTCCTAATCGCTGAACAACTCAAGGCATCACAATAATTTAACCTTTCATCCCAAGGATACTCCAAGGACCTCATTACTACACTAATGTTAAGCATTACGCATTGGACCATAAGCTAACACTACTAAGGATTTTGGTAGGATACAGTATAATGACCAGTGCATCTCTAGGTATACACTACCGATGTCGCTAAAGATCCTATTCATCAAACGTTGCATAATTCTTTCCCAAACTACCCCATAACGTCTATTAAAGGTTCACTCCCTTGTCACTTCAATTTATTATTGTTACACATGTGACACCCTTGCTATAATTGGTCCGTAACTCTAATCACGACTTATACGATACATTCCTCGACCAATAATTACTATGGATCCATAAGGACATCATCCTATCAACTACAACTTAATGTATCTATCCCAAAGCATTGACCCACACAAATTTTGACTGCTCATCGAACTATCCATTAATGACACTAATCACATCATTGACATTAATCGCCCATAAGTGCCTCACCTAGGGACTATATGCATTTTAATTACCAATCTTCCTTACTTAGTCACGACACCCTAACTATTAACCTCTACCGTTGACTATATGCAACTTGTTCCACCTGCCCAATGGGCGTCATCTCACTTTATTAAAATCTCAAAGGACTCTACGTCAACAAAGGCGGGACATAAGCACCTCACACTAAAAAACACGATGTCACTACTATCGATTTTCAAGGACCGACGTAAATTATTAACATATCTAATCAGAAGAAAGGAAGTGATTAATAGCAACTAAATTAGTCGTATGCCACTTGGTAATAATTCACCCATTGTGCTAACCTGTTTGACCTCAACATCGAGGACACAAACTAAATCATCACCGAAACTAGTGTGACCAACCCAAACTAAGACCGATGTCAAAATATCCACTACCCCCTGACCACATCACTCCCAAAAGAAACCTTGAACCTAGAGCTCCGATACCATTTGTAACCCCCCGACCTCGATTTATGGGTTACTCATAGTCAATCCAATTCGAATTGAGTGTGAAAAGCCTGTATAATGTTGCTAGTCCAGCTATATTTTATTAATATTTCACTTGTTTAGCATGCGATTTCAATTTCAAATTAAACTATGTGAGGGACCTGTGGGAAGCATCCCCGAAATCCAAGCATACAGAGATACTAACATAAAATAAAAAGTGTACTTACCTGTATAATGCTCTCAAAATACGAAATTGCATCCAACTTGTCGTAACAAAGACGAGGGTGTGAGCCGAATGCTCAGTGGAAAATATACAAAATGCAGTATAGAAATGAACGACATAAAGGAGTCTGTAACACGTTATACCTACGTGAATATACAACTAACTTATATATATATAGTGCATAAAACCATTTTACTTCCGTAAACGTTATTTATTCCGATTAATTTTCCTTAATCTTATAAAGACTTCATCTTTCCTATTTTTATATTTATCCCTTTATTTATCACACACGGTTAAATACTTGAAAACAAGAATGCTTTGTTTAACCGAAAATAATTTCTTTACCAAAATTACCCTTTTTAATTATACCAATTCACCTTAGTAATTTCATTAAAAATCACCCTTTCAACACACGCTAACACCGTGTTAGAAAATACTTACTTAACTTTCAAAACCTTTCATGAACACACCTTTGTGTTAATCATGGGTTAAACCCTCTTAGGTTTCTTAGCGACCCATTTAATCACCACCACACTTAGTTTATAGACATTAATCAATTTATATAATTCTTGTCCATTTTAACATTTATCGGAACATTTATGGTGGCTATATGGTGGTTTATGGCGCTAGAATGGTAGGAAAATGCTGAAAATTGTAGGTGAAGACCAATCCCCACCCTCTCTCTGACACTTCTTCCAACTCTAAAATAAGCTATATAACCCCCAAAAAACCTTATGAAAATCCCTTAAACCTCAAAATTCTCATCTTACCTAATCTGGGCATGCCATAATTCGACACCTCACTAAACCAAAGGCCCAAAATGTGACAATGCACAAGGGCAAGTCAAATAATTCAAATTTGTGTAACCTCATTCGAACGAGAATCGTCTCTTATTAGAACGAAAATGGATTCTCATTCGAACGACCTAGATATATTATGCAGACGACCCTCATTCGGACCTCGTCTAATCCTTGCTTCGAACGACTTATAGTTATTGTTCAAACGACCCTACTTTAATTTATTCAAATTTCTCAATTTTCCCCAAACTTACAATAAGTATTATATATGCCCCAAAAATAGTCAGATAAGAATACTAACCCAATCAACATGATTCAAGTACCAAGGTTCTCGTATTATCTCAACTTATGCGGATTAATAGTAAAATATTAGGGCGGGGTATTACAGTGGTCATAAATACTCTAAAATTCTATGTGAAATAATTATAAGGAGATTCAAATTTGTAGCTTTGGCAGACACACTTAAGGTATTTGAGAAGAATATGGATAATTTAAGGAATTATGGTGGTAATAAGACACAAATGTTTTATAGATGACTGTGATCCAAAGTAGTGGGCACATGCACAATTCTGTGGTAAACGGTATGTTGAGATGTTTTCAAACGTGGCTTAATCTTTCAATTCATGGATTAGGGATTCTCCTCATTTACCAATTACCAGAATGATTGACCATACAAGAATGAAAATAATGAACATGATATCAAAAGGTACACAAAATCAAGAACTTGGCTCGTGTGTTGTGTTCTAAAATGGAGAAAAGGTTGTAACTAAGTGTAAAAGAAGGTTGTACGTGGTGTGTAGCTTAGTCCACAGATGGAATATAAGAGATGGTTTTTCATACTTATTCTATAGCGGTCAACATTGACGGTAAGATTGCTCGTGTGGGAAATGGCAACTACAGGGATTTTTGCCTGCTCATGTTGTTACAGCGATGCAAAAAAGTGGCAAAAACTATTACAAAATGTGGATCGATATTTTTGTGCCGAAACTTGCGAAAATTCTTTAGGGATCACATTGTTCCAATTCCTATTATTAACAAACCAGAGTTCATGTTAGAGGATGCCCTCAAATACAAAGAAACATGTTGGTCATCCAAGAAAGAAGCAAATGTTATTAAAAGGAGAGGTAAACTATTGACTAAATGTGGTAGACTTAAAAAAATTTCATCTCATATTAGTAGGACATGTAAGGAGGAAATAAGTGAGGGTATAATAAACAAGTAGTAGAAATCATATTGAATGATTTCAAGGAATTGTCCATATTTTTAATTTTGCAATGTGAATTGTTAATTTTCGCATTGTGATATTAAGTAATATCTCATTGTGAATTTACATATATTATTATAATAAGAAAAAAAGTAAAAAAATCCGTTAAGTTAAGAAATTACGATAAAAAATCAAAAATTATTTGGAACAAATTTATATGTTGTTAGGATTCTAATTTTGATACAAAGTTACTATTTTATTTTGATCAAATAAAATTTTGTTTGAAAATATCTTAATTTTTTTTATATTTCAATTAAAACTTTGTTTTCTTCCTCAAGCTATGACTGCTAAAATAATTAAATTATTAAAGAATAATTTTTTTTTATTCCCTTTAGCGGGGAGTATTGAAATAACAACTAAACGCACATAGGAATTTATGACATGCGCACATAGGAATTTATGACATTCACTTCATATAATATTATGACTAATTAGTATATTTTGTAGTGAGAATTATAATTGCTCTCATTATGAAATTCTATATTTTTAGTGTGAAATATGATACTTCTTAGTGCAAAATACATATTTATAATTATTACTTGTTACATGTTTCGATACAATATCTTTCTATTATTTGGAATATAATCCTAACATGTTCGAATGTAAATCTAGATATTATTTGGAACATTAACAACAATTTGAAATACATTTAAAATGGGTAATTAATGAGATCAACATTCGGTATTCTCTCTTAAACATGTCATAAAGACTTCTTTAGCAACTTCAGCACTTCATAGGTTGTTGTTGGTTTCACGAGAGTCAATTATTATGGAAGGTTAAGGAAGCTCAGAAGGAACTACTCTTAGGAAACCAAAGTGATCTATTTTTTACTAGTAGAGATTCAAATAATATGTTGGTTTCATAATAGTAATTTTCTCCTTTGAGTATATGAGACTCGAGGAGTAAGTAGGGAACTAGTAATATGAAACCAACATATGCACACGTTATTGTACTAGTGAAAAAGAGATATTTTGGTTTCATATAAATACTTCATCCGAGTGTGACAGCTCGCCAAATTAAATACCGGCTGATCAATCCTTTATTAAATTAAATATGATTCCCATTTGGTTCATTCTTAGCATCACTATCGAAAAATATTAATTACTAATCACCTATTAGTTAATTAAGTCGGTGTCAAATTTAATCTTTTCATTTATCAAATAACAATAGATGGAAATTAGAATATACCATTCACACATTAATATAGTCTAAACCATCACAGGATATAAATAATTAAATAAATGTCTTGTCGAATAAACCATCGGCTACAAACTCCAAATCTAAATAATAAATCCAACATATATATAAGTAAAACCCACACAAGTCAAAACTGAATAAAGTACTATAGGGGCAACATGCCTAAAGTGAAATACTGTGATAATAAAATCGTAATCTAGAATGAACAACTGAGGCGTCTACGTCCACATATGTTGCAGTTGCGCATCCCTGGAATAGATAATCAAGTTTGGCGTCCTTATGGCTGGACACCTAAAAGGTTTTGAAAATACTTTTAGCAAGGGTTAGAACCCAAAACATTTGAAAAAATATTTTCAAGTGATTAAGTTTGTAGTAATTAAAAATGCATGAATACTTTTCATTTTTAACCTAGTGTCGCACTTCCTTGAGATAATTCTCACACCTCAACTAATGTGCACACCTACTTCTTTCTTCATAGACCACCTAGTTATACTACCCCGACTAACTAGCTCTGTTATGAACCCTTCCATATCCTCTACTCTAGCTCGAGAAATATTACTATTCATTATTAAGTTATTTCGCCCAGTAACTCTTTTATTTCATTCAAATAAAATCATATAACATTTTCACCTATTATATAAATAATATAATTTCACTTCATGTATTTTACCCGTATATAAAGATTCACACTAATTATATACGTATGATAATACTACAACATTCACACATATGTCGTATATAATATCCATCCTCCCGAGTAGTAACTCGCAGGGTGTGTTTCTCTAAAATGCTATCACCCCAGGTATACTCAATCCAACCCAAATACCACAAGACAGGTATCTCACACCGAATTAGGCAATAAAATAATAAGCGTAGTGGAGGCGGTCATAGTTCCTCGAGTGTGAAATCAAATCATACCCAAGACATCTCACCCCAAAAATAATCACAACATATTATACCGGAAGCTATGACCTGGGGATTATACTTTCCCTGGTTTCATGAGCCAGGGGATTCACCCACATCGCGCAACCTCCTATGATAGCATAGAGGGGTATGTATTTATAAAAATATTTAATACCAATATTTAATGAGCACACACACACACACACACACACACACACACACATATATATATATAAACCCGGCTAACACGTGCCTAGTTCCCGTAGAACTAATCAATAAATAATACCCAACCCTATTCTTCGACTCTTAATTTAATAAATTTCACCTCAGCTAATTTTATTAAATTAGTGTCACTCAATTACAATTTTCGGACTCACTCACTCGGCCCGTATTTTCACCCTTTAGAATTTATCACAAAATTTCATTATTAAGTTTGGCACTCTTATTAAACTTAATATTACTTAATACCCATCTTCCAAGTCCCTAAGTATTATCCTCCATTTAATTTTTACACGAATTAAATCCCTTTAGAAACCCCCAAAAGAAAACAAGGCAAATGTATATAAAAAAAGGATGGCACTATAAAAAATCCCCCATCGTCGTTCGAACGATGCCCGTAGTCGTTCGAACGGTCGTTCGTCTTCATCCCCCTTCTTCCCCATGATGCTGGTTCCGCCATTAACACACAATCAAGATTATGGATTTCTTCCGAGTCTCAACCCAACCCAAGCTAATCCAAAGCACACTTTTGATATGGATTCTAATCATCATAATAACCTTAAACATAACTGATTATCATAAAATATTATCCACTTGCCGAATTGGGTTTTACAATTTCATACGCTTGTCTTCTCAAAATTCAACTCTATTACTCGAACTAAACAACATCAAATAATGGATTTCTCACGTAAATCAAATTCCTATAATATTGCATTATATTACTACATCAATTGAACCTTTAATTTCCCTAAAATGTCCAAATCATCAAAAACCACTTTTTTTGCAATAACCCACCCAAAAATGGAAATTCAATCACACCCACTATCATATGCATTGAAATACTCCAAATTGGATTAAAAGTAAGTTAACCACTTTCCTTATTAGATCCGTAGAGTCTGATTCCTTTGATGAAGATGATGAATTTCACACAAGCACATCAATCCCTCTATAAATTGGCTCCCAAACGCTCCTTACTCTCTCCCTTTTTTCTCCTCTGTAAGGATATAATTTACATAATCCGTTTTACATTTGAGTATGTCATATATTGATACACCCGTTGAAGTAAGTTCAAGCTCATTCATGCATCAATACGGATCCGAATATCAAAGTTCTTCAGCATATAAGCCTCAGCGAGATAGATTTTAGTAAGGTTGTGTTTAAGTCCCTTAATGTTTCACTTAAAGTGTTGAGATAATTTTTGTAAAATATTTTTAAACACCGGACGTGTCTTTTTTCTTCAAAATAATTTTCCTAAGTCCTGTAGGTAGAGTTTTAAAAGAAAAGTATTTTTTGCTTTGGTCGTTCAAACAACATGGTGTTGTCGCTAAAAAGAAGTCTTAAAGTGACATGCAAAGTCGTGCAAAGTTCGTGAGAAGCATGTCATCAAACGACATGCTATTGTTTTGATTATTTTACCTCGTTTGATAGGTCACGCGAAGTCCCTACAAGTGACATCTACAGTCATTCAAATGACATTAAGTTGTCATTTGAACGAGGCCGCCAACTTAATTTTTTGTAAATAGTGGATTCTTGAGTCCATTTTGCTTTAGAATACCCGAGAGTTTTTAAACACAAAAATTGCAATCTGCAAAATTTTTGCCTTCTCATTTAGGGTTTAAAAACTTTATTTTTCAATTCACAAATCATCCCAATTGCTTTAGTGAATTGTTTTGGAACTTAAGATACTACTTTGTTGAAGTTTTCTCTTGCAGAGACAAAATCTCTATGCCTGACTTGGTAGATCTTGAGGGAAGTGTTGGCTGATTACAACTGCGATAATTTGAAATGATTGAGGGTATTTCTTACTGAAGATAGATCTGCGATTATTATGGGTTGCTGCAATTAATCCATTACTTATTCTAAGTAGAGGCCTATGTGAGTGTTCTGCGGAATATTCATTACAGATTTTTGTAAGTGTATTACATTTATTGAAATAAAGGTTTTGCCCTTAAGGGGGATTTCTTCCTGAAATTTGTGTCTCAATAATTTATGTTTATTTGTGATGGAATAATGCATGTGTTAGGGTTTAATTAATTTGGATAAAAAATTGACATCTAATTAAATAAGCTTTCAAATTGGAAATTTGCAAATCCATAAGCAATCTATATCACACCGTATTTACAAATTGGTATCAGAGCTTTTCAAGCGATCTTTTACCTCCACATCCTCTCAAGTTCTTGGGGTAGATTTAGGTTAAATAATATTAAACCCAAAATTAGGCTTATGGGCCCAACCTAAATAACCCAAAAACTACCGTGTGGGACCGGTTATGCTTAAATATGTTATGAGACCCAATTACTACCCCCGAATACTCTTTTTTTACTATCTCGGCTCATTGAGAATCAACCATGCACTCAAGATCATTATCCAAGTCATTTACTAAAATTCTCCAACTTGACCTTAATATAGTCTATACCCGACTCCTAGTTGAGATATAATAAAATCTCGTCGTTTAACTCGCTACGACGCAAAATAATAGTCACGTATTATTTACTACACAGTTAGTAAATTTATTCCATTTATATTAATCATAGTCTCTCCCGATTAATATTTAAATACACACATAATAATTAATTCAATTAAATTACGACACAACTGTAATTTAAATTTACTATAATTAGTTAAATATTTAAATGCTCAGAAAAAAGTATTTAAATGATAAAAAATACGGGGTGTTAGACCGAGCATCACCATCTTGACATAGTTAAGGAGGAAACAACTAGGGTAAAACTAATTTAAATATCCTTCATAAATGTCGAAGTTTTTAAAGTGGCTTTAAAACTTCTTCGATGTCTTGAATCTCCCGCCTCCATTTCGTTTCCGTATGCAAACAGTTATTCTATTGTTTTGAACATCGACAATAATTGAAAATACATGTTAAAAATCTAATTTACTAAAAAAGCCTTCAGTTTTCTTCATTTTCTTAAAATCAAGGTGTGAACAATTGGTTTCAAAATATAAAATTCCCCACAAATCCACTATATACAACCATTACTGATGTAATGGCAATGTGAGGAAACCAATACCGTGAAATGTACATATCCAATTGATGGATAACATCCCCAATGCCTTCATGCTCTTGTCTCTACTTCATTTTCATATCTATATAGTCTTCCAAACTTCGGATCAGTTGAAATTATTTTTACTAAAAAAGGTAGAAGGATTTAAGTGCTCATATTTTTTTAAAAAGATGATGCAAATGTATATTGAATGCGAATGGTATTTATGTATATTTATAGATAGAAGTAATCGGTGTAGAGACATTAGATAACACAAACGTCGCATCATTTCATTATTTAATTTTTCATATATTGAATCCACCTTGTCAGTCCATGCAGATATCATTAATTAACTTTATTGAATATGTAGCCTTTCATAATTACTATATGAAAAGTGGTGTTACTTTTTCCCTAAATCCATTGAATCAAATCCATCATTATGAAGAAGATAATTTTATTTAGGAAAAAGATAATTCAAGCACATATATAAATATAACTCATTTTTGTAGTTCTCACTAGAGGGAGGAAACAAAGGTATAATAATAATCAATATAAAATAATAATTTCTAATTTCCTCTAACAAGGACTACTTAAATAATATATAAATACATGTAAGGACATTAGTAACACATCCGTCAAATAATGCAATACATTATGAATTTGTTAATTATTCAACAATAAAAATTCAATATTAACCAATTAATTAATATTGAGTGTATTAATAAAGAATAGAAATTTCGCAGTGAGAATTCACATTGCGAAATCCCATTGCGAAACGACGGTGAGAATCTTCACTCCAAAATTATAAGGAAATTGCTATATGAAATCATTGCATATGGACAAACTCTTCAACTACCATCAAATTGTACATAAATCATAATTACTTTTAACACAAGCCAAGCATTTTTTAAAGAGTGGGATATTATCTATATCTATAAATGTTTGGTAAATTTGACTGTAACATATTATTATTTCTTCCTCTTATATAATTTAAAAGTACATTTTCTTTGATTTTACATACAAAATGATGTAAATGTTTGATTTAAGTGATGAATTGCTAATTAGGATATTTTCACTTTCATCTATTGTTGATATTTTAAAGGCACTTGTTGTTTGCAAAAAAATTAATCCAATCTTTAGGAGGGCCATTTTTTTCAAATTGAAGATAGAAATTATGATGCTTAACATATGTTATATTTTTCAGTTTCAGAAATGGTATCCTACACTGCAATGGAAAACAGATATATTTCGCACTGAGAAATATGTATTTCTCATTGACAAATATACATATTTCGAATTGGAAATATATATTTCGCAGTGCAAATTATATATTTCACAATTCAAATTTATAAAATACCATAGTGCGATATTTTATGAAATTGTTCAAATTTTATTATTCTTTTGGAATATGAATTCCTTTAGCGAACACTATAACCACCAAACGAAATAGACATACTAATAATTTCCTTTCACAAACAAATATTACAAAATAAGTAAATGATAAGCAATGATTATTATAAGAAAAGGATAGAGATATATTAATGATGCAATTTTGCATAAAAAATTTAAAAATAAAAGAAATAATTATTATTTTTGCATTATTATATAACAATTAGATTTGCACTCATATTCAACATTGTTTCAACTGAAAACAAAAAATAACAAATGATACAGTTACCGAGCACTTTGCTTGGTTCACGAAGTCCTTTTTACGTTGGATCTTATTCAAAATCATTTTTTCACTAATGTTTGCACTCATATTTATTAAGATTAAAAAAATTAACATAATGAGGAATTTATAAAAATACTTGCATTCCATAATTATAGTAAATGAAGAGGATTTATAAAAAATGAGGAATGTATAAAAAATTTACATTTCAATATGCAAATGTAACAACTCATTATTTATATGAAGAAGGAATGATGAGAATTTTTTGTAGAAACAACAATGGAGAAATTTTTCATTGATTGAACACCTGTATGTTAAAATCGAACAAAACGTAGGGGACAATCGTTTTGTTTTGGTAACCGATCACTGTAAGTTGACACTTTGAAGGGCCAATTTTTAAGTCACATGTCATGCCCTTTTCAAGTGTATTTTAGTAAGGTACGCGTGTGATATTGATGGGAAAGGGTCTTAGACTAAATATGTTTTAAGACAAAAAATTTAGTTTCAAATGTTTTATTGCAAGGAGGGATCGTTGATCGCCTCAAATTTAAACACTCATTTAGAAAGGCCCTAAATTTAAACTCCCATTTTCCATTCCAATAAACCCAAAACAAATCCATGTAGATGTGTTTGTGTGTGTATATCTGAAGATTTATGTATATTTTCGTACATGTGTAGATCTATGTGTGCTTCTCTATATGTTCGTTTGTGTGTGAGAGAGAGGCCAAGATGAAGAGACAAGAGAGAGAGTTCAAACCATGGCAATGACTTCCATGCCTATGTGTGTATGTGTGTGTGTGTGTGTGTGAGAGAGAGAGAGAGAGAGAGAGAGAGTTTAAAGGAGAGAAATAATTTTTTTTAATAGTTAAAACATGTTACAATACTAAAATAACCTTTTAAAAAGTCACATGGGTTGTATATGACCCATTTTTCGTCCAAAAATTAACGGTGTTTGCGTTATGGGTCAATTTGAAGTCATTTAGAAAGTTCAGAGGGTTAAATGTCGAAACTAAAAGTTCGAGTGGCAAAGTAAAAAATGGATAAAGTTTTGGGAGAAAGTGTAATTAATACTCAAATATATTATATGAAAATTATTATCTTGAAAAATAATTTCATGCCCAACCCTAATAATTGAAGGAAAACATGGAGATAAATCCTTAGACTCTTCAGAAATTAATGATGAGAACAAGCTAAAAACTGTTTTTTTGATAAGTTCATGTGAGTTACAATTATTAATGCGAATACATCCATATTATACTTCCAATAAGGTATAATTAGAGGTATTAATACAATAATTAATGTTAAAATTAATATATTAAATGCTCTTTTAATTTTAATGTGTTTACATGCAGTTTATCTTCTTACTTATTTATTTATTGAATACCATGTATTAAATTCTTCCTCAATTTTATTTTGTTCACGTGACTACCTATCTCATCACCCATTTATTTATTAGATAGGATGGAATCACCTATATCACAATTTGTTAAGGAAAACTGACGTTTTTACTAAACCTTTGAATCGTTCGGCAAAATAGGATATGAATTTTAAAGAAAATAAACTATTTATAGGATATAGAGAGCAACGCTAAAAAAAGTCACTCCATCTATGCCATCATTTTTATTTTCATAGGATATAAACTTTTCACAAAAAAACTTGCATAAACATGACAAATATTAAAAAAGATGACATTGTTGATATCCCAGATATTCCAGGATATATCCCGATAGCTGAGTCTCATATGAGAACTTTCAATTAATATATTAAATTAGGTGGGTATAAAATTTACAAATAATAAAAAAAAAGATCATTTACAAAGTTAAACTGATAGAGTTCTTGGGTGGACATAAAATTTATAAAGACAAACTGTAGGATAAATTTTTACATATCAAATATTTCTTTAAAATTAATATATAATTTTTACGTATAGTTTTTTTTTTTATTTCTCCCCATTTTTTAGTTGAACATATAAATATTTCAAAACTAGACCCATTGTAGGATATATATATATATATATATATATTTATTTATTTATTTTGAAAAAAATATTAAAGTATATATATTTTTAAGAAACATATTAAAGTATATGTTTTGTTAACAACTTAAAATAATTTATTTTAGAGATATTTGTTATTTTCCTACCTTTATATTTGAGTGTTATTGAAGATATTATATTTGGAATGAGTTTTCTACATTTGGTACAATAAAGTTTCATTACTTAACTTTGAAATATTGAACAATGTTTGTATCATAATATTTTAGTTGCATATAAAGTTGCTGAAAATATGATTTTTTTAATTTTATTTTAAGCATGCATCATGAAAAAATGGAGTATCAGTATAATGGTTTTAAGTTAAGATATTGAATTTAAAATATATACTATTATTTAATTATCTTTATATTTTTTTTATTGCACATTGCCTGTGCATCGCACGAGTTTTATGCTAGTGAATATAGATACAATTATACACATTAATATAAATATTAATTATATAATTTGGATGTATATTGAATTGATTAAAAAAATTATTTATTTAAGATACTAACAAAATTATCGTTTGGATAGATTATATATAAATATATTTTTAAGCAATTTATTTATTAATGCCTCATAATTGAATTCCATAAAAATATAATAATAAAATAATGTTCCACCATTTTTTTATCCACTCGTTTTTACCGTTTTCATAAAACACACTGAGTTTTCAAAAGGAAAAAAAAAATCAAGCTTTAAATTCAAACACACACTACATGATAATGGTATTTTAACTACTAATTTTAAAAGGATGATTAGTCTTTGTAATGTGGTCTACAAAACTTTAATGATTAATAGAATTAGGCCTTTTTTAGCTAAAATTATCTCTCCTTTTCAAAATGCTTTTGTGCCTGGGAGACATATCCACAATAATATTTTGATCACTCATGAAATTCTCCATACTATGCGGGGATCTAAATCTAAAATTGATAATTTGACACTTAAACTGGACCTTTCAAAATCTTATGATAAATTAGAATGGTCGTTTATTCAATGGATGCTTCTTCTGCATGATTTTCCTGATTACTGTATTACAAGAAATATGTCACGTGTTACTACCCCCTAGTTTTGCCATAATTATAAGTGGTCAAACTGGTTTGTTTTTCAACTCATCTAGGGGTATTAGGCAGGGGGATCCTCTTTTTCCATATCTGTTTATTCTTGCGCTTGATGTTTTTATTCATAGTCTTAACCAAGCCAATTTCGATCATACTATTAATTCTTCCATGACTTCAAAATTTGGTTTGCCTATCCCTTTCTTAGCTTTTGCGGATGATCGTATTATATTTGTAAAGGGAAATGTTAAAAATGTCGAGAATATGCGTATTTTACTCAATGATTTTATCTCTATATCAGGTCAAAGTCTTAATAATGAAAAATCCGCTATCCTGTTTTCTCCAAAATTTGATAAGAATAATAAGAGGAAAATTAAAAAATTTCTTCATATCCCTAAATTCTTTACTAATGAAAAATATTTAGGGGTGCCCCTTATTAATGGACGAGTAGATAAGACTATATTCCAGGACTTGATTCTAAATTTAGATAAAATGGATAACTTTTGGTACGATAAATTTCTCTCGTATTCAAGTTGGCTACAACTTATTAATTTTATATCTGCTTCTATACCGATTTAGGCTATGTCTTCATTACAACTTCCTAAAACCTTGATTGATGAATTTCCTATTAAAATTAAAAAGATTTTTGGAGGGCGAATCTTTTTTCTTGAAAAAAGCTACTATTCCCTAGCGATGTATGGCGATTCCGAAATATATATGGGAGGGTTAGGAATTAAAAATATGCACACTCTAAAAAAAGAATTTATGCTCAAATTAGGTTGGAATCTGTTAACTAATCCTCATACTTTGTGTACTCAGGTTATGGTAAATATATACTTCTATAAAGACACATTTTTCAGCGCTAAACTTAAGACTAGAAACTACTGGGCTCGGAGTAATATTTATAAAGGATTGACTCATATTCAAGAGTGAGTAGAGTGGTCCTTACATAAGGCAATGTGAGTTTTTGAAATGATAATTGGTGTTAGAATACTTCTTTGAAGTCTATTTTAAATCTTAACAATTGTGATAGTAACCTTAGGGTATCTCAATTTAGACTCCCTAGGACTGATGAGTGTAAGATTCCTAAAATCCTACAAACTATCCTACTCATCTTATGCCCAATATTACTAGTATCAGTTGGTATTATTAGGGTTCTAAAGATATTGCATTTGGCATATAATAACTGGTATTTTTAACATAAAATCAGCCTACAATTGGTTAATTGAAAAATATTACCATGGTTCCAGGTTTGGAAATTAAACTGTACTAATAGAGTTAAAATATTCTACTGGTTTTTGGCACACTAGTCTTTACCTAGTACTGATGTTTTATATGCCAAGCACATTACGGCTACTGATAAATGTACCTGCAATCAGGTAGACTCTAATGTTCATTTTCTTACCGAATGTCCGACTTTAATGGACATTATGACATGGTTTGGGTTAACGCCTCCCGATCAACATCATCATTTATTCTTTATAATGCTCCTCACCAGGATAACAACATTACCAACTGCTTTAATTCAGCAAAAAAATCTTCTTGGTTATTGGAGATTATGGAATATGCATAATGCTGCGATTTTTAATAATTTTTCGACACGTTTCTTTCGGTTAGATCACCAAGTTAGTGAGGATTGCTATAATTATTCTACTTTCATTAAAAATAACACATGCAATATTGGGACAAAACATTTGATGGGTATTAGGTGGACTCTCTCTAATCAAACCAATTACAAATTGTAACACCCCACGCAATTTGACAAGCAAGGTGGCCAGCCGCCATCGCCAAACTATGTCGGGTATCACTAAATAAGTAATCATTTTTAGTATGTGGCATATATGAGACATATAAATTCATTCCAAAGATAATAACTAAATCGATCCAAAAAAAATAACCATTCATACAATAATAAATCCATCACGATGTTAATCTCCAAATTAAAACTAACTCCAATATATATAAATCCGAACAAAATGACAATAAATATCTGAATAAAACCATAAAAAATTATTGAACCGATTGGGCCACCAAATTCATAAATGGAGTCTCATAATAGATATGAGACGGAAAGGAAAATAGATCTAAACTACTAAAGAATCTAAAATAAACTCCAGCTGAACCTCCAAAATATCTCCAATACTCCCTAGCAACTACTCCAGCACTAAACTTGAAATGTTAATCAACACAATGGAACAGATCCCACTGCATGTATCCAAGATACTCTCCCTAATTAGGGTTCATGAACTTAGACATTAACATTACACATAATAGAATATTTTAAATTAACTCAGTAATTAATAACGAGCGAATAAATCGAAGCTACCCCTATTTACCAGACAACTAATGCACCCTGAGAAAGCGGTGTGATATTAATTAAACCGATTTTTCAAATTCTAATTGTAAACTTATTTACCTGGAGTCAATTTTTAAACCAATTGAATTCATCCTTAAAACATACAGGTATGTGGGTAAAATTAAACCAACATTAATAAATTACTAACACACAGATTTCAGGAAAAATCCCAAAAAAGGAAAAACCTTTTATTTCAATTAATAATACTCACTATGATTACAAGCAAAATCTGCAATGAATATCCGCAGATACCCACAAGAACACGCATTTTTGAATTAGCAATGAATCAACCTCAGAATTTCCACAGAGACAAGCAGTCCAATCATCCTAGGAACACCCACGAGTACTCCCTAGGACATGCAGTCAACGTCAACCCATTAACTCCCTCAAGTGGCACCTAGGTCAGCAGTAGGCTATCCTTCCTACAAGAGAAACTCCTGCAAAGATGTATCTTAGGTTCCAAAATAATTCAATAAAGTGTAACAACCCTCGATTCTGGGAGGCTCATGTTATACTAATTTTACCGCATAAGGTAATTATATAAAATGTGGGGACTGGAGTAAATATTAATTTAATGAATTGAAACTTAATATTTACTAGATTAATGCATATTTACTGCATGTGAAAGTAAATAACATCAGGTTGCATGTCTGTAGTGTCATGTATTTTAAATGGCCTTTTAGTTTAAATGATTTTGGAACTCGAAATAATTTATAAAATTTCCAGATGCCAGTTTAGAGGGTGTAGTTAGTCTCGGAAGGTGCGAGACAGTCAAAATAAGTGCCATATTGTATTTTTGTGTTTCGGGCACTTTTACCTGGTTTTAGCTTATATGCGTATTTGCGAGTCATTTTAATGTGGTATTAACCACTTAAGTTGGGAGAATTATGTTAAGCCACGATTTTTGGTCTTGCCCCTTATTTCATTCCCTCATTTTTATGTCTTGAACATAGAGAGAAAAAGAAGAGAAATGGAGAAATGAGAGAGAGATTGAAGATGGAGGATTTGGGATTGCTTCTTCTCCAAATAAATCTGAGATATCAATCCTAAGGAAAGTTTTCTACTCGCTAATATGTGATTTAAGATGCATAAATTGTATGATAGTTGTGTATTTATATTTATGGTTTGAAAATGGAATTTATGGGAATTAAGCCCTAATCTAAGTTTTGATGATGAAATTTTGGGTTACAGTTGTTATTAACCATGTGGGGTGTTTTGGGGTAGACTATTGTTGTTGGATGTGTGTAAGATGGAAGAGATTTGGGGTTTAGAGGATTTAGGGTTCATAACCCTTCGTAGCCATTTTTGGCAAATCGCAGGACCGAATCGATTCGGCCCTTGGGCGAATCGATTCGGTAAGGGGTAGCTTCCAGGTCTGCATAACCCGAATCGATTCGGGTTAAGGCCGAATCGATTCGGTCAATTGTAGAAGGTTGGTTTAGTAGTCCGAACCGATTCGCTTTTTGGGCGAATCGATTCGCTAGGGCGAATCGATTCGGTTTCCTGCTATTTTTGAGTTAATTTTATAACTCAATTTCAATTCTTTTCTTTAAATATAGGGATTAGGTGTTGATTTTGGCTCTCCTATTTTTTTCAGTTTTGGTTTATTTACAAATTTGCCATTTTGGCTCAAATCTATAAATACAAGTGTCATTTCTAGGTTTTGAGAGAGGACAAGTTTGAGAGCTATTTTGTGAGTTATCAAAGCTAAAGAGTGATAGAGCTCCCATTTGAGGGGTGAGTTCTTGTGAGGTTGTGAGTGACTTTCTAAGAGAGATAAATTGTGTATGTGTATAACCTTTGGGTTCCTCCATTTATCTATAGAAAGAAGAAATCCTCCTTGGTGGATGTAGACCAAATTTGGGTGAACCACGGTATATCATTGTTGTTTTGCTTTGATGATTGCTTGTATGTTCTTATTGTCTCTTCATTGATGCTTGGTTGAATTGATTGGGAGTTTGCACACTAGTTCATTTTGGGAACAAGGTCTTGGGTGTTTTCCGCACACCAAGTGTTTGATAAAATTCCCGAGTGAGTTTTGTCATCTTGGTCGCTAGAGATAGTCTTGCTTTAGCACAACAAGTGGTATCAGAGCTTTGGTTGCATTGTTTGCCCGGTATTTTGGTTCGAGGTTGAATCAATTTTGGCAATTTTGGCATAGCTTTTGTTTTTATTCCAAATGACGGAAAATGTGGAGAGTGCTCGAGAATCAACCTCTACGAGCGGAGGCTCTAAGAGATGGGATCCGAGTTATGGATCGAGTGGCTCAATGAAGACGGACATGAAGACTTTTGATGAGAAGATCAATTTCGGGTTATGGCAAAGACGAATGCGAGGCGTTCTTGTCCAACAGAGTTTGCAATTAGCATTGTTGGGGGTAGAGGGACGACCGGTAGGCATGACCGATGCCGAGTGGATTGACATTGATCAAAGAGCGGCTTCGTGTATTGAGATGCTTATCACGGATGATGTGTTGAATAATGTGATTGCGGAGACCACAGCTAAAGGCATGTGGGATAAGCTTGAAGAGATTTATTTGGGAAAGTCGTTGTCAAATAAATTGTTCCTCAAGAAGAAACTCTTCAAGCTTGAGATGAAGGAGGGTGAGGATATGATGAAGCATATCAACGTTTTTAATGCCTTGATAAATGACTTGAACCTGATAGACGTTCAATTCATTGAGGAGGATCGAGCATTGTTGTTGCTTGCATCATTACCCGATTCATACGAGCATTTTGTGACCACTCTCATGTTTGGGAAGTCTACGCTCCGGTGCAACGAGGTTGTGCAAGATATTCAATCTCATGTCACGATGAGAAAGAAGGAAGGTGGCGGTGACGGGTATTCCCATAATGAAGGCCTTGTGGCGAGAGATGGAGGTGGGCAAAATGGCGGGAGGAACTCCAACCGGGGATTTAATGGCGGGAGTAGGTCTAGATCGAGAGGTGTTGGTGGTAAAGGGCCGAAATGCTACAAGTGTCGGTAATGGGGTCATATGATCCGAGAATTTCCTTTGTGGAACGACAAAGTTAAGGGCAAGGTTGATTCCGAGAGGGCAACGGTAGCGAGTGCGAATTATGAAGATGAACTTGGAGAACTTCTCACAATCTCCAAGGTTAACTCTATTTTCCAAGATGATTGGATATTAGATTCGGGATCGTCGGATCACGTTTGCTCCAAGAGGGAATATTTTGAGACTTTCACAGAAAATGGAAAAGGTTCCATGTCTTTGGCTAACGGAGAGAAGGTTTTCGTTGAGGGTGTCGGGACGGTGAAACTCAAGATGTTCGATGGGGTGGAACGCACTTTGGGTGGTGTGGCCTATGTCCCAAAGTTGAGAAAGAATTTGATATCCATTAGCCGTTTGAATTCCAAGGGTTGCCGGGTGTCGGTGGCGGGTGGAGTCTTGAAAATCACACACGGTTGTATGGTCCTAGCGAGGGGAGAGGAGAGAGAGGGGTTGTATCGTCTAAATTAAACTTCGAGGAAGATGGGGAAGCGGTGTGCACAAGTGATAGAATGTTCGAGGCATGTCTCGTTTGTGAACAAAGCGGAGACATTGGGTGCTAGCTTTCCAAGAGTAGACGGTAGTGATGGGAGAATACCTACTAGTGGAGGGGATGGATCGAAGTCCCCCTCTAGGGCCAACGGGTGATGTTGACCCGGTTTAGTTGCATACATGCATTGGCCGATTCGAATCGAGGAGGTGTAGGACTGTGATGGATTCGAGGTGTGTGTAGATAGTTCAAGGAAGGTCGATGAGTTATTGTTTGCGAGCATTGGCAAACGGGAGTTTTTCGTGACAAAGACTTGGTATATCTTTCGAGGGTGAGATTTGGAGGGTATGAGAGGTGAGGAATTTTCCCTCTCATCCGTGGTTATTTCTCAAGGTGGAAGATGGTGTTGATGTGTTTGAATGTTTCGTGTAAAGAAGGTGTATGCTATATGTATTGTGTGTGGGTGTACTCACCGGGTTACATGAGGAGCGAGCTTCACCGTATGGTTACATGGGAAGCATTCAGGGGAGTTCTTAGTTTAGAACTTGGTTCCTCGGCGGGTGGAGTCGTTTGGAGTCTTGGAGTGAAGACTTGCGGTATCTCACTTCATGGTTGAAGTTTGAGGTGGCTTAGCGTCGGGTGGAGCGTATTGGCTTGTTAGATGTCGGGATGATCTTAGAGCGGATTTGATGTTTGCATTCCGAGTTCGGTTGGATCGTGAGGATCGCCTGGGGGAATCGCATTAGCTTGGTAGATGGTGGGACGGTCTTCAAGCGGGTTCAATTTCAGCATTCTAGAGATTGGTTGGATCGTCAGGATCGCCAAGGTGGAGTTCGTTGATTTTGGCTCTCCTATTTTTTTCAGTTTTGGTTTATTTACAAATTTGCCATTTTGGCTCAAATCTATAAATACAAGTGTCATTTCTAGGTTTTGAGAGAGGACAAGTTTGAGATATATTTTGTGAGTTATCAAAGCTAAAGAGTGATAGAGCTCCCATTTGAGGGGTGAGTTCTTGTGAGGTTGTGAGTGACTTTCTAAGAGAGATAAATTGTGTGTGTGTATAACCTTTGGGTTCCTCCATTTATCTATAGAAAGAAGAAATCCTCCTTGGTGGATGTAGCCCAAATTTGGGTGAACCACGGTATATCGTTGTTGTTTTGCTTTGATGATTGCTTGTATGTTCTTATTGTCTCTTCATTGATGCTTGGTTGAATTGATTGGGAGTTTGCACACTAGTTAATTTTGGGAACAAGGTCTTGGGTGTTTTCCGTACACCAAGTGTTTGATAAAATTCCCGAGTGAGTTTTGTCGTCTTGGTCGCTAGAGATAGTCTTGCTTTAGAGCAACATTAGGAACCTTCTTGAATGAAGTAAACTTAGAGTCCTAGAGTGTGAGATGAGTTAGTTGTCTACCCTACATTAGGAATGGTTTATGTGGGGACTTTTCCGGGGTTAGGCCTATTAATAATAGGGCATTCTTTTCTTCTAGTTAATTATTATAAAACTAGGAGATGTAGTGTTATGTTCGGGAGACCTTAGAAGCTTAATTAAGCTATACTAGTTTTGATGGTTTATATTACCACCCCAAAAGAATGTTGGAAGATTTTAAAAGTTCGATTGAGCTATGTTAACCTTGGTGGTTCATAATAGTACCTTAAAGGTGAGTTTGGAGAATAAATTGAAAGTCATTTCATTCCTTTGAAAGATGATAACCTTGGGGTTCTAAAATAACCTCCTAGAATGCTTGGAGATAATGAAGAGTTTATTTACTCCTTTGAGGTTGTTGTGTTGATATAAGCTATCGTATGACTATGGATGGTAAGTTAGATTATTTACAAATAAATAGAAATGGTTTCGAATAAAATGAAACATATACGTGGGATGGAAATGAAATGGAAATGGTATTGATATTTGTAAATGATAATTTACTTAATTATGAAACCGGTAAATAATGATTTACTTGATTTTGAAATGATAAATAAAATGTCTTAAACACACCTCTCTAAATGACATCATAAGGGAAGTCCGCACGTGAGGTGAAGCCCCCCCGGCTAATGAATGCAGGGTGGATATAGTCCTAGGCCATGGGAGCGCTTATTGTTGTATATGTTTCTGCGATGGGTAGGAGATTCCGGGTGTGGTCTTGACTACCCCGCAGGCTCATGGCCTCTTCCCGACGTCTTGCGATATTGGTGCCCAGGTTGTCTAATGATAGGCCCTGGAAGATGATGGTCATTTAGGGGCGCGCACAGTGGGGAAACCCGGACGGGCGGTCTTAGAATTCGTTATGTGTATATAAATATAACAGTTCATAGTCAAGTGGGACTTGATGTATTTGATATGCCATAAAGAGCATGATGGAGTGCCACAAAGAGCACATGTAAAAGCCACAAAGAGCATTTGAAAATGATTATTTTCCTGTTAAGGAAAGGATTTTTACAAAAGGTAAAATTGAGATAAAATTTCCTTAAAGAGCAAAAGATTGTGATTATATATATATATACTTCCTGCTAAGGAAAAGATATATGAAATAATTGGCACATTTGGTGAAGTTTTTAGTTTAATGCTTCTTATTTTTGTTCCTGCTTAGCTTATGTTTTAAATTGTATAGGTTGCTTCTTGTTTTTCTTTCTTCACGATTTATATTACATAACTGTCATACTCTTTTTTCATCTGGTAATCATATAGAACCGGGCCCTGACCTGGTTACATTTCTTGTTGCATATTCATCTTGTCTCTGCTCAGGTACTCTTCCGCAAGGATGCCTGATTTGAATTCCTATTCCGATGTTTTCGACGAGCCGTGATGCACTGCGGGTATTACGGGATACATTTGGTATAGACGTTTTCACTTTTTATTCTAGTTAAGATCAAGTCTTTTACTCGGGCAAGAGGCCCAAACTTTGGTAAATGTCTAATGAAATGTAGTAAGTAACTTATTGTACTTGTGTATTATTGGTGTATTAACTTAGTGACCGGTTACCTATTCGGTCTTTTTATCATATTCTTGTTGTATTATTTATATATGTCTTGGGGTTTCCCTTATCTTTCAGGAATTGGGTTGTTTGTTTTCATTAATTACTTTCAAATCAAAATTTTTGGCAACCCGTTTTCTGAAATATTGGGTGGTTATCCTGGATACTCTATATTTTTGTTATGATGCTGAGAATGATTCCCTCCATGATTCCGTTATATTGGAGTATTGGAATGGCCACCCCTTATTTTGGTGAGCAGGTTGTCACAGATGGTATCAGAGCATCAGGTTCTAGAGTCCTTAGGAATCTGTGTGGACGCCTTAAGTTTGCAGCGTTGCTCTTGATTTGATGTAAAGCCTTAGGATTAAGATCGTTGATTTCTCTTGTGAGATTTCGTTCTTCTACCATGAGGTAGAATCTATAAAATCTTTTGCGTATTCGTGTGAGAATAATAGGTCGATAAGAAGGGCGTAATGGGAAGGTTTGTGGAGAACTGTAAGTGGTGGTCGGGGAGGGGGACCGCTTTAGAGGTCGCTCCCTTTTTGTAGCACTTTCTTGTCTTGCTATTATGACTGCAAATTTCAGTTGATGTAGTTTCCCAAGTACCGCTAGAAGTAGGAAGTGGTACTAAACTTGAGAATTCACGCGATGTTATATTGAAGTGGAGAAGTGCCCTGTAGTAGAATGGAGTAAAATCCTTCACCCATAGAAGAAGTGTTGTGGTGATGAAAATGTGGTCACTATATTCGTGGGTGCCAGAAGTTTGACCCATAGAGAAGCCCGGTGGATACTTGCAATGGCGAGTTTCTCTGGGATAACTGGACTGAGGAGAAGGTGGATTCCCGAATGTTCACAAAATGTTCGGTTAAAGATCAATGGAGAATAAGGTGTTGTACGGTTAGGGAGTCGAGACCATGCACCATGAAGTGATAGGCTCCAAAATAGGTGTTGTTAACACTTCTGATGGAGTGAGAATCGTGAAACCCCATTGGTGGACACCCACCTGGGGAGGTTTCATTGAACTGAGGAAGAGGAGGCCAAGAACGTGTCCTCTTTTACTGAGAGAGTAAGAGGGACTGCATGGGCAATTATTGTCAGCCAGAGTCAGAATAACGGCTATGATGTGGAGTGTAGAACCACTCATTTTAAACTTCGTTGAGTGGAGAGCGAGGGCAAGAGTAAAGTGCCTAGTTGGGAAGTTGGTGGAAATAATGTTGGTATATGTAAGGCTCGAATATGGAGTCTGAGAACCATTAGTATTGACCCGGATTGCTTGGCAAATTGTGGAGGGAATTCTACCTTATAGGTGGGTGGTGTATATTCCTTAGGATAAGATTTAGTAGTATTGTGTCTACGATAGACTCGGGTGTGTATATTGAGCTTGTAGTAGTATTTACGCTATTATCGAAGGGTAATTATATGACTTCCGTGGTATGGAAGTTCTATCTTTTCTTCACTCGTTATGAAGCGAGTGATGATATTTTTAATGTATATGTGTCATATGTGTTACTTGGTTTGAGTGTTCCATTGTTTACTTGCCTTGGGTGTAGATTCTATGACTTATCTTCACGACCAACAAAGTTAAGCAGTAATGCATAGGAGGGGTTCCTTGTTTGGATTCCGCTTTTGCGGGACGCTCCACGCGTGAACCTTAACGACGTTGGGAGTGGAGAGATGCCATATTTCCTTTCTCTTATTTCGTGTATAGAATGATAAGGTAAAGTCTAGAAGTAGAATCTTATTAGTAGAATTGTAAGTTAAATTTACCGATCCCGATCATGTGTTTTAGACCGTCATATCTCGAGGACCGATGATGCGAGGTAGTAGTGTAACGGGAGGATTCCTTGTCTGGATTTCACTTCGGCGAGACGTCCCACGCACGAACCCGAGCGAATGTCGGAAGTTGAGTAAGATCTTGGGCACTAGGGATGTACTTGGTATTATATGCTTACGATTTAGGTAGGATATATATAAATAGACCTTAGGATTTTTAGGATGTAAGACCTTGAGGGTAGGTGGCGTTAGTTTAGGAAAGCGGTAGGGAGTTGACCACGAATAAGTTATGGGTTAACTCTATAAGAGATTAGATCCCTTAGGAGCGAGATTATGGGGTCTCGAGAGGTTTGGTAGGTTCGGCCGAAGGAGATGAGGCATTTCTTAGAGATAAGGTTACGTTGGTAACTTCATTTCCGGGGAGTTAATAAGGACGGGTGGATCCTCATTCTTGAGTCATGATTGTAAGCTCGAGAGTGAGTTTAATGAGTAAGTTTCTGCCAGGATTGGGGAGTAATAATAATGGAGCATAGACCTATTGTTTATGCGTCTCACAGGCTTAAACTTGTGGAGAGTAATATCCCGTGCTTGAATTAAGATTCATCGTGGTAGTGATCACCTTAAATAGATAAGGCACTACTTCCTGGGCAGGAAATTTGGTCCTTCTCGTAAGCAACAAGTTGTTGCAATATGTTGTGGGAGGAATCGAGTTGGTGCTCGGGGTTCAGAAGAACTAGTGATTGGATATTTTCTCATTCGCTAAGGAAATACGATTGGGCTAGTGGATGTGTCGAGTAGAGAACTCGTCAGAGATAATGGTTATGGCATGGAAGGCCAAGTAAAATGAGCATGAATAGGAAGACTCGGTAGTAAGAGCGGTTATGTCTGTGATTGACCATTTCACCTACTCGTGTAAAGAGAGTAGTAGTGGAACGAAGAAGGATATTCATAGACGTCTACATGGAACTATCGGCATCGAACTGGTCATGATCCCATTTGAGAAAATGGTTAATCGTTTGATCAGACTGTTGCATTCCCGGCCATTATGGACGGACTACTTGTAGAAGAGTATGCCCCGTTTTCGATGGAGGAATAGAAAATCCGTGGGGGGTGCCTATTATAATAGGGTGGACCGAGACTAGATATTCGTGTCGAAGGTTTAGCAAAAGTTTCCGCGAAGTAATGGGAACCGTATGGAAATGACGTATATCCTACCACCCTAAAGTGGATGGATGAAAGGGAGGAAATTGACTTATGCCGAAAGGCATATTACGAACGTGCGCCTTAGTATACATAGCAGAGGGGAGCAGTAATGGTATGGATGGAGATTTGTGTGCAACCATTAGGTTTTGGAGTGGCCTTATGGATCATTTCCTGAGGCATGGTATCGTGAGTGGCCTAGCGTGGTCAGTTGAGCAATTCGTATACTCGTTGGATGGAACCAATGGGTAATATGTTCCTTGGACTTGGAGTGGTCTCAGAACATTTCTTTAGAGATTTGGCTTTTAAGCCATACTCCTTGATGAGATACGTCGATGCGGGGGATAGCTGAGTAGCGTTGGGGCTAAGCCACTTAGAGCCGGTATGGATGCCCCGAGGTGAGATGTAACATAATTCTGAAGATTTGGCTAATTGTGCCGAGTCATGTGGACATCATGTTCCGCCATAGGAAGCTAGAATCGATGGTTAGTGAAGAGCGCCTTGTGCTACTAGACTAGAGAACAAATGATGATTGGCTGAGATCGATAGGATCGACCTTAGTCTGAGTCCACTTGGGACGTTGCAATAACGAGGAGTTTGTTTAGGATGAAAGAATCCTAGTTTAGAGTAGTATGCCCTTATCAGATTTGGGTATGCCTGAATTTTGGGGGAAAAATTCCCTCTTAAGGGGGGGGGGGGAGTATGTAACAACCCTCGATTCTGGGAGGCTCATTTTATACTAATTTTACCGCATAAGGTAATTATATAAAATGTGGGGACTGGAGTAAATATTAATTTAATGAATTGAAAGTTAATATTTACTAGATTGATGCATATTTACTGCATGTGAAAGTAAATAACATCAGGTTGCATGTCTGTAGTGTCATGTATTTTAAATGGCCTTTTAGTTTAAATGATTTTGGAACTCGAAATAATTTATAAAATTTTCGGATGCCAGTTTAGAGGGTGTAGTTAGTCTCGGAAGGTGCGAGACAGTCAAAATAAGTGCCATATTGTATTTTTGTGTTTCGGGCACTTTTACTTGGTTTTAGCTTATATGCGTATTTGCGAGTCATTTTAATGTGGTATTAACCACTTAAGTTGGGAGAATTATGTTAAGCCACGATTTTTGGTCTTGCCCCTTATTTCATTCCCTCATTTTTATGTCTTGAACATAGAGAGAAAAAGAAGGGAAATGGAGAAATGAGAGAGAGATTGAAGATGGAGGATTTGGGATTGCTTCTTCTCCAAATAAATCTGAGATATCAACCCTAAGGCAAGTTTTCTACTTGCTAATATGTGATTTAAGATGCATAAATTGTATGATAGTTGTGTATTTATATTTATGGTTTGAAAATGGAATTTATGGGAATTAAGCCCTAATCCTAGTTTTGATGATGAAATTTTGGGTTACAGTTGTTATTAACCATGTGGGGTGTTTTGGGGTAGACTATTGTTGTTGGATGTGTGTAAGATGGAAGAGATTTGGGGTTTAGAGGATTTAGGGTTCATAACCCTTCGTAGCCATTTGTGGTAAATTGCAAGACCGAATCGATTCGGCCCTTGGGCAAATCGATTCGGTAAGGGGTAGCTTCCAGGTCTGCATAACCCGAATCGTTCCGGTTAAGGCCGAATCGATTCGGTCAATTGCAGAAGGTTGGTTTAGTAGTCCGAACCGATTCACTTTTTGGGCGAATCGATTCGGTTTCCTGCTGTTTTTGAGTTAATTTTATAACTCAATTTCAATTCTTTTCTTTAAATATAAGGATTAGGAACCTTCTTGAATGAAGTAAACTTAGAGTCCTAGAGTGTGAGATGAGTTAGTTGTCTACCCTACATTAGGAATGGTTTATGTGGGGACTTTTCTGGGGTTAGGCCTATTAATGATAGGGCATTCTTTTCTTCTAGTTAATTATTATAAAACTAGGAGATGTAGTGTTATGTTCGGGAGACCTTAGAAGCTTAATTAAGCTATACTAGTTTTGATGGTTTATATTACCACCCCAAAAGAATGTTGGAAGATTTTAAAAGTTCGATTGAGCTATGTTAACCTTGGTGGTTCATAATAGTACCTTAAAGGTGAGTTTGGAGAATAAATTGAAAGTCATTTCATTCCTTTAAAAGATGATAACCTTGGGGTTCTAAAATAACCTCCTAGAATGCTTGGAGATAATGAAGAGTTTATTTACTCCTTTGAGGTTGTAGTGTTGATATAAGCTATCGTATGACTATGGATGGTAAGTTAGATTATTTACAAATAAATAGAAATGGTTTCGAATAAAATGAAACATATACGTGGGATGGAAATGAAATGGAAATGGTATTGATATTTGTAAATGATAATTTACTTAATTATGAAACCGGTAAATAATGATTTACTTGATTTTGAAATGATAAATAAAATGTCTTAAACACACCTCTCTAAATGACATCATAAGGGAAGTCCGCACGTGAGGTGAAGCCCCCTGGCTAATGAATGCAGGGTGGATATAGTCCTAGGCCATGGGAGCGCTTATTGTTGTATATGTTTCTGCGATGGGTAGGAGATTCCGGGTGTGGTCTTGACTAACCCGCAGGCTCATGGCCGCTTCCCGACGTCTTGCGATATAGGTGCCCAGGTTGTCTAATGATAGGCCCTGGAAGATGATGGTCATTTAGGGGCGCGCACAGTGGGGAAACCCGGACGGGCGGTCTTAGAATTCGTTATATGTATATAAATATAACAGTTCATAGTCAAGTGGGACTTGATGTATTTGATATGCCATAAAGAGCATGATGGAGTGCCACAAAGAGCACATGTAAATGCCACAAAGAGCATTTGAAAATGATTATTTTCCTGATAAGGAAAGGATTTTGACAAAAGGTAAAATTGAGATAAAATTTCCTTAAAGAGCAAAAGATTGTGATTATATATATATATATATATATATATATATATACTTCCTGCTAAGGAAAATATATATGAAATAATTGGCACATTTGGTGAAGTTTTTAGTTTAATGCTTCTTATTTTTGTTCCTGCTTAGCTTATGTTTTAAATTGTATAGGTTGCTTCTTGTTTTTCTTTCTTCACGATTTATATTACATAACTGTCATACTCTTTATTCATCTGGTAATCATATAGAACCGGGCCCTGACCTGGTTACATTTCTTGTTGCATATTCATCTTGTCTCTGCTTAGGTACTCCGCCGCAAGGATGCCTGATTTGAATTCCTATTCCGATGTTTTCGACGAGCCGTGATGCACTGCGGGTATTACGGGATACATTTGGTATAGACGTTTTCACTTTTTGTTCTAGTTAAGATCAAGTCTTCTACTCGGGCGAGAGGCCCAAGCTTTGGTAAATGTCTAATGAAATGTAGTAAGTAACTTATAGTACTTGTGTATTATTGGTGTATCAGCTTAGTGACCGGTTACCTATTCGGTCTTTTTATCATATTCTTGTTGTATTATTTATATATGTCTTGGGGTTTCCCTTATCTTTCAGGAATTGGGTTGTTTGTTTTCATTAATTACTTTCAAATCAAAATTTTTGGCAACCCGTTTTCTGAAATATTGGGTGGTTATCCTGGATACTCTATATTTTTGTTATGATGCTGAGAATGATTCCATCCATGATTCCGTTATATTGGAGTATTGGGCTGGCCACCCCTTATTTTGGTGAGCGGGTTGTCACATAAAGCATGTGGGACTTTGGAGAATTGAAAAATAATAGGATTAAACCCTAAATTGAAGAAGACAAAGGTAATATGTTGTTTGTAGTTTATGCAGATAGAAATTTGTCAGGTCTTCTTAACGAAAAAGGATTCATTTAACATGATTTATATAAAAAATTGAGTCGGTGCAGTCATTCGAACAAAGTGGAAAAATTGCTCGAACGGGACGGTATGTCGCTTGAACGAGAGATTCTCGCGAGATAGTAATTTCGTTTGAATGACATACATTGGTAGCTCAAACAAGATGGCAAAAAATATATTTTTATTTTTTTCTTTAAAAATCCGCATTAATACTTAGAAAAATATTTTGAGGAGAAACAACGCCTCAACAATTAGAAAATATTTTAGAAAAAATATCCCATCACTTTAAATGAACCATTAAGGTACTTAAACACATCCTTGCCATAATTAATCTCGTAGAGGCTTCAAAGTTGAAGAATTTTTGATATTCGGGTCCGTCTTCAATTATCTTCAGACTTGAACTTTTTCTTCGACGCTTTGTAGCGGTATATGACATACACTAATGTAAAGATGACTTATAAAATATGTCCTTACAAATTTCCCCCTATGTCTATGCCAGTACAAAATAAAAATATCTGAATTATCAAATTAAAATGCGTATAGAAATCTAATATCCTCCCATGATCCCAAAACTGAAAAGGTACTAAAAATGGAAGAAAAAAACTTTTCTTCAAAAATCTTTAGCATCAAATCTTCAAGCTTTTCTCATCAGGGGGTGTAACATATGATTATCAATCTTTATACCTACAAACATGAGACAAAGCAAATACCTTCGTGACGTATCGAATTTGAAGTCAGATAAACATAACATCAAAATAAATATCGAATCTCAAATCTCTCCCATAATGTAAAACTCCCCCATAGTTCGTTCTCCCCCTTTTTATTTGTCTGAAATAGAGAAGGAATAGAATAAATAAAACTAAACATGGAGTTTTCACGATTAATTATAGAAAACAACTACGATAATTAAGAGATACTAAAAAGAATTCAACAAATTATTTTTGATATTTCATATTTTTCAAACAAAAAAAAATGTTACAAAAAAAAATATTTTAACAAAAATCACATACCATGAATTTACACTAAGATAACCAAATCATAGAAACGGAATGAATGGTTGTGAACAAATTCGATAGAAAAATCAATGCAATCAAACATAAAATATGTGCACGATGAATACGGATACTCCTCTAAAGAATGACCTGAAAATCATCCTTAGGTGTCAAAAATATGAATTTATATGACATCGACTTAATATAATCGACACATCAAAGTCTAAAATGATTTCCACACCAATAACCTCTAAAACTATGAAACACTTTTTCATGACTTTCAAGGATGTTCAATCCCATTTTATGTTCCATCCAAACTCCCTCATAAATAATAATGGTTTTATTTTTCTTTGAAGGTGATGAAACTAAATTTTATTGGCCCACCTTTTTGGCATACTTTTTTTTTATTTCCTTTGAATTTTTTCGAGCTCTTTTTCAATCTCTTTGGACCTTGGCCTCTATTTTTGCGCCATACTTTTTCTAGGTTCGATTTTAAACGGTGGCTTAATCGCAAAGGATAAATGAGTACCCTTGGTAGCCTTTCCCATTTTCAAATATATCGCACAAACTCACAACAATGGTTCTTACATGTACTACTTTCTTATCAAGTTTTATCCCATTTGGTTTGTTTTAAAGACATGATTGAGATGGAAACAGTCCGACCAACATGTGATTTGACAAGTACAATAATCAAACAAATTCGTAAAAGTGTGCATTCAAGGAAACTAAGAGTCAAACATGTACATAAGAATCTCAAATTACATCTTAATGACTCCAAATATTATAAAGCATAAAAATGAAATGATGACGCATATCAAAATGCTATCAAATCGTCACATGGATATGGAATGAAATTTTGACTCGGTCACCTAAATGTTCATCCATATATAGTGTAAACAAAATACAAAACACTTTTTGTCTTTTTCAAAAATTTTATCAAAATAAAATCTTTTTGGCTTTTTCAATTTTTCTAAAAAAATAGAAAATCTTTTTGTATTTTTTCAAAAATTTTCAAAAACAAAAATCTCTTTGGTTTTTCGAAAACTATATCAAAAATGGATAATATAAATACAAAAATGGTACATGCTAGCAATAGGCATAAAATATCTTCATGAAAATCATCCTATGCTAGTAAACAAGTCGAAACCTCAACCATTAAGTATGGTGGAGTTTTCCAAAAGTGGTGACATCCTATGAAAAATATCCATCAAGTCATTTGAAGTCTTAGCTAAAACCTTTACCTGCTCCCTAAGATGTCTAAACTCTCTCATGTGGATCATCTCGGGTACAATGTGAAAAGTGGGCGCACCGTCATGATCCATTCCTAGTCTCTCAACATTACCCAAAGTGGGACCGAGGAGCATCTTTCCTATTTTCGTAGATGTATCCTCTAAAGTGACATTTGCCTCCCGAACACGTTCAAGACCTCTTTCTAATTGTGACACACGGGCTATAAGTTCACTCTTCTCTCTATTCACAACGATCAACTGCTCAATCAAAGAGACCTTCACCTTTTCGAGTTAACTCGTCGACGCCTCAAATACCCTCAAACTCTCAATATCTCTCTCAAAATCAATCACCCTAAGACCTAATTTCTTATTCAATTTCTTCATCTTTAAGGTCTCGTCGTACAAATCTCTAAATGCAATCTGGAGCTCAATATCAACCTCACTAGTGCATTCACTCTCACACTCATTAGAAACACTCAAATCATCCTCCGGGGTCTCACGTGCTGAAGTACCCTCATCGTCGTGGAACAAACTAAATGTTCTCACGTGAATAGCTAAAAAGGCAACACACATCCCATGTAAAGACTCATTCTCAGAATCTTTCATCTCTTCCTCACTATCGCTAAGAGTGGATGGCATGAAAATCTTTTTGCCCTTTTTCTTTAGCCTAGTGGGACACTCAAATGCTCTATGCCATCAACCCTCACACTCAAAATATATTTCTTCTTCCTCTTTATCTTTCTCTCCTTCTTTCTCAGCGATCTCTTTAGTCGCATCTTTCTTTTTATTTTTCTCAAAAACACTTTTATTTGAAGAATTTTGCTTTGAAAATTTGAGAATTTTTTTGCAAGCTTAGCCATATCAAAATCAAACTCGTCCTCAAACTCAGACTCACAAACTCTCACTTTCTTTTTCTTCTCACTCTTGGAAATTTACTTTCCCTTTCGAGACTAGGCTCGAAGTGCTATCTCTATATCCTTAGGTTTGATAGTGTCGTGGAACATGTCAATCTCATATGTGTGGAGGTCTCCTACCAGCGCTTCCAATTTTAAATTGCTCAAATTACCTAAGGAGTTCAAAACAGTTACTTTAGGGACAAAACGTTCTGGCAGCGATCTCAAAATCCTTTTAACCACTCGTGCATAAGGAATGTTCTCACAAGATTGAAACTAGTGTTGATAATATCAGTAAACGTGTGTAAAAATCATCAAAAATACTCAGATTCAAGCATGATTATTATTTCAAATTGAGTTGTTATATTTTGAATTTTCGACTCTTTAACCGCATTTGTGCCTTTATGGGTAAGTTGTAAAACATCTGATACTTCTTTCGATGTGGTGCACGTCATAATACGTCGAAACTCCCCAGGAGTGACGACACCATAAATTGCACTCAACCCACGTGAATTAAAAGTGTTCCCCTTAAACTCATCCTCAGTCCAGTCTGCCACGAATCTTTAATTAGTAACATTATTTGCGATGATAGTGGGAGGAGTCCAGCCACTTTCACAAACAATCCAAACACGCTCATTGATTGCTTTTAAATGCGGTTTCATGCGGGCTTTCAAATAAGCATAATTGGACCCGTTAAAAATTGGCAACCAATTATATAAGTTTTCATTTTAAAACATTGTGATTTTTTTAAATCAGATTTTTTCAAAAAAATCGATATCACAAAATTTTACGAAAAAAGGAATTTATAATAAATTAGTAAAACTTGCTCTGATACCAATTTGAGAAAGCGGTGTGATATTGATTAAACCGAATTCGCAAATTCCAATTGTAAACTTATTTAAATGGAGTCAATTTTTAAACCAATTTAATTCATCCCTTAAACATTTAACTACGTGGGTAAAATCAAATCAACATTAATAAATTGCTAACACACATTTCAGGAAAAAAATCCAAAAAGGAATTTTTTTTATTTCACTTAATAATACCCACAATGATTACAAGAAAAATCTGCGATGAATATCCACAAATACCCATAAGAACACGCAGTTCTGAATCAACAATGAATCAACATCAGAAGATCTATAGAGATACACAGTCCAATCAGTCCAGGAACACCCACGAGTACTCCTAATGGCATGCAGTCAACATCAGCCTAGTACCTCCCTCAAGTGGCACCTAGATTTGTAGTAGATTATCCTCCTTACAAGATAAACTCTAGCAAAGATGTATCCCGGGTTACAAAATAATTCACTAAAGCATAAGTGATTTTTGTGAATTGAAAAACAAAAGGATTAAACCCTAAATTGAAGAAGACAAAGGTAATCTGCTCTTTGCAGTTTATGCAGAAAAATATTTGTCGATCTTCTTAGTGAAAAATGACTCATTTAACACGTTTTATATAAACAATTGAGTCGGTGCTGTCGCTCAAATGAAGTGGCAAAGTCGCTCGAATGAGATCTTCTCATGAGATAGTAATGTCGTTTGAACGACATACCCTGCTCGCTCGTATGAGCTGGCAAAAAATAAAACTTTTATTTTTTTCTTCAAAAATCCGCCTTAGCAGTTAGAAAAATATTTTGACGAAAAAAAACGCCTCAACACTTAGAAAATATTTTAGAAAAAATATCCCAACACTTTAAATGAACCGTTAAGGCACTTTAACACATCCTTACCAAAATTAATCTTGCAGAGGCTTGAATGTTGAAGAACTTTTGATATTCGGGTCCGTCTTCATGTATATTCAAACTTGAACTTTTATTTGATGGTTTGTAGCGGTATACAGCGTACACTAATGTAAACATGACTTATAAAATATATCCTTACACACCCTAAAGTGTAAGCCCCAAATATTCCAATGACATTATTATTTACAATTTCATTCTTATCCTTACTCATTTTAATTAATTAATTAATTTAATTCACGCGACACCAATATGGCTAGTTGACCCCTTATCGGCCCTGCACACACTCTTGGCACACTTAAAGTTTTACACATCACACCCATTCGCTTCACTATTACTAGTAAACCCGTATTCTATCAATTCTGTACATACTCGTAAGGTTCCATGCACGACACGAAACTATAGTCATTCGGCCCGTCTAACTGTCAGCCCTGCACATACTCGCGCCACAAATTCATTTTAATACCCATTTATGATCTTAGGTATTAATTCTCAATTTCTTATTTTCTCATCATCTCATTTTCTCATTATTTTATTTTAGCCCTACCCCCTATTATAGAGCGTACTCCTCGAACATACCCCTTGTCCCACGCCTAGAGGTCTCTAAAATACAAACACGTCCTATTTTATTTTGTAGGATTAATTTCTATAATTTATCTCTTCCTAGTCTCGCGTCTAGACTCTCCAATTAACAGAACGACATCAAAATCAGCCCCACCCCGAAATATACCATTTGTAAAAATCTACACTAACTAGTCTTATACCTAGAATGTATTCCTAAAATTAAGGTGAGAGCATACTACCCAAAAATTTAGTCATCCCCGTGATGATAAATATAATCATAATAATAATTGGCACATTCCAATTTATCAATAATTATACAACTTCTCATATAGTCACAATTTAATTTATTCAATCCATCGTCATAATTAACACAATTTATTTTATTCAACAAATATAATCTCAACATCATGCAAATTTATGAAGCACACAATAATAATTCATTTTAGCCATACCTACATAATTTTATTTGGTTTTACAAATCTAGTTTCCATTTAAATCATATTACTACGATTTCTACATGCAAACCTATACCCATATTACCCCAAAACCAACATTTACCCTAAGCACACATGTGTTATAAATATTAATTACGATTAAGATTTTTTAGAAAATAGTCCCAAATTAGTTTTCCTAATTAAGGTTGCTACTTTATTTTATGAAAAGCATATAAATTAAGGTTTAGGAAACATTTGATATGCATAATACTAAAGAGAGAGAATATAAGTATTCATACCTGCTGAAAAGTCGATTAGAAATTCTAATTAAACGATTGCGTTCCTCTCGAAAATTAGGAAAGATTCGTTCTTGAACAATCTTGATAAAACACCAATTAAGCCTTCAAACCTTGAGTTGAATCTTGAAGAAATTTAGAGCAAGGATTTGTAGATGAAAGGGAATAAATTTGTAGGAGTATTCTGGTTGAAAAGTTGATGAAAATGTGATTAAAAAAGTCTAACCCCGAGTTAATTCAAGTGGAAAAAAGATTAGGGTTTGATTATGATTAGAATTCTAATGAAACTACAAATTTTCCAAGTCTAACCATTCTGGATTGATTCCCCCTCCAGGGGGAATCGATTCGGTCTAGTCAAGCGCCCCAAAATACCCATTTTTTATATAAGTTAAATAAAATCCTGATTTCTCCCCTGATTTCGATTTTGATTAAAATCCCACTTTTCATAAATAAAACCTAACATTTTAAATTACTAAAAATAATTAAATCCAAAAATTTTATTTTTTCGAATTCTAAATAAATTTAAATTAATTATGATTTAAAATCTCTCGGGTGTCACATACCTATATACATAAGTATCTAAGAAAATAATACATACCGTGCTACTCCACTAGCCACGTCGTGGCTCCTACGATGCATACCCTGTTTGAGGCTCTCGAGTCTAATGCATATAGTACCTACCCACTACGATCACTGCTGGTGCTACTGCCGCTGGCGTTACCGGTGCTGGAGGCCCTTAGCCCTACGCGCCCTGACCCTGTTGGTCCTGCGCCTTTGAGCACCTAGAAGCTCGGTGCCTTATTTCTCCACAACTGAAACATGTGCCCCTAGAATCTCCATACTGTTTGTTTGGTGCTTAGTGAGGTTCTAAAAGGCGCTAGGCGTGGTCGAGGCGTAGAGGTCAAGCCTCAAGCCTTAGGAGTCTAGGCGCGCCTAGGATAAGCTTAGGAGTAAAACAACATTTTTCATTTTTTTTTATTTTAATTATATAAAGGCTAGTAATATAATAAAATAATACATACCTTGGATTTTGAAAACATGTCCATATGTTTGGTAGCCATCTTTCTCATATTCATGCTCCATAACCAATGTTTGTCAACTAATGCTTTGTTTTTTAAAAAACAAATGTGCTTTAAGCCTTTTACCAAGAATAAGGCGTAATAAGGCGTAAGCGATGCGTTTCTCTCAAGCTAGGCGGGCCTTTTAGAACACGGGTGCTCACTCACCCGACTGTCCTTGACCTTGGCCCTGAGGGCCCTGTGGGGGCATTATTGCCCTAGTGCTGTTAACCTGTCCTCTATCTCTTCCACGCCTAACCATTGCGACCCTTGTTCTCTCCTCCTTGTCCGTTTGACTCATGCCTCTTTCCCAACTTCTTTTGGTAATTTAATTTATCCTACCATAATAACATTGTGATGTCCACCACCTGAGTGTATATGTACACCGGATTGTCTAACACCATCTTCCTAATAGACTAAGACAAGACCTTAATGAAACATTCCTTCTTCTTCACCCCAGTATTCACCTCCTCCGGTACAAACATTGATGAATTTGTAAATTTCTCCTCGTATTCAACCGCTAATTTCGAACCATGCTTTAAGTCCAAAAATTCCCTCTTCTTTGCACTCCTAATCGCACAAGAAAAATACTTATCAATAAACTTTATCAGGAAATCTCCATAATTCAAGCGGTCCTTGTCCTCCGATGTGGTGACACTCTCCCACCACTGTAAACCATCTCCTGTCAGCTTGAACATCACCAACATTTATTTCTGGACATCATTGCAGTCCACCATTCTCAAGTGTCTCTCCACGCCTCTCCTCCATTGGTGAGCAATCGTTGGGTCAGATCCCTCTACACAAGTGGGAGGAATGCCCCTGTGGAAACTGGCCCTCACCCTATCCCATGTCGAAGCGAGTGTACCTTGCTTCCGTGCCTCTAAAGTTACCGATATCTATCTCCCTACTTCGATAGAGACCGTCGTGGCCTCATGAAAAATAGCCTCTAACTCCTCGTCATCCAACACAAACAGCCTCGGCCTCTCCTGACTTACGGACCCCGAAACTGAACCCTTCCTCCTATCTTCATTCCTCCTAGTGTTCGCCATCTGAAAAGATAGGAACAAAAAAACATCAGACTCAGATTAATTAAGAATACAAATCATCAAAAGAAATCAAACATAAGCAACATGGAAGTCAAAATGGGCTCACAACCTACGAGACCTAAGACCATGCTCTGATACCATCTATAACACCCCACGCAATCTGACAAGCGAGGTGTCTAGCCACCGCCACCAAACTATGTCGGATGTCACGAAATAAGTAATCATTCTTAGCACGTGACAGATATGAGACATATAAAATTCATTCCACAAGATAATAATTAAATCGATCCAAATAAAATAACCATTCATGAAATAATAAATCCATCACCATGCTAATATCCAAATTAAAACCAACTCCAATAAATATGAATCCGAATAAAATGACCCAACTATAAATATCTGAATAAAATCATAAACAACTGTGGAACCGATTAGCCCACCAAATCCATAAATATAGTCTCATAATAGAAATGCGACGAAAAAAAATAAATCTAAACTACTAAAGCATCTAAAATAAACTCCAGCCGCATCTCCAAAATATCTCCAATACTCCCCTATAGCTACTCCAGTGCTAAGCTTGAAATGTTTGTCAATGCAATGGGTCAGAGCCCACCGCATGAATCCAAGCTACTCTCCCCAATTAGGGCCCATGGACCCAGACAATAGCATTACACATAATAAGTACCATAATAGAATATTTTAAATTGACGCAGTAATTAATAACGTGCGAATAAACGTAAACTACCCTATCTTTCAGACATCTAATGCACCCTAAAGTGTAAGCCCCAAATATTCCAATACATTATTATTTACAATTTCATTCTTATCCTTACTCATTTTAATTAATTAATTAATTTAATTCATGCGACACCAATATGATCAATCGACCCTTTATCGGCCCTGCACAAACTATTGTCACGCTTAAAGTTCTACACATTACACTCATTCCTCCCAGTATTCTATTAGTTTTGCACATCTTTGTGAGGTTCCACGCACGACACATCACTTTATCCAGTCGGCCCGTTAATCTATCAGCCTGCACATACTCCAGACGCCAACACATACCCACATCGCTATTGCCAGTCGGTCCGTTTAACTGTCAGCCCTGCACATACTCGCGCTGTAAATTCATTTTAATACCCATTTATTATCTTAGGTATTAATTATCAATTTCTTATTTTATCATCATCCCATCATCTCATTATTTTATTTTAGCCCCAGCCTATTATAGAGCATAGTCCTCGAACCTACCCTTAGTCCCATGCGTAGAGGTCTCCAAAACACGTCCTATCTTATTTTGTAGGATGACTTTCTATCATTTATCTTTTCCTAGTCTCGCATCTAGACTCTGTTATCAACGGAACGAAACCAAAATTAGCCTCACACTGGAATATTCCATCCGCAAAAATCTACACTAAGTAGTTCTATACCTAGAAAGTATTCCTAAAATTAAGGTGAGAACATACTACCCATAAATTCCCTCGTCCTCGTAATGATGAATATAATCACAAAAATAATCCACACATTCCAATTTATCAATAATTACACAACTTCTCATATAATCACAATTAATCTCAATTTAATTTATTCAATACATCTTTGTAATTAACACAATTTATTTTATTCAATAAATATAATCTCAACATCATGCAAATTTATGAAGCACACAATAATAATTCATTTTAATCATACCTACATAATTTTATGTGGTAGTACAAAACTAGTTTTCATTTAAATCACATTACTACGGTTTCTACATGCAAACCTATACCCATATTACCCAAAACCCTTCACCTTAAGCTCACAAGGGTTATAAGTATTATTTCAGATTATGATTTTTAAGAAAACACTCCCAAATTAGTTTTTACTTTTCCCAATTAAGGTTGCTAATTTATTTTAAGAAAAACATATAAAATAAGGTTTAGGCGACATTTAAAATGCATATACTAAAGAGAGAGAATATAAGTATTCATGCCTCCTAAAAAGTCGATTAGAAATTCTAATTATACGGCTGTGTTCCTTTCGAAAATTAAGAAAGATTCGTTCTTGAACAATCTTGAGAAAATACCAATTAAGCCTTCAAAACTTGAGTTGGATCTTGAAGAAATTCGGGGGTAGGGTTTATAGATGAAAGGGAATAAAATTGTAGAGGTATTCTGGTTGAAAAGTTGATGGAAAAGTCTAATCCCGAGTTAATTTAAGTGGGAAAAAGATAAGAGTTTGATTGTGATTAGAATTCTAATGAAACTACAAAGCTGCCAAATTTGACCATTCCGAATCGATTCGCCCTTTAGGCCGAGGCAAATCGATTTGGAATGGTAAGGAGCCCCAAAATGCCCATTTTTTTTATATATAAGTTAAATAAAATCCCGACTGTCCCCCGATTTTGAAATTGATTAAATTCCCACTTTTCATAAATAAAATCTAACATTTTAAATTACTGAAAATAATTAAATTAATTTTTTTTTTTGTGAATTTCGAATAAATTTAAATTAGTTCTGATTTAACATCTACGGGGTGTTATAGAAACTTAACATAAACGGGTCTTCCCAAACTGCAACTGAATCCACTTGTATTGGAGGGGTTCTTCGTGATAGTAAGGGTACCTTTATGTGGGCTTATGCGAGGAATATTGGTTTTAATACTAATGCGATTGATGAAATTTGGGCTATTAAAAAAGGATTGAAAATTGTTATTAGTAAAGGTATTTGTAGTATTCACATTGGGACAGATTCTATTTTGACTTTTCAACTACTTTGTAGAGCGTAATGTTCCAACGCCCATATCCAGGAGTTCCTCCAGTACTATCATAGGGATGCTCACAAGTTTCTGGAAGTTTGGATCTCCTTTTATTACAGGGAGGCCAACAGAGTGGTGGGAAATTTGGCCAAAACTGGAAATGCTAAAATTTATATGAATGTAGTTTTTTGAACCCTATCTTAGTTTATCCACAAACCTCTTTTGGATGATATTGTAGGTAGTTTGGTTAGTAGGCTTGTGGATAACCCTATATATTGTAATCCCGTGTTGATATAATCTAGTGGTTTCGTTTATTAAAAAAAACTATTAATTTCAGCAGTTGTGGTTACTCAAGTAAGGACTGAAGGGAACTTTTTTTACACCCAAACTCGTTAGTGACGCGGGAAGGGGCGAGGGTTGAACTTTTTTATGGAATTGTATTGACGTGTGTAACCAATCCAAAAGTGTATAAAAATAGATAGTTCACAAAACTTTATAAATTCAGTCCATGTATTAAAAAACCATTAAAATGACCAATATACCATTTGGCAGCTCATAAAAAAACGAGTCAAATCTTTAAAAATCCCTAACTTCATATCTACAAATCTAAAATTCAAAAAATTTATATATTTCAAATCTACTTGTCGATATCTATCAAACAACATCCATAGTCAATATTTTTTTGACAAAAAAATCAGAACGGATAAATTTACAATTTCATTAAAATTTCATTTTTCTGTCGAAAACTGCATTTTTTTCTGCAAAAAATCATATTCTCCAGCTCTGACAATGGTGCTACTGGTATGGACTAGAAAGAAAAAGAAAAGAAATAGATGAAGAGAGAGAAAAGAGGGAGAGAGAAACAATTCGACGGTCCTTGGTGAGAATTTCGGTGATTTCAGCAGACTGTTCAGGCAAGGATTCCGGTGGGTGTGGTAGGCTGAGGGTGGAGTTATGTATTTATTTTTAGAAAGATAGTAAGTGGATTTTAAATGTTTATGGGTAAGGGTATAAATATCTTTTTAATTAAAACAAATAACAATTTACCTCTTTTGTAAACTTCTATCTCTAAAGAGATTAAAAAAATAAATGTTATTGTACCAAAGGAACTGTATTTATAAACATGAAAATCAGTGTCCTCTAAATTCAAATATAAGATGAAACATGACCTTGAGCCAAATTCTCTATTAAATATATCCTATTTTTCTTTTTTTTTAAAATATCAATTATTACTACTTTGATTTTTTTTTTTAAATATATAAAGGTCAACTTCTCAACTCAAGATAACAAGGTCCCTCTCTGTCCCTCTCTCGTACCAATAACCCTACTCTCTAACGAGAGAGATCTCAAGTCTCTAACATCTAACATACTATGTAAAGACTTTACCCAATAATCGAAGCTTGAAAATGGAATTAAACGCAATGATTGATATTGTTTGAACCTTTATAGTACTTCTTTATTGTATCCAAAGACACTTTAGAAGAACTATTTCGAAAGATATATTTTTTTTGGAAAGTATAGTTTGGGTCTATAAGTTTCTATAATGAATTAGTGCCTTTGAGGATCATCTCATGTACTCAATGGGACATTGTGCTTAATGTTTATTAACCCTTCATAGGATTCATTTTAGGGGTCTTTGATACTTAATAATTAATGTCTCTTATTATTTATTTCTTTATTTTATGCTAAACACTTCGAGTTATGCTATGTATAAATGTGTACCTGCATGTATGTTCCTAGACGCTCTTCAAGAACAAATATTTGTTTTTAGTTTCTCATTCCAATTACCGGTCCCCAAAGATGGCCCATTTAAGGAAATTTTATATTAATTTTCTAGCAGTCAAGTTGAGACCGCGGAAGCAAGAAAATGAATTAGTCCATGTCTCTCTAAAAGAGAAGGGAAGTTTTTTAATTTAGTTCCTGAACAATTGTTAAAGTTGGAGCAGCCCAAAATCAATTTATTGTGGGTAAAGGGGTCTAAAAGAAATTTTAGCCTAACACGTAGACAATTTATATCGGATGACGTGGGGTAATTGAGCCTTTTATCCATTAAATAGTCTAGATGTTAACTTTAGCGCATTAAACTCAAAATCAATTGACAATGAGTGGAAGGATTCTAGATTTTTATATATTATGATGCATTGCATACATTTGTTTCACGTGCGACTTTCCACGTTCACTCACATATTTTTTTGCAATAAGAACCCTTGTCCCTTCATGTATACATTGTAAGTAAGTGCATGTTTTTACTATTGTACATATCACTGCTATAAAACTTCAACCTTCAGATAAAACTTTTGCTTTGAGAACAAACACTAATAGTATAGACTCTATTTGGTTATCCCAAAATTATATATTGGATCATTGAAAAAGTGACACATTTACAAATTTTTCCATTAATTGTGTTTGATTTCATAAATGAAACGATTTATTAATTTCCCCATTTTAGCTCTGTTGTAAAATCTGAAATTCGATCATTTCACAAAAAAAAAGTGAAATGCATCCATTTGAAATATAAGTTACAGAAAATGCATCCGGCTGCTCATCTCTCTCTTCCTCCCCCCCCCATCCCCCCCTCAATTCGTTTTTATCTCTTTTTTTTCCTGATTGAATGTTAACATCAATTTCAGATTAGCAAACATTCCATAAAATTGAATTTTAACTCATTTAAAATTTACTAATCCATAATGAACCGATTTAAATAATTAAATAATTTGAGCAACCAAACACGTCGATGATAAATACATTTATTTTATTGTATTAGGTCCATCGTTTTAATTCACTTTAGTGTATAAACTATAATTTTCTTGTTCTTCTTCTTGATAGTTTCTCATTAAGTGTTTTCTTATTGTTATTGGAAATCTTTTACAGTAGATATGTAACTTATATAGACACACGAGACTAACACTAACATAAGGGTCATTTTGACTTAATCTCTTAATTTTAATGTCTAATTCGACTTACCCCTTCATTTTCATAATGATTTAGCTTTGTCCCTAATATAGGGGTTAAGTCTAATTTGGCATTCTGAGCATAAGCGGAGTTATATAAATCCTTATAGTCTAGCCCCTATTTTTATATAATATTTTGAAATAACCTCGACATGCAAGGGGTTAGGTTAAAGAGATTAGTAAAGTGGAGATTAAGTCAAGTGTAACAAAAGATCTCTACTGTAACAAAAGCTCTCTACTGACTATGGCTATGTTGTTTGAATCCCAAAATAATAGTGATGAACCTACAGCTGCTAATGTGGGTTTGTCCAAGCAATAAGAAGACCACCTTTTCAGAAGCAATAAAAAGAAAAAAAAACTTCCATGATTCTTCTCACAAGGAATGCATGGAAATGGAGCATTGTTCTACTGGAACCTAACCATATAGAGATCAATATGACAGAGGTGGGTGGGATAAGTGTGTCTAACCCTACAGCCCCAAATTAAATGATATTACTGTAGAAGATTTGGCTACCACAAATGATGTGGGACCACCAACCATCTCATATAAATATGTTGTCACAAGGAAAATAAATACCAATATTTATTTTAATGAGTTTACCATTTGCTGGTCTGAAGATGAAGGAGAGAACGAACAAGAGAATCCAAATTCCCAAGAGATTAATCTCAACGAAGAATCGAAATTGGAGGATCATCTTTGTCTTATGGTTAAAATTCCCCCTAAACATGTGGAGAAACTCAGAAGAAAATAGAGGGACAACATCATAGTTAGACTACTTGGAGGAAACATTGGATACAACGTTCTTTGCTGTAAAGCACCATTACTGTGGAATCTCCATGGAGATTTTGAGGTGGTGGATTTAGAAAAAGGTCAGTTTATTTTTAAATTCCAAACCAGTTCAATTAAAAGTCTATGAGCAAGGTAAAGATAAGTTTAAAAATAATAGATTTAACCCGTTAAGGGTACCTCTCAGACCCATGTCAACTTAGGATATAAAGGCAAGGGGAAACAAACCCCATATAACAGAGACTTGAACCAAGAGAACACACAACTTTCAATCAACTCACAAATGGGAAAGTCTGGCATGGGACCCGCTAGGTACAAACGTCAACCAAGTAAAATAACTAGAAATGCCAATGGTACAAGTGAAGTCAAAATTAGTGACATGGTAGAGCGTGTTGTATAGATGAGGAAATCTCTTCATGGGAATAGGGCTCCAAAGGATGGGACACGTAATTCGGAAGGGACCCATATTAATACTCCCATTAATGAATCTTCCATGGAAGTGGACGTCAGGCCAACAAAAGAAAACAATGCATCTGATAGGGATACACAATCTGTGATGAAAAATTCAAATAAACAATCCCAAAGTTTGACGCCACGTGATATTGATCGGAACACCCCTATGTTAAGTAGGCCAAATAATCAGAACACCACTGTCACCTCACCTATTTACAACTCTAACCCCCCTCTATATATAAATGTCAATGACCCCCCAACCATAATTTTAAGCCCCCCAACAGCTCTCAGCACTACTATACCTACCCAAATATAAGCTCATAGCTTAACCCATAACGAAAATGGATCCCTCCTTCCTTGCAATGCTGGGAGACCTCCAGATGAACCATTAAGCCCTCAAGAGTTCGATGTGCGACTTCTGGGTCAACTCCAAAGTGGAGGAAGCAATAATACTCAGAATAAGATGGCAAACAACACAGCTAAGAATGTTAATTCAAACAAATCAGAATACTCCCTTGGAGGACAAAAGACATGTAGTGAGATTCATGGAATGCCTCCCCTGGAAACTCAAATGCGGGTAATGAATAGACTCCTCTATCTTGAGGAAGAGCCCATACCCATTTCCCATAAAACTACATCTATGTCTTTTATCATCTGGAACTGCCGAGGTGCTGGGAAAAGACTCTTCAAACTTACATTCAAAGAATTAAACTATATGTATAAACCAGAAGTGGTCATTATCCTTGAAACCCTTATTACTTTCAACAAAATGGGAAACTTTTTCTCTGATGTTGGATTTACGGAGCAAGCCATCTCAGACCCCGTGGGAAGAACATGAGGTATTTGGGTCTTATGGAAACCCGACATTATCGATTTGCAACCTATTGACATTTCTAGAAAGGCCATACATCTTCTTGTATATAAGAGAAATAATGGGGATTGGATCCTGACTGCAATCTATGCCAGCCCCATCCCCTTCTTACATCAAAGACTTTGGTAAAATCTCACCAAGCTTGCAAATGATATTACCGTTCCCTGAATGGTGACGGGTGATTTCAATGACCACACTGACCCCTCGAAAAAGAAAATCTACGCTAGGTGAGCTTCAACCAACAGGTGCTCAGAGTTTTTGGACAATATTAATAGGTGTAACCTCACTGAAGTGGGTAGTACCGGACCACATATGACATGGACCAACAGTCGCATTTTCTTATCTAATACTTTGGTGTGGTTGGATCGTGCGCTTGCTAATCCCGAATGGAGGACTAAATTTCCTGAGGCCGTGGTGGATAACCCCTCGAGGACCGCTTCTGACCATTGCCCTATAGTGATACACACTAAAGGTAAATCCCCCCTCACTCCCCCTCCTAGACCCTTTAAATTTCCTATTTGTTGGTTTGATAGAGAAGATTTCTATAACATCATTTCGAAAAATTGGAATAACAATGATAATCTCCTAAATAATATTAAACAATCCTCTATAAATACTAATATTTGGAACAAGAATGTGTTCGGTAACATTTTCAGAAATAAAAAAAGACTTCTCAACAGACTCAAAGGTATTCAAGTGGCTCAACAAAATGCCTTTTTCCCATAATTTAGATATCTTGGAAGGCAAACTTAGACAGGAATATAATGCTATTTTAAAATATGAAGAAACCTTTTGGCTAAAAAAATCGAGAATACAATGGTTAGCGGAGGGAGATTGCAACACAAATTTTTTTCACACCTCTACGATCATTAGAAGACGTAGAAATAAAATTGATAGACTCCTGGTTAACGGTACTTGGTGTGATAATATGGAACACATAAATATCTATTTTATCGACCTTTTTAAAATCGACCCCCTTCTGTATCACGATATCCCCCTTAGTGTGTTGAATCCCATACCTTTTAGTAACCGACAAAACAACACCCTTGATTTACCTATTTTCCTTGATGAGATCAAAAAAGCAACCTTTAGTATGCAGGTCCTGAAGGCCCCCGGCCCGGATGGGATGCCTCCCTTGTTCTACCAACATTTTTAGGAACGTATTAACACATGCCTTGCTAAATTTGCCAACACATGCTTCATCACTAGCAAAGTCCTTGAGAGTATAAACGATAGCCACATCACCCTTATCCCCAAGATTGATAATCCGGAATTGATTACTCAATTTAGACCATCACTCTCTGTAATGTGGCGTATAGAATTGTTGCCAAGATCATTGTTAACAGACTGAGACCCATACTTTGCAAGATCATTAGTCCAACCTAGGCGAGTTTCCTTCCGGGGAGACAAACTTGGGACAATGTCATCACAGCCCAAGAAATTATTCATACCCTTTCGAAGAGAAAAAGAAAGAGTGGGGGTGTTATATTTAAAATTGACCTTGAGAAAGCTTATGACAGAGTTAGCTGGGAATTTATTGGTAATGTGCTTAGATGGTTCAATGTGAGTGAAAGGTTAACTAATCTTATCATGAGTTGTGTTAGTTCCACAACTGCGGAAATTTTGTGGAATGGTTCCCCACTCCCTAACTTTAAACCTACTAGGGGTTTGAGAGAGAGGACACCATTTCACCCTACCTTTTTGTGATGTGTATGGAATATCTATCCGTGATGATTTCTACCAAAGTCATGATCAAGGACTGGAAGGGCCTTGAAGCCTCACCTCATGGCCCAATCATCTCCCAATTGTTTTTTGCGGATGACCTTATCCTATTCACTGAAGTCACCCAACACTCGTGTAGAACTGTGATGGAGACATAGGAGGATTTTTGTAAAATCTCTGGTCAAAAGGTTAACCTAAATAAATCCAAAATCTCCGTCTCCCCGAACATTTCCTGTTGGAGAGCTCTTGATATTAGCCACCAATGTGGTATGCCTATTACCTCAAGCCTAGGTAATTATTTAGGCTTTCCCATAATTCATGGAAGACTGTGGAAGGAACATTTCAAAGAGGTCATGAATAAAGTGAACAAACGACTTGCAGGTTGGAAAGCTAAACTTCTATACTTGTCTCGAATAGCCACCTTGATTTAATCGGTTTCTTCCACCATACCAAACTACACCATGCAAACGACACTCCTTCATAAAACTACGTGTGATAACCTCGATAAAATTAATAGGAATTTATTATGGGGTGATAATGATAAGAATAAAAAAGTCCACCTGGTCTCTTGGGAGAACGTTTGTAAACCTAAATCGAGTGGGGGTCTCGGTCTTCGTAACAACGACCTTAACAACAAGGCTTTGGTTGTGACACCCCGCCTAATTAAATACCGGGCGATCACTCCTTTATAAAATTAAAATCAAGGTCAACAGTTGGTTCATTCTTAGCATCACTGTCGTAACAATAACTTTTCCAAATTTAACACCCTATTTAATTAAGCTAAGTGTCAAAACCATTTTTAAACATTACTTTCCAAATTTTATTTTGAAAATAAAGATTTAATTATCTACAACAATTCAATATTTAAATAATCACACCACAATAATCTTGAAACATATAATCCAATTAATTTAAACATTCAACAACTAAACCCCAGCATTTAAAACTTAAAGTAAAACATACATGCTGAATAAATCCCAAAGTAACAGTACTAGAAATAACTGAAATACAAATGTCCCAATAAAACAGATAAATAGGGAAAAGGGCGACACATGCCCAATAAGGAGAATGATAGAAGTGGAATCAAGTAAATGAAATCGTCTAAGCAAGTGGCCTGCAACTCCCACCTAAGCTGCAGCACGTTCCTTCCAAGGGATCCTACGCCCCTGTGGCTGGGCACCTGTAATATATACATATATATACAAGAGAGAAAGAGGAATAAAAATGCGTCAGAGCCCGATAGTGTATATGATTTAAACATTCGTTTAGCAAGTATTTAAATTGATACAGGCCAATGCAACAACATATTAGTGCGACACTCTCTTGAGAAATTCTCGCCTCTCTTCTAATGTGCACTCATATCGCACTAACCTTCCCAATGGTTTATCTCCTCATATATCACACTATCCTTCCCCAAGGATTTAACTTATCTTAGGTGACTCTCAAAATTTAAGATTTAACAACATCATGGTTTAAAAAGGATAATTTCATTTAGTACAAAACGCTCAATTTAACTTTATTGATTCATAAAGTTTTTCAATATCATATTATACTTTTCAAAACAAGTATTTTCAATTTGAGTCATTATACATCTCTTACTTACCATAACACAGTAGGAAGTTTCCCATATTTCAGAAGTTCATATATATATTAAATACTCGTATAATATATATATATTCTAACAGCACCCCACATAAAATTTTATGGTGCGGGCATACTCTGCTATCCAATCCCCGTATCAATCGTACTAAAGGGAATACAAGTTCGGAATCACTCTCGAACAGTATAAATACATACACAAACAATATTGAGGCGAAGCATAGTTTCCAAGAGGTCGGGAATACCCTCACGTCTCTTAGGACCGTGACTACCGATTCGATAACCTGTACCTAGGATTTCTATCTTTTAGGGTACGAGTCAATATCACCCATAAGGCCCACGAGATAAGATCGTCCTAGCACGGAAACCTCAGGGATAGCAAGTAGCGCGGGCATGATTTTCACAAGTATATAATATATGCATACACAATCATATAAATATACCACTTTTATTATATCAATTTAGGTTTATACAATAACCCACATTCACAACATTTATCCTTATTTTCCCATTATTATTTATCAAGTATAATGGTGCGTTTCTAACTTTAATTCGAAGGGTTTTTCCAACTTACTACGTAACCCTCATGAACTTTATTCTTCCAAATGTACAATTCAGTAGATATCCATTTATGTTCCAACGTAACTCTCTCTTACGTGTCTCTCCTCTTTAATATATACTTACATTATCCCTAATGCAAAATATCCCAAAAATATAGATTTCGCCTTACATTAAAGGATTTTGAATTTTATTTTCAAAGATGAGAATTTCAAACGGTTTCGAAATCGGAATTAAAATGAAGTTTTAATTGAATTTTTATTATCTCTAAGAGTCCTCAAAACAAAAAGATGTCTACCAAAAAAAAATATTAAAAAATATTGAACGGTCCGATCGAGCTGAATTTTTTTCTGTAACTTCCCCTCGTCTTCAGCTAATTCTTTATAAAATTTCATCCACTTCCAACGGTCCGATCGTCCGAAACAAATTTTTTTTAGTGTTTGTATCTGATTAGAACTCTTTTCTTAATCAAACTCTTAATCCTTTATATGACAAAGGGTTTCCAGAATATCATATAAATCATCACTATATGAAAATTTCCCATCTCAAATTGGGTTTTTCTTCCATAAATCTCATCCTAATAACTCCTAAACTAATATGGATGATGCATCAACGAAATAAGCAAGATAAACACTTGTCTGGGATTTTCAGAAATCTGGTTTGGGGTTGAATTTGGTGTGGTTGCGTTCCCCGTCTCGCGATCTACGCGTTGGCGGTGGCGGCGGTGCAAACGGGTGAGTTTTGAGCCTTGGAATGCCTTGAGAGCTCTCTCCTCTCCTCTCCAATGGCCGTTCTAGTGTTTTGAGTTATCTAACCCTAGGAGATAACCAAAACATCTGATATAACCCCTTTAATTTTCGTGGGTTTAACTACCCAAAAATACAAAATGACTAAAATGCCCTCCCGGGGTACTAATTAGGCCTAAAAACGCCCCGAGACCCAAATCAAACTCCCGGGTATACTTTTCTGACTATCTTGACCCTTCTGGACGCGTTGGCGCACTCAAAACGACCATACGAATAACTTATAAAATATTTACTTTTATTTATCAATATTTAGTCCCGACGCGACACGGGCGCGTCCCGACTCAAATTTCTAAAATTGTCATTTTATTCACTCGTGACATTTAATATGGCCACTATTATATATTACTTTGCTCATTAGTAATATTCAACAAATTTTCCCGTAATTACTAACTCTCATCACGTTAATAATTATAACATAATTAATTTTCGAATTTTTATTAAATAATTAATTCACATTAATATTTAATAAATCCCCAAATTAATATAGCATAAAAATACGGGGTATTACATACTTTCCCCCTAATAACGGAATTTCGTCCCGAAATTCAAAAAATAAGGCATACCTGGTAAGAACAAATCTGGATATCTCTCGCGCATATCGGCCTCGCGCTCCCAAGTGGATTCCTCCACATTATGATGCTCCCACTGTACCCGTACAAGTGGAACTATCTTCGACCTCAATCTCCTCTCACTATAGTCTAGGATAGCCACCGGTCTCTCCTCGTAAGAGCTGTCAGGCTGCAAGTCTATCTCATCAATCGCGATGTGAGTATGAGCCATATCATCCCGAAGATATCGTCTCAACGACGAGATGTGGAATACATCGTGAATGCGATGTAAATGATCTGGTAGTCCCAATCTGTATGCTACCGGCCCAATCCTCTTGATAATGGGAAATGGTCCCATGTACCTCGGGGCCAATTTCCCTTTCTTCCCGAACCTCATCGCTCCCTTCATAGGAGATACACACAGTAACACTTGGTCCCCCACATTAAACTTTCGAAAGAACCCTTTCGCATCGGCATAGCTCTTCTACTGTCCTGGGCTACTCGAATGCGACTCCTAATCATCTCAATCCTCGCGGAGGTTTCCTGAATCACCTCTGGTCCTAGCAACATGTTATCCCCCACCAAGAGCCAACAAGTTGGAGAACGACAAGGCCTGCCATACAAAGCCTCAAATGGAGCCATACCAATCGTAAACTGATAAGAGTTATTATAAGCAAACTCTACTAGTGGAAGATGTGGCTCCCAACCTCCTCCAAAATCAAGAACGCACATGCGTAGCATATCCTCTAACATCTGATTAGTACGCTCTGTCTGTCTATCTGTCTGTGGGTGATAAGCTGAACTCAACTTCAACTCAGTACCCATAGCCTTTTGAAAGCTTTCCTAGAAACGTGACACGAAAATCTTGTCTTTATCTGACACAATATTCAGGGGCACCCCATGTAATCTGACAATCTCAGCAATGAACAACTAAGCATACTGACCTGTGGTATAATCTGTTCGTACCGACAGAAAATGAGCCACCTTGGTCAAACGGTCTACAATCACCCAGATGGAGTCGTGGCCCCACTGTGATGTAGGCAACCATGTAATAAAATACATGGAAATACTCTCCCACTTCCACGCGGGTACTTCCAATGGCTGAAGCAATCCTGACGGTTTCTGATGGTCCACCTTCACCAGCTGGCAGGTAGAACACTTGGACACGAACTCAGCAATGTCCTTCTTCATCCCACTCCACCAGTATTGCTTCCTCATATCCTGGTACATCTTATCTCCTCCGGGATGTAGCGCAAATCGGGACCCGTGAGATTGGGTCATCACTGCTGACTCAATTCTGCCCCTTATGGAACCACTAACCTCCCATTAAACCTCAAACCCCCATTAGAACTAACAGAATAGGACTCAGCATCCTCGGCTAAAAGTCGTACAATCTGCTCCTGGTGAAACGGGTCTGTGGTTTGAGCCTGTATTATCCTCGTAACAATCTCGGGTGTGACTGTCATAACAGATATAAAGGAACGGGCTACTGCTTCCTGGTGACCCAACTCCTTCCACTTCGCTTTCCAGACGTCTGTTATCTCATTTACCGGTCTTCGGCTCAACGCATCAGCAACTACGTTGGCTTTCCCCAGATGATACTGTATGTCGAACTGATAGTCCTTCACAAACTCTAACCATCTGTGCTAACACATATTCAGCTCTCGCTGAGTGAATAGGTACTGCAGTGATCTGTGAACAAACGGAACTTCTCCCCCAATAAATAGTGTCTCCATATCCTCAATGCAAAGACGACCACTGCTAACTCCAGGTCGTGGGTGGGGTAATTCTTCTCATGCGGAATAAGCTTGCGGGAGGCAAAAGCTATAGCCTTCTCTTCCTGCTGAAGTACTCCCCCAAGTCCCCGTAAAGAGGCATCGGTGTAAACTAGTTACTCCACACCCGGCTTCGGTAAAGCAAGGAATGGTGCTGAAGTAAGGTTGTCTTTCAGCTCGTCGAAAGCCAATTGACAAGCATCATCCCAAACATATGGTACCCCTTTGCGAGTCAGGTTCGTCAATGGACCCGCTATTTTGGAGAATCCTCGAATGAATCTCCTGTAGTATCCGGCTAACCCCAAGAAACTACGCACTTTCGTCGGTTTCGTGGGATGTCCCCACTCCCTCACCGCTGACACTTTACTCGGGTCAACTGCTATCCCCTGTTCAGAAACAACATGCCCTAAGAACTGTACCTCTCGCAACCAGAATCCACGCTTCTCGTACTTAGCATACAACTGATGCTCTCGTAAAGTCTGAAGAACCTGCCTTAAGTGCTCGGCATGCTCCTCCTCGGAGTGTGAATATATCAAAATGTCATCTATGAAGACGATGACAAACTGATCCAAGAACTCTCAGAATACTCTGTTCATGAAGTCCATGAATAAGGCTGGAGCATTTGTGAGACCAAATGGCATCACTCTGAACTCGTAAGACCCATATCTCGTCAAGAAGGTAGTCTTTGAAACATCCTGCTCTCTAATACGTAGCTGATGGTACCCCGACCTCAGATCTATCTTCGAAAAGAAAGTTTCTCCCTTCAGCTGGTCGAATAGATCATCGATTCGAGGCAACGGATACTTATTCCGTATTGTGACCTTGTTCAACTCCCGGTAGTCCACACATAACCTCAGTGAACCATCTCTCTTCTTCACAAACAAGACTGGAGCGCCCCAAGGTGAGGTACTCCTGCGAATGAAGCCCTGACCTAACAGCTGCTCTATCTGATCTCGTAACTCTCGCATCTCCGCCAGAGCCATACGGTATTGAGTGCGTGCTATAGGTCTCGTATCTGGTAATAAATCTATGACAAAGTTTATCTCTCGACTGGGGGGTAGGCCTGGTATCTCCTAGAATACATCGGAATACTCACGAACGACTGGGATCGAGTCTAAAGTAATCACAACCTCCTTAGAGGTATCCTCCTCTATATAATACAAATGAGCGGTCGAACCTCCCTCTGGGCGAGGCATCGCCACTACAAATATCTCTTGCCCCGGAATGGAAAAAATAATGCTCCCACCGAAGCAATCAATTATGGCTCTATAAGCTACGAGCCAATCCATGCCGATAATAACATCATGCTCATGCATATCTAAGACTAACATGTCTGCAGGTAATACCAAACTACCAATCTCTATCCCCACTCCTCGGAATATAAAGAAGATAAGCGACCCACACCCCAGTGGTGAGTCAACACATGTGACTGTGCTCTCTGTTGTGGCTAACAACCCTAAGGCCTTCGCAAAATGCGTAGCTATAATACAATGTGTCGCCCCAGTATCAATCAAAACCCGACCCATAGTACCATGGATAGGAAACATACCCTCAATCGTGGGTAGTGCCTGTTGAGCTGCTACCTGGTGGACATTATAGACACGTTCGTACTGTAACTGCCCCTGCTGCACTGGAGCTGCTGGAATGGCTGGTAGGGTTGGCACCTCGGCTGGAGCTGGGAGGGCAGCTGGAAAAAGTGGTCTCAGTGGCTCATTATGGGCACCCTGCTGCTGTGGGGCCCTATTACACTCTGGGCAATCCTGGCGCTTATGACCATGCTTGCCGCATATAAAACACCGGCCTCTGAAGTTACCTCCCCACTGACCCTGCTGACCACGGCCCTGCTGGCCGTTACCTCACCGCCACTAGCCCTGTTGGCCCTGATTAGCACGCAGTTGGCCCTGTTGGCCCTGTTGATTAGGCTGGCCCTGCCTATAACCCCTAAATCCCTGCCTGAAATCACCTGAATGGAATCGCTTAGCAGGGTCCCCCTGATGGGAACTCTGCTCGTATTGACGAGTCTATCAATGATGTGGTGCCCCACTAGTACTACTACCCCCGGTTCTTCCCTGCTGGTTGGACTCTCCTGCTCTCCTTCTTCCCTGCAGATGGAAGCGGTGATCCTGGCAATGTAGTAACGCATCATTGAGTACATCAGTAAAAGTACTCAGAGATAAATTCCCTATAAGATGCTGACGGATCCTCCAAGCTAACCCGTCCACAAACAAAATTATCTTCTTACTATCAGTAGGTGCCTCATCTGGCACTATGGTGAGAAGTCTCGTGAACTCCTCCTCATACTCAGCAACGGTAGAGTTCTCCTGTTTCAAATTCAGTAATTTCTGCCTCATCTCAGTCTGCACGGCGGGTGGAAAGTACTTGCGGTCAAACGGCTCCCAAAATGACTGAATAGGGACCGTGTCCCTCTCCTCCAAGCTGGTAGTGGACTCCCACCACTGCAAAGCGACCCTCACCAGTTTAAAGGAAGCCAATAACTGCCTTTTCACGTCGGTGCACTCATACATACGAAGATTCCGCTGGATGTCTTTCTTCCATTGGCTGACAGTGACGATATCTGAGCTACCAGAGAACTCAGGGGGATGCGCCTTCTGAAAACCGTCCCTAACCCTCTCCCATGCAGATGGAAGTTGTGCTGGTACTGGCACCACTGCCTGAATCTGGGGTGGAGCCTGCTGAACCACCGCTAGCGCAGCATTCACCGCCTGAGCAACAATGGCGACTGCTTCATTAGCATTCATAGTGCCTTGTGTCAGCGCTGCTGGATGCTCGGCCTGGGCACGCCTATCCTTCGGTGCACGTATCGGAGGCATCTGAAACGTGAAGAAGTTTATTAGTCTCCAGTCATTATCAAATCCCAAATGGCTGGAGACGTAAACGTAAAAGTAGGAATACAACAATCCTAAAAATAGGGCTCTATAGCAAAAATGTTAAGCTGAAAGCGAAAATCAGCCGTACAGATCCTATGGACACTAGAACCTGATCCTCTGATACCACTTGTGACACCCCGCCTAATTAAATACCGGGAGATCACTCCTTTATTAAATTAAAATCAAGGTCAACAGTTGGTTCATTCTTAGCATCACTATCGTAACAATAACTTTTCCAAATTTAACACCCTATTTAATTAAGCTAAGTGTCAAAACCATTTTTTATCATTACTTTCCAAATTTTATTTTGAAAATAAAGATTTAATTATCTACAATAATTCAATATTTAAAGAATCACACCACAATAATCCTAGAACATATAATCCAATTAATTTAAACATTCAACAACTAAACCCCAACATTTAAAACTTAAAGTAAAACATACATGCTGAATAAATCCCAAAGTAACAGTACTAGAAATTACTGAAATACAAATGTCCCAATAAAACAGATAAATAGTGGAAAGGGCGACACATGCCCATTAAAGAAAATGATAGAAGTGGAATCAAGTAACTGAAATCGTCTAAGCAAGTGGCCAGCAACTCCCACCTAAGCTGCAACACGTTCCTTCCAAGGGATCCTAAACAAGACACCCCTGTGGCTGGGAACCTGTAATATATACATATATATACAAGAGAGAAAGAGGAATAGAAACGGGTCAGAGCCCGATAGTGTGTATGATTTAAAAATTCATTTAAAAAGTAATTAAATTGATACAGGCCAATGCAACAACATATTAGTGCGACACTCTCTTGAGAAATTATCTCCTCTCTTCTAATGTGCACCCCTATCGCACTAACCTTCCTAATGGTTTATCTCATCATATATCACACTATCCTTCCCCAAGGATTTAACTTATCTTAGGTGACTCTCAAAATTTAAGATTTAACAACATCATGGTTTAAAAAGGATAATTTCATTTAGTACAAAATGCTCATTTTAATTTTATTGATTCATAAAGTTTTTCAATATCATATTATACTTTTCAAAACAAGTATTTCCAGTTTGAGTCGTTATACATGTCTTACTTACCATAACACAGTAGGCAGTTTCCCATATTTCAGAAGTTCATATATATATATATAAAATACTCGTATAATATATATATTCTAACAGCACCCCACATAAAATTTTATGGTGCGGGCATACTCTGCTATCCAATCCCCGTATCAATCATACTAAAGGGAATACAAGTTCGGAATCACTCTCGAACTGTATAAATACATACACAAATAATATTGAGGCGAAGCATAGTTTCCAAGTCTAAGAGGTAGGTACATACCCTCACGTCTCTTAGGATCGTGACTACCGATTCGATAGCCTGTACCTAGGATTTCTATCTTCTAGGGTACGATTCAATATCCCCCATAAGGCACACGAGATAAGATCGTCCTAGCGCGGAAACCTCAGGGATAGCAACTAGCGCGGGCATGATTTTCACAAGTATATAATATATGCATTCACAATCATATAAATATACCACTTTTATTATATCAATTTAGGTTTATCCAATAACCCACATTCACAACATTTATCTTTATTTTCCCATTATTAGTTATCAAGTATAATGGTTCGTTTCTAACTTTAATTTGAAGGGTTTTTCCAACTTACTACGTAACCCTCATGGACTCTATTCTTCCAAATGTACAATTCAGTAGATATCCATTTATGTTCCAACGTAACTCTCTCTTACGTGTCTCTCCCCTTTAATATATACTTACGTTATCCCTTATGCAAAATATCCCAAAAATATAGATTTCGCCTTACATTAAAGGATTTTGAATTTTATTTTCAAAGATGAGAATTTCAAACGGTTTCGAAATCGGAATTAAAATGGAGTTTTAATTGAATTTTTATTATCTCTAAGAGTCCTCAAAACATAAAGATGTCTAGCAAAAAAAAATATTAAAAAATATTGAACACTCCGATCGAGCTGAATTTTTTTCTATAGCTTCCTCTCGTCTTCAACTAATTCTCTGTAAAATTTCATCCAATTCCAACAGTCCGATCAATCGGAACAAATTTTTTTTTAGTGTTTGTATCTGATTCGAACTCTTTTCTTAATCAAACTATTAATCCTTTACATGACAAAGGGTTTCCAGAATATCACATAAATCATCACTACATGAAAATTTCCCATCTCAAATTGGGTTTTTCTTCCATAAATCTCATCCTAATAACTCCTAAAATAATATGGATGATGCATCAACGAAATAAGAAACATAAACACTTGTCTGGGATTTTCAAAAATCTGGTTTGGGGTTGAATTTGGTGTGGTTGCGTTCCCCGTCTCGCGATCTACGCGTTGGCGGTGGCGGCGGTGCAAACGGGTGAGTTTTGAGCCTTGGAATGCCTTGAGAGCTCTCTCCTCTCCTCTCCAATGGCCGTTCTAGTGTTTTGAGTTATCTAACCCTAGGAGATAACCTAAACATCTGATATAACCCCTTTAATTTTCGTGGGTTTAATTACCCAAAAATACAAAATGACTAAAATGCCCTCCCGGGGTACTAATTAGGCCTAAAAACGCCCCGAGACCCAAATCAAACTCCCGGGTATACTTTTCTGACTATCTTGACCCTTCTGGACGCGTTGGCGCACTCAAAACGACCATACGAATAACTTATAAAATATTTACTTTTATTTATCAATATTTAGTCCCGACGCGACACGGGCGCGTCCCGACTCAAATTTCTAAAATTGTCATTTTATTCACTCGTGACATTTAATATGGCCACTATTATATATTACTTTGCTCATTAGTAATATTCAACAAATTTTCCCATAATTACTAACTCTCATCACGTTAATAATTATAACATAATTAATTTTCGAATTTTTATTAAATAATTAATTCACATTAATATTTAATAAATCCCCAAATTAATATAGCATAAAAATACGGGGTATTACATACTTCCCCCCTAATAACGGAATTTTGTCCCGAAATTCAGAAAATAAGGCATACCTGGTAAGAACAAATCTGGATATCTCTCGCGCATATCGGCCTCGCGCTCCCAAGTGGATTCCTCCACATTATGATGCTCCCACTGTACCCGTACAAGTGGAAATATCTTCAACCTCAATCTCCTCTCACTATAGTCTAGGATAGCCAACGGTCTCTCCTCGTAAGAGCTGTCAGGCTGCAAGTCTATCTCATCTATCGCGATGTGAGTGTGAGCCATATCATCCCGAAGATATCGTCTCAACGACGAGATGTGGAATACATCGTGAATGCGATGTAAATGATCTGGTAGTCCCAATTTGTATGCTACCGGCCCAATCCTCTCGATAATGGAAAATTGTCCCACGTACCTCGGGGCCAATTTCCCTTTCTTCCCGAACCTCATCGCTCCCTTCATAGGAGATACACACAGTAACACTTGGTCCCCCACATTAAACTTTCGGAAGAACCATTTTGCATCGGCATAGCTCTTCTGCTGTCCTGGGCTACTCGAATGCGACTCCTAATCATCTTAATCCTCGCGGAGGTTTCCTGAATCACCTCTGGTCCTAGTAGCTTGTTATCCCCCACCTCGAGCCAACAAGTTGCAGAACGACAAGGCCTGCCATACAAAGCCTCAAATGGAGCCATACCAATCGTAAACTGATAAGAGTTATTATAATCAAACTCTACCAGTGGAAGATGTGGCTCCCAACCTCCTCCAAAATCAAGAACACACATGCGTAGCATATCCTCTAACATCTGATTAGTACGCTCTGTCTGTCTATCTGTCTGTGGGTGATAAGATGAACTCAACTTCAACTCAGTACCCATAGCCTTCTGAAAGCTTTCCCAGAAACGTGACACGAAAATATTGTCTCTATCTGACACAATATTCAGGGGCACCCCATGTAATCTGACAATCTCAGCAATAAACAACTGAGCATACTGACCTGTGGTATAATCTGTCTGTACCTGCAGAAAATGAGCCACCTTGGTCAAACGGTCTACAATCACCCAGATGGAGTCGTGGCCCCGCTATGCTGTAGGCAACCCTCTAATAAAATCCATGGAAATGCTCTCCCACTTCCACACGGGTACTTCCAATGGCTGAAGCAATCCTGACGGTTTCTGATGGTCCACCTTCACCAGCTGGCAGGTAGAACACTTGGACACGAACTCAGCAATGTCCTTCTTCATCCCACTCCACCAGTATTGCTTCCTCATATCCTGGTACATCTTATCTCCTCCGGGATGTAGCGCAAATCGGGACCCGTGAGATTGGGTAATCACTGCATGACGCAATTCTGCCCCTTCTGGAACCACTAACCTCCCATTAAACCTCAAACCCCTATCAGAACTAACAGAATAAGACTCAGCATCCTCGGCTAAAATTTGTACAATCTGCTCCTGGTCAAACGGGTCTGTAGTTTGGGCCTGTATTACCCTCGTAACAATCTCGGGTGTGACTGTTATAACAGATATGAAGGAACGGGCTACTGCTTCCTGGTGACCCAACTCCTTCCACTTCGCTTTCCAGACGTCTGCTACCTCATTTACCGGTCTTCGGCTCAACGCATTAGTAACTACGTTGGCTTTCCCGGGATGATACTGTATGTCGAACTGATAGTCCTTCACAAACTCTAACCATCTGCGCTGACGCATATTCAGCCCTCGCTGAGTGAACAGGTACTGCAGTGATCTGTGAACAAACGGAACTTCTCCCCCAATAAATAGTGTCTCCATATCCTCAATGCAAAGATGACCGCTACTAACTCCAGGTCGTGGGTGGGGTAATTCTTCTCATGCGGCTTAAGCTTGTCGGAGGCAAAAGCTATAGCTTTCTCTTCCTGCTCAAGTACTCCCCCAAGTCCCCGTAAAGAGGCATCGGTGTAAACCACTTACTCCACACCCGACTTCGGTAAAGCAAGGACTGGTGCTAAAGTAAGCTTATCTTTCAGCTCGTCGAAAGCCAATTAATAAGCATCATCCCAAACATATGGTACCCCTTTGCGAGTCAAGTTCGTCAATGGACCCGCTATTTTGGAGAATCCCCGAATGAATCTCCTTTAGTATCCAGCTAACCCCAAGAAACTACGCACTTCCGTCGGTGTCGTGGGCTATCCCCACTCCCTCACCGCTGACACTTTACTCGGGTCAACTGCTATCCCCTGTTCAGAAATAACATTCCCTAAGAACTGTATCTCTCGTAACCAGAATCCACACTTCTCGTACTTAGCATACAACTGATGCTCTCGTAAAGTCTGAAGAACCTGCCTCAAGTTCTCGGCATGCTCCTCCTCGGAGTGTGAATATATCAAAATGTCATCTATGAAGACGATGACAAACTGATCCAAGAACTCTCAGAATACTCTGTTCATGAAGTCCATGAATACGGTTGGAGCATTTGTGAGACCAAATGGCATCACTCTGAACTCGTAAGACCCATATCTCGTCAAGAAGGCAGTCTTTGAAACATCCTGCTCTCTAATACGTAGCTGATGGTACCCCGACCTCAGATCTATCTTCGAAAAGAAAGTTTCTCCCCTCAGCTGGTCGAACAGATCATCAATTCGAGGCAACGGATACTTATTCCGTATTGTGACCTTGTTCAACTCCCGGTAGTCCACACATAACCTCAGTGAACCATCTCTCTTCTTCACAAACAAGACTGGATAGCCCCAAGGTGAGGTACTCCTGCGAATGAAGCCCTGACCTAACAACTGCTCTATCTGATCTCGTAACTCTCGCATCTCCTCCGGAGCTATACGGTATGGAGTGCGTGCTATAGGTCTCGTGTCTGGCAATAAATCTATGACAAAGTCTATCTCTCGACTGGGGGGTAGGCCTGGTATCTCCTGTAATACATCGGAATACTCACGAACGACTGGGATCGAGTTTAAAGGAATCACAACCGCCTTAGAGGTATCCTCCTCTATATAATACAAATGAGCGGTCGAACCTCCCTCTGGGCGAGGCATCGCCACTACAAATATCTCTTGCCCCGGAATGGCAAAAACAATGCTCCCATCGAAGCAATCAATCATGGCTCTATAAGATGCAAGCCAATCAATACCGATAATAACATCATGCTCATGCATATTTAAGACTAACATGTCTACAGGTAATACTAAACTACCAATCTCTACCTCCACTCCCCGGCATATAAAGAAGATAAGCGACCCACACCCCAGTGGTGAGTCTACACACGTCACTGTGCTCTCTACTATGGCTAACAACCCTAAGGCCTTCGCAAAATGCGTAGCTATAAAACAATGTGTCGCCCCAGTATCAAACAAAACCCGACTCATAGTACCATGGATAGGAAACATACCCTCAATCGCGGGTGGTGCCTGTGGAGCTGCTGCCTGGTGGATGTTATAGACACGTCTGTACTGTAACTGCCCCTGCTGCACTGGAGATGCTGGAATGGCTGGTAGGGCTGGCACCTGGGCTGGAGTTGGGAGGGCAGCTGGAAATAGTGATCTCTGTGGCTCATTATGGGCACCCTGCTGCTGTGGGGCCCTATTACCCTCTGGGTAATCCTGGCGCTTATGACCATGCTTGCCGCATACAAAACATCGGGGTTTAAAGTTACCTCCCCACTGACCCTGCTGACCACGGCCCTGCTGGCCGTTACCTCCCCGCCACTGGCCCTGTTGGCCCTGATTAGCACGCTGTTGTCCCTGTTGATTAGGCTGGCCCTGCATATAACCCCTAAATCCCTACCTGGAATCACCTGAACAGAATCGCTTAGCAGGGTCCCCCTGATGGGAACTCTGCTCGTGTTGACGAGTCTATCCATGAGATGGTGCCCCACTAGCACTACTACCCCCGGTCCTGCCCCTCTGGATGGACTCTCCTGATCTCCTGCTTCCCTGCAGATGGAAGCGGTGATCCTGGCAATGTAGTAACGTAGCATTGAGTACATCAGTGAAATTACTTAGAGATAGATTCCCTATAAGATGCTGACGGATCCTCCAAGCTAACCCATCCACAAACAACATTATCTTCTTACTATCAGTAGGTGCCTCATCTGGCACTATGGTGAGAAGTCTCGTGAACTCCTCCTCATACTCAGCAACGGTAGAGTTCTCCTGTTTCAAATTCAGTAATTTCTGCCTCATCTCAGTCTGCACGGCGGGTCGAAAGTACTTGCGGTTAAACCGCTCCCAAAACGACTGAATAGGGACCGTGTCCCTCTCCTCCAAGGTGGTAGTGGACTCCCACCACTGTAAAGCGGCCCCCACCAGTTTAAAGGAAGCCAATAACTACCTTTGCACGTCGGTGCACTTATACATACGAAGATGCCGCTGGATGTCTTTCTTCCATTGGCTGACAGTGACGATATCTGAGCTACCAGAGAACTCAGGGGGATGTGCCTTCTGAAAAGCGTCCCTAACCCTCTCCCATGCAGATGGAAGCTGTGCTGGTATTGGCGCCACTGCCTGAATCTGGGGTGGAGCCTACTGAACCACCGCTAGCGCGACATTCAGCGCCTGAGCAACAGTGACGGCTACTTCATTAGCATTCATAATGCCTTGTGCCGGCGCTGCTGGATGCTCAGCCTGGGCACGCCTATCCTTCGGTGCACGTCTCGGAGGCATCTGTAACGTGAAGAAGTTTATTAGTCTCCAGTCATTATCAAATCCCAGATGGTTGGAGACGTAAACGTAAAAGCAGGAATACAACAATCCTAAAAATAGGGCTCTATAGCAAAAACGTTAAGCTGAAAGCGAAAATAAGCCGTACAGATCCTATGGACACTAGAACCTGATGCTCTGATACCACCTGTGACACCCCGCCTAATTAAATACCGGGCGATCACTCCTTTATTAAATTAAAATCAAGGTGAACACTTGGTTCATTCTTAGCATCACTGTGGTAACAAAAACTTTTCCAAATTTAACACCCTATTTAATTAAGCTAAGTGTCAAAACCATTTTTTAACATTACTTTCCAAATTTTATTTTGAAAATAAAGATTTAATTATCTACAACAATTAAATATTTAAAGAATCACACCACAATAATCCTGGAACATATAATCCAATTAATTTAAACATTCAACAACTAAACCTCAGCATTTAAAACTTAAAGTAAAACATACATGCTGAATAAATCCCAAAGTAACATTACTAGAAATAACTGAAATACAAATGTCCCAATAAAACAGATAAATAGTGGAAAGGGCGACACATGCCCAATAAGGAGAATGATAGAAGTGGAATCAAGTAAATGAAATCGTCTAAGCAAGTGGCCTGCAACTCCCACCTAAGCTGCAGCACGTTCCTTCCAAGGGATCCTAAACAAGACGCCCCTGTGGCTGGGCACCTGTAATATATACATATATATACAAGAGAGAAAGAGGAATAGAAACGGGTCAGAGCCGGATAGTGTATATGATTTAAAAATTCGTTTAGCAAGTATTTAAATTGATACAGGCCAATGCAACAACATATTAGTGCGACACTCTCTTGAGAAATTCTCGCCTCTCTTCTAATGTGCACTCCTATCGCACTAACCTTCCCAATGGTTTATCTCATCATATATCACACTATCCTTCCCCAAGGATTTTACTTATCTTATGTGACTCTCAAAATTTAAGATTTAACATCATGGTTTAATAAGGATAATTTCATTTAGTACAAAACGCTCATTTTAACTTTATTGATTCATAAAGTTTTTCAATATCATATTATACTTTTCAAAACAAGTATTTCCAATTTGAGTCATTATACATGTCTTACTTACCATACCACAGTAGGCAGTTTCCCATATTTCAGAAGTTCATATATATATTAAATACTCGTATAATATATATATTTTAACAGCACCCCACATAAAATTTTATGGTGTGGGCATACTCTGCTATCCAATCCCCGTATCAATCGTACTAAAGGGAATACAAGTTCGGAATCACTCTCGAACTGTATAAATACATACACAAACAATATTAAGGCGAAGCATAGTTTCCATGTCCAAGAGGTCAATACATACCCTCACGTCTCTTAGGACCGTGACTACCGATTCGATAGCCTGTACCTAGTATTTCTATCTTCTAGTGTACGAGTCAATATCCCCCATAAGGCACACGAGATAAGATCGTCCTAGCGTGAAAACCTCTGGGATAGCAAGTAGCGCGGGCATGATTTTCATAAGTATATAATATATGCATACACAATCATATAAATATACCACTTTTATTATATCAATTTAGGTTTATCCAATAACCCACGTTCAAAACATTTATCCTTATTTTCCCATTATTATTTATCAAGTATAATGGTTCGTTTCTAACTTTAATTTGAAGGGTTTTTTCAACTTACTAGGTAACCCTTATGGACTCTATTCTTCAAATGTACAATTCAATAGATATCCATTTATGTTCCAACGTAACTCTCTCTTACGTGTCTCTCCCCTTTAATATATACTTACATTATCCCTTATGCAAAAATCCCAAAAATATAGATTTCGCCTTACATTAAAGGATTTTGAATTTTATTTTCAAAGATGAGAATTTCAAACGGTTTCGAAATCGTAATTAAAATGGAGTTTTAATTGAATTTTTATTATCTCTAAGAGTCCTCAAAACATAAAACTGTCTACCAAAAAAAAATATTAAAAAATATTGAACATTCCGATCGAGCTGAATTTTTTTTTGTAGCTTCCTCTCGTCTTCAGCTAATTCTTTGTAAAATTTCATCCAATTCCAACGGTCCGATCGTCCGGAACAATTTTTTTTTGTGTTTTTATCTGATTAGAACTCTTTTCTTAATCAAACTCTTAATCCTTTACATGACAAAGGGTTTCCAGAATATTATATAAATCATCAGTACATGAAAATTTTCCATCTCAAATTGGGTTTTTCTTCCGTAAATCTCATCCTAATAACTCCTAAACTAATATGGATGATGCATCAACGAAATAAGCAAGATAAACACTTGCCTGGGATTTTCAGAAATCCGGTTTGGTGTTGAATTTGGTGTGGTTGCGTTCCCCGTCTCGTGATCTACGCGTTGGCGTTGGCGGCGGTGCAAATGAGTGAGTTTTGAGCCTTGGAATGCCTTGAGAGCTCTCTCCTCTCCTCTCCAATGGCCGTTCTAGTGTTTTGAGTTATCTAACCCTAGGAGATAACCTAAACATCTGCTATAACCCCTTTAATTTTCGTGGGTTTAGTTACCCAAAAATACAAAATGACTCAAATGCCCTCCCGGGGTACTAATTAGGACTAAAAACGCCCCGAGACCCAAATCAAATTCCCGGGTATACTTTTCTGACTATCTCAACCCTTCCGTACGGATTGGCGCACTCAAAACGACCATACGAACAACTTATAAAATATTTACTTTTATTTATCAATATTTAGTCCCGACGCGACACGGGCGCGTCCCGACTTAAATTTCTAAAATTGTCATTTTATTCACTCGTGACATTTAATATGGCCACTATTATATATTAATTTTCTCATTAGTAATATTCAATAAATTTTCCCATAATTACTAACTCTCATCACGTTAATAATTATAACATAATTAATTTCCGAATTTTTATTAAATAATTAATTCACATTAATATTTAATAAATCCCCAAATTAATTTAGCATAAAAATACAGGGTATTACATTGGTCTCCAAACTAGGTTGGAGAATTATGACTGAAAAAGGCCCTCTCTGGATTCAAGTGCTGAAAGATAATTACACCCAGGACCCAATTCCAATAAAATGGCCTAAAAAAGCTAGTGCTTCCCTCATTTGGAGATGTATTTATAAGTGGAGAAAGACACTCCATGATAACACTAAATGGACCATCGGGAATGGTGACGATGTTCACATCTTCGAGGACTGGTGGTGAAGGAAAGAGAGACTGAAACCTCCTGATGAGTCGAGTTGTGAAAGAATTGACCTGGTCAACAACCTCATTAATACTGATAAAAGTTGGAACACCCCCGAGATTGCGAGTCGTTTACCTAACAACACTGCTAATGTTATTGTCAGCACCCCCTTGTCCCGTGTTGCCACCAGAACGGACAGACCGAGTTGGGGCGATAAAACAAATGGCAAATTTTCCATAAAGTCTTGCTACCACTCTCTCTTAAATATCGATCCCTTAATCCCCCCATCCCATGGTTATTCGAACAAAATTTGGACTCTCAAAATCCCCCAGAAACTCAAAACTTTTTTGTGGATCATCCTTCACGGTAAACTCCTCACTAACCAACAAAGGGTCATTAGGCGTATGTCTGATGACATCAGATGTAACATATGTCATAGTGTGGAGGACATAGAGCATGTGCTAAGAGACTATCACGTTGCGCGTGAAGTTTGGGGAATTTATTCCCTTAACCATTATAGGTCCACAGGTATGTTTTCTAATTTTTTTGATTGGATTGTTGAGAACATCTGGAATCAAAATGACAAAGAATGGTATGCCCTCTTTATCTCTTGTTTATGGAATATTTGGAAAGCGCGTAATAAATTCATTTTTTATAATATTGCCACTCCCCCTTATTTGATTATGCATCTTAGTCAAACGCTTGCGACGGATATTAGACAAGAATTTGGCCAAAATGCCAATAAAAAATGGGAGGGCCACACTATTCTAATTTCTTGGTTGCCTCCCCCTACAGGTTCTATTAAAATTAATACTGATGGCAGCTGGGATGAAACAACTATGACTGGATCCTATGGGGACCTGGCTAGGGAAAATTGGGAGATGTATCGTGGGATGCTATGGAAAAATTCACGGATGTGTGAGTACCCTTAATACCGAGCTTGAAGGTATCATGTTTGGGCTTAATATGACACACGAGAAAGGCTGGAATCATGCTCTCATTGAGACGGACTCTAAGGAGGCGGTGGATCTCATCAACAATGAAGAAGACAGTCATCACCCACTTGCAATATCATTGAAGATTGTATGGAACTCAAGAAAGCCTTAAATGCTAGAATTGGACACATCCATAGAGAAGGCAACAGATGCGCAAATTAGCTTGCAAAGAATGGAAGGAAGCAACAGGACCGCTTTGTTGAGATCGAAGAAGCCTCGGACCGAATCCTCCGGTTCCTCAGGGAGGATGCGCCGTGTTTGACATTTGAAAGGAATCGTTGATTGTGTAGCTGTTTTTTTTCTTATTCCCTATCGACCAATATATATATATATTAAAAGGTCGAGGTTATGTAAAAAAAACTCGAAATATAACTATACAAACACATACACAATATATTTAAGATAGATATTCCACAAAATGAGTTTCATATTTGCTTGCATGGAATGGCATAGACATTAATTTGATCCAATTCAGTGGGTTCAATCTACAAGTTATTGTTATATTAAAACTTTGGTTTATGTAGCATATCAAAACTAACATTTATAATAGACCAGTAAATATGTAATATCGTAAATGTTTAAGAACATTAGAACCAGATCAGATTTATTAATTTTAACCTCGCTCATTATTGCACAATTATTTTGACACCCCTCTATATATTTTTATTTATTCTAGTTGGTTCAGTTTACTGACCAATCTTAAAAACTTACATTGTTATACATAAACTTATAATTTGTTTAAGAGTTTTGCTGTGTTGACCTCTGTCCTTGCTTTGATGGAATTTTCCCTAAAACCAAAACATGTTGAACCACACCTTCACCTGCCTGATTATGAGCCTTAACTCTAAAACCTTATGAGGAAATAGAATAAACAGAAGACTAAGGTTTGGTCTTGTGGCACGCGCTCAACTTAAAGGGAAAAAATGACAAAATACTCATAAGGATTGATTTGATAAGTCACATCTGTGAGGACAAATGGTGATAAATGAAAATTTTGTTATCATTTTGTGTGTTTGATAGTTTTTATTTATTTTTCATAAATTTTGTATGAATAACATGTGCACATACATATTTTTTCATTCTTTTGAAAAAATTGTGGATAAATTTTGTTTACCTGTGTGTGATTGCAAAGTCTTAGTGCAGATTTGTCTTCCCTATGATTTTTTTTTTAACTTTGTTTTTCTTAATTAAATTATTTTTTATTTCATTAAAACTGTTTTTTATTTTTTATTATAACTGTTTCTTTGGTTAAAAACTGTTTTTGTGTTAAAACTGTTTTTCTAAAAAAAATAGTTTTTCATTTAGAAAATTGTTTTATTTTTATTAAAACCTTTTTTTTTATCGTTAAAATTTGCTTTCATTAAAAAAAAATTAATTATTTTTTCATTTTTCGTTATAACTGTTTTTATGGGGCTAATTTTTTTTTTTTTAAACTGTTGTTCACTCAAACTGTTGTGTGTAAAACTGTTTTTCTAAAAAGAATATTTTTTCACTAAAAACTGTTTTTCGCTAAGAAAATGTTTTATTTTTTTCAGAACTTTTTTTTTATCATCAAAATTTATTTTTCACTAAAAACTGTTTTTGTTAAAAGAAATAGTTAAAATTGTATCAGTTTTGGACTAAAAATTATTTTTTGCTATTAAAACTGTATTTTTTTAAAACTATTTTTTTGTGTTATAATTGTTTCACCTTTGAGCTAAAAATTTTTTTAATGTTTTTTTTTATTACAAACTGTTTTTTCTCCTCGTTATAAACTGTTTTTTTCCTCGGTATAAACTGATTTTATTGTTACAAAATATTTTTTTCATTTCTTGTTAAAATTATTTTTCTTGTTAAGAATTGTTTTTTGGTTAAAAATCATTTTTATATATATCAGTTTGTTTACATTTGCCACTTTACCATTAATTTTATCAAATATTTCGCTTTTGCCACCTGAAAAATTAACGTTATGAAACAATTTTAACTTTTTTTTATAAAATTTGCCATGAAATTTTTTGTCATGTAATGATTTTTTTTTTGTCATCCACTCATTTACCCACTTTGCAATTAAATGGACCTGAGTTGTCTTTTGAGTTATACCCCATTATTACCGAGCACAATAGCCTCAAATTTCTCGGGAAAAAAATCATGTGATGAAAGACGGTGCGGGGAAAACCTGAACATAAAAATGAGGAGCGACTCAAAATAACCCCTAATAATGATTATAATAAAAATAAAATAGGAAGGTAAATAAATATATATTTAAACAGCTGGTAGTGATGACATAAATCTGGTTTGCTCTTCTTTCTTCTATTGTGACCATCTCAACATTAATCTGCCATGGAAGCTAGAGTGTACAAAAATTAATGTTTCTCCCTATGCTAATGAGAAAAATATCATGAGCATTGGTCATTCTACTATGATGATAACAGATCACAAAGGCTTAGCTTGGCACCAAAGTGTGTCCCTCCACAATGGAAATTTTGAAATATAAGAGCCTAATCTTCCAAGCAAAGAAATATTTTAAGCATGCTCTAAGTTGTCTCCTAAAGTTGGTAGCTTTTTACGAAGACTAGGCCATTCCAAAGGGACCCCTCTTTATTAAAAATCTCACCTGGCCATTCAAGTTGGCCCTTACCTTTGCTTTAATATATAAAGAATAAGGAAAGGGACTAAAGCGCCGCTGTATTGAGGCCCACCAGCACTAGCACCACCACGACCACCACCCGTGGGTGCTGTGTGGTGTAATCTAGTGGTGGGGATATTTTATTTGAATCGTACCTAGCTACTACCTCTAGCAATGTGACCCTTATGTCTCTATCTTTAGGCTCAACTCTCAAGTTTATAGGTAGATGAATAATTGCAATCAATATATATCCCTCCACTTGATTAACACTATTATCATGTACAAAAATGCTAATGTGCCAACCTTCCCCCCACCCCACTTTTTTTTAATACCGAAAGGAAAGGGATCGAAACATGTGGAGGCTTTTTAAGGGGTAGTTTTTGGGGTCCACGCTAGTGGGAAAAAAAAATCAATCAATAAAAGGTCGTCACATCACTTTGTCCATAAAATTTCAGTTGAAATTTCGATTACAGTAGAAGAGTTCTATCATGTAACTAGATTTTAACCCCGCAAGATACGCGAACGATTTGCCATTCTTGATATGCATGACGAATTAACAATAGATTTATACATATATTATAAAAGAAAATTGTTAAAGACTACACATATAAATATAAATTTAAAACATAAAATAAATAAATTGAAAATGTGGATAATGGTATGCCATGGAAAAAAGTTTGATTAATATAGTACAAAAAACAATTATAAGCATTGTTGATATGTTAGTGGGTGTAATTGAATTGTTATTGCTAAAATTAGGAATGACAGATTTAAAACAACACAAACGACACACAATTTACACATGTTTGTTTCTTCTCAGGTCGGGCTTTTTTAGACACATTGTATCGTGTCGTATTGATGTTAAAATTATGACGCTTGTTATTCTTGTTTTACTCATGTTTAGATAATTTTTTTTAATTGGATGTAAAAAAATATTAATTTTGTTAGTCTTTGTGTTGTATTGTGTCTCTTTTCATGTTAGGTAAAAAAACACTATATCATGTTGTTGTTCATGTCTAAATAGGGGTGCAACCGGTATGGGTTTTTACCGTATCGTATGGTACCGTACCATTTTGATCCGAAAAAAAATGATTTTGGTTTCATATTAAGAAATACCGAAAATCGATTTTACCGAAACCGAAAATACCGCCAAAAATTTGGTTGGTTTTGATTTTAAGATATAAAAAATCGATTTACCGAATTTACCGTACCAAAATTACCGAATTTACCGTATTGAAATATCGTACCAAACTTATCGAATATCACCGTACCAATTACCAAATGAAAATTATATTTAAAAAAATATACCAAATTATTAACACCCTTCATTTTAAACTCATCTCATTCATTCATTTCACTTACTATAAAAGCACAAAACCCTTTTTTTCGATTATCTCACAAGTGAGACATACCCACACGAAGTCCCTCTAGCTGCACAACACATTGTAACTTCTTCTTCCCTATCTCTTTCTTTTCTGGCCTCAAATCGCTATAGGCTTCCCCCTCCGGCAACCTCCTCCGTCCTCAAACTGGTACGGTTGTATTATCTATGCGTGTATGTCTAGACTTGCTACACCTCAAACTTGTGAGTTCAGGCCAAAGTGTTTGTTTCTTTATGTGTGTATGTCTAGATCTGTTACGCTTCAAACTTGTGGATTTTCAGTATGTTGATTGGTAATTGTTTGTACATCTGAGATGCGTTTATTTATTTCAATGTGTTTTTACTTCAAAAACATTGCTGATCTGCTCGAATCTTGATCTGCTCTTTTAATATATTTTTTTTATTCATTGTGTTTTTTTTCTTCAAAAACATATATACGTATGTATCTAATTTTTTTATATAGATCTACATATATGTTTATATACAACTACATATATTGATCTTTCAATTTATACACAGCTGTTTTAAGGCTTTTTAATGCAATTTAGTTTGTTTATGCAATTTAGTTTGTTTATGCCTTATGATCTTCATTTATTTTTCAGTGCAATTTATATTATATTTTAGTTTTAAGTAATGCATTTAATCAATTAAATGAGTTTAAAATTTTGGAACCGAAACTTGTACAAAATTTTACCGAAATCATAATATCGAAATATATACCGGATCTACTGAATGCATAAATCGATTTGAAATTCTGGTATTTACTGGAAAAAAATCGAATTGAAACCGAAATTACCGAAACCAAAAAAACCCCAAAATATCGAAAAAACGGTCGTTTTTTTTTATGTACCAGCCGGTAAATTGGTATGATACGGTTTTACCATTTAGATTGTGGTTTTGGTATTGGTAAGGGGTCATTACCGATCATACCGTACCGGTTGCACCCCTATGTCTAAATGATTCTTGCCACGTCGTATCATGTGAAGCCAAAACATCGACAAAATTCACAAACGGTCAGCCCTATTTAAATAACAACCATCAAACCCTTTAAACATTACAATATAATATTTATTTCAAATTTTATATATATTCTCCATTAACATAATGAGACCCCGAGGTACAATTTCATTAGTTTTGATTACTTACATGCCATTAACATGATGCATACATTAACAATAATTTTGATCCCACCTAAAATCAATTAAAACATCACTTTCTTAGAGCATCCACAATGGTGGAGTTAAAAGACACCTGAAATGTTAAAACTGCAAATTGAGAGGCTTCCAATAGTGGACGAAATGCAGCAAATTCAGTAGGATAAAAGGTAGAGGATTGCTAATTTTACGGAATGGGTAATGAATCAGTAAATAGTTCCTACGAATTTTATTTGTTCGTAAGAATTTCTATAAACAAATGAAGTTTGTAACAAATATAAATAATTATTTTTACTACATATTTGGGTTCTTACGAACAACATTTGTCCGTAAATTTTTCCTACGAACATATGTTGTTCGTATAAATGGTTTTTCACTTCCTACGAACATAACTAGTTCTTAGGAACTTCATTTGCCAATTCCCAAATGTCCACCACTGAAGAGGTTAACAAATATGAATGCAATTCTGACACCTTAGTTCTCTAAAGTTGCCTTTCATTACCTACCTCCACAATGGATGCTCTTACTATCCATCTCTTTCAGTAAAATTAACAAACAACTAATGTGAACCACCCCTACTACCAGCATGGAGCAATCATTAGCTTTCTTTCAAGTAGTGCTACTACATAATTACATACCAAAGATCTAACATTAGATATACCATTTCATCCAATGTTCATACACACATTATATTTTTAAAAACACAGAAAGTAATAATGTTAGAGAGAGAGCACCAGTTTCATGCCAAGACACAAACAAAAATCGTTAAATTTGCTAAATAATTTCATAATTGATGGTACTCGATGGTCTAGTTACCAGAATCCTGAAGTCAAAATAAAACACCTTCCGCCAACAAGGAAACCCCAAATTCATTACATGATGAAAGTTAAAATAACAAACCTAAGATAAATTATAGAAGAAGAGATAAAGAAATAAGCCAAACATTAAATACTCAGATAGATTGTAGAGAGAAAGTAATATCACTATTATCGAATAGTTTTACGGGCAGCAAAGAGAAGAAAATAGTATTGTGCTCAAAATATATAAATAGGTTGAAAGAACAAAATAAGGTCTATATTGGAGAAAGAAAAGACGCGAGAAAAAGAAAAGGCCTCAAATAAGTTTGTAATTAATTTTTAAGTAATCAAAAAGGCTTGCCAAGAAGTGTAAATGGATTAAAGATTCTTTTTATTATATGAATAGGTGGTGAGAGACACTACATTTCACTTCCGACATCTCCAATCTTTCCTCATTCTCTTTGTGTTTCTTCTCTTCATCTCCTCTCTTAAATTTATAGTAATTCAATGAATGAGTAATTTGGATAAGCCATATGTCGAAGCTATTTTTAGAGGCACCACACACACACACACACACACACACACACATATATATATATATATATATATATATATATATATATATATAAGGGATGTTTAAGTGATTGATCACTCATTACTTAGCTTACCCTTCAAGGTCATGAGTTCGATTCCTCCCGTCTATATAAACTTGCGATCACGGATAGGAGAGAGTAATATTTATTTCGAAAACCTTGTTCGGAGCAGAAAGAGTAGTCCGAGGTACGCACAAGCTGTGGTGGATGGATAAATTTTCGTATAAAAAAATTATGAAATTACCTTAGTGGGCCATGATTGGATTTACATATTTACCTTTTCAAGACCACTGGCTGCTAATCCATGATTGGAGATTTTAATAGGAATATCTACATTCACATACACTTTATTTTCATCATATTATACAACTCCCTTATTCTTTTATCCATTATTTTTATATCATTCTTTTAGTGTAAATATTATGTATAAGTAGTTTTGCATTGAATTTATACACTACTTTAACTTTAATGTTATACTCTGAATTTTATGTGTAAAAATTGAAAATGATAAATGAAGAATAAAAACATGCAAAATAGTATTTTCACTAATTTTTTTTTGAAATTTTAGTATGAGTAGCTTAATAGATCTCGAGAACACAATGAAAAATATATATTTATAATAATTGGACTTCAAAATCAAATCATGAAAAGCATTTTAATATATGATGATAGATTTTGAATAACTAATTATAGCATTATAAGACCATCTGCAAAACACGTATCAAAACGTAATATTGTAGTTAACAATATTGTTTTGTCAACTTATAGTCCAGAATCCATTGGCAATAGTAATGTTGCAAAAATTTGACAAAAGTTGTGACATAATAGCATAAATTTTGTCACATCTCGATAATGCAAAAACTTATTCTTACATAATTTGAATTGTACGAGCACTTTTTCCATGTAGTAGTTCTCCTTTAGTAATTCAAGTGTCACAACAAACATCTTTCTTTGATTTTGACCTCATATTATGGAGCAATACCCAAATTTTGGTATAGCGAAATAATTTTTGCGATTTTCATGTAACAAAATTACTAAATGCTCTGGTGATAGTCTAATTAATGTTTTGAATTAACTATAAAGATCTTTAGGTAGGTTTAAATAACATATATTTTTTTCTTGAATTTAAAAATTATATTCACCTCTTTTTTATTCTTTGTTTTTTATGATGCAAAATCTTGATCATCTTAGACTTCACCTAGTGTAAAATGTGCGTGATTTGGACTTGAAAAATAAAAAGGCAATATATGAATTTGACATACATATTTAATGTTGTTCACCCCAAGGAGTTGGGCTTACGTCCACAGATAAAGAGTTTATATCTCTCTTATATTGATAAGGGCCAAAAGCCAAGTCAGAGGGTTGAGTTATAATTGTTCGGTGGCCAAATAAATTAAGTGCCAGAGGCTAGGAATTACAAGTAGAGCAGGACAGGGAGAGAGCACACGTGTGAATTACACCAACTACTGACTGAGTTTTCATTAATGAAGTGTTGGATATTTATAGCCTTGGAGTGAACTTGCTTAAGCTTTATGTGGGAAGGATGCATTAATTGTGGTGGTTAACATGCAATAATTGTGGTGGTTGTAAGTCATTAATGCACACCTTCTTCGAGGACTTATCATATGTGAATTGTGTCACCTGGGGTTCTGGGATGTGCAATACTGTTATGATCAAATATTATCTTTTACACTTGCATTATAGATTTTAAATTTATTGCATGGATTGAGAAAGATTTGAGTTATGAGTGGTGGATGGGGATATAGGCTCACTTAGAAAGTGAGTGAATGTTTGAGGCTAGAGCTCATTTGTTATACTCATTTATTGATGTTGAGAGGCCTTTTGCAATGAACATTGGATGCTATTAGGAGAGGAACGTGTCCTTGGACTTTGTTATGCATGAGTTTTCGAACTTTATTATAGGCTCTGAGTTTCATGTCCATATAATTCCAATCTCTTTCGACTCTTGAGTTTCATGTCCAGTGGCTTCCATTCTCCTTTAACTCTTGAGGTGGACTCGACCTTGACAAAGTCTACTTCTAAATTTATACGTATCAATTTTCTCCCAATCTCCATGGGGCGATTTTGATTACAGGGGAATTTAAGATACATTGAGCACTGAGTGTGAGTACTTCAACATTGTCAATCGAAGGAGCAACTTGTAAGCTTTACCAGAATATCAAAAATAGAGTTAATATAATATGTTAGTTTGAGGAAATGTTTGAGAAAAAATAGTCCAACGACAATGTCTGAGGACTGAGTAAAAAAGTAGTTCGAGAACAATATCTGAGGACTCAGTAAAAAATATTTTGAGGACAATGTCTAGTGACTGAGTAAAAAAAATAGTTGAAGAACAATGTCTGAGGATTGAGAAAAAAATAGTCCGAGGGTGAGTAATATATAGTTCGAGGATAATGTTCGAGGACTGAGTTAAAAATAGTCTGAGAATAATTTCACTGAGTACACTACACCAAAAACAGGAAACTGGCACGGTTTAAAACAGTTCCAGACGCAATCTAGCACGGTTAAAAATCGTGCCAGAATTAGGGGTGCCAGATTTTTTGGCGCGATTTAAAACCGTGCCAGATTTCCCAAACTGGTACGCTTTTGGTACGCTTTTAAACTGTGTCAGTTTTAAATCTGACACACTTTTCGCACGCTTTTAAAGCGTGCTAGATGTTAAATCTAGAACGCTTTCGGCACATGTTGAAACCTTACCAAAATGTCTGTTTTCTGGCACGCTTTTGGCACGGTTATAAAGCGTGCCAGATTATTTTATAAGCGTACTCATTTTTATTAATTGTTATTGTTTTGGCACGGTTTTAAACCGTGACAGATTTTTCTGTTGACAAAAAAAATAATAATAATAGGAAACAAATTTGGAAAATCTGCAAATTCCAAATTCGGTAGGAAAAATATTTATTATTTGCAAAAAAAATCAAGAAAAATCACAAATTATAAATATCGCAGGTTGATAAATTAATGTACATACAAACTTCAAAAAATTACAAGAGTTAATACCAATATAAAGCCCGCACGACCATAAAAGCTGACAATAACTTCAAAAAATTACAAGCGTTAATAGTTCCCAAATCAAAAAAAATTGGGCAGAGTTTCCTCTATTTTTTGAGCATTCTAAAACCTGCTAACATAAAATCTGCCAATATAAAGCCCGCACGACCATAAAAGTCAACAATAAAACTACTACAGCCAGCACGGCCATACAAGTAAACAATAAAACTACTAAAGCCTGGTCGGCCATAACAAAAAAAATAGAACCCTGAATATAAACGACACTAAATAAATAATCCTCCTGTTGTCAAGCATTGACTTCTTCGTGTGTTCCAAGGGGATAAAAGCTAGCGATTGAATGCCATCCTACAAAAAAATCGGACACAAAAAAGATACAATATTAGTAACCAAGTCATTTTAAAAAAAATCGTATTCAAGCAGAAAAATTGCATATGAGTTACAATTATTATTATATTCTCATAATGAAAGTCTCGTGAGTACGTGGTTAGTTCATATGAGGTACATTAATCTCATACGGTGTGTTAGTACCTCATACGGGGCTGATTGGGGGTTGGTTTGGATTTTCACCCTTTAACGTCTTATTTTAAAGCCTAATCTAGAAATTTTCAAATTATCATCATATGCTCAAACCGGGAGACCCGTGACAACGCGGTCAGTTCCTACAATTTACATTGGTCTCGTGGGAGGTGATCATGCCTCTTACGAGGCTGTTTGGGGGATGGTTTGGGTTTTCATCCTTTAAAGGCTTGATTTTAAGTTTAATCTTGATATTTTCAAATTATCGTCATATTCTCAAATCGGGAGACCCGTGACTACGCGGTCAGTTCCTACGAGTTACATTGGTCACGTGTGAGGTGTCTGTGCCTCTTACGGGACCGATTGGGGGCTGGTTTGAATTTTCACCCTTTAATGGTGTGTTTTTAAGTTTAATCTTGATATTTTTAATTTATCATCATATTCTCAAGCCGGGAGACCCGTGCCTACGCAGTTAGTTCCTACGAGTTACATTGGTCCCATGCGAGGTGTTCAAAAATCTTACGAGGCCGTTTGGAGGTTGGTTTGGGTTTTCACCCTTTAACGACTTGTTTTTAAGTTTAATCTTGATATTTTCAAATTATCGTCATATTCTCACACCGGGAGACTCGTGACTACGCGGTCAGTTCCTACGAGTTACATTGGTCCCGTACGAGGTGTTCGTGCCTCTTACAGGGCCGTTTGGCGGCTGATTTGTGTTTTCACCCTTTAACGGCTTATTTTTATGTTTAATCTAGATATTTTGAAATTATCATCATATTCATAAACCGGGTGATCCGTGACTACGCGGTCAGTTCCTACGAGTTACATTGGTCCCGTACGAGGTGTTCATGTCTCTTACGGGGCCGTTTGGGTGCTGGTTTGGGTCTTCACCTTTTAACTGCTTGTTTTTAAGTTTAATCTAGATATTTTCAAATAATTGTCTTATTCATAAACCAGGAGAATCGTGAATACACGGTCAGTTCCTATGAGTTACGTTGGTCCCGTACGAGGTGTTCATGCCTCTTACGGGGCCGTTTGGGGGTTGGTTTAGGTTTTCACCCTTTAATGACTTGTTTTTAAGTTTAATCTTGATATTTTCAAATTATCGTCATAGTTTCAAACCGGGAGACCAGTGGCTACGTTGTCAGTTCCTATGAGTTACATTGGTCCCGTGCGAAGTGTTCGTGCCTCTTACGGGGCCGTTTGGGAGCTAGTTTAAGTTTTCACCCTTTAACGGCTTGTTTTTAAGTTTAATCAAGATATTTTCAACTTATCGTCATATTCATAAACCGAGAGACCCGTGACTACACGGTCAATGCCTACGAGTGACATTGGTCCCGTGCGAGGTGTTCGTGCCTCTTACGGGGTCGATTGGGGGCTGGTTTGAATTTTCACCCTTTAACGGCGTATTTTTAAGTTTAATCTTGATATTTTCAAATCATCATCATATTCTCAAATCGGGAGACCCGTGCCTACACTGTCCGTTCCTATGAGTTATATTGGTCCCGTGCGAGGTGTTCGTGCCTCTTATGGGCCGTTTGGGGGTTGGTTTGGGTTTTCACCCTTTAACGGCTTATTTTTAAGTTTAATCTTGATATTTCAAACTATCTTCATAGTCTCAAACTGGGAGACCAGTGAATACACTGTCAATTCCTACAAGTTACATTGGTCCCATGCGAGGTGTTCGTGCCTCTTACGGGCCGTTTGGGGGTTGGTTTGGGTTTTCACCCTTTAACGGCTTGTTTTTAAGTTTAATCTTGATATTTTCAAATTATCATCATATTCTCAAACCGAGAGACTCGTGACTACGCAGTCAGTTCCTACGAGTTACATTGGTCACGTGCAAGGTGTTCGTGCCTCTTACGGGGCCGTTTGGGGGCTTATTTGGGGTTTCACCCTTTAACGGCTTATTTTTATATTTAATCTAGATATTTTCAAATTATCATCATATTCATAAACCGGGAGATCCATGACTACGCTGTCAGTTTCTACGAGTTACATTGGTCACGTATGAGATGTTCATGGTTCTTACGGGGCCGTTTGGGTTCTGGTTTGGGTTTTCACCCTTTAACGGCTAGTTTTTAAGTCTAATCTTGATATTTTCAAATTATCATCATAGTTTAAAATTGGGAGACCCGTGAATACGCTGTCAGTTCCTACGTGTTACATTAGTCCCGTACAAGGTATTCGTGCCCCTTACGGGGCCGTTTGGTGGTTGGTTTGGTTTTTCACCCTTTAACGGCTTATTTTTAAGTTTAATCTTGATGTTTTCAAATTATCATCATATTCTCAAACCGGAAGACCCGTGACTACACGGTCAGTTCCTACATGTTACGTTGGTCCCGTGCGAGGTATTCGTGCCTCTTACTGGGCCGTTTGGGGGCTGATTTGAGTTTTCATCCTTTAACGACTTGTTTTTAAGTTTAATCTAGATATTTTCAAATTATCGTCATATTCATAAACCAAGAGACTCGTGACTACACGGTCAGTTCCTACGAGTTACATTGGTCCCGTGTGAGATGTTCGTGCCTCTTACGGGGCCGTTTGGGGTCTGGTTTGGGTTTTCATCCTTCAAGGGATTGTTTTTAAGCATAATCTAGATATTTCCAAATTATCATCATATTCTCAAATCGGGAGACTTGTGACTACGCGATCAGTTCCAACGAGTTACTGTGGTCCCATGTGAGGTGTTCGTGGCTCTTACGGGGCTGTTTGGGGAATGGTTTGGGGTGAAATAACCTATAACAGTCCAATTGCTATACATCTCATGACCACATGAGTAAAAAACTCATATCCATAATAAAATATACTTCTATGTCAATATGGACTCACTGCGAGGGATCATTAATTATTTGTACTAAACCTCAATAGTGTAAGGCATAAAAACTATCAAGAGGCATAATTTTGAAAAACTAACACATGTTATTCAAACTCCATTTATTAGAACTCCTATCATTTGAAGAGGTCTGATGATGTGGGAATGCTCACACAACTAAAGTTTTTTGTTTTGTGACTTCAAGTAATAAGTAAATATTCTTATAGAGTTTCTCATAGTTGAGCCAATTACGTCTTGATTAATAGCATAAGATCACGTAACTTTAATTTTACTTCCATAACAAAACTTCAAATATGAAAACACCTAATTTTTAAAAAAGTTTTAAACCTCATAACCATATTTACACTAAAGGACACGCATATTTAAAATACTGCACATATATAAAACTATATATATTATTAGAAGTAAAATATAATACTAGAGTTTTACCTGTCGAGTAGCGGGTTAGAGATATTTTGCATGTGAAAGTTACATTACTTGTAATTCCTTGGCCTTGCTCTGAAGCTACTTTTACACATAAACCGCTAACATCCTGACCTACAATACGTTAATGTGATCAAAATTAACCAGAGAATAAACTAGAAAGAAGTCAAGTCCAAAGGGTATGAATAATAATATTACCTTTGTATCCATGCTAACTAGATCCTTAGCATAAGTGAACAGTCCAAATGGATGTCAAACAACTGCCAAAAGAAAATTTACAAACGGCCTTTCATGCATGTTAGAAATCTTTTCATATGGTGCACTCAATCAACCCACAATAGAGGCAAACCCAACCAAAATATGTCATTGCACTTGTGATGGAACAACATGCCTTCTCTCTGTTTCTGAAACATAATTGTCCAACAAACAAACTGACAGATAAGAAAAAAAGAAAAAAAAAGTGAGAGATAAGTATAATCCAGAAGAATCAAGTATCTACATCATTATTTATAATTCAATTACAGAAATTTATTGAATGGTTTCTTACTAGATAATAAATAAAAAGAAAAAAAAAATAAAGAATGGAAAAAATAAAGAAAAATTCCATATAGTGAATACTTACTTACAGTTATTGATATGCCCCTAAGCCCCCGGTGATTGCTCACAACAACATTCCGGCCACGTTTTGCAACAAAGTTTGGCACTTTTTCATCAACCAAACATAGAGCTAATAAATTTAAAGTGTATAATTACATGTATATACATACATGTGCAAATATACATATTCATACCAATCAAAAGCTGATCGTTAGTGTACTTCTTCCCTTCCACCTTCAAGTACACACACTATGTGCACGCACACATATATACATAAACAATCAATTCATTGATGAGACACTAAGGTGTTAAAATGACAATATACAAACATATACACACACACACACACATATGCATTTTGGCAATTAATTTTAATTCTAATTCTAGATTTCTCTATAGAACTTTATTTCTCATTTTTTTTCTAAAGTTTTAGTGAAATAATCCCATTTTTATTTCATTTCCACCCTTCCAGCTCCAAATCTACACACATAGACAATCAACTTATCAACGAGACATAGGACTGTTAAAAGGAAAACGTATAACTATACGAACACACACACACACACTGCGTGTGACAATTATTTCTAAATCTGGATTTCTCTATAAGCCTTAATATTCTCATTTTTCCTCAAGCTTCAATGACAAAAATGCTATATGTATTGCATTTATTCCCTACCAAATCCACACAGTGTGTTTGCGCACACATACATGAACAATCAATTCATCAACAAGTCACAAAGGAGTTAAAATGAAAATATATAATCACACACACACACACACACGTATATATATATATATATATATATATATATATATATATATATATATACACATACACACGTGTACACATCCTGACGATTGAAATACACGTGTTGGTTCGATTTCATAGATAGTGTGGATAATGGAGGCGTCGAGAGGCAGTGACGATGAGGCATCAGGTAGTGTGGATCGTGGAGTGAAGTCGGGTAGCATGGATGATGGTAGTTCGTGGATAGCTTGGATAATGGAGGCGGCGGGAGGCTGCGATGAAGAGGCAGTGGCGGGTAGTGTGGATCGAGGAGTCACTGGGTAGCGTGGGTATAGAGAGAGAGAGAGAGAGAGAGAGAGAGAGAGAGAGAGAGAGAGAGAGAGAGAGATTTAGGTTATAATGATTTGGTCTCTTGAAATTTTGGTTCCCCCTTTGAAATTTTGGGGTGTTATTTTTTTAATGAGCTGTACTCATATTTGGCACTGTTTAGAACCGTGCCAAAATCTGGCACTGTTTTAAACCGTGCCAGTTTATGATTAAATCGTGCCAGATTCTGGCACGATTTAAAACTGTGCCAAAATCTCCTTCCCTTAGGGTGCCAGATTAGCATTTTTGGTGTAGTGAGTAACACATAGTTTGAAACTGAGTAAAAAATAGTCTGAAAAAAATATCTCGGGATTGGGTTAAAAATAATCCTAGGACAATTTCTCAGTGCTGCGTAATAAATAGTCCGAGGACATTGTGTGAGGACCGAATAAAAAATAATCCGAGGACATTGTGTGAGGACCGAATAAAAAATAATCCGAGGACAATGTCTAAGGAATGGATAAAAAAATAGTTTGAGGACAATGTATGAGGACTGAGTAAAAAATAGTCCGAGTACTGAGTAAAAAAATAGCCTGAGGTCTAAGTAAAAAATAGTCTAAGGACAGAGTAATAAATAGTCCAAAGATAATGTATGAGGACTGAGTTAAAAATAGTTTGAGGATAATCTCTGAGGACTGAGTAAAAATAATTCGAGGAAGAGGACAATGTCTGAGGACTGAGTAATAAATAGTTTGAGGATAATGTTTGAGGGCAGAGTTAAAAATAGCTCGAGGACAATATTTGTGGGTAATTTGTCCATGGATAAGTAAAATAGTCCGAGGAAAGTGTCTAAGGATTTTTTTAGACAACTTTATACTGGACTCGAGAAATATCGATGTGATATTATATATGTTGAAGGACTATGTCCATGGACACGAACTTGGGTAATTTTATGTCGGAGGTAATTTTATATGTCGGAGGACTACGTCCACAAATACAAACGTGGAAAATTTTATACTGGACTTAGGAGATGTCAGAGGGCTATGTCGAAAGATAATTTTATATATCGAAGGATTATATCGGAGAATAATTTTATATGTTGAAGGACTATATCGGAGGATTATGTCCACAAACACGGACTTGGACAATTTTGTATCCATGGATAGTGTGACCATTTTAAGTGTAAGTCACCTTTTGCAATTTTGACATCACCAAACATATTTGTATGTGGCCCCTTATTTATGGACTCCTCTATTACTTTTGTATGTCCACGGAATAATTTTTGCAGAGAACTTGTCCGTGGAGACTTTGTTTTATGCGAAGCACTGGTCTTTCGATTCTTCTGTGGAGTTCGTTGACTCATTTGTGGATTTTATTTTTAAATTTTTTTTTATCATTATTCGCAAAGCCCCCAAACAAGAGTTGAGCCTTAGGATCTTTCCCAGTGGTCAATACTCATCGTTAACCCATCTTCCCCCATAGTTGGCATATCAAAAACTAATATAACTCCTATTTTGCCCCAAACCGTGAAAAAAATAGAAAATAAACCCTAACTTTCGATAACAACACACCCTAAATAGGCATTTAGTCCCTCCAAAGTCCTAAAATTCCCAAGAAACCCCACACTTTTTCAAATTACCAAAATACCCTTGAGTAAAGAATTATGTTAATATACACCTTCCTATACCAATTAAATCTCAACTTTAACCCAAAGTTTGACCAAATGACTTATATTTTATAGGAGTATCATGGACTGATATCATAAGTTTGAAAAATTATACATAAGACCCTAAAGCTTTTAAAAGTAACTTATAAGTCCAAAACTCTAAATAAAAACCACTCAAGAACCAAACCAAAAAAATAACTTATTTCCACTTGCCTCCCTGCTAATGTGGGATCAGCTAGAATACCAACAAAGCATGTACCACATGGATACCCATGGTACCCATTTAGCCCCACATGTAACCTAGTTGAAATTTGAACAAAGCCAGGTCAAAAACCACCTCCATTTCCACCAATGAAACCTCCTCCATGAACCCTATAAAAGTCACCATTTACCCCTGAGAAAACTCACTTCAGCTCAACACACTTCCAAACTAATGTTTTGAGTTTTTATGCATCTCTGTCGATTTAGGTGTGAATGTTGTTTTCCTTCAATTGGTTATGTTTCTGCACTTATATATTGTAAATATATGTATTTGTATGTGAATGTTAGCTTGTGAATGCACTAAATAAGCTTAAAAATTAGAAAACTCCATTAAAACTTGAGCTCTAATGGTGGATTCTGCTTCCTTAACTTTAAACCTGTTTCAAAGTGAGGAAACTTAAGCCGTGTTCCTCAAGAACCTAGATGCAATGTGTAATTGAACCAAAATCAAGATTTATTGCCCCCAATTGAAATTTGAATTCTCCTGGTTTGAAAGTTTTAGAACATGAATTCAGGAGTTATACTCAACCAAAATCCTTGAAATCAAGCCCGTTTGATTGAGTATTAAACATAGAATCCAACCATTATTATGCCGAAATATGAATCATAGCTTTCAGTCATTTATTTTCAGGTAAAACATTCGCCATTTTTACAAATAAATAGCTCAAACTAGCCCACCAAAATTTTTAGAACCAATATGGTCGGATTCCTCCTCAAAAATTACAAAACTTTCATTCAGGAACCAGCTCAAATGTATTTCCAAAACGTCTCAAATATAGGGTCAAAGTTTTAAAACACTAATGTCAAACTGTCAAAGGTTAAGGGTGAAGTGGGTTACACGCCCATGAGTAATGGTCAAACCAGGAGCGTGTGATGTTTGACCTAGCGCGTGAGAACGCGTCTTCAATCAGAAAAATATGATTTTTTAATTTCTATTTTTAATTTATGAATAAATTATTAAATTACATCACCCTGTTTGGATCCCTGAAAAGCATAATCTTGGAAAACCAGTTTTAAAGTTAAAATCCAACTTTCATTTTACACATAACCCTATGGCCAATTTTTTAAGCATTTCAAAACATTCTTAAACTTTTTTCACAAATTCTTTATGTAAAATAAAGACATTTTTTCTCTTTCCACTAAACCCAAATCCAATTGGAAACTAGAAAAATGTTACCTATTAAAAATTTTGAAATTACATTTTATATCCTCTTAATTATTTTTACACTAAAACCTATTTCAATTTATCACTCTACTGCTTCAAATAACCAATATTTGAGGTCTATACTACCTACTCATACACTCCTTGATTTCCATCTATCCAGTCAACTACCGTGAGATAGACACACAAAATCACAAATCGTATTTACAAAGTAGGTGATTCTATTTTTAATATTAAACAATTGGGCTTATGTCTTTGCCCAATACTGTGTTGTTGTATCACTATATGATAACTTGAACTCATAGTCTTCTTACAAACTATTTTGTGTAGTTCATATTTGTCATGAATATTGTAACTATTGATATCCCAATTATCCCTGGAACCCGATAAATTGCTACAACCTATAAATTCAATAAACATCACTGAATTTACTTAAACCCTTAATCGTGGTATTGCCCTGCATCCAATTTGACTTAACTGCAACAAACCAAGAAATTTGTACTCATTATCAGTTAAACCCCTAGTAGCATACATTACGATTTAGGGATTAGACCCCAGTATACCAGGATAGTTGTAATTACCCTGTAGGACTTAGATGGTGAGTACCTAGTTTCTATTTGCTACATATGTATGAGTTCCACTCTAGATAAGTGTGCCAAGCTATTTTATTATTTCCCTAATTATTGGGTATTGCCTATTCAAATGTAATATATACTTTGGGTGATATTGGAACCGTGTGACTACGTAGTTGCAACCCCTATAACCAATAATTTGTGGATTGTCTGATTATAATTTGAACCCTTATCCTTGTAACTTAATATATTCAGTTGAAATTCACTATATTATTCTTTTACATATCAATAGACTCCATATACTCTTGCTAGTTCTATAATATTTTCTTTTGTTTATATCTATAAGATTTACAAAAATTTATTCCAGTTATATTATGGAAATACATGCTACTAACACCTTCCATAGAAATGAAATTATCTACTTGGCATATTTGCTTAATTATTTTACTCTCGAATGGACATTGATTTTGAAGAAGACAAAATGCCACCCGCACCTATGAACTTTTACTTTGTTTTATCCCCCAAAACTATTTTAGTAATATGCACGTGGGCGGTAGCAAACAAGGATGGTAGCCCCTGCTAGAATGTCTATACTACAACTTATCAGATCCTGTGATTCCCTTATGTTTTCTTCAAGTTCCCTATTATGAGTGATGTGTTGGAATAAATGTATTTAGTTGATATAGACACATGAATGTAATAAGATGCCTAGCATTTCCTTACAATAAAAGAATTTAAATTTCACTTTCCTTTAATTATTTTGTTTTATATTATTACCCCGCAGTTACTGTTAAAGCATAGATACGTAGATGCGACGACATGGTATCAGAGAATCGCTAGGTTTTATGCCAATGCGAGAATGGGCACAAGAATCTTCGGTGTACGAATTATAATCTTATTACCCTATAAGTTTCTTTGTTACATTCTAGAACTCATACTGTTTTGGAGTAATAAATATCTACGACGACATCTATCTCGATATCCGTAGAACTACCCACAATAGGTTTGAACAAGCTATCAAAGATGTAGGTTCTACGAAGCTGTGTCAAAATATACAGAGTGTCAACCGTGACTGGGCTACTACTACCCCCGAAATCAAACACAACTTGCTCATCGAACGCCTGATGGGAGAAGCCCAAGCAACCAGATAAGAAAAATGATTCTTTGAAGATCCCGATACCTTAGAATAAGCTATTCATCTTGCATGGGATGTAGTGGCACCTAATGAGATCAGAGTAACTCCCCCTATTACCCTATTGACTATGGCTCCATTTCATAAAACACTACTTCTTTTACCCTTTCGACCACTAGTACCTCTTTCGATGATTCCGATCCTTCATAATCCAACCCCGAGTTTGATCACGTTATTCCTCAGATGGATGGAAGACTTTCAATGGAATGTGTCTATAAATAAATAAATTCTACAAGTGTGGGTGTGCAAGTAAAAGAATCCTATATTACCTAATGACTGAAGTAGTTGTACTAATTATTCTTTTTTAATAGTTAATTGTTCTTTTGTTGAAAAATAAGATCCTACGAATATGTACTTTTCTTCGTTTTCTCTTTACAAGTTGATTGTGGAATACTATGTGTAACCCGATATAATATAATTGACAAGTTGTTTACTTTATCTCTACTTGTAATTTAACCATCGATATATTATTTTTATAAGATGGTTAACACTCGCGCAACTACTAGTGGGACATGAGAGGAACGACTAATTCCACATATGCCTAATCCAACTACCACCAGTGAAGGAATTCTGCGTTGCCTATAAGAATTAACTATACTGACCTACCGAAAACAAGACATCCCACCCCCACTACTAGTTAATAATTAAATACCATAAGAAACTTAAAGGATGAACGCTCTTAAGGAATTGTTAAGTCAAAACCCCTTCGCGTTTTTAGGGAAGTCAGTGCTGCCGAAGTCGAAAAATGGATCCGTAAAACACTCAAAGTGCTTAGCGGAATAGGCATTAGCCCTGAATTTAAGATAAATTGGTTTCGTATTTATTCGAAGGAGAAGGAAAATTTTTGTGGAAGTCTATTCTACGTTCCCCTAATGTGAATGAGTTAACCTGGGAGCAATTTGAATAAATCTTCTTCAATAAATACTTTTCAAAGTCCACAAGGGATCGGATAACCGTGGATATCCTAAGCCTACAACCGCAACAGACAACTGTGGCTCAATACAAGGGTAGGTTCATAGAATTATCACGTTATGATCAAGATTACGTCCATACCGAAACCAAGAAGTGCAAGCATTTTTAACGAGTGTACGCCTTAACATCAAATCCTCTATTATCCCTTTGTAGATCCATGAGTTTAACCGAATAGTCAAAGTAGATTCTCTCATAGGAAAGAACCCAACATCTAGTAACACTGTACGAATATCTGCTCCTTTAAGGAACCCTTATGTCATTAGAAACCAGCCAAATTAGCGAGATCATCCCTACATCATGCCCAAGGATGGTCAAAATTTTAGTCAAATTCATCATAACAACAGTTAACCTTTTGTGCATTTTCATAAATGCAACCAAGTTGAACACCTTATGCCCCAATACCCTTTCTTACAAATGCCTCCTCCCTTTACCTCCCTCAACTTTACCAAACCTCCCTTCAAGAACCCAACCAATAACTTTAATCGTCCATTGCAAAAGAATTTCCACGAGAAGAAGCAAGAACCACTCAATAGGACCTGAGGTCGAATTTTCTCCATTCTCCCAGTGAAAAATCCAAATCACCACGGTGTGGTATAAGGTAATCTTCCTTTCTATAATATTTCAGCACATATATTATTTTATTTTGGATCCACACAGTCTTTCATTAGTCATTCATTTATGCATCGCCTGTAATTATCTTCTAGTCCGTTAGCTCATCCTTTTACTACAAGAATGATAACGGTATAAATTGGCCATTTTCGATAGGATTTGTAAGCGTCACACTTTATGCTTAGCAACTAAGACCTTAACAAAAGATTTAATAGATCTTGATCTAACCGAGTTCGATTTAATCATTGGGATGGATGTATTATCCCCAAACTTTTCTAATATCGATTGCCATGCAAAGACAGTAACATTCAAACCACCCCATCAACCTTCATTCTATTTTCAAGGAAGAAATCCCCATCAACCTCTAATTTTTTAAATAGGTAAAAGGGAAATTTTCTCCTTTTCCCCATCTTAGATAGATATAAGGATGTGTTTCCCGAAGATTTACCCAGAATACCCCTACCTTGAAAAATTGAATTTTTCATTAGCTTATTGCCAAATACCTCTCCTATTCAATACCCCCTTCCTGTATGACTCCTTTAGAGTTGCGAGAACTCTGAACACAACTAGATGACTTGTTAAATGAAGGATATATATGCCCTAGTACATCACCTTAGGGAGCTTTAGTTCTGTTTGTAAGAAATTAATATGAAACTTTTCGATTGTGCATTGATTATCGAAAGTTAAACTAGATAACAATAGAAAACAAAACCCTTTGCCAAGAATAGGAGATTTATTTGACCAGTTACGAGAGTCAAGAATATTCTTAAAGATTAACTGAAGATCTGGTTATCATCAACTTCGTGTCAGGGAAGACTGGATACTCAAAACCGCTTTTCAGACACGATATGGTCATTTTTGAGTTCTTAATCATGTCTTTTGAATTGACAAACTCCCCCGATACTTTCATGGAATTAATCCATTGAGTATTTTGCCATTTCTAGATCAATTCATAAGCATCTTTATGGATGATAAATTAATTTATTCCAAGACCAGGAAGAACACGAGGAACACCTATGCATAGTGTGGCCATCCCAAGGGGGAGCCTTTGGAGGTGGATCCCTCCCTCCTTCCCTTTTTTGTTATGGGCGCGAGATTACATCCTTTATCTGGACACTCGATCGTCATCGATGTGGGGTGATATATAGATATAGAGTCGACAACCTTTTTTGCACACAATAGGTAAAAGAAATATTGCCACATCGAGACAATGGCATCAAGGACAATAATGATGCTTGTGAAATCAAGTAGTTCAAGGGTCCGGGGACTAAGTTATGGAATGGAAAAGTGTTAGGCACCCATACCACCCTTTCTGCCTCTCATGGTCATGTGTTAATGTTCTCCAGTAGAACTCCCTAATGTGTGTGTTTATGTGCATAATATAAATAGAGGATGCATTCTCTCGACTTGCATCATAGATAACAGTTGAGCGAGGTCATCCTTAGGAGTGTTCCCAAAATAGAAATTAAAAATATAGTAAGTGTTTGTCGATTCACAAGTCATTATGAAGAAACTATTGCATATATCAGACAAGACACAAGAAAAATGGCATATCAAATATATATATCATGAATATATAATGAGAATAAAGTAACAAATATATGTGGGAGGACTCGAGTCTAGGGATTTACCCATGATGCCTACACAGCCCACGAGGGCAATAAAGTCTATGTAGTTCGAAGACAATATGAGGTGGGGTTTAACCCATAAATCCAATCGGGGACTATATTTATATGTGTGTGTGTGTAGAAAATAGTGTTTTAGTGTGAGAAAATGTGATGAGAAATCCCCATTTGGAATTTACAAGTGAACCCTCTCTTTATTTTTGGGGCTTTCTATGAAAATATTGTATATGCGAATACTAATAATATAAATTTCGAAATTAAGACATGTGATGTAATGAAGTAAAGTACTAAAGCGAAAATGAAGTAACTAATGCAAAATTAAGAGAATTTAAAGACTAGGGGGAATAAATGGACCTCCTTATGAAGAGTTAAAGTAAATATTGCTTATAGATGTGTTGATCTCAAGATGAAGTGATGGTTGTTTTATAAGTGGATGTGAATTTACTCAAAAGAGTATGAAAAGGATGGAAGGAATGTGGGAAATGGGTTTTTAAGGAAACGACAACTCTGAATTCGAGGGAATTCTCTCCGAATTGCTGAGAGGGATGTTCAGGGGTGCTTTTCAAAGGGAGTTTGTGGCCTCTATTTATAAGAACAATGGGGGTGCCGATCGACTTGATCTTGGATTTGCCTATTAGCATATAATCCTAGACACACTATCGATAGGTAGGATCCTGGGGTTGCTAATTGGCAGTCTGAGGCAGTTTTTTTTAAAAAATAATCGTAAAGCGCAAAATGTAAGTCTGAATTGTGCATGGGAAGGATTGTTAGAAATAGTATTCAAATCCCTTTAAGAATCCATTGAACCACTCCTAGGTTCAAGAGTTGATAGAAGTCAAGTGGGGCCCGAAAGCGCCCGTTGGTCGTTAGATATGAAATTTTTAGAGGAAAATGGATCATTCCTTCGAATCGTAAGGCCGATTCATGCACGGGATGGACAGTTGGAATGGTTCTTTATTTCCCCTAGAGATTTCATTTAGCTTCATTCAGTTTGGAGAGTTGACCTTGGTCAAACGGGCCCAAAAGTGTGCGGTGACCCTTCGAAGTAATATGGGTCATTTGTTTGTACCATAAGGTTAATTCAATCCCGAGGCTTACCATTGGAAAGGGTATTCAAATCCCTTCAAAGATTCATTCATTTTTGTTCGAGGTAAAGAATCGACCTGAGTCAAATGGGGCCCAAGAGTGCCTGATGGCCTCGAGATGAGTTTTAAGGGTGAAAAGGATCGTTCGCCCGAATTATAAGGCTGATTTATGCATGGGGAAGACCTTTGGAAATGATATTTAGAGATCTTAAAGGATTAATTAGGCTTTCACTCAGGCGAGGAAATGACTGGAGTCGAAACGAGGCACGAGAGCTCCGGGTGGTCTCTAGATCAATTTTTGATAGTAAAACAGATCGTTCGTCTGAACCGTAAGGCCAATTCTTACATGGGATGGATCGTTAGAAAGAGGATTCAGAGCCCTTTGAGGATTCATTAAGCTTTCTCTCAGGCGGGAAATTTTATAGGAGTTAAATGGGGGCCGAGAGCGCCCAGTGGCCTCTAGATCGTTACTTGAAGTATGACATAAGGTTTGCGGTGAATGAGTGAGTACTAGGCACCTAATAAAGTTCTTAGGGGAGTCCAAGGATGGTATGTCTATAGAAAGCCCCTTGATGGGAGACCTTGGAATAATTGAGGGACGTCGAATGATAGAAACCACATCGACGTTGGGGAAGAGGTTTTATAGGTTCATTCTGAGGGACTAGAGGATGAGGTTGATCGATTCAACTTGGCGAGGTCAGTTTTTAGGATCTAAGGGGAAGAGGATGAATGATTAGTGAGTCAAGGTCAATTCTGAGGATCTAAGGAATTGAGGATGACCGATTCAGCGGGTCAAGGTTAGATCGAAGGACCTGAGGAAATAAAGATAACCAATTCAGTGGGTTGAGTTAAATTGTGCTGGGGATGAGCTATTTTGAGGGTCAAGGTTAATTCTGAGGACCTAAAGTTGTGACGACCAATTTTTAGGGCCAAGTTCAGTTGCAGGGACCTAAATTGATGACGATTGATTCTGAGGGCCGAGGTCAATTCTGAGGACCTAATGTTGTAGCGAGCAATTGTGAGGGTCGAGGTCAATTTTGAGGACCTAAAGTTATAATGACCAATTTTTCGAACCGAGGTCAATTATGAGGACCTAAATTTTTTACGACAAATTAAGAGGCCTGAGGTCAATTCTGAGGACCTTAAGTTGTAATGTGGGGAGCTCCTCTCCAAGGAAATTTTAAATTATCTTGGGGGCTGGGAATGCATCTGTGGTTCCATTGGGGATTATGTTATTTTGAGACTTCACTGGGGAAGGATTTATCTTTGATATATAAAATTGGGGTTTATGTTGTCTTGAGACTCCACTGGGGTATGCTTAGGCTTAGGAATAATAGACTTGGATGCGGATGCATCGTCAATTCTGCTTGTGAAATATGTTGATGATAGGTTTGTAAGATTGATTCGATACGAGATAAGGGCATAAGATTGATCCTGCTCGGGATTTCAAGAGTTTAGCAAGGGGATTAGTTCTCTAAAAATGATTTTTAAAAAAATTGAGGTTTCATATTTTTTGGGGAATTTTTTGAGCAATTTTTGGTATTTTTCTATAATTTTTTGTACGAAAGTTGGAGGGGTTGTTGATTGGTAGTCCTGGTGGGTGCCAATAGGCAAGGGCACAGACTCCTAGGCTTCTTTGGGATGGGTAAAAGATGACTCTCGACCGACATGGCCAGGGGGTTATCGATCGTCAAGCTCCTTAGCCTTCTCTAAAAAATGGGAAAATCCTCCGCATTTTTCACACCTTCAAGTGTTTGAATCTTCCACTTATTCTCTCTGAAAATCGTTCCTAATTCCTTCTTGTTTCAAGACTTCAAATCGTGGGTTCAAGTGAGGTGTACGATAATGCATGGCTGGTTATCGATGACTAGGATGGCTTGGAGTGGCAATTTAGGGTTGACGGGGCTTACAGATACATATTGTTATTGTGACTGAAGGAGTTTGGCATTAATCATGTTGTATGCTTGATCTAACGGTTTTGTACCTGAAAAGAGACTCAAAAAGGAAAAAATAGATGCATATTTTTTATTTGATTATCTTAATTTAGTGACTTAATCTACATAAACTTTAGTTTGATGTTGAGGTTTCGTTTTGATAAAAGGTAAGAAAATTTATTTTGGGAATTTTTTAATATAGGAAAGCCTTAGAGGCTTGGTTGCGAAAATTTTCTCTTCGAAGGGACTTATTTTAGGAAAAATGAGTTTTTGGAAATTTATGGAGGAAGGCCTTGGAGGCTTGGTTGGTATATGGATGAGAAGATAGAGAGCTTGATATAAAGTGGAGCTTGTCGCCTTTTTTAGGTTGTGTTGATTTTGGTGTGTTAGAGAGACTATATTGGTAATAGTTTTATTAGAGTTATTGACTTGAATTTGCCAGCAGCGGTAGTACAATTTTGGTACCCTGAGGACCATGTCTTCCATTTTGGCCTGAACGAGGTTTGTCCTACCTATGAGGAGTTTTCGGCCATATTGGGAGTCAACCCCAGTGTGGTGGCTCCTATGCCTAATTTCTCCGTTTCTCCCCGAGTTTTCTTATTGGAGTTGCTTCATATTTCTCTCTCGGTAGCAAGACCATTGGTTACCGAAAGGACTATTTATCTTTAGTGGTTATCTATTTAATACGCTTGAGGGGTTTTGAGGATGCGGTCTTTGCTGGGACTATCGCCTTAGGCCTTACGCGAGGCTATTATTTGTGATGGGGGACCTAACTACGGATTCCCAGGTTACTATTAGGTACATAGTAAGAAATTATTATCACCCTTGGTTATGGGCTTGAGTTTTGTATATCCTAGTTCATGTACTGTGACTATAATGAGGACTTAGATGATCTTGATGAGTGAGGTGGCCTAGGAGTGAACCTAGATAATTGTGGTAGTTTAGTATTAAGTAAATGAGTTGGGATGTTTTAGAAGAGGACCTATTGCGGTGTTATTAGGGTGGACCTCCTCTTTGGCAATGCTCTACGTCCGATATCCTACCAAAACTTGGATGGTATTAATTTAGAGTTTGGTGATTGTGGTTTAGCATTGTGAAACAGGATCCCTTGAGGCACTTATGGGCATGGGCCTTAGTGTTCATAGGCAATGCTCGACATCCCGTGTCCTACCAAAATCTATACAGTTGTGTTAGTAGGTGTATTAAAATGTAGTATGAGGTTTATATAATAATTCAATTAAGTTATATTGGTTGAGCACTCATAAGAGATTAAAGGATGTAGGTTGTGAAATCGTGTTGACAATTCCCTTGGAGGTATATACTAAGGTTTGTCTAATGAGATGTTAATGCGAATGGTAGTCATTCCCTAGTAATAGTGAATCTAAGGTTGCGGACTGTGCATTTCAATGATAATGGTATCTCTCCTCGAAACCTTTAAGAATCATTTTGTGTCGATATTCTTGTGGCGATATATACTTCGTAGTGGTAGATTACTGGTTGTGTAGCATTGATCATGGTATGACTTGTAGTTTCTTGTCATATATATATAAGATGTTTAGAGAAATAATTGAGTTTGATGTCGTCACTCATTAAGCATTGGAAATAATTATCATATTAAAGTTTATACAAGTGATGGTAGGCCAATGATGATTTTAGTACGGTGAAATCATGTCGATGTGTGACAGTGCCTTGGCGTTCATGCTACGGCTTGTGTCTATAGGAATGTGTCATGACATAACCTTTGAGGATAATTTTGAAAATATTTTGACCAGTTCTAGGTGGTGCACCTGGGGACTTAGAACACGATGATGATCATCATGGATTTCAGAGATAGCATTCGAGATAAATTTTTAGGCTTGATTATAGCACCTCGGGTGCTACGTGTATGGTTAGTGATAACTCTATTGAAGGAAATCATCAAGCACAAGTGATTCTTGAAAGTGAGATGTCATTAGAATGATTATGATTTGGGATCATGTAGGCAGTGCTAAGGGTGGTAGCAAGGGTTCATGAGTGGGGTGTTTGAAACTATGTGAGCGCTATGTTTCACTTAATGAGAGTGATATCAAAAACTCAGGTTGGTTATCACGTGTCGAAATTTTAGAGGCCTAGCTGTGATAGGTCAGTAACTAATGATAAGTGTCAAGAGAAGTAAGTTCGTCTTGATTTGGAATAGTTATGCTTACCAATGATGGATAGGTAACATTAGTCTTAAATAGGGAAGCCCGTTATTTCAGCTTCCCAAAGAAATTTATTTCGTATTCCGTCCATTCGGCATGGATGGATGATTCTTAGGTAGAACTCATCAGACTTAGGAGGCCAATATAGGGTACTTGGAAAGGCTAAGGTTCCTAGTAGGTATCGGTAAGAATTGGAGACTTCAAATGTACATTGTGGGTTCACACTTCGTGTGTGTCGATTCATTATTGGAACTCGATTGTTCCTTTCAACATGGTAGTCGCCTGAATCATTGCATTTCTTATGTCTCCTTCGTTCCCAATAATGGGAAGTTGTTGATTAGTTTTGATTCGGGTGTGGTGCGGTGTAAGATCAGTAGTGATGCGGGTTAGGACAGTTATGGCTAGTGCATCACGGTATGTGAATGTGCTCTTCTTCAGATGCACCTTTATTCCACACCAGTCTATGTGTGTGCATGGTCTCGTGCTCTTGCATGTGGGTTGCATATGTGACTTAATTACTGTAGGTTAATGTGTTATTAGTTAGACGGTATAACTAGTTATGACTTGGTTGTGCATCCTGATGGTGTGACGTGGGGATATCATGAGCGGTTGAAATTTGATACAACATGAGGTGGTGTTAGTATTACGCTCCATTAAGAGTTGTGAATCTAGTATGTGATTGCTAGTGTATGATGGTGTTAGGATAATTGTTGGTTAGCGTAAGGATCTAGTAGGATATATCTGTCGAATATACCTTTATGATGATGTGATCGTCTGAGAAATCATGAATGAGTATGATTATAAGTGTTAAGGTTGTATCAGCCTAGTTTAGGCATGATCCAAGATTGTTTGAGGACTCGCAATGAGAACTTAGGGTGCATCACGATTGGATTAACTATGATGATTTATTAAAGTGAAACCCTTGGATCTTAGACCATGGTGTTGAGGATGCCTAGGGTTGTAAATTGGTCGGAGGTAAATGAATTATAGATTGTGACAGGCCAAGAATTTCGAGGACAAAATTCCCTAAGGAGGAAACTTTATAATATCCCGCCCTAAATATTTTATTTATTTCCCGTGTAAGTTATGATAATTTGGAAACATTAAGATTTAGATAAGTATGAATAGGTTGCATTCCTATTTAACTGATTTGGAGACTTGATGATAATTATTGGGTAAAAGGTTATATTAAATAAAGGGAATTTTTTGTTATAAAACTTTTATTCTTTCATTTAAATTAATTTGGTGCCTCTTGTAAGATTTTAAAGTTGTTAGGGAAAGCTAAGAAACTTGGAAACTTAGGACTTCTTATCTGGTTTCCGTCGCTTGAATAACAAAGGAGGTTGTTTGAACGAAAAAAGGATGTCGTTCGATTGACACTAACAAAATTTGACACCCAGTTTTCTATCAAACTCTCCATCGTCGGTTTAGGATCTATAACAGCTGAACTATGTATAGATATATGTTATATAGATTTATGGGTTGTGGGTGATATATATGGTACGAGAGAGAGAGAGAGAGAGAGAGAGAGAGAGAGAGAGAGAGAGAGAGAGAGAGAGAGAGAGAGAGAGATTTTGTGGTACTGCCTATTTCGTTGTTAAGAGGAGAGCCTTTAATCAACACCTACGTGTCCAGCCCTTGGAGCTTGATGACCGAGATGGATCTCATGGAGTGTTTAAATGGTTTGTGGGTTCCCTTAGTTGTGGATAGCTAAGTGAGAGGCATGAGATAATAATCTAAGCCATACCTTTAACCTATTTATCAAGAATCCATATTCCTCTCCTTACATTAATCTTTCTTCCTCCATTTGCTTCAACTATAATGACTACACTCACACTCTTAAATAGATAATATCCCTACTGTTAAAATGGAGCTACCTTCCTCCATTTTCTTCGACTATAATGACTACACTCACACTCTTAAACAGATAAATCTCCCCACTTTTAAAATGGAGCTGCGAAAATACAGAAGTTGTTGTTGGGGTTTTCTTTTAATGGGTATTTGATGGTGTTCTTGGAGCAAGAAGATATGTCTTTGAAAGCATTTTTGGAGTGTGTTGGAGCTTCCATGGGGGCCCGTTTGGTGGAGATTTTTTGTGACTCCCTTTAGGGCCACCTTTAGAGGTGGGGGAGTCATCAATCTTCACCATCACCACTACCATCTTTGAAGAACGTTCAGGTGGGGAAATCTACTCTTTGTATTTGAGACTCTTTGGTGTATATTGTAGTCTTATGGTTGTTGAATGTTAAGAGTAGGATTATCATGAAATAATATTGGGTTCCCTAGTAAACTAATAAATCGACATTTTTATATAATAAAAATGTAAGACATTATTATTTGTGTGTATTTCTAGCAAAAATAAATAATGAACACTTTTATGGAATAAAAATGTGACAAAATGATATTTTTTTTCATTTTTAGTAAAAAAAATAATGAACATTTTTATGGAATAAAAATGCGAGAAAAGGATATTATTGGGTATTTCTAATAAAAAGAAATAACGGATATATTTATGGAATAAAAATGTGAGAAAATATATATTTCATATATTTCTAGTAAAAAAGGAAATGATGGATATTTTGCGGCATAAAATATAGGGTAAAGTAAATCTTGTCGGAATATTTATGAAATAAATATTTCTTAGTTTCTTACAAAATTGAGACCTTATAAATAAATGGACATTTGTTGAGTTTAAAGATGAAAATGTAAAGTAATTTCCTTTTATATAAATTCAATAAATGATGCGGAAGCGTTGAATGATGGTTCACAAATAAACAAAGCCAAATTTTAATTTCTTCAAAACAAATTAAAATAAGTTAATCCAAGTCCTAAAATTTGCCTAAGTCATATTTATCAATATTAGCAAGTTGGGCGAAATCAAATTTTAGCAAATGACTTGAATTAAACAACATTACCGAATATTTAATTTAAGTCCAAATTAAAGTGAGTGTGATGATTTAAACTGAATTTTATCTTGAATTATTCTAAGCATGCATTCTACGTTATTGAAACAAGATAAAATAAACCAATCACACTACGCCGCGATGTACGAGGAAAAACCCAAGACGGGAAACAACCTCGGACGGCCCTAGCCACAAATCCACTAGATACGAAATTATAATTACAAGACAGATAGACTTACAACGACTGACTCGATCCCTCTCAAGCCTCGACGCTTCTTCTTGTAGACACCTCTTCCTAGCGGATAACCTCGGAACACCACCGCGATCTCGGAATCCACCGATGGGGATTTCTATGGTCACCGTCACCCGTACATGGAGCCTTTCTCCAAGTGGGTAGAATTGCAACAAAACGTCTTCTTCTTTTATGGATGTAGAAGTAAACCAAAACTTCTCTTCTTGAATTCGGTAGAGATAAACCGGTGCCAAACTCCAAGCAATTTAATATGTAAATAAGAACTTGGACTAAACACAATTGGGTGTAAACTATAGTGTGAAGGATTTTCTCTTTGAAAATTTAACACTCAAAACATGAACATTTTCCTAAACCATTTTTGCTCTCAAACTCTCTCTAAGAGATAAACTAAGTTGGAGAAGTTATGGAAATGTTAAGTTGGAAAATGTCATTCCCGCACATATTAAAGTCAGTAAAAGTTGGTTAAAAACCAAGTGGGGAAGTGGGTGAAAAACTGCCAAAAACTGCCAAAAAACTGTTCCCGCCTGACAGCTCGTTCGAACGACATTTCATTCGAACGAACTCTCGTTCGAATGAGACTTCTAACGACTCACCAGTATGGACTTCGTTAGAATCTAGTTAGAAACCTCGTTAGAATGAACAATCTCATTCGAACGACAGACCAGTTTAGACTCGTTGGCAAACTCGTTCGAACGAAACCTGGTTCGAACGAAAAACTCGTTCGAACGACATTTCGAACGACTTCCAGAATTTTTTATAAAATTCGATTTTGGCCCATAAACTTTATATACTTTAATTTAAAGTTCTAATTAATTTTTTCTGAAAGTAAAACCCAGTTTTTATTAAACCTAACACCCAATAAACTTTGTTCCAAGCTCCTTTATATATATAATTGCATTCATACCTTGGGAGCATGGAACTATAGTTGATGACGTAGAAACAAGGCACGCAAACCGGCACATTTGATGAAGCTTTATATTCTTTGCCGCTACGTCTTCAACAAACACTTCATAGGCTTGAGAATATTACATTTACATACTATCCTATGAATAAATGTTTTTGTTCGGAATTGAGCCAAAACTATATATGGACTCAATTGGAAATTTGTGTCCTTACAAATCTCCCCCTTTGGCTATTCCGGGACAAAAACTAAAACAAAATCCTAAAGGATCGTCAAGCTCACTAGACTCAAAACATAACCCACCCAAACTTGACTCAACCCAAGGATCAAACGCTTTGCCATTGAAAGATGCCGCTTTAAAATAATCCCTTCACACTTAAGCAAACTCATCAAATGCATAGGGAATATGAAAGTATTAAATGCAATTAATTAATTACTCCTCCTAAATTAATTCTCCCCTTTATCAAACACATGACCTACTTAGAAAGACGTCTCCCCCTAAGATAAATCTCCCCCAAACTAAGATACGATAATAATAGGATTAGATACCATTTCTCCCCCTATCATCATTCTCCCCCTTTTTGTTAAGGAATAGGCAAAGGATAAATAACTAATAAACATAAAAGCATGTTGAAGCTTAAAGTGTTAAGACATGAAAGCATATGGGCAATAAAAGCATAGGCAAAGACAAAACAAATATCATATATATATAAACTAGAAATATATCAATGAAGCACTTGCATATATATATATATATATAGATATAGATATAGATATAGATATAAACACACACATGACACAAAATACAATAAGTTTGCACACTCGTATGGCAAAAATGTGTCATATGGAAACGGAAGAGTTGATGGTGTGAACTAGCAACAAATAAATTTACACCCAAACACTTAATAAACATTCACGGAGTTCTCATTTGATTGCAAACTTTATCGCATTGAAATATAACCTCATGTGACAATATAAAGATTGAACTCAATGAACAAACATACACAATGCATACAAGCTGTAATACCCCGTACTTTTGGCTATATTTATTTTTGGGATTAATTAATTAAATGCGTATTAATTGGAAATTAATCCGGATTATAAATACTAACGAGATGTGAGTTGGTATTTAATTATGTGCATATATGATTATATATGAATTTGGAATTATGAAATTGTCGTGAGATTTATATACAACATTTTAGAAATTTTGTTGAGACGCGTGTGACCGCCGCGTCATGGTATATTATTTTAATTATAAAAAGTGATTTTTATTTCTATCATCCGTATGATCATTTTGAGTGCGTCAACGCGTCCGGAAGGGTCGAGATAGTCAGAAAACACTAGCCGGGGGTATAGTTTGGGTCTCGGGGTATTTTTAGGCCATACCGGCAACTTAAAGCGTATTTTGGTAATTTTACATTTTGAGGAATTAAAAGTGACGAAAATTGGGAGTTTTAATCTGATGTGGATTTAACCCACTAAGCCCATTAACCAAACCATATTAACCTAGAAGGCTACGTAGGTTATTAGAAGAGTTTTCTAAGTTTCCCAAATCAAACCCTAGCCACCTTAAGCCACCATTGGAGAAGAAGCTTGGAGAGAGGGAATTCTGCAAAAAAAAATCTTCATCAAACCATCATCCAAACTCAGAGACAACCAAGGCAAGTGACTTTATTCCATTTAATTTCAAAGAATGTTCTTTCCATGTTAGAAAAATTCGAATTTTGTGTTTGTTCTTGGTGAAATATGAAAACCCATGTAGTTTGGAGTTTAGAACTTGAAAATTTTGAAGAGAATTGCATGTAGAATGATAGGTAGATTATTATTCTCATGATAATTGTGATTAGAAGAAATTAAAACGGATTAAATTCTGGGATTTGATGATGATATAAATCTAGGGTTCATGTTCTTGATAAAATTGGGGAATAGTATAAAATCTTGTGATTTAATGATGTTTAGGATGCATTAATGCCTTAAAAGATGTTAGTTTATGACCTTAGCATGTTTTAGGATAATTAGAGAACTTAAAACATTGTTGGGACGAACTTTGGAGAAGATTTGAGGAGTAGAAATGGATGAAAAATGTAACTAAGAGAATCTGGGACGAAACTGGCAGGTCGTTAGAAGCCCCTACCCAGGTCGTTCGAACGAACTCGTTTGAACGAGCTTCTAACAAATCGACCAATCGTTCTAATGAAAGGGAGCCTCGTTCGATAACTTCATTCGAACGAGATCTCGTTAGAAGGTACAGTTCGTTCGAACGAACTGGAATCTCATTCGAACAGCCTCGTTCGAACGAGACTTCTAACGAGTTGACAGAGGAATCTCGTTCGAACAGTCTCGTTCGAATGAGACTTCTAACGAGTTGACAGTTTGGGCCTTTTTGGACTATTTTGATTTTTGGAGGCCCATAAACTTGTTCGAGGATATTGTTAACATTCGAATGATGGTGTAAGGATACAATTGGGACTTTTGGGTATTTATGAGAAGGAAATTATATACGAGAGTTATACTAAATGGACGGTTTGGGTTGAGACGTGAGTGTCTACTACGACGTGAGAATGAATTATAGCGCGTATAATTACAAACCGGAATAATATAAGTTGTAGATATTATAAGTTAGTACGAGAAAGCGATATGTACTACGATTAAACTACGGGGTTACTAAGACGTGTGTTTACTTAGTATTGGTATATGAATTGTGTGTATGACATACCTACCATACTTGGTATCATGGGAGGTTTGCGTTCTCTTAGGTCCCTCTAATCCTTGTGTTGCCCGAATTTAGACTGGTTACCTTGATGAACATAGGTCATAGAAAGACTTATTGGGATATTAATAAGTCCGCTGATCCTAGGAGCGTAGGTATGTGCGTGACCTATGTGATGTGACTATGTTCACCTCCATTGTTTGTGATGTTGTTATCTGTGAACTATTCCTGAGAGATTCGGAATATGTAATCCTTATGTACGTGATGTACCGGGATGGATAGCAGAGTATGTGTGCACCGCAGCTTAGTTCTCGGGGTGCTTATATTGTATATTTATGATGTGAATAATATACACTTAATTAATGGGAACCTTAATGTTAATGTTGTGAATATAATTACGGTATTGCTTCGAGAAATATAGCGAGTTAACTGATAGTGATATATATATTTCATATTGAGCATCTGAGTTTACGTTAAACCCCTACTTAATTACGAGCGTTATAATGTTAATAGAACCGAGTAATATGGGTAGGACCTATGATAGTCTAGCTAGAGATGATGTCACTTAGCTAGTGGTTTGTGTCGTTGTAGATGGGTACTTACGTTAGGAGTTCACAGTTAGACGAGAAGTGAGAATATCATGTGAGTGTACGTCCTAACATGTACTTTGCATTTAATGTTTTAAATGTTTTTAAAGCACTTGCAGGTTTTTAAAATATAACTCCACATTCGGGCTCTGACCCGTTTGCTTTTCAAATATATTTTTCTTTGTAAAACCATTTTAGGTGCCCAGCCACAAGGACACCATGCATAGGATACTCAGTCAGGTGACGAGCTGTAGCTATTTGTGGAAGCTACAGGGATTTGCTTGTAGACGCTTCTATCGCTTGGATTCCAGATTCATTATCTATCAGTTGTAGGGCATGTTGACCATTTCTATTAGAGTTACATTTCCATTTCAGTTTCAGGCTTTGGCATGTACTGTTTTAGTTTTCGGTTTACTTATTTCAGTTATGGGATTGTAGTGAGGAGTTTTTCCTCCAGACTTTATTTACTCTATGTGATGGTCTTTCTATTTACTTCATTATGGTGAATGGTGTTATTATTCTTTATTACACTTGTTGCATGTTAATCAGACTTTAATTAAAATTTGGCACTTACTTTTAAATACTAGGTGGTTAGTAATCATTAAAATGTTTTCGACAGTGATGCTATTAACTGGACCAACTTGACATTTTGAATTAATTTAATAAAGGAGTAGCTACCCAGTATTTAATTATTCGGGGTGTCACAGGTGGTATCAGAGCATCAGGTTCTAGTGTCCTTTAGGATCTGACGGCTTATTATGTTTCCGCTAAGTTTCTTTGATATAGAGCCCTATATTTTAGGACTGTTGTACTCTTTTTGTGTATGCTTCGTTCTTCAGCTATCTTAAGTTTATAAACAGCAAACTTATAACCTTTGTTCTTATTTCAGATGCCTCCACGACGTGCACGGCGAGTTCCCAGGGATGCAACGCCCGAACCCCAGCCCGCTCTAGTTCAGGGCATGATGAACGCCGCTGAGGTTGCAGCTATAGTAGCTCAAGCGGTAAATGCCGCCATTGCCGTTGTTCAGCAGGCACCACCTCAGGTGCCGGTTGCCACGCCATTACAGGTTAATGCATTCCTGTCTGCTTGGGAGCGTGTACGTGACGCTTTTCAGAAAGCGCATCCGCCAGAGTTTGCAGGTAGCTCAGATGTGGTAGTCTCGAGCCAATGGAGGAAGGATATGCAGAGGCACTTAAGGATGTATGAGTGCACGGACGTTCAGAAGCAGGTGCTAGCTACTTTCAAGCTAGTTGGATCTGCACTACAGTGGTGGGAGTCTATTACCACCATGGAGGAGAGGGATACTCTCACGATTCAGGAGTTCTGGGTGCGGTTTGACCGCAAGTACTTTCCGTCGGCTGTTCATATGGAAATGAGGAGGAAGCTGATGAATCAGAGGCAGGAGGGCAAGACTGTGGCCGAGTATGAGGCCGAGTTCACGAATCTGTTGAACATCATTCCAGACGAGATACCAAAAGAGAAGAAGAAAATTGAGAAGTTCACGGACGGGTTGACTTGGAGAATCCGTCAGCATCTGCTAGGGAACCTATCGTTGGCCACTTATTCTGATGTGGCTAACGCTGCATTGTTACACTGCCAGGACCACCATTTTCATATGGCCGAGGGTAAGAGGTCGGGGGAGTCTAGCCATTAGGGCAGGACTGGAGGACATGGTGCCAGCGGGGCACAATCTGGTCAGGGGCAGAGACAGAATGAACAGGGCTCCCAGCAGGGGGATAATAAGAGGTTCCAATCAGGGAACTACAGACAGGGATAAGGAGGTTTCCGTCAGGGCCATCAGGGTCCAAACGGCCATCAGGGCCAACAGGGGCAGAATGGGCAGCAGTTTTACCAGGGCCAGCAGGGCCAAGGGAGGAACGGTAACGGCCACCAGGGCCGGGGACAAAGAGGAGGGAACTTCCCAGGGAAGTGCTTTGTTTGTGGCAAGACTGGCCATAAGCGACAGGATTGTCCTGATAGGGGCAGGGCCCCACAGCAGTAGCAGCAGGGTGCTCGCCAGGAGCCACAGAGGCCTATGTTTCCCACCGCTCTTCCCGCACCGCCACAGATGGCAGCATTGCCACCCATTCCAGCAGTCCCAGCTCAGCAGGGGCAGCTACAGTATGGACGTGTCTACAACGTCCACCAGGCTGCAGTTCCACAGGCACCGCCCGCGATTGAGGGTACGTTTCCTATCCATGGCACTATGGGTTGGGTATTATTTGATACGGGTGCTACACACTATTTTATAGCTACACACTTCGCGAAAGCTTTAGGATTGTTAGCTACGTCAGAGAGCACAGTGACGTGTGTCAACTCACCATTGGGGAGTGGGTCACTTATTTTCTTTATATGCCGGGGAGTGGGGGTAGAGATTGGTGGTTTGGTATTACCTGCAGACATGTTAGTATTAGATATGCATGTTCACGATGTGATTATCGGTATGGATTGGCTCGTAGCTTATAGGGCCATGATTGATTGCTTCAGCGGGAACATTGTTTTTTCCATTCCGGTGCAAGAGATGTTTGTAGTGGCGATGCCTCGCCCAGAGGGAGGATCGACCGCTCATCTGTATTACATTGAGGAGGATACCTTTAAGGAGGTAGCGATTCCTTTAGATTCTATCCCAGTAGTCAGGGAGTATTCGGATGTGTTTCAGGAGATACTAGGCTTACCCCCCAGTCGAGAGATAGACTTTGTTATAGATTTGCTACCGGGTACGAGACCTATAGCACGCGCACCGTACCGTATGGCTCCAGCTGAGATGAGGGAGTTACGGGATCAGATAGAGCAACTGTTAGGTCAGGGTTTTATTCGCAGGAGTACCTCACCTTGGGGCGCTCCAGTTCTGTTTGTGAAGAAGAGGGACGGTTCACTGAGATTGTGTGTGTACTACCGAGAGTTGAATAAGGTCACGATACGGAATAAGTATCCGTTTCCTCGAATCGATGACCTATTCGACCAGTTGAGAGGAGCTTCTTTCTTCTCGAAGATTGACTTGAGATCGGGATACCATCAGTTACGTATCAGGGAGGAGGATGTCTCGAAGACCGCGTTCTTATCGAGATATAGTTCTTACGAGTTTCGGGTTATGCCTTTCGGCTTGACCAACGCTCCAGCTGTGTTTATGGACTTGATGAACAGAGTGTTCAGGGATTTCCTAGACCAGTTTGTCATTGTCTTCATTGATGATATTCTGGTTTACTCCCAGACATAGGAGGAGCACGCCCAGCATTTGAGGCAGGTTTTGCAGACACTTCGTCAGAACGAGTTATATGCAAAATATGAGAAGTGCGGGTTTTGGGTGAAGGAAGTCCAGTTTTTGGGACACATTATTTCCGACCAGGGAATATCTGTTGATCCGGGGAAAGTATCAGCGGTGAGGGAGTGGGGACAGCCCACGACACCAACTGAGATTCGTAGTTTCTTGGGTCTAGCAGGATACTACAGGAGGTTTATTCGGGGTTTCTCAGAGATAGCACGTCCTTTGACACATCTGACTCGTAAGGGTATGCCACACATCTGGAGTGATGCCTGTCAGTTAGCATTCGATGAATTAAAGGACAAATTGACCTCAGCGCCTGTGTTAGCATTGCCGAGACCGGGAGTTGAGTATTTGGTTTACACCGATGCGTCTTTGCAAGGACTGGGAGGTGTCTTGCAGCAAGAGAGACATGCCATAACTTCTTCTTCCCGTAAGCTTAAGCCTCATGAGAAGAATTACCCCACGCATGATTTGGAGTTGGCGGCAGTGGTATTTGCCCTACGAATTTGGAGGCACTATCTTTTGGGGGAGAAGTTCCAACTGTTCACGGACCACAAGTCACTACAATACCTGTTCACGCAGAAAGAGTTGAATATGCGGCAGCGTAGGTGGCTTGAATTTGTGAAAGACTACCAATTCGACATCCAGTACCACCTGGGTAAGGCTAACGTGGTGGCAGACGCGTTGAGCCGTAGGCCAGCAGATGAGGTGGCAGAGGTGTGGAAGGCAAAGTGGAAGGAATTGGGACACCAGGATGCAGTGGCCCAATCTTTCATGTCTGTGATGACCATTACTCCGAAGATTGTCACGAAGGTAGTACGGGCATAGGCTAATAACTCGTTCTGTCAGGAACAGATAGTTCGATTACTAGCAGAGGGAGCCGAGTCCTATACCGTCAGCTCAGACGGGGGATTACGCTTCAATGAGAGATTGGTAGTTCCGAAAGGGGAAGAATTGCGACACGATGTGATGGCAGAGTCGCACGGCTCACGGTTCGCGGTACATCCCGGAGGGGACAAAATGTACCCAGACATGAGACGCCAGTATTGGTGGAGCGGTATGAAGAGAGATATCGCTGAGTTTGTTTCGAAATGCGCCACTTGTCAGCTTGTAAAAGTGGATCATCAGAGACCGGCAGGATTGCTACAGCCATTGGAGGTCCCGGTGTGGATGTGGGAGAGCATATCCATGGACTTTATCACGGGGTTGCCTACGTCGCAAAGGGGTCACGACTCCGTTTGGGTAATTGTGGACAGGTTGTCCAAGGTCGCTCACTTTTTACCCGTAAGGATTGACTACACTACGGGACAGTATGCCCAGCTCTTCATTTCAGAGATTTTGAGACTTCATGGTGTACCCTTAAATATCGTGTCTGACAGAGACAAGATATTTGTTTCGAGGTTTTGGGAAAGTTTCCAGGAGGCCATGGGCACGGAATTGCGGTTGAGTACGGCTTATCATCCGCAGACTGATGGGCAGACTGAGCGCACAAATCAGATGTTGGAAGACATGCTACGCATGTGCATTATTGACTTTGGGGGTGGATGGGAGCAGTACCTTCCACTGGTGGAGTTTGCTTACAACAACTCCTATCAGTTCACGATTGGCATGGCTCCGTTTGAGGCATTGTACGGTAGGCCTTGTCGTTCCCCAGCATGTTGGTTAGAGGTGGGGGACAACAAACTGCTTGGGCCGGAAGTGATTCAGGATACTTCGGCAAGGATTGAGTTGATTCGGAGTCGCATTCGGGTAGCTCAAGACAGGCAGAAGAGTTATGCTGATGCGAAGAGATTTTTCAGGGAGTTCCAAGTAGGGAACCAGGTTTTGCTCAGGGTATCTCCTATGAAGGGGATTATGCGTTTCGGGAAGAAGGGGAAGTTGGCACCGAGGTATGTGGGGTCGTTTCCTATTATTGAGCGGATCGGACCGGTTGCGTATAGACTTGGGTTACCGGAGCATTTGTATCGGATTCACGATGTGTTCCATATTTCCTCGCTGAGGAAATACCTTAGAGATAATTTGGCTCATTCTCACATTGCTGTGGAGGACATCGATCTCCAGTCGGATAGCTCCTACGAGGAGGGGCCGATTGCTATTTTGGACCGAAGCGAGAGGAAACTGCGGTCAAAGATAGTTCCGTTAGTGCGTGTTCAGTGGCGACATCACAATGTCGAGGAATCCACATGGGAGCGCGAGGATGAGATGCGCGAACGTTATCCAGAGTTGTTTTTAGCAGGTACTTTCTAGTTTCGAATTTCGGGACGAAATTCAGTTATTAGGGGGGAAGTATGTAATACCCCGTACTTTTGGCTATATTTATTTTTGGGATTAATTAATAAAATAGGTATTAGTTGGAAATTAATCCGGATTATAAATACTAACGAGATGTGAGTTGGTATTTAATTATGTGCATATATGATTATATATGAATTTGGAATTATGAAATTGTCGTGAGATTTATATACAGCATTTTAGAAATTTTGTTGAGACGCGTGTGACCGCCGCGTCATGGTATATTATTTTAATTATAAAAAGTGATTTTTATTTCTATCATCCGTATGATCATTTTGAGTGCGCCAACGCGTCCGGAAGGGTCGAGATAGTCAGAAAACACTAGCCGGGGGTATAGTTTGGGTCTCGGGGTATTTTTAGGCCATACCGGCAACTCAAAGGGTATTTTTGGTAATTTTACATTTTGAGGAATTAAAAGTGACGAAAATTGGGAGTTTTAATCTGATGTGGATTTAACCCACTAAGCCCATTAACCAAACCATATTAACCTAGAAGGCTACGTAGGTTATTAGAAGAGTTTTCTAAGTTTCCCAAATCAAACCCTAGCCACCTTAAGCCACCATTGGAGAAGAAGCTTGGAGAGAGGGAATTCTGCAAAAAAAAATCTTCATCAAACCATCATCCAAACTCAGAGACAACCAAGGCAAGTGACTTTATTCCATTTAATTTCAAAGAATGTTCTTTCCATGTAAGAAAAATTCGAATTTTGTGTTTGTTCTTGGTGAAATATGAAAACCCATGTAGTTTGGAGTTTAGAACTTGAAAATTTTGAAGAGAATTGCATGTAGAATGATAGGTAGATTATTATTCTCATGATAATTGTGATTAGAAGAAATTAAAACGGATTAAATTCTGGGATTTGATGATGATATAAATCTAGGGTTCATGTTCTTGATAAAATTGGGGAATAGTATAAAATCTTGTGATTTAATGATGTTTAGGATGCATTAATGCCTTAAAAGATGTTAGTTTATGACCTTAGCATGTTTTAGGATAATTAGAGAACTTAAAACATTGTTGGGACGAACTTTGGAGAAGATTTGAGGAGTAGAAATGGATGAAAAACGTAACTAAGAGAATCTGGGACGAAACTGGCAGGTCGTTAGAAGCCCCTACCCAGGTCGTTTGAACGAACTCGTTTGAACGAGCTTCTAACAAATCGACCAATCGTTCTAATGAAAGGGAGCCTCGTTCGATAACTTCATTCGAACGAGATCTCGTTAGAAGGTACAGTTCGTTCGAACGAACTGGAATCTCATTCGAACAGCCTCGTTCGAACGAGACTTCTAACGAGTTGACAGAGGAATCTCGTTCGAACAGTCTCGTTCGAATGAGACTTCTAACGAGTTGACAGTTTGGGCCTTTTTGGACTATTTTGATTTTTGGAGGCCCATAAACTTGTTCGAGGATATTGTTAACATTCGAATGATGGTGTAAGGATACAATTGGGACTTTTGGGTATTTATGAGAAGGAAATTATATACGAGAGTTATACTAAATGGACGGTTTGGGTTGAGACGTGAGTGTCTACTACGACGTGAGAATGAATTATAGCGCGTATAATTACAAACCGGAATAATATAAGTTGTAGATATTATAAGTTAGTACGAGAAAGCGATATGTACTACGATTAAACTACGGGATTACTAAGACGTGTGTTTACTTAGTATTGGTATATGAATTGTGTGTATGACATACCTACCATACTTGCTATCATGGGAGGTTTGCGTTCTCTTAGGTCCCTCTAATCCTTGTGTTGCCCGAATTTAGACTGGTTACCTTGATGAACATAGGTCATAGAAAGACTTATTGGGATATTAATAAGTCCGCTGATCCTAGGAGCGTAGGTATGTGCGTGACCTATGTGATGTGACTATGTTCGCCTCCATTGTTTGTGATGTTGTTATCTGTGAACTATTCCTGAGAGATTCGGAATATGTAATCCTTATGTACGTGATGTACCGGGATGGATAGCAGAGTATGTGTGCACCGCAGCTTAGTTCTCGGGGTGCTTATATTGTATATTTATGATGTGAATAATATACACTTAATTAATGGGAACCTTCATGTTAATGTTGTGAATATAATTACGGTATTGCTTCGAGAAATATAGCGAGTTAACTGATAGTGATATATATATTTCATATTGAGCATCTGAGTTTACGTTAAACCCCTACTTAATTACGAGCGTTATAATGTTTTAAATGTTTTTAAAGCACTTGCAGGTTTTTAAAATATAACTCCACATTCGGGCTCTGACCCGTTTGCTTTTCAAATCTATTTTTCTTTGTAAAACCATTTTAGGTGCCCAGCCACAAGGACACCATGCATAGGATACTCATTCAGGTGACGAGCTGTAGCTATTTGTGAAAGCTACAGGGATTTGCTTGTAGACGCTTCTAACGCTTGGATTCCAGATTCATTATCTATCAGTTGTAGGGCATGTTGACCATTTCTATTAGAGTTACATTTCCATTTCAGTTTCAGGCTTTGGCATGTACTGTTTTAGTTTTCGGTTTACTTATTTCAGTTATGGGGTTGTAGTGAGGAGTCTTTCCTCCAGACTTTATTTACTCTATGTGATGGTCTTTCTATTTACTTCATTACGGTGAATGGTGTTATTATTCTTTATTACACTTGTTGCACGTTAATCAGACTTTAATTAAAATTTGGCACTTACTTTTAAATACTAGGTGGTTAGTAATCATTAAAATGTTTTCGACAGTGATGCTATTAACTGGACCAACTTGACATTTTGAATTAATTTAATAAAGGAGTAGCTACCCGGTATTTAATTAGTCGGGGTGTCACACAAGCCTAGCATGATGATGATGATTCTATAAACCAAATAGAGTCATGACATTAAAGACAACTAGGATAAACGGACATTGTGCAAACCGTTGATATACCATCCAATTCTCCCTCAATAAGCATATATATTCTTTTGCTTTTGAATGAATATATCAAACAAACATAGGCCTTAGAAAATGTTTTCTTTTTAATGCCATATATTCTGTTTTTAGGCCTTTGGATCACGTATTTCTTTTAGATCCAATAAACGGTGGCTTACTATCGCAAAGGATTTAATTCATCCTTTCGGAGCCCTTCCCCGTGCACATTTTATTTATCATGTTTTCATTTTCACACAAATCTCTCATGCAACGGATTTTGACATGCACTAGTCCTCCTATGTCATAGAGATGTAGATGACTAGATTGGTAGGATAACACCTCAAAAAGCTCTAATATAACATTTGACATTAAGATTTCAAAAGAGCTCGTGCATGTGTGAAAAGAGGCATATAAAAATAGAATCCATTTAAACAATACAAAATCCAACTACTCCATATAAAGCATGGTAAAGAACATTTTAAGGATTGAAATTCTAAACCAAAAGTTCTAGCCACGTGGGAGCGTAAAAGATGGGATTCAAACACAAATATATGCCACTTAAAGTGTGTCAAACTAAAATACACACAAAAAAAATCTTTTTGAGTTTTTAACATTTTTAATCAAAAATAGACATTTACTCAAAAGGACAAACAAAAATCATTTGTATTTTTCATTAAGCTTAAATGAAATAAATAAAACACAAATGATAAACAAAAATCGTTTTATATTATGCAGTCAATTCAAGCAAAAATATAATAAAAAAAGATAAACAAGTCATAATATCTAGTATGTGATATGAAATAACGCAATGACTAGAAAATGACTAAACAATCATACATTTTAGCATGTGAATATAGCATGAAGTACAAAAGCTAAAGTATGCAAATACTAACACATTCATCCTTTAGATTTAGCAAGGGAGGAAGCATGTGAAAGTAAATAAGAATCACAAATCCTATTTTGCAAGACAACCAAGTCGAATTTCCTAACCCAAATTAATGAAGAATGACTATCTTGGGGTGTTGGAACGTTAACTACCGTGGTTACTTTACTATGGGATTTTCTAGGAATTCGTTTAAGATCAAAACAAAATTTCCTAAGATGACCTTTTCGACCACAATGTGTACAAGCAAGAGCATGTCGAAAAGATTTACCTAAGGAGTGATCATTAAATGCATTCCTAGTAGATTCTCCTAAAGCAGTGGTTTTGGCATTATGAGTAAATTCATTACAAGTATTGAAGCCTAAACCACAAGTGTCATTTTTAATTTGTACCGTTCCTAACATTTTATCTAGTTTTTCCGAACGACACTCCAAATCAAATTTGACATTACTAGAGTCTTTTAATTTATCTTGGAATTCCAAAATATTAGACTCTAATAAAACAGTTCACTCTTCAAAAGCAAGAAGCTCCTTTTTCAAGGATTCCATTAAACCCCCAAGGCTATCTCTTTCGCCTTCTACGTATTCTAGCTTCTCTCGAAGATTACTCTCATGTGTCCTAAGGTCTTCTATTAAATCATTTTCATCAATGACCTTGACACTCTTTCTTAAACTAGCTTCTAACTTCAAATTAGCTCTTTTCAATTTAATAGATTCTTTATAAAGTTATTGAAAAGCATTTTGAAGCTCACTCACATTAACCTCTTCTTCATTTTCACTCTCTCTTTCTTCTTCACTCTCACTATCATCAAAAACAAGAGAATCATGTACAATGACCTTGGAAGTGGCATGTTCTATCGTTTCATCAATCGATGAGTTCTCACTATCGCTTACATGACTAGCCATAAAAGCCATACAATTTTTCTTAGTGGGGGAATTGGGCTTCTCTTCCTTATCACTATCACTAAGGGTCGCATTATATGAGATGGGTCGCTTACCCTCTTTCCTTAGTTTAGTGGGGCACTCAAACGCCCTATGTCCATAACCTTCACAACCAAAACACTTATCAGACTCGTCCCTATCTAAATTGTCATTACTAGTTTTAGGGAACTTCTCAGCTTTAGAAATCTTCTCGCTTTTATCATTTTTAGAAGTATCAAATTTCTTAAAATCATTTTTAAATTTATCTTTGTTAAATTTAAGAAATTTTCTAAATTTACGAGCAAACAAAGCCATATCTTCCGAGTCACTATCACTATCACTCTCTACTACTTATTTGACCTCTTTTCGGGCTTTTAAAGCAACGCCCTTTTCGATTTTCTTTTCAGTTTTAGAGGGAAACATATCTAGTTCATAGGTTTGTAAATCACCTACAAGCTCTTCTAATTTCGTAGAGGCTAAAGTGGGTAAAGAATTTAAAACGGTCACCTTTGGAATAAATCTATCGAGTAGGGACCTTAAAATTTTCTTTACAACACGGTCGTCAGGTATTTTCTCTCCCAAGTTCAAAGATGAATTAACAATATCAGAAAGTCTAGCATAAAATTCATCAAAAGTTTCTTTTTCATTCATTTTGATAGTTTCAAATTGAGTGGTGAGGTTTTGGAGTTTTGAAGCTTTAACGACACTAGTTCCTTCATGAGTTATTTGTAAAATATCCTAAGCTTCTTTAGCGGTTTCACACGTCATAATACGTCGGAATTCATCCGGTGTGACAGCGCTAAACAAGGCATTTAAACCACGGGAATTAAAATTAGCAAGTTTAAACTCATTTTCAGTCCATCTATCGGCGGGTTTGATAACACGTTCATTTTCAACTAAATAAGTTGGTGGGGAGTACCCGTTAACAACAGACATCCAAACTCTCTCGTTGCTAGATTTTAGTGCCAATTTCATTTGCGCTTTCCAATACGCGTAGTTTGAACCATCAAAAATACGAAATTTTGAAAATGGGGAAAATTCCATTTTAGCCAAAAATTGAAAGGAGCATAACGAAATAATTTATTGTTTTTGGCTACTGATACCAATTTGAAAACGTAAAGTAATTTCCTTTTATATAAATTCAATAAATGATGCGGAAGCGTTGAATGATGGTTCACAAATAAACAAAGCCAAATTTTAATTTCTTCAAAACAAATTAAAATAAGTTAATCCAAGTCCTAGAATTTGCCTAAGTCATATTTATCAATATTAGCAAGTTGGGCGAAATCAAATTTTAGCAAATGACTTGAATTAAACAACATTACTGAATATTTAATTTAAGTCCAAATTAAAGTGAGTGTGATGATTTAAACCGAATTTTATCTTGAATTATTCTAAGCATGCATTCTACGTTATTGAAGCAAGATAAAATAAACCAATCACACTACGCCGCGATGTACGAGGAAAAACCCAAGACGGGAAACAACCTCGGACGGCCCTAGCCACAAATCCACTAGATACGGAATTACAATTACAAGACAGATAGACTTACAACGACTGACTCGATCCCTCTCAAGCCTCGACGCTTCTTCTTGTAGAAACCTCTTCCTAGCGGATAACCTCGGAACACCACCGCGATCTCGGAATCCACCGATGGGGTTTTCTATGGTCACCGTCACCCGTACATGGAGCCTTTCTCCAAGTGGGTAGAATTGCAACAAAACTTTTTCTTCTTTGATTGATGTAGAAGTAAACCAAATCTTCTCTTCTTGAATTCGGTAGAGATAAACCGGTGCCAAACTCCAAGCAATTTAATATGTAAATAAGAACTTGGACTAAACACAATTGGGTGTAAACTAGAGTGTGAAGGATTTTCTCTTTGAAAAATTAACACTCAAAACATGAACATTTTCCTAAACCATTTTTGCTCTCAAACTCTCTCTAAGAGATAAACTAAGTTGGAGAAGTTATGGAAATGTTAAGTTGGAAAATGTCATTCCCGCACATATTAAAGTCAGTAAAAGTTGGTTAAAAACCAAGTGGGGAAGTGGGTGAAAAACTGCCAAAAACTGCCAAAAAACTGTTCCCGCCTGACAGCTCGCTCGAACGACACTTCGTTCGAACGAACTCTCGTTCGAACGAACTCTCGTTCGAACGAGACTTCTAACGACGCACCAGTATGGACTTCGTTAGAATCTCGTTAGAAACCTCGTTAGAACGAAAAATCTCGTTCGAACGACAGACCAGTTTAGACTCATTGGCAAACTCGTTCGAACGAAACCTGGTTCGAACGAAAAACTCGTTCGAACGACATTTCGAACGACTTCCAGAATTTTTTATAAAATTCGATTTTGGCCCAGAAACTTTATATACTTTAATTTAAAGTTCTAATTAAATTTTTCTGAAAGTAAAACCCAGTTTTTATTAAACCTAACACCCAATAAACTTTGTTCCAAGCTCCTATATATATATAATTGCATTCATACCTTGGGAGCATGGAACTATAGTTGATGACGTAGAAACAAGGCACGCAAACCGGCACATTTGATGAAGCTTTATATTCTTTGCCGCTACGTCTTCAACAAACACTTCATAGGCTTGAGAATATTACATTTACATACTATCCTATGAATAAATGTTTTTGTCCGGAATTGAGCCAAAACTATATATGGACTCAATTGGAAATTTGTGTCCTTACAAAAGAAATTAATAAAATGTCTTTATTACTTGAAAAGTATGTTTGTTATGAATAGTATAAAATTCTAGAATGAAATGCATGTTTAATCCATTTGATAGGATTTTAGTATTTAAAGTCCACTTTCTATGCATATAAACATATAGTATTTTGATAATAAATATGTGAGTTATTTAAAGAAAGTCTTGTTGGGTTTTAACATAAAATAAGACAAAAGAAAATTGAGAATGCGAATAATGTAGAGTATGAGAGTACATGTGGTAAATGAAAGAAATGGTAATTTATAATTAATAAAAACTAGTATTGTGTAAAGGGTGTTATTTTATGTATTAAAAGTGTTAAAATGAAAAGTGTGAAAGTTGGACAAAAGTGTGGTATTAAACAAATGTTAAAATGGCTAAAGCATTTAAATGTTAAGTTAGAAACTTAATAACTATTTTTGGGAAATAACACTTGTTAAAGGACTAAATTGCAAGTTTCGTAAATACAGGTAAATTGGTAATTTACTTAAAGTGAAACATTTTATGGAATAAAAATGTCAAAGAACGTCTTTACACTAGTATGAGCGAAAATGAGTTAAGTCTTAAAGCATGAATGAATTAAGTATAAATCACATGCGTGTATAAGGGAGTTAAAGGAGAAAAAAAAATTATGACTGATAAGGGGAAAAACAGACGGTTAAGTCCGGGTTTTGGCTTCGACTGGGTAAAAGTAAAGAAATGGAATAATGTGACGTGTGTAAAATATGGAACACATTAAAAAGGGCTCAGATGCAATCGAAAAATAAGCAAGAAAGGCCCGGAGCCCTTGGGTAAAAATTCCTAAATCACTAGCCAGAGTATATGGTTCGCATAGCCGACGGTGTGGATCCTGTAGAAGTATGCGGTGTAGGGAGATTTCGAGAAAAGATAAAAGGAATAAGGAGCATGTCAAGAAACAGATTGTGCGGTGAAATGTGTTATTACAGCCTGACTTGAATGAATATAATAAAGGTTTCGATAAAGGTTAAATGGACAAGTAAATGTGTAAATCTATTAATGTCCATAAGTTAAGATTCAAAGGGTAGGTAAGTGGGAACATGTGTGATGAAGTAGCCTAAGTACTTCACCTGTAATTTGTATAAGTATGTATTGAGAAGGGGTTTCAAATGACAAATAAGTATTTTCTAACACGGTGAGTTCGTGTGTTGAAAAGGTGATTTTTAATGCAATACTAAAGTGCATTTAGATGAGTAAACGGGGTGATTGTGATAAATATATGTAGTTGGATAAGTCTAGTGCAGTGGTTTCAAGTATTGAACCAGGTGTGTTAAAAAATGTGATAAACGCTAAGTACGAGTAAAAGAAGTATTTTAGAAGATTAAAGTAAATTAATCTGGCAAGTAAGGTTTTCGGAAGTAAAACAGTTAGTGCATTCGAATATGTATTTTTCAAAGGTATGTGTATATATATATATATGTAGACACTTATATATTTTCGCATGCGTATGATTGTAGTGTGTAAGTCTGTTTTCTACCATTCGTTTCGATACTTCTTTGTATATTCCCACTAGGCATGGGCTCACACCCTCTCTTTGTTATGGTAGGTTGGGTGCGGGTTCGTATTTTGAGAAAATTATATAGGTAAGTGTAATTTATTTGTTTTACGTTAGTAACTCTGTTTACTTGGACTCGGGGTGCTCCCATGGGTCCTACATGTAGTTTATCTTGAAACTGGAATTGCATGTTAAATAAGTGAAATGTTATTTCAAGTAAAACTAGACTAACCATATTATATAGGTTATTTCATTGGACCTCACACCTAGCGCTCGGGCCGGACTGGGTTGGCTATGGGTAACCCATCAATTCGGGTCGGGACGTTACAGCTCGGCCATCATCGATGTGGGGTGATATTTATAAATATCTACACTTGGGCTTGAAAATAGGGCGTTAGAGGGATAATCCCCGAAACACCCCCCCCCCCAAATGGCCTCGTGAGCACCAACACCTGGCATGAGACCAATGTAACTTGTAAGTACTGACCACATGGTCACGGGACCCACGGTTTGAGAGCATGATGATAATATGAGAAAATCTGTACTTAGGCTGAAAAACATGGCATTAGAGGGAAAAAACCCGAAACACTAACCAAACGGCCCTGTGAGCGGCACCAACACCTTGCATGGGACCAATGTAACTCGTAGGAACTGACCCGCTTGGTGACCCCCAGTTTAAAAGGACAACGATAATTTGAGAATATCTACACTTAGGGTTGAAAACGTGGCGTTTGAGGGCAAAAACCCCCAAAGCACACCAAACGGCCCCGTGAGCGGCAACAACAACTTGCATGGGACCATTGTAACTCATAGGACTTGGTCGCGTGGCAACGAGACCTACGGTTTGACAGCATGACGATAATTTGGTAATATATACACTTAGGCTTGAAAACATGTAGTTAGAGGGAGAAACCCCGACCACCCCCCTAAACGGCCCCATGAGCTGTACCAACACCTCGTATAGGACAAATGTAACTCGTAGGAAGTGATCGCGTAGTCACGGGTTCTACGATTTGAAAGAACGGTGATAATTTGAGAATATCTATACTTAGGCTTGGAAACATGGCATTATAGGGAGAAACCCCCCAAATGGCCCCGTGTTCGGCACTACACCTCACACCGGACCATTGTAACTCGTAGGAACTGATCGCATGGTCACGAGACCCATAGTTTGAATTTTAGAATATCTACAATTAGGCTTGAAAATATGGCGTTTATCGGGCGAAACCCTCAAACACCCTCCAAACGGCCGCGTGTGCGGCACCAACACCTCGCATGGGACTAATGTAACTTGTAAGAACTGACCGCGTGGTCATGGGACCCACGGTTTGAAAGCATGATGATAATTTGATAATATTTGTACTTAGGCTTGAAAACATGGCGTTAGAGGGCAAAAACATGAAACACTGACCAAATGGCCTTGTGAGCGGCACCAACACCTTGTACGGGACCAATGTAACTCGTAGGAACTGTTCACGTGGTGACCCCCAATTTTAGAGCACGACGATAAATTGAGAATATCTACACTTAGGGTTGAAAACATGGCATTAGATAGCGAAACGCTGAAACACCCACCAAACGGCCCCACGAGCGACACTAACACCTCGCACGGGACCAATGTAACTCGTAGGAACTGATCGCGTGGTGATCCCCAATTTGAGAGCACGATGATAATTTGAGAATATCTACACTTAGGCTTAAAAACATGGCAGTAGAGGGCAAAACCCCGAAACACACACCAAACGGCCCCGTGAGCGACACCAACTCCTCGCACGGGACCATTGTAACTCGTAGGAATTGACCGTGTGCTCATAGGACCCATAGTTTGAGAGCACGGTGATAATTTTATAATATCAACACTTAGTCTTGAAAACATGGAGTTAGAGAGAGAAACCCCAAAATAAACCCCAAGCGGACCATGAGCGACACCAACACCTTGCACGAGAGCAATGTAACTTGTAGGAATTGACCTTGTGTCCATGGGACCTTCGATTTTAGAGCACGATAATAACATGAGAATATTTACACTTAGGCTTGAACAAATTGCGTTAGAGGGAGAAATCCTGAAACACCCCCAAAACAGCCTCATGAGCAGCATCAACACCTCGCACGGGACCAACGTGACTCATAGGAACTAATCGCGTGGTCACGGGTTCCACGAATTGAGAGAATGGGAATAATTTGAGATTATCTACACTAAGGCTTGAAAACATTGCGTTAGAGGGTGAAACCCCAAAACACTCGCCAAATAACCCATTGAATGGCTCCAACACCTCGCACGGGACCAATGTAACTCGTAGGAACTGGCCGCGTGATCATGGGACTCCCGATTTGAGAGCACAAAGATGATTTGAGAATATATACACTTAGGCTTGAAAATATGGCATTAGAGGGTGAAATACACCCCCCCCCCCAAATGGTCTCGTGAACGGCAGTTACACCTCGCACGGGACTAATGTAACTCATTGGAATTCACCGCGTGGTCACGGGGCCCACAATTTGAGAGCACGAAGATAATTTATGAACATCTACACTTAGGCTTGAAAACATGGCGTTAGAGGGAGAAACCCTAAAACACTCCTTAAACGGTCCCGTGAGTGGCACCAACACCTCGCACGGGACCAATTTAACTCATAGGAACTAACAGCATGGTCATGGAACACCCGGTTTGAGATCACAGCGGTAATTTTTGAATAGTTGCACTTGGTGTCGACACCACATTCTAGGACCACCTATGTCTCTCTTTAAGACCCTAGCACGTCCCCATTTCACTACAAACCCTAGGTCATACTCAGAGTACCGATTTAGAGTCCATCGTGCGCTCCCAAGCCCCGCTTGACTCCGATCAACTCTATCATCAGAGCAAAAGCTCTTCGAATCCTCAAAATTCTCTGATTCCATTTTCCGATGATCCACTCAGTGTGTAAATCGGCATGAAGGTTCCAAAAAAACAACCATTTTACCATCAAAAATCGATCTGGAGGCCACAGAGTGCTCTGGGGTCCCATTTAACCCTAATAAACTTTATTATCAGAGAGTAATCTCTTAAAAATCTTTGAAGGTCACTGAATGCCTTTCCAATGGTCCACCCCGTGCATAAAAAGACATAACGTTTTGATGGAACGATCCATGTTGCCCCAAAAACTGATCCATAGGCCATTAGGCGCTCCCGAGCTCCGTTAGACCAAGGTCAACTCTTCAGCTCGAACGAGACTGAATGAATATTTGAAGGTCACTAAATACCCTTTCCAATGGTCTGCCTCATGTGTGAATCAACCTTTTGGTACGGACGATCGATTCATTTTACTCCGAGAGGTCACCGGGCGCTTTCGGGCCTCGGTTGACCAATGTTAACTTTCCGAACTGAGCGAAGCTCTTTGGAATGTCAAAGTAACTTTCATAAATTTCCAACGGTCTTCCCTCTGCACAATTTTGTCTTATTGTTCGGACGAACGATCCCTTTTTGTCCAACAAACCCCCATCTAAAGGATCGACGAGCACTTTCGAGCCATGTTTGACCCAAAGTTAACTCTTGAACCCGTGAGCATCCCAAAGAACTCTTGAAGGTCTCTGAATTACCTTTCTACAACCATTTTTCAGGAAGAATCTGCATGAGACTTTCGATTGGCAGGTCCATTTCCATGCCAATCGGCTGTGTGTATAGGGTTACCTGTCGATTGGCAAGGTTGGGACCATGTCAATCAACACCCCCAGACCCTATAAATAGAGGGCATGACGTCACTACAAAGCCACACCTCATATCCATTAGCAACAGTGATCTCAGCAACATTCTCTCGTAATCAGATAAGTTTCCTTCTGTGAAATTACATTCCATCTGAAATTTCCGTCCTTTTCACACCCAATTTGGCAAAATCTCATTATCTCTCATCCAACATTCATCTCAATATTCAAGGAAGTTCATCCTAGATCAAGATCAAGCTTCAATTCTTCAAAGAAGGTCAAAATCCTTCCCTCTCTCTTTAAATTGCTTTTTTTCTTTTTGCATTAACTATATAAACTCACAATTTAGCTCTAACTTTAGTTCATACTTAGTAACATCTCACATTTTCATTAGTTATATTGCACATATTTTATTTTCTATAAAAAACAAAACAAACAAAAAATAAGGTTACACCTATAAATTCCAACGAGATTATCCATTACACTTTTTCAAAACTAAAAACACATTTTCTACACACACATATAATAAAATCCCATTCAAATCTATGGGATAAACCCCACCCTTATGTCGCATGCGAACTATGTGGACTTTGATGCCTTTATAGGCTACGTAGGCATTTTGGATTAAAACTAGAGACTCGAGTCCAATTTTACAATTTATAATTTTCTAATTTTCTAATTTCCCAAATTTTCAATTTTCAATTTTCCCGTATTCCCCATTTACGCATTTATCACATTCTTACATTATTGTAATACATATTATGTTTGCTATCCTTATTAGCGTTTTATCCCACGCATATTATTGTTTCATTATAAAGATCAATATTATGATAAACACATAAATCATATTTTTAATTTTATTTTTAGGAACATTCCTATGGATGACCTCACTCTATCTCTTCCATGATATGAGTTGGGCAATTCCGATCTCCATTATATATACATGCACACACATTTCACAAAAAGGGCGGGATGGGTGCCTAACACCTTCCCATTCCGTAACTTAATCTTCAGACCTTCGAACTATTCATTTCATAAGCATCAATTTATCTTTGATGATGCTCTCTCGAGGTGGTGACATGTTCTTTTGCCTGTTTTGTGCAAAATAGGTTGGGGACTCCATCTCTTTACATTCACCCCACATGGATGATTGCCGAAGATCTCCTAGAGTATGAGGTCATGAGGATTTTTCTCCTTCCCTTTTTCCCTTCCCCGGCGGGAGGAGGAGATGATGGATGGAAATCGGGTATGGCCACAGTGACGAATCCGTTGGGGACTTTATTTTCCATATGAGGGCTAGAGTCAGTTTGCATTGGTGTTTTGTTTTTCTACTTGTATGCGTATTCACCTATCTGTATGTTCCCTTTTTTGTCCTATATTATTTCTTGCATATCTACCTCATGCTTGTATCATTACTCACTCACGCACTTGTAGATAATCTCCATGTGCACTTCACACTATGTTCACCTAGGACCACTTATATCCACATATTGCACACACCACTTAGAATATCCATTCTTAGGTGTCATTAACACACACCTCCACTTACAACACTTGTATATATCTATTCTCACTCATACTTGTCACACACCACTTGTAATTAATCCATGCTTAGGTTCACTACCACACACTCACTCATAGATAGTCACACATCACTCACTCTCACATATCCATGCTTAGTATAATCTTTATGCTCCATGTTAGATTTATACTTGTACATTATCCCCTGATTAGTATAATTCTCATCATTTTGAATAAAGATACTCTCTCTATAATTTTTTAATCAAGAATCACGTATTTTGCACACTACATCACCAAAGAGCATGACTATTGACCAAATTTTATCCCGTAACTGGGGGGTCACTTCATGATGAACACCGGTCTAGCAGGTCCTAGTTAGCATAAGTGATATGACTCTCACCTTCCATTGGCCAAGTACCTTCGACGTATATTGAACGGTTCCCCTAGCATCGTACCGCTTGACCGAAGTTATAACGGGATGTATATCGCTAGGAACTTGTTCACGTACATCGAGTATATCGAATTCTCTCTCACCGATACACTCCCCAAGGGGTATATAGTGAGGTAATTTATGTAAACTCAAGTATATCAAATGTTTTGTCCACGTGTACTGATTTCCCTCAAAAGTAAGACTTATATCATGGAAGTCATGCCAAAGGGGGGAACCCTTATAATTAACCCAATAACTACCCTCTTATATGTGTCAAACCTAGGGCACTCATAGTTCTTTTGCTGGTTACAACTCAAAACTCTGCCGAAAAGATGGGTCATTATGCCACCCGAATTTTCGTACAATTTTGTCCTTTTCAAAACGGGACCGTTTCCATGAGCCTGGCAACAAGTCAAACCATGTTTTTACATATTTTTCAAAACCAATTTTCCTAGGCTCGGAGCCAGTCTAGCATTACTTTTTGCATTTAGGTAAACCTAATACAAGTGAAAACATAATAAACATAATAAATAATCATGTTGAGACTCTTCTCTCATTTTTCCTCTTTTTTTACCAAGAGTGTCAAAAACATTTCCCCCCTCCTTTATAAAAAATACCAAAAGAATATTTCCTTCCTTATACCAAAAATATATTTCCCTCCCTTTTTACCAAAAACATTTTGTCCTCATCTTTTTCAAAAAATGTCATAAATATTTTCCTTCCTTTTCAAAAATAATAGTTTCCCCCCTTTTCTTTTAAAAATAAATTCAAATTTTTCTCCCTCTTAGGTTGATCGCATACCCGACCCTTGACCTGAATCCCTATTGGCTTTGGTCTTCCGTCGAACCGCCCCGAGGCTCTGTCAGTTCCCTCGCTACTCCCGCCGAGTCCAAAATTCATCTTCATTCGCTTTCCATAGAAAACACATACCATGTACCGAATGTGCATCCGGATTTAATGACTGTTATATCCCAACTCACTGCTAAGATTGACAACCTTCAAACTGAGGTTCACGAGATGGAATAAAATCGGGTCCCTGTTCCTAAAGAGCCCGAGGTCCTCTTCCCTTGTGCTATGGGTCCGCCTGTACCCGGGCCTATTTGGTTCCCAGAGGAATATCAGCACGCTCCACGTGCTCCTCTTACTAATAGGCCGCCGCTAACTAGCTCCCCATGCCGAATCTTTCCCATCAAGGGCCCAATCTACCCATGACTATTGATTCGAAGGAGGAAGAATTGAACAAAGTCGAGGAATTCCTCAAGATGTTGACCAAGAAGTTTGACCAAGTTTGAATCTCTAGGAACTACATGGACTACACCCATATGTCTCCCTATCCTAAAGCAAGGCTGCCAGAAGAGTTCAATATGCCTAACATAAAAAAAATTGGGGTAGTGGACTCCCAATTATTCATCTCCGAAGTTATCACCGAGCCATGACTCCCATAGGAGCCTCCAAGGAAATAATGGCCCAAATATTTATGAATATTTAGGAAAAGGAAGTTGGGAATCCAGGATTCGTAGTTGGGAAGATGTCACAAATTCTGGACTCCTTGAGAAATAATGGCCCAAATATAACAAAGAGTTTGAGGTTACACACACCATGATTTAGAACTGCTCAAATAAAATCTTGAGGAATCAGTCAGTAACTTCATAGCAAGGTGGAAAGAGAAAGCAGCCACCATGACCAACTGACCTTCTGAAGAGGAACAAGTCAGTATTATGAAGAATAATTTCTTACCTTAGGTCCGAACGACGAGCCCTCTGAGAAGTAAGGGTGGAGATCTAAGAAATTATTTCCAAATAAGAATTTGAACCGAAGAAAGTGTCTGGATAGTTCACCCCCAGAAAGTATGAAAAGCCCGTCAGTAGTGCAGTTTTAACCATCAATAACATCTCTCATCCTGCCACTTCATGGGCACCAAAAAGCCTCCTTAACCCAGTTAAAAAGCAATACACCAAGATTCACGCTCCCCTCTACAAAGTTTATCAATCCTTTTTAGGCTAAAATCTTATCAAGTCATTAGACCTTCATCTATTACCAAATCCACTTCCCCAAAATTTCAAACCAGATGCCCATTTTGACTTTCACCAAACTACTGGCCATACCACTGATCAGTGTTTCCACCTCATAAATGCAATCCAATGTCTTATCAATCGAGGTGTCATCGCCCCACCAACTAATCCTAAGCCAAACATTACTCACCATCCACTCCCAAATTATACAAATTCCATCTTCCTAGAAGAAGACTCAAAATTTAATCCATCTACACAGATTGTACCCTGTAAATCACCCATCATATCCATATACTCTCCTAAACCAATCCGAGTTTGCCCATATTTTCTCCTGCATCCTTCCTATTTTGCCAATCAGGCTCTGTCACTCCTTACAAGAGCATGCATTACAGTTTGTACCTGCTCTAGAGGGAAAGATATGGAATTATCACCAGTATTGAACCAACTTCTAAAGTTTAAGCAGAAATTGCCCTCAGAAATGATCATTGACTACTTGAGATTCCGTACACTGTTCTTGGAAGTTCAGAAGTAGGCTCGAGAGTCAAATAGTTAGGTGGTATCTATTGATGAAGTCAGTTTAGATGATGTCATCCAGATCATGGTAGACTTATTTTCTCAGATCGATAAAATTTATAGTATGTTCGAGCTATTTGATGCTTTGAAGCTACAAGGATGACTCATCCTTTCACTTATACATCTTCTTGTCGAATGGGAGGATATATATGAAGAGGTCGTTGAGGTTGTGAAGTGTATTAACTTTTCATGTAAAGATGATGTCATAGGGGACGAATTCGATAGTTCATATGAGGAGAAAAGCCCAAAAAAGACTAGCCCAATAGTCAGTATGTGGAGTGATGTCATTTGAGGAGATGCTAGGAGAAATCAACAAGGTAGCTGATTAACCCGAGATAAATGAGGAAATGGGGTTTCTATTTTTTTCCTCTTTTGTGAACCAGATGACCCGATCAGGGAGGCATTACCAGGTTCCAAACTCACAATCATCAATGATCAATAAAGGAAAAGGTGTTGAGAATATTCCTATGCCAAAAATGACCCTCGAGGAGAGAAAACTCCTCGATTAGTTGAAGAAAACCCAAGCTAACATCACACTGTGGGGACTCTTTATGTCTTCCCAACTGCACCAGAATACTTTAATCGAGCTACTCACCGGGCCCATAGTCCCTCCTTTTACTACACCAAAAGAAGAAGTGAATTAGGTTGGATCCTTAACATCTACTAGAATGCTCTCTTTCTGTGAAGAAGAGATCCCTAAGATTGGTCTGAATCACAACTATGCTCTTAATATCTCTGTCGAAGTCATGGGAAATACCGTCCCCCTTTCACTTGTCGATAATGGATTAGCTCTTCATGTTCTCCTCTTGAGAACCCTCAATTTCTTAGGAATAATAGTGAGAGACCTTACCCCAACCTCTGTCGCGGGAGCGATGGGTTCATAAAGATTTCAATAGGGGTTGTCCTCATAAATATTGTTGTTGAATTCCAAGTTATCGATATCCCAATTCGTTTCAATCTATTCCTTGGACGATCATGGCTCCATAGTATCAAGGGTTTGTCTTCTTCCCTTTATCAGAAACTGAAGTTCTTCGCCAATGGGTCGGTCATCACCATCTTGGGCGACGACGACAATGCTAAGAATTCAAGCACTAGTAATCTAGTATTAGAGATACATCATGGAGTGAATGTTATGCTTCTGTTAGGTTTCTGAGTTGAACCACTTTTACTCCCAGCAGGTGACGATTTCAAAGATAGGGTTTGTCTAGAGACCCTCATGGAAACGTCAATGGGATCCATATGATAAAAAACATACACTTTATCCCTGGACTGGGGTCAGGACGACGATAAAAGGGGATACTTAAACCCATTGTATTGAAGGAAGCTTTTCCTCCTTGAGATTTGGGCTATCAGTCATCAGCACAAGAAATCAGAATGCTTCGCTAACCTCGGTTGAAGAGACCTTTAAAAAATACTAAGTCTATCTCGAGAGATTCATTGAACGAAAAATTCATCATAGAGGGTGAAGATTTCCCCTTTTGTAGTTTTCCTGAACCGTGGTATGATCATGTGGACAAGAAGATGAAACTAGGAATGGAGATCTTTTTCCATGACAACTACTCATGGGTAAAAAGTTACCAACATCATGTGTAAACACTCATGAAGAAATTGTAGCTAATACCATAGATTCCAAGGGAAGTGACTCTGAGGATTCATTTAACTTGTAGACACTGGAGCAGATACTCGGCATGATCACCTCAAGTGTTACATCATCGGATTCATCCCACCTAATTGTGTTGCTGATACCCCTCTCCTCAACTAGCATGTTGTTTCAGCTTCACCCACTGAAGTTCTACCCAACTCTGATGTTTATCTCATTTCCTCTTCTTTTACTATTCCTCCCTATTCTAATGTAATCGAGACCTCCTTCATTGAGTTTCTCAATGATATTTTTCCTAATAATGAAATAAATGAAGATTTTGAGTATTTTGTTGTGCCTTACATTAATTGTGTTCATTCTAATCAAACTCTTGATGATGATGACTTTGTAAATGAAAAATTCTTAACTGATCTTAATAAGGTTAATAACAAACAACATAATCGCGTTCAAGTTAATGAGGATGAAACTGTTGTTATTAATCTTTGTTCTAATAGCCAACTGCGCGAGATTAGGATTGGGTCCACCCTTGATGAATATGAGCGGGTGCAACTCGAAGAATTACTGAAAGAATTTGTGAATGTCTTCACATGGTTCTATAGTAACATGCCCAGCATTAATCCCGAGATAGCTCAGCATGAGATTCCAACACTCCCAAAATGCAAATCGGGCCAATAAAAACTGCAAAAGCTCTGCACCAACTGGTCGCTCAAAGTTAAGGAAGAAGTGGTCAAATATTTGAATGTGGGTTTCATTCGTGTGATCGTATATCCCACATGGATAGCCAATATCATACCCATGCCAAAATTAGGAGGGGGTTGCATGTTCGTTGACTACCGTTACTTGAACAAGGCCTCTCCGAAGGATGATTACCTGCTACCCAATATCGACATGATTATGGAAAACGAAGCCAGTCATGCTCTTAAGTCTTTTATTGATATTTTTTTCGGATATAACCAAATCAAGATGCACCCAAATCATCAAGAGAAAATTGCTTTCATCACCCCTTTGGTAACCTTTTGCTATACCGTTATATCGTTTAGTCTAAAAAAATATAGGGGCTACCTACCAAAGGGTTGCCACAACCATCTTGCATGATCTGATTCTGAAAGAAGTCAAGGTCTACGCGAATGATATGATTATCAAATTTAAGACTAGGGAAGGTCATGTTCCCGATCTTTGAAAATTCTTCAAGTGACTACGATAATATCAGATGCGACTTAACCCATAAAACTTCGGCATTACCAAAAGGAATCTCTTGGAATTCATGGTTACTGAGAAATGGATAAAAGCAGATCCTGCCAAGATGAAATCCATTCTCGAGATGCCACCACCCCAAACGGAGAAGGAAGTTCGAGGATACCTTGGAAAATTATAGTATATCAGTCGGTTCATTAGCCAGTTGATTTCTATCTGTGAACCGATATTCAAACTCCTCCGAAAGGATTCCACTAAGGTTTGAAATGAAGCTTGCTAGGAAGCCTTTGATCGAATCAAGCAATAACTAACCCGGCCTCTAGTACTCATTCCACTATAGACTAGTCTTCCCCTACTCCTATACCTAACCATAACGGATACTGCAGTTGGTGCTTTGCTAGCCCAATACCATAAAGAATCCTGTAAATAGAGGGCCATCTACTTTGTTAATTTTAAGTTGGTCAGGTACGAAGTTAACTACATTTCCTTGGATAAATCACTTGTCACCCTTATCTGGGTCACCTAAAAACTATGGCACTACATGCTTGCCTTTCCCATCAAACTTGTGTTTCGAATGGATCCCATCAGGTATCTGGTCAAGAAGCCAGCCCTGCCCAGTCGAATGGCCTTATGGTTGATGCTTCTATCCGAATTTGATATTGTGTATGTCACGTAGAAACACATGAAAGTAAGAATCATCTCTGGCTACCTCGCTAACTACCCTATGGAAGAAGCCGATGTTTGGATTTTTGAGTTCCTGGATGAGAGCATCCTTTGTACCTCCTAAGAAGACCTGCGATGGAAAATGTTCTTTGACGACGCCAGTAACAAGAAAGGATATTGCATTAGATACTCCTAATTTCCCCTTATGACTCTCACACTCCCATTGTCATCAAATTGGATTTTTCCTGCACCAAAAACATGACCGAATACGAGGTGTGCATGATAGGCCTCAAAGTGGCTCTGGAGAAAGGAATTCGGTACCTAGATGTCTACGGGGATTCATCCCACATCATCAGTCAAGGACTCGGAAGATGGAAAGTTAAAAACGAGAAACTCTTACCCTTTCATGCCCACCTAGAAAAGTTATCCTCTTAATTCCAAGATATCACATTTCACTACCTTCCCCGAGTAAAGAACAACCTAGGTGATGCCCTTGCTACCCTAGCCTTTATGTTTGACTTGCCAGAAGTAATAACAATGTCCCCTTTCCTAGTCCAAAAGCAAGATAAACCAACCCAGTGCTACCACATTGAGCTCATCACAGAGGAAGATCCTGATATAGCCGATTGATGGTACTATAATATTTCGCGCCTCCTCTACTATGGTAGTTATACCGAAGGTTCTAATAAGAAAAGACCGAGCAACCCTCTATAAATTGTTACACTGCATTGCAGGGGCTGACAATGAAGAGAAGATGAAGAATATTCATAGCGGGGACTGCAGACCCAACATGAATGGCTATATGCTTGCCAAGAAAATCATCCGACGGGATTACTACTGGACTATGGTTCAGGATTGCACACCTTACGTTAGAAGATGGCTCAAATGCCAGTAGTTTTACAACCTCCAACACTTGCCTCCATGGAAATTATATAACATGACTTCTCCTTAGTCGTTCTCCACATTGGGTATTGACATCATAAGGAAAGTTACCCCCAAAGCCTCCAACAGGCACAAATTCATCTTGGTTGCCATTGATTACTTCACCAAATGGGTCGAAGCCGAGTCATATGCAGTGCTGAATGCTAAGAAAGTGGCCAAGTTCATTCGAAAAAATATCATCTGCCAATATGGGGTCCCGCACGAGATAGTGTCAGACAACGAGTTGCATTTCAAAGCAAAAGTCACAGAAGTGGTCGACGAGTATAGGATTAAAATACACAAATCTTTTCCCTATCGACCTCAAACCAACGGGGAAGTTGAAGCCGCTAATAAAAACCTCAAAGCCATCATCAGCAAGATGACTGAAAACTATCAATATTGGGCCGACCATATACCTTACGCCTTCTGAGGCTATCGAACTTCAGTTTGAACCTATACTAGGGTTACCCCTTACTCTCTAATATATGGCATGGAAGTAGTCTTACCCATGGATCTAGAAATCCCTTCACTACGCATCATACTTGAAGGAAAAGTCAGCAAGGAAGATTGGCATTATAGCCGTCTTGACGAGTTGTCACTCTTGGATGAAAGGAGACTGAAAGTTATGTATCACCAAGGATATCATCGCCAAATAACGAGATCGTTCAACAAGAGAGTCAGGGACCGTGGTGTCCGAGAAGGGGACTTAGCCCTTAAAGAAATTGTGGAGCCCATCTGGGACCCTAGAGAGAAATTCAAGACCAATTGGAGTGGCCCCTACATTGTAAAGAAGATCTTATCCAGCGGAGTCACTATGATCACCGACGTCGATGGGAAAGAGATAGCCCGTCCAGTCAACCTGGACCGTTTTAAGAAAATTTACCCTTAATCTCGATGCGCTAGGACTCTTCTTATCTCCCTTTTATTCTTAAAAAAATAAAAATAAATTCATTTACCTATACACAAAACTACGTGGGGGGCCTAATCCTCTAAAAATATTTTTGCTTTAAAAAATAACTCGTAAAATTTTCAAAACCCCCAGAGGTACGTAGGCAACTCATACGCTTTACATGAGAACGACCCCCTTCTTTTTCACAAAATGCCATTCTTTTCTTATCCCCGAGAATGACAGTTCATTATATCATTTACAAGAACAAAAGGATTATGTATGCCTTAGAAATTCGTATAGATAATTCAAATGCAAAAACTCATCAAGAGGCACAACAATATAATTAAAACTTTCTTTATTTCAATGACGAAAAATTATGTTACATTGTCATAAGGAGTTAAATAACTTTCCAAGCCATCCTACCCCTACTTTCCTAAAACCAAATAAAAACAGAATCCATCTACTTCTAAAACAACCCTTCCAAATTTATTCCCACACAAAACAACCAGAATCATAACCAGAAACAACATACAAAAAGCTTCACATATTAAAAATTCCCAGGGATCCTACCTGTAGCTACCAGAGGAACCAGCCCCATCATCATCCACATCCTGGGGTTCCCAGACCTCCCCTGCCTGAATAGAGTGCCGCAAATTCTCCATGGAATGGTAAGCCCAGACCAGCCTAGGGAAAACAATAACCCCTCCCTCTATGGTCTCGGATATAATAAACCACCTTTACCCAGTCTCCACAGCTAGCATCCTGGTAAATACTCTCCTTCACAGCTAACATCTTGTCGAAGTACCCCACATAACCTTTCCAACGATCCACCCCGTACGTGATTCTGACTTACCATTCGGACGAAAGCATCATTTTCGTCCTGTTATCCCTGTCCAAAGGATCGATGAGCGCTTCGGAGCCACATTTGACCAAAAGTAAACTCCTGGACCCAGGAGAGGCCTAATGGAACCTTGAAGGTATCTGAATTACCTTTCTTATGGTATGCACCGTGCACGATTTGGATCAACGAATTGTGTTGTACGACCTTTTGTTCGAAAGAATCTGCACGAGACTACCGATTGGCAGGTCTATTTCTCTGCCAATTGACAGTGTGTATAGGGTTAGATGTCGATTGGCAGGGTTGGTACCATTTTGATCGGCACCCCAACCCTATAAATAGAGGGCATGACCTCACTCCCAAATCACACCTGAGATCCATTATCAACAGTGATCTCAGCAACATTCTCTCACAATCAGCGAAATTTCCTTATGTGAAATTCCATTCCATCTTAAATTTCCATCCTTTCACACCCAATTTGGCAAAATAACATTCTTTCTCATCCAATATTCATCTCAACATTCAAGGGAGTTCATCCAAGATCAAGATCAAGCTTCAATTCTTCAAAGAAGATCCAAATCCTTCCCTCTCTCTTTAAATTTCTTATTTTTTTGCATTAATTACACAAACTCGTAATTTAGCTCTTACTTTAGTTCATACTTAGTAACATCTCACATTTTTATTAGTTATATTGCATATACTTTATTTTCCATAAAAAACAAAACTAATAAAAAAAGGGTTACACCTATAAATTCCAACGGGATTATGCATCACACTTTTTTTAAGCTAAAAATACATTTTCTACACACACACATATAATAAAATTTTGTTCGAATCAATGAGATAAACCCCTCCCTTATGCCGCATGTGAACTGCGTGGACTTTTATGCTTTTATAAGCTACGTAGGTATTTCAGATTAAAACCCGAGACTCGAGTCCAATTTTCTAATTTCCCGAATTTCCAATTTTACCAAATTCCCCATTTTTGCATTTATCTTATTTTTGCATTATTTTTGTAGATATAATGTTTGTGATCCTTGTTAGCGTTTTATCCCACGCATATTATTGTTTCATTATAACGATCAATATTACGATAAATGCATAAATTATATTTTTATTATTATTTTTCGGAACATTCCTATGGATGACCTCAATTTATCTCTTCCATGATATGAGTTGTGCAATTCCAATCTCCAATATATATACACACACACACACACACACATTTCACCAATAAATAAAGGAAAGCAACAACACAATCCCATGAGAGACCGAAAGGGCCGGATGGGTGCTTAACACCTTCCCATTTCGTAACTTGGATCCCAGACCTTCGAACTATTAGTTTCGCAATTATCAGTTTGTCTTTTATGCCGCTCTCTCGAGGCTGCGAAATGATATTTTGCCTGTTTTGCGCAAAATAGGTTGGCGACTCCATCTCTTTATATTCACCACACACCGACGACGGCCAAAGAGCTCATAGAGTACGAGGGTGTGAGACTTTTTCTCCTTCCCTTCTTTCACTGCCCCCGCGGGAGGAGGAGAGGATGGATGGACATCGGGGAGGGCCACACTTGGGCTTGAAAAAATGGCATTAAAAGGAAAAACCCCAAAACGGCCCCATGAATGGAACTAACACCTCGTACGGGATCAATGTAACTCATAGGAACTAATTGCATGATAACGGGACCCATAGTTTGAAAGCACGATGATAATTTGAGAATATCTATACTTAGACTTGAAAATATGGCGTTAGAGGGAGAAACCCCAAATGGCCCCATCTGCGACACGAACACCTTGCACGGGACCAATGTAACTCGTAGGAACTAACCTCGTGGTCATGGGATCCACAATTTTAATTTGAGAATATATACACTTAGGCTTAAAAATATGGCGTTAGAGGGTGAAACCCCGAAACACCCTCCAAACGGCCCCGTGGGAGGCACCAACACCTCACATGGGACTAATGTAACTCGTAGGAAATGAACGCATGGTCATGGGACCCACGGCTTGCGAGCATGATGATAATTTGAGAATATCTACACTTAGGCTTGAAAACATAGGGTTAGAGGGCGAAACCCCGAAACACCCACCAAATGGCACCGTGAGCGGCACCAACGCCTCGCACTAGACCAATGTAACTCGTAGTAACTGATTGCATGGTTACCCCCTGTTTTATACCACAACGATAATTTGAGAATATCTACACTTAGGCTTGAAAACTTGTCATTAGAAGGCAAAACCCCAAAACGCACCCCAAATAGCCCCGTGAGCAGCACCAACACCTCGAACGAGACCAATTCAACTCGTAGGATTCGGTCGTACGGTCACGGGACCATCATTTGAGAGCATGGTGATAATTTGAGAAAGTCTACACTTAGGCTTGAAAACATAGAGTTAGAGGGAGAAACCCCAAAACACACCCCCAAACGGCCCCATGAGCGGCCCCAACACTCGTATGGGACCAATGTAACTCGTAGAAATTGACCGTGTGGTCACGATACCCCCAGTTTGACAGTACGGAGATAATTTGAGAATATCTACACTTAGGCTTAAAAAAATAGCATTGGAAGGAAAAACACCGAAACACCACCCAAACGACCTAGTGAGCGACGCCAACTCCTTGCACGTGACCAATGTAACTCATAGGAAGTGTCCGCATGGTCACGGGTTGCACAGTTTAAGATCACGATGATAATTTGAAGATATCTAAACTTAGGCTTGAAAATAAGACGTTAGAGGGCGAAACCCAGAAACACCCCCAAGCGAATTCATGAACGACACCAACACCTTGCACGGGACCAATGTAACTTGTAGAAACTAATTGCATGGTCAACAGAACCCAAATTTGAGAGCACGAAACTAATTTGAGAATATCTACTCTTAGAGTTGAAAATATGCTATTAGAGGGAGAAAACTCGAAACACCACTCAAATGGATCCATGAGTGGCACGAACATCTCACACGAGACCAATGTAACTCGTAGGAACTGACTGCATGGTCACGGGACCCACAGTTTGAAAGCACAACAATAACTTGATAATATCTACATTCAGGCTTGAAAACATGTCGTTTGAGGGAGTAACCCCGAAACACCCACTAAACGGTCCCCTGAGTGGCACCAACACTTCGCACGGGACCAATGTAACTCATAGGAACTGACCGCATTGTCCCGAGACCCACGGTTTTAGAGAATGATAATAATATGAGAATATCTACACTTAGGCTTAAAAATGTGGCGTTAGAGGTCCAAACCCCAAAAGACCCCCCAAACGGCCTCTTGAGCAACACCAACACTTTGCACGAGACCAAAGTAACTCGTAGGAATTGATCGCATGGTCATGGGACTCCCAGTTTAAGAGAACGATGGTAATTTGAGAATATCGACCCTTAGGCTTGAAAATATGGCATTAAAGGGAGAAACTCGGAAACACCACCCAAACGGCCACATAAGGTGCACCAACACCTTGCACTGAACCAATGTAACTCGTAGGAACTGATCGCGTGGTCACGGGACCCATGGTTTGAGAGCACTGCTATAATTTGAGAATATTTACACTTAGGCTTGAAAACATGGCTTTAGAGGGAAAAATCATGAAACATCCTCCAAACGAACCCGTGAGTGACACCAACACCTCGCATGGGACCAATGAAACTCCTATGATTTGATCGTGTGGTCACGGGACCCACGGTTTGAGAGCATGGGGATAATTTGAGAATATCGACACTTAGAATTGAAAATATAGCGCTAGAGGGTGAAAGCCCAAAACACCCTCAAACGGTCCCGTGAGCGGCACCAACACCTCACGCGGGACTAATGTAACAACACGACGATAATTTGAGAATATCTACACTTAGGCTTGAAAAAATGGTGTTATAGGGAGAAACTCTTTAACACCCGCCAAACGGCCCCTGAGCGGCACCAACACTTCGCTTGGCACCAATGTAACTCATAGGAACTGACCGCGTGGTCACAGTACCCACGATTTGAGAGCACGGAGATAATTTGAGAATATCTACACTTAGGCTTAAAAGCATGGGGTCAGAGCGCGAAACCCCGTAACACTCCCAATCGACCCCGTGAGTGTCACCAATACCTCGCACGGGATATAGTCACGGCTCAGGTTTTGGAATGTTCAAAAATTAAAGGAAATTCTTCCCAGTTATTTTTTTATTATATATAAAAATGGTCATAGCCAAAGTTAGTGATCATTTTTATTTTTTTCTCACGCATAAAAAGGGTCACGGCCTAGGGCCGTGACTATTTTAGTGATCTAAAAGTTTGGGTCACGGCCTTGAGTCGTGACCATTGTCATACTTAATTGGATGAGTCACATACTTGAGCCGTGACCATATCCGTGAACATTTTCATATTTTGAAGGATGGGCCATGAAATTGAGCCGTAATTAGATCCGTGACCATTTTCATATTCTGAAGGATCTATCACTACCTTGAGCTGTGACCATATCCGTGACCATTTTCATATTTCGAAGGTTGAGTCACGGACTTGGGTCATGACTAGATCCGTGACCAAGATGATATATTAAAGTATGGTCACGACCTTTGGTCATAACCAACTATGTATACGGGTCACAAATATTATCCGTGTCCATCTGTCGTGACCCCTAGGTTTGTGACCCTTCGTTTGGTCAGGAATTTGGGCTGGGACCCACGAAAATGGTCACGCATAAAATGGTATAGGCCCTTGGTCGTGACCCACTGTCCTGGTCAGGGACTTTGGCCGTGACCATCCGCTTAATATGGTATAGTGAACATAAGTAAAGGAAAAAGTTTATACTGGCAATGACGAATAGTACATGAGAAGTGGGATAACGTGTGAAATAGGCTCACTAGAGGCAATAGTAAAAACTGGCTTCATGGGCGAGTGTAGAATTTGGGACCTGTTATTAATGGACACATAGACCCGAGAGATTGGTATCCTCCCAGAGGGTGATAGTCCTAGAATAGCAGCCCCGGTGGACAAAGTCATCCCCACGGTGGAAGAAGGGACGAACGAAAGGTAACCCTGTAAAAGAACAAGAGAAATACAATGGAGATAATATAAGTTTAATAATGCATGTGACTTCAGGCAAAGGAAAGTATGTAAGTAAAGTAATACTAAGAATACCTCTAGAGATCAAGTGGCAGAGGGTCCAGCTGTAGAAACACCTATCGCAAAAGAAGTAGGAAGTGGAGAAGTACGGCTGGGAGAAATAGTCGTTTACAGGGGAAAAAAGCAATGTAGACAAAAAAAACCAAGAGGCCATAATTTTTTTTTAAATCTAGTTCAGAAATATTGACTATTGCTTGAATTGTGAGAGAGGATATAGAAGAGTCCCTCTTGCTGGTGGGGAATGCGGAAGAAAGCTGTAGGGTCAACATAAACAAATCATGTTAGTAAAAATATTGTAAACATAAAAAGAAAAAATGTTATTAGAAGAGATAAAATATAAATCTCTCGCTAAACCCCGAGTAACCATGGAGTTCCTCACAAACAAGAAAGGAGACCTGCGAGTAGGGGTGGGAGAGGACGAGAAAGAAGTCCTTACCCTTGAAAGGCCAACTATATTTGGAGAGGCAGCATGTTCCAAAGAAATAAAACAAGCCAAGAATATAGAAAATTAAAGTCAAAAACGAGAAAAAGAGCTAGTATTTGAAATACTTATAACAGAAAGGTGAGGAGCTTGCCCATAAGGAAGATGCCCAGTGGTAGGGCTCGTAGTGGAAGAAGAGTGTATCATGTCATCCTCATCCCTGTTAGACTCCCTCGAAATAGGTAATAAAGTATAAAGTTGAGGTCCATATCCATCTTGATGATTAATGACACCCATATCAGTTGAAGAAGAACTAGTTGAGTGATTCAATAATCAACCCATTCCTCTCCAAGTGAGGGAGAAAGAGAATCATCAAGAGAAAAATTATGTCTAGTAGTTTCACCAAGTAAAGATGATTTAACTAGAGTACCTTTAGCAGCAAGGGAAGATGAAATAGATGTCTCCTCAGTAGACATAACCAAGGATTCATAGCCTTTCTCGCGAACGGTCCTATAAGTCTCCTTCACCCCAAGAGCATAAGAGTCTGACTCTTGATCTGGTGTAGAAGAAGGAGCAGCAGCTTCAATAGGCACTTTCTTTTTCTTTTTGTTTATCTTAGTGCACACTAGTGAAGGAGGGGAAGTGAGGGCAGCAGCAGGGGCAACAATAGAAGCAGGATTAAAATTTAACACATTTGTGTTTAGATGTTATCTCTTCGAGAGGGATTTAGACATGGCCTTATCCTTTTCTTTGGCCTTTGTTGGCTAGGGTTCAGGATGCTTTGCATAAATAGATTCCTCGTGCAAAGGACTTACCAAGATAGGAGTATCCTGCTCAAGAGGAGTCTTTATAACTAAGCTACGAAACCATAATTCTTTTTGGGTGATTTTGTGAGAATGTTATATGATATTGATTAAACCAAATTCGCAAATTCCAATTGTAAACTTATTTAAGTAGAGTCAATTTTTAAATGAATTTAACTCATCCCTAAAATATACAACTACGTGGGCAAAATCAAACTAACATAAATAAATTGCTGACACACAGATTTTAGGGAAAAACCCAAAAGGGAAAACCTTTTTATTTCACTGTGAGAAAATAAATCGCAACTTACATACACAATGAAATCTGAAATTAATATCATGCAGATACTCACATAGACACGCATCCTAGAGTCAATAATGGAACAACCGCAGCAACACATAATAACACGCAGTCCAAATTAATAAGGAACACTCACGAGTACTCCCAAATGACATGCAGTCGTCAGTCCAGCACCTCCCTCAAGCGGCACCCAGATCAGCAGTAGGACAACTTCCCTACAAGAGAAACTCTAGCAAAGATGTATCTTGGGTTCCAAAACAATTCACCAAAGCATTTGGGATTTTTGTGAATTAAAAAATAAATGACTGAACCAGAAACTGACGAAGACAAAGTGTACTGATGTTTTTGCAGTTTGTGGAGAATGAAAATCGTCAAGTCTTCTTAACAAAAAAGGACTCATTTAACAAGATTTATATAAAAAACTTGAGTCAACAAATCGCTCAAACGAAGTGTCAAAGTGTCTCGAACGAAACCAGATGTCGCTTAAACGACATCGCGCAAGATGCCAATGTCGCTTGAACGACAGGCATACGTCGCTCGAACAACAGAGAAAAAAAATATTTTTTTATTTTTTATTTCAAAAATTCCCTTGAACACTTTGAAAAATATTTTGAACGAAAAATAACAACACTTAGAAAATATTTTAGAAAAATATCCCAACATTTTTAAATGAACCGTAAAGCAACCAAAACACAACCTTACCAAAATTAATCTCGCAGATGTTTGATTATTGAAGAACTTTTGATATTCGGATCCGTCTTCATGTATCTTTAAACTTAAACTTTTCCTTCGACAGTTTGTAGCGGTATACGACATACACTAATGTAAACAGGACTTATAAAATATGTCCTTACATTTTTTCCTAAATATTTATCACTATTTGGAATTTTGGTAGGGATAGTTTTGTTGGGCATGTCCTAGATGCAATTTTTGATAAGCGAAATCTGGCTTTGCGATAAGGAAAACCACGAATGACTGAACGAGGGGAGATAGTCACGAGCAAGTATAAAAAAGCCACCAAATTTGTCAGTTCCCTGGTGAATCCCCTCAAAAGTGAAATTGAAATATGCCTCCAAGTATAGCTCATTGGGTTCAGTGCTTGAGGGGTAAATAGGGGTGTAAACTCCATAGTCATACCCAAATTGTCTTCTCACTCTTTCTGAATGATAAAATTCAATTCCATGTCTGGGTTCAGTAAGCGAGGGGACTAAGCAAGGAAGAACCATACCCATAATAGAGACGGGGGTAGTTTTCCACTGACTCCATGTTGGAAGGACGATACAAAGTGCCAGCGGTAGCTAAAAAGAAACCCCACGAGAAGGTGACCCCACTCACTTACAATAAGGGAAAAATGAAAATTCATCAATAATATTAATAAGGGGACCCAAAGCTTACTTGGATTTTTCTTGTGCCATCTAGTAGCATGAGCAATATTGTTATGTATCTGATGAGTCACTAGGGCAAAGTTAGGGAAACTCTCAAATAAAAAGGGCATCAAAATAAAGGAATTTACAAAGTTGATCACATCATAATGACCATGAGATTGTTCTATATCCACATGAAAATGATCTAGCCAAGTATAGGGAGAACCCAATGTAAGTGCTGCTAGGGGAACAACCCGCCCTCGAGAAAACCTAAATGCGAGGCAAAATAACAACTCGCGAGGGGAGTCGATTGGCCTCCCTTGAAACAAAAACCTACTCAGGAAAGTAACAAAGAAAGATGATAAATAAGGAAAGGACTTAAGTTTGGGGACATCTTATCTTAAGGGAGCTCTTCTCTAATTTCCTTCTTTTTGACTAGTCTCAAAATCCCTAAACCAATATCTCTGCCACTTTACAAAGAAGTGCTTAATGTCCCCTGTCTTGTTGATAGCAGTGTAGGGAAGGCAATCAAACAATGACTGATGGAAATCCTCGCACATTTACTTTTCCACATTGTCTTCATAGATGTTTGTCAACACATGATCTCCCAAAATAGTAAGGGCACTTAACTCAAAAATATCTTCCAAGGTAAGAGAAAATTCACCCCAGTTGGTGATGAAAGTATATGATTAATACTATAGTGAGAGACCAGATTGAGGGTGGTAGAGTGCTTCGCAATAGTACAACTCTTTAAATTGTCAAGGGTCCTCGTCAAGCCTAGTTGATCTAGGATGTCCCTATGGGTAGGCTCACCTAGAACATATTCCACCTAATAGAGCCACTCGTTAGGACCACTTCGCAGACATCCACGTTTGAGTGGGAATAGGGGAAATCACCCCTATCCACTCGCACTCTCAAAATGTTGTCAGCTAAAATAATATTTGTATCAACAGATTCAACAAACCTAAGAGGGGTTTCTCAATTATCTTAGCCATTAACACCTCCTCAAAATTTTAAAGACCCTCCATGAAAAAATCCTTTTCCCCAAAATAGGGGGCTAGGCAGTAAAAACTTAAATCCTTTTTTGCATGATCATCTAAGTACTCATTTTGGGATTTAGAGAGAGTGGATTTAGACATGCGACTCATCTCCAAAACCCCCCACTGAAGATTAACTGCCTGTAACGGCAAAGATGGAATCAATAATGGTGGTAGCTACGATAGTAACTCTGGTGGCTATCATGGTGGAAACGGTGACAGAAATAGGGAAAGACCCCACTAGCAACTCGCTAGTGGTTGTTGTGATGATGAGGAAGAAACGTTTGATGAAAAAGCCATGGGCACATGTTTTCTTAAAGTTTTGATAAGGAATGAAAATGGAGGATTTCTCTCTCTCTCTCTCTCTGATAAAACTCTCAATGAATTTGAAATGTTAGAAGTAAAAATGAATTTTTACTTTTAACGTGCCTTTTATGCCAGAAAAGACCCACACGTTTATAAAGTCGAAAGGAGGAGAGATGACTACCTAAATAATAGTATGTATGTTCCTAGACTGGCAGGTGTCTCCTCGAGACTATAAATATGGGGGAAGTGACAATTTCATTTAATGCCAACAGTTCCATGATGTAATGGTATGAAAATTTTCATATTCCAAGATGAAGTGATCATTTCATACAAAACCCTTTTGGTCCACTTCGAGTGTTTCCTCAGCCAAGACCAATGCAAAATACATTTTGGTGGAGAGGGTGTCCACCACAGATGGCCCCTCAGCCAAGATATTCAACATCAACAGTTTTGTGCCAAGGGAGTCCACCACGAGTGGCCCCTCGACCAAAAGCAGTACAAATAATAACAGATGGACCCTCAGTCACAGTCAATGTTAAAAGAGATTTATGGCGATAGAGTCCAAGACAAATGACCCCTTTGTCAAAACTTATATAAAAACGAGGGGGTTCACCTCCAGTAGTGTCCCTCGCAATGCATAAATTAAGAACACGGCAAAATGTATCAAGGAGAAGGGACTCACCGTGAGTGGCCCCACTGCCCAAAAGTAATATTATAAAGAAAAATGATTGGGAACGAGAGGGTCCACCATGAGTGTCCCCTCATCCTAATAATTATTTACTTTTTAATAAATGAAGTACTAATGTTTATTTTCTTGCACATGTACCCTAGTTGAGCAAGCAGGGCTCAAGTAGGCCAACTTTGATCTCCTGAGAGTGTTGGCTTGGTGGCTGAGAGACAAGGTTTGTTGAGAAAGCTCAACCATTTTGCACTTTAAAATAGGATAATACTAGTGGAGGGACTCTAGGAGTCACTCAAGTCCTCACACAACTCACACTTAGTTATAACTGAAGTGAGTACCCAAGAAGCTGCTCACAAGAAAAAGCAATTTTACCAGAAATGATTTTAGAGAGGGTGGCCCTCAAGGTCACTCTCAAGTTTTACAAAGTTTGTACAACAATTTATCGTTTGAAATGATATTTACCAAATCACATATTTTGTCACCAATAGGAGACACATTTTCTTTTTTTACTTTGGCTTGAACCCAGGTATCTCCTGTAAGAGGGGATAGGCGGATGTAGACATATAGGGACAAAAAGTACATTACAGACTTTAACCCTCAGATTTTCTCTCATTTTTGGCATCCAAAAAGGCCTAAATCATCCCTAGTATTCACCTATATATAGGGCTCTTTAGTAAGGTTAATTCAGATCAGAAACTCAAGTCTAAGTCGTTACTCTGCAAAAATCACACCAGACTTAGTATTATCTCCCTGCTCACTCTAAGTGCTAAGTGCTTGTCTCTTCACTCCCATCATTACAAACATCATTCTCAGGAGATCTTTCTCTCCAAGTTACCTTTATTATTTGTGAAGTTCATCTTCTTGCAAGTAGAGGTTATAATGTTTACTCTATTTTTACCAGAAGAGGAAGGTTTTCTACCAGAGCTGCTCCTGAGACTTTGAGGACCTTAGAGATAAAGTCCATTGGAGTGGGTCATGCCTCACCCGCTCCAGTTCTTCTCAGACCCAAGTCACACTACCCTCCTATACATTGAATTTTCTTAAACCCTTAATTGTGGCATTACCCTGCATCCTATTTGACTTAATTACAACAAACTGTATCAGTGAAACCCTGGTAGCATACCTTACGATTCAAGAATTATACCCTGATATACCACGGTGTTTCTAATTGTCCTGTAGAACTTAGATGCCACGGTATTTCTAATTGTCCTATATGAGTTCCACTCAAGCTAAGTGTGCCAAGATATTTTATTATTTCACCCATTATTTGGGATTATCGGTCCACATGTACTATATACTTTTGGCGATATTATAACATTATGACTATGCAGTTGCAGCCCTTATAACCGATAATATATGGGTTATCTGGTTATAATTTAAACCCTTATCCTTGTAACTTAGTATATCCAGTTGCAATACATCATATTATTCTTTACGTATCAATAGACTTCAGTATACACCTGCTAGTTCAATGATATTTTCTTTTGTTCTTATCTATAACATTTGCATCAATTTATTCCAGTTATATTCTGACAATACATGCTACTCACACCTTGTAGAGAAATAAAATTATATACTTGGCATATCTGCTTAATTATTTTCCTTCGAGATGGACACTGAGCTCGAAAAAGACGAAATGCCACCCGCAGCTATGAACGTTTACTCTGTTTTACCTTGAAAAACTATTTCAGTAACATACATGTGGGTGGTAGAACACAAGAATGGTAGTCCCCATTGAAATGTCTATAACTTATCAACTCATGTGATTCCCTTATGTTTTCTACAAGTTCATTGTTATGAGTGACATTTTGGAATAAATATATTTTGTTTATAATATAGACTCAGGAATGTAATAAGATGCTTAACATCCCATATAATAAAAGCATTTAAATTTCTCTTTCCTTCAATTATTTCATGAGATAACTAAATCTAGGTCCATATATGCAGTCAACATATAAACAAAGCCCATTGACTTTTTTTACCACTTTTTAAGTCCCACAAACTAAAAATCGTTCATCTAATAACCATTGCAATGATCGAAATACCCACCCCTTCAAAACCCGTCTAAATAGTAATCGCTCCTGGTCCTCCTTCCTTCCGATTTCAATGGGAGATTTCAAATTTCAACTTTCAAATTTGAAGTTCTTCAATGTATAAAGCGAAATCAATGTATGGCTTTGCTTACAACCATCAAACCATGCAATTTCAAAACCCTTCTTATTTCGTGGTAAACTATATGTGAAGGTTCATCAAAATCTTACATGTTTGCTATTGTTTGTGGCGTGGATCTTCATAGATTTTTGGTAAGTTTGATTTCTACATTTGATGATTGGTTTTATTTGTTTTTTGACACAGTTTTTGTTATCTCAATTTTTATGTATTTCGTTGTTCCGGTGGTTATGGAGTAGTTATGATGTTGTAATGACAAAATTTCTTTATAACTATGTGTTTGTGTTTTACTCGTTTTTTTGCATGTGCAGTTGGTAAGGAGTATTTACGATATTGTAATTATGAAATTTATTCTACTGTTGATTTTTTTTTTACTCATTCTCTTTTGGATTTTACAAATTCCAATTTATGATAGCCCCATATAATTGTTGATGCAATATAGAATTTACGTGTTCAAGTTTTAGTTTTTATTTCATAATTATTAGTTATAGTGGCAACCTCAACATCTGATTTTCATGTTGTAATACATTGGAAACCGATTACCAATTGCAACATGCAATAGGACAAAAAGTAATTTCATTTGTTAACCTACATTCTAAGATTTTGTAGTGTTGCTAGAACAATTATTTTTGTGTATATATACTCGGCTCCACTAAAAAACATACTACTAATTAGGTCATATATGGTTTTTGATTTGAGGATATGGCATCATCATTTCATTTCTGTTATGTGTTTTAGTATTGTTTTATATAGCATTTTATGCGTACACGTTGTAAAGCAGGTCTAAAAGTAAGGTTTACTGTCTGAGCTGTTACAGGTTATACATGAAGAATTGACTTACTTATCTCATTCAGTAACATTTATTGTATGAGATATTCTATAAAACAACACTAAAATACAACACACGGTAACCTTTACTGTGTGACCTGTTACAAATAATGTACCAATACCACGGTTGAATATTCAAGACAATAAATATTAATTTGTGCCCTATTGCGTATCGTGTATGAGTAAACCAATTGACCTTGTTATACATTATGTGGGTATGTATGATATGAATATGTGTTTTCGAATGATAGTGTTGTTTAGTTTGTTTTTTAAAATAATATGAAAATAGTTTAAGCGTTTCTATCTTTTTTGTATCTTCATGTGACGTTCAAATTCATAATTGCATCATAACCAGGTGTTTAACATTTAAGAAGTTAGTATGGTGGGGTGACCTTACATATCTAATTTCTTTAATTAATATTTTTTGTTATAGTAGTCATGGAAGTGTTTGTCACATTGTTCTGCAAGTACTTGGATAGGAAATTTGTCAAGATGTTACAAGATCGAACGATAGCTACGGAGTTGGTTGACTCTATTCGTAGCAGGTGGAATGATTTATCTGATGCCAAAATTGCATTGTCTTATAATTTGGCAGGGCACCCACAGTGTGCACTTGATATTGATGCGGATATTTCTATTTTGTTATCCCATTGCTGTAAACACGGCATTAAAACTGTGGATGTCAATATCATAAATCGGGAGGTGGTTCTAAGTGATGGAGAAGGGATTTTCAATGATTTTAATGATGACATTTTAACTGAAGGTGCAAATTTTGAGTGCTTGGATGAGGTATTACATGAATAAAATTGTATTACAAATAAACGTGTGTTGTCATTTGGTTGGTCGGGCGGTATTACTATGGTTAATCAATGATATAGAGGTGGGGTGACTAAATTTCGTAATGTTCTTTGTAAGTATGCAGCAGAAGTTGTCTTTGAATTCAACTACATCAAGAATGATTTAAAACGAGTAATTTCCGAGTGTAAGTACAGATTATCGACAGGATGTGGTTGACACAGTTAACAGATTTTTTTGTGTTAAGAAATTTAATGCTGAGCACACATGTGGAGTTGCATACCGAAGTCGTAAACATAGTCGTTTGTCATCAGGTATAATTACGAACGAAATAACAAATCGCGTAAGAACAAATATTATGACTTGCCCCATTGACATTGTCACGTATATTTCAGATGAGTATGGATATGATCTTGAATATAATAGGGCGTGGTAAAAAAGTAAAGAGACAGGTGTTTGGTGATCAATCACTTTCATTTGACAAGTTAAGATGGTATGTTAATGCGGCTATGAATTCAAACCCTGGTAGTCGTTTGTCGATTGAGTATAATTCTGATAGTGGTCGATTCAAAAGGATGTTCGTAGCACTTCATGCATGTATAGAGGGTTTCAAGCACTGTCGACAACTGATTTCCTTGGATGGAACGTTTTTGAAAAACAGGTACAAAGGAAATCTATTGGCGTCGGGAAAAAATGCAAACCAAGGTACTTAATAAACTACATGTTTAGTTGTGATATGATGTGCTACTACTATGTATTTTGAAGTATGAATATTTCATGACAATTAGGAAGGTAAAATGTCTATAGTTTATGTATAACTCCAAAATATTTATAACTTAACTTGATGTAAACAAACTTGTATAATATCAATATGTATTGTATTGGGAACACAACTCATTGTATTAACAAACTACCACTAACCAATCAATCTATTACTATTTTTTTGTATTAATAAACTCATCAAAATCCTGGTAGAGTTTGTACTACTATTAATGGTTATAGTAAACAAATTATTTCCAGGTCGTACTTGTTTGGGTGGTGCGGAGTACTTTAGATTGTAAATAATAACATTGGTCGTGTGAGTTATTTAGTCATTTTACGTATACACATTGTGCATCAGGTTTAACAGTAAAGTTTACCGTATGACCTGTTACAACTTTTACATGACTAATTGACTTACATATCTCATACAGTGAACTTTACTGTTAGATATGTTGCACAATGTGTATGCGCAAAATGACTAAATAACTCACGAAAAATATTTTACTTCTTTCTAATGTTTTTTTTGTTTAATTTGATAGGTATGTTTCCTATCGCATTCTCGATTATTGACTCGGAGAATGGCGATAACTGGGAATGGTTCATGATGCAATTTTTGAAGATCGTTGACACTTCACTGGTTTACACGTTTATTTCAGATCGTAATAATGGGTTGCTGAAGTCGATTCCAAAAGTCTTCCCCGATTCACATCATGGATATTGTTTGCAACACTTGAAATGTAATTTAAGGGACAAGTTATTTGGGATGCATAGCAAAGTGAAGGAAAAATCATTGAAATATTTATACTTTGCGCATACGCACCTAATGAAGAAACGTTCAACAAATGTATGGCTTGGTTGTTGGTTGAAGGAGGACAGAGAGTTCGTGAATTTTTATCCACGATATCGAATGAACATTCGAGCAATGCACATTTGGGTGGTCAACGTTATGGTGAAATGTATTCAAATGTAGCTGAGTCCTTCAATTCTTGGATACGTGATGCTCGTCACCTCCCACTCACATACTTAGTATATACAATTAGATTTAAGATTATAAAGTTGAGTGCTATGAGGCCAGACGAAGCGAAAGCATGGACCGGTTTCCTTTGTCCACGTATGAATCACCATTTCATATAGTCATTGGAGATGGGTCGTACTTGGGTTATAAACAAGGCAAGTGAATGCATATTCTAGGTTTGGTCGGATGAAGTTTTCAATATTAATATGCAGTACATGATGTGCTCATGTTGTAAATGGCAACTGAACGGTTTTTTGTGTGATCATGGGTCGATAGTAATTCAGAGATGCAGGTACGAGTTGAAAGATTATATTGATGAGCTTTTCTCAGTCGATTTCTTCTTGAAAACGTATGGGTTTGCAGTATTGCCAATTCCTACATTTAATAGAGTCAACTTATCTGCTGAGGATGTGGTAATCAAGCCACCAGACGTTAAACATCCTCCAGGTAGACCGAAGACCAAACGTATTAATTCGAGGGGCGAGGAATCAAAGCCTATTACATGTAGCAGGTGCAAAAAATCTGGGCATCATAATAGGAATACATGCCTAGAACCTTTGAATGAGTGATGATGGATCGCATTGTTTGCGCTAGTTTCTTTTTAAATGAATATTTTATAACTTTGATATAATTTGATGAAGTTTTATTACTTTTCAACTACATATTAAATGTTATTGTATACAATTAACATAGATCACAAAAGAGTAACTACAGTACGATATTTCAATACTGATGTAAACTTGATTGAGATTTAACATGTTCAATGTATATAGGGTAAATGATTTATTTATTTTATTCAATTTGAAGTTTTATTAAACATAGTATATGTTAATGTGTCGACATCTCAACCATTTATGAATGTAAAATTTACCAAATCAAATTCACATAATCGTAAATACTCAATAACCATTGGATACACGTTATGCAACAGTAAAATATACTGCGTGAGTTATATAGTAATGTTGTGCATACACGCTGTGCAGTAGATCTAATAGTAAAATTTATTGTATGACATATGTAAGTCAATTAGTCATGTATAAGCTGAAACAGGTCATACAGTAAACTTTACCATGAGACCTGCTACACAACGTGTATGCATAACATGACTAAAAACTGACACAATCAATGTTATTTGGTCATTTAGAAAATCAACTTATACTATGTTTAGTAGAACTTCATGGTTCTAAATAACTCACGCAAAATATTTTACTTCTTTCTAATGTTTTTTTGTCTTATTTGACAGGCAATGTTTCCTATCACAATCCCTATTGTTGATTCGGAGAATGACGATAAAAGGGAAATGGTTCAAGATGAAGTTTTCGAAGATCATTTACACTTCAATGATTTACACGTTTATTTTGAATCGTAACAATGGGTTGCTAAAGTCGGTTCCAAAAGTTTTCCCCGAGTCACATCATGGATATTTTTTGCAACCCTTGAAATGTAATTTGAGGGACAAGTTATCTAGGATGCATAGCAAAGTGAAGGAAAAAATCATTGAAATATTTGTATTTTACACATACGCATCTAATAAACAAACGTTCAACGAACGTATGGCTTGGTTGTTGGTTAAAGAAGCACAGAGTGTTCATAAATTTTTGTCCACGATATCAAATGAACATTGGAGCCATGCAAATTTTAGTGGATAACGTTATGGTGAAATGTATTCAAATGTAGCTGAGTCCTTTAATTATTGGAAACATGACGCTCGTCACCTCCCAATCACAAACTTAGTATATACAGTTAGATGTAAGATTATGAAGTTGAGTGCTACGAGGAGAGACGAAGTGAAAGCATGGATCGGTTTCCTTTGTCCACGTATGGATTGCCGTTTCATAGAATCATTGGAGACAGATCGTACTTGGGTTGTGAATATTTTGTCTTTAAATGAATATTTCGTAACTTTGATCTAATTAGATGAAGTTTTACTACTTTTTAATGACACAGTAAATGGTATTATATGCAATTGAGACAGATTACAAAAGAGTAACTTCCGTATGATATTTCAATACCAATGTAAACTTGACTGAGATTTAACGTGTTCAATGTATATAGGGTAAATGATTCAGTTATTTTATTCAATTTGAAGTTTTATTAAACAAAGTATATGTTAATGCGTCGACAACTCAACCATTAACGAATGTAAAAAAAATTACCAAATCAAAGTCACATAATCGTAAATACTTAATAATCATTTAATACACGTTGTGCAACAGTAAAATATACTAGGTGAGTTATTTAGTCATATTGTGCATACACATTGTTCAGCAGGTCTAATAATAAAGTTTACTGTATGACATATCTAAGTCAATTAGTCATGTATAAGCTGAAACAGGTCATACAGTAAAATTTACTGTGAGACCTACTGCACAACATGACTAAAAACTGACACAGTCAATGTTATTTGGTAATTTAATAAATCAAGTTATGCTATGTTTAGTAGAACTTCATGGTTTTAAATAACTCACGCAATTTTTTTTACATCTTTCTAATGTTTTTTTGTCTTATTTGACAGACATTGTTTCCTATCGCATTCCCTATTGTTGACTCGAAGAATGACGATAAAAGAGAAATGGTTCATGATGCAGTTTTCAAAGATCATTTACAATTGAATAGTTTACATGTTTAGTTTGGATTGTAACAATGGTCTGCTGAAGTCGGTTCTAAAAAAATTCCCCTAGTCACATCAGGGATATTGTTTGCAACCCTTGAAATGTAATTTGAGGGACAAGCTATCTAGGATGCATAGCAAAGTGAAGGAAAAAATAATTGAAATATTTGTACTTTTTGCATACTCACCTAATGAAAAAACGTTCAATAAACGTATGGCTTGATTGTTGGTTGAAGGAGCACAGAGTGTTCGTAAATTTTTATCCGCGATATCAAATCAACATTGGAGAAATACACATTTTGGTGGATAAAGTTATGGTGTAATATATTCAAATGTAGTTGAGTCCTTTAATTCTTGGATATATGACACTCGTCGCCTCCCAATTATAGACTTAGTAGATACAGTTAGATCTAAGATTATGAAGTTGTGTGCTACGAGGGGAGACGAAGCGAAAGCATGGACCGGTTTCCTTTATCCACGTATGAATTATCATTTTACAGAATCGTTGGAGACAGATTGAACTTGGGTTGTGAATATTATTTTTTTAAATGAATATTTCGTAAGTTTGATGTAATTAGATGAAGTTTTACTACTTTTCAACAACACAATAAATGTTATTGTATAAAATTGACACAGATTACAAAAGAGTAACTTTAGTATGATATTTCAATACCAATGTAAACTTGACTGAGATCTAACGTGTTCAATGTATATAAGGTAAATGATTCAGTTATTTTATTCAATTTGAAGTTTTATTAAACAAAGTATATGTTAATGTGTCGACATCTCAACCATTAATGAATGTAAAAAAATTTACCAAATCAAATTCACATAATCGTAAATACTCAATAACCATTTGATACACGTTGTGCAGCAGAAAAATATACTGCGTGAGTTATTTAGTCATGTTGTGCATACACGCTGTGTAGCAGGTCTAACAGTAAAGTTTATTGTATGACATATGTAAGTCGATTAGTCATGTATAAGCTGAAACAGGTCATATAGTAAACTTTATTATGAGACCTGTTGCAAAGCGTGCATGCACAAAATAACTAAAAACTAACATAGTCAATGTTATTTGGTCATTTAGCAAATAAACTTTATGAGTTACGTAGCCCCTATATGTTAATGAATGCGTGACTCATAATGTAACGAAAACAAAGCATTAGCTTATGCAGTCACAACCATTAAAATAAATAAATAAACAACATTATACATATATAATCATGCAATTCAAATTCAAATGTAAATTCAACTACTTGTTCCAAAGACATAATGGATACTTTAATGTCATAAGCTCATAAATTTATAACCTAATTAAAACAAAAAAAATCCCAACACCACATGTTATGGACACCAACGAATTAACAAATATTATGAATTTGCAATTCCAAATGAGAATGAGTCTCGGTCTCTATCAGTCTAATTTTGGTGGACTATGGTTCAAAATACTCTCGACCAAATGTGCCCTATATTCTCACATAGTTTCTTTGCTCATTTTCGGTGGAATGTCACATGCTTTCGAGAGCTGTGGCATGAAGCAGCAAATTGCAACACCGAAATCAACCATGAAAAATATAATGAATAATTCATAAAGTTATGTTATGAAAAAAAACATGATAAACATTGTGAAGAATATGAAGAAGTATTACGTTCCCGGGCTTTGTTGCGGACAATCAAGAACTTGATGCACTAGGTGCAAAAAATCTTTTGTCTCCGGATACGGATGTGATATCCCTTGATTGTCGATATCTCATTCTTTATGTTTGTTCTTAATTGGTGCGAGTGTCATTTCCACATGTTCTTTCTGCACAGATGTAATGTTATTCAAGTTAAACGTTGTAAGATTTAAGTTCATAAATATGATTTCATAGTAACTTCCATAGATATAATCTATGAAATAAAGCACACTTATTTGACGAATCAGTTATATCAATGAAATAAAACAAACTCGTAACATTAAAATTTACTGTTTAACCTTTACATCAAAAACATCATTCGTATGTCAAGACAACCTTACTAGGATGAATGTTATTGTATATGAAAAAACCAAGCAGCTTATTAATATTACAATCGAGAGTTCATATCGTAAAAATAACGTTAAAACGATGTAGTGTGTAACAGTAAACTGAAATGGATGACCTATTACGCTATACAATTAAAGCAACTGATGCGGTCTACCTCTGTGAACAAAATTCTTACTTATTATTATGTGTGACAGTAAACTTTATTCTATGTTAATATCCCACATATCATTCCATCGTAATATTATGAGATCCATATGATACATTAGAACTGAATATCATACATTTAGATATGAAAAGACTAGAAGATCATGGCCACGTATGAAATGAGTTAACATTTACTACGTAATATGCTTCTTAACAGGTCATAAATGTTTTAATCGTAGATTGTTTTAATGTTAAGCAAATATAATCACCAAATCTTGCAAGTTGTTTGCTTTCACTATTTAAACGTGCCGGTTGAAGCATTTACTGTAAGAAGAAATAGATTCAGCAAGTAGTACATGAAAGAACTAAAATTGTTTTAAGATAGTAACAACTACTTATAGAAAAAAATAGTAATCACTAAAATAGTTTAAGTAAAAACACTCATGAATAAGTTATAGCTTTTCAAATAAGTATGAAAAATTGATGAGATTCAGTATCATCTATATAGTCTTAAGTGAGAGGAACATATCTTCTTCCATTTGTGGTATTTGACACAGCTAAAATCTAATTCAATGTCATCGCAACAGTGTGCATCTATAATTCAACGTTTGGGTAGTGTATTGAATAGTCATAATTTATTGCAGCAGGAAAACCTATTTTTTCATTAACGAAGGCATAATGATGGATATAACTATTAAATTTTAATTAAAATTTTCCCAAAAATATGTTTTTTCATTCAGAACGGGAGAGTGTTGTGTTATGTATTGATAATTGAAATGTTCGATAAGTATAAGTCCTCCATCCCATCCCTAGGTATGAGGAGGTTGTAGTGCTTCGAACATCCCTCGTGTGTGTCGAGCACCATAAGATGGAAGTGGTACCCCTCTCTTCTTTCCCATGATGAGGCAGAAATTATGGGAAAGAAATACCATTGCGTCGCCCTTAAAGCTATCTCAAGTTTCATATCGATAAAGCACTTTCGCAACCCATCCATAATGTCACGAATCATGGGCTGCACATTATGAAAAAGCACGTGTGATAGTATGAGATATGTATGTCGTTTAAATATCTACGTCATTACATAGTAAAGTTTAGTGTATAAGATATGTAAGTCAATTATGCATGTATAGGTTGTGAGATCTTATATAGTAAACTTCACTGTTTGAGATATAAAAAATTAGAAATGACACATGACATTTTTAGATATGCAAGCAAATTATGTATGTATAGGCTATAACCGCTCAAGCAGTAAACTTTACTATATGAGATATGTAAAAGTCAGAAATGCACATCATACTTTTAGATATGAAAGTCAAATACTCATATAAAGGTTGTAATAGGTCATACAATAAACTTTACTCTGATACCTTCTGTATGAGATATGTTAGTCATTTAGATATGCAAGTCAACTAAAGAGTAAACTTTACTGCATGAGATATATAAGAATTATATTTCATCCATCAATACATACAAACTTCCAAATACAAACTCACCCAACACATGTTAGTGAAGAACACAGAATGATAGAATAAATTATCATCTGGAAGTGTTAATTCATACGCCACGAGCTCCTTCTCCTAAATATCCGTGTATGCATCAAGAACCTATAAAATATATTATCTCAAGTATTAGTTTATACCTTCATATTATTTTTGTTATAAAATTGGACGCATGTCATCATATTGTACGTAATGACGTAATGGAATATATAAAAGCAATTAGATTACCCACATTTGTTCTGATACACTTTTCGGTTATTACTTTCAATAAATCTTTACGTAAAACAAAATATCCGCGCTCCCCACCATAGTGAACGATATCCCTACAACAGGAAAACCAAAGTACATTACACATTAAAGTGGATATAACATCACGTCGGTTATGAATTTGCTTTTATATGTAAATATTCGTAATTATCTTATAAACTTAAATTGCTCTAAAAACTGGACTCCATCACGTCGGTTGTGAATTTTTAGTTATACGTAAATAGTTGTCAACATTTCAAAAACTATTTCATTTTTTCCTCAACGTATATTAGATGTTGCAGGGCGTACAGTAACATTTAGTGACTGGCCTGTTACCTCTAATATATGCATATTGTAATTAAATGCGTATGATAATATAAAGTAACTAATACATGCATTCTTCATTTTTCCATGACTTTATTGTTTGAAGTGTCGACTCAGAAAGATACTTAGCCACAACCCCTCTCCGTGTCAACACGTTTCGCTTCAACTTTGTTACTTTTATTTTGGTTGTCAACCTTTTTTCCTCATTTTTGACATCTATGACATCCTCATTCTTCGATTTCTTCTTTACTGGGCTTTGTTTGGAAGGTTTGGATGCTCTCCTCTTCAACCCACCCCTAACTTGTGGTTGGTAGACAAACACATCTGACTTCTTTTCCTTCCTATCGTCTTTATTCTTTACCCGTCAAACCATCGAACTCACAAGTTATTGAAGATGACTTGGTGTCACATCGTACACATTTGTACTTTCCTCATTAGATTTTTGTTTGCTACCATGCACATGAGTAGGATAAGTAGTCATTTTATGTCTTTGCTCCTAAAATACCCCTGCTTCAACCTTTTGATCAACTAGTTCTTCGATTTTCTCGGTGGCCCTTGCCAACTCATCCTTCAATCTCCTAACCTCATTTTTCTCCTTCTCTTCCATTAACTTAACTTTCTTTTCAAGTGATTCAATTTCGGTATCAATTTCTCAATTGTCTCTTTCTTAGCAACTTCCATTTCCTCCATATCCTTCTTCATATCCGAAAGTTCATGGGATAACTTCTTGTACAGAACATCTTTACCACTCCACAACCTTTGCAAATGTTGAACTTCAACTTCCATATCTTTTAATTTCTTCAACGCGTGATCGTCTTACTTCCTAGGTGATTCTTTCGGAGTACCATCGCCATCCGCATTAGTGTTTGTGGATGGGATGCCTTCATTTGCGTAAGTTGCATCATAGACATCTTCGATCAACATATAATCCTCTAGATGAGAATCAATGTCTTCTCCCAGAACATCCTCCTCCATCTCTGTTTTTTGAATCCTTCCAAGCTTAATTTTTTCACATAAAAGATTTCAATTAGCATAAGGTGTCAATACATTACGACATACACGGAAACATATAAAGTATGTAATATTATATGTTGCGTTAACTAACAAACGCTTGTTAACAGCTAACTTTACAATACAAACTCTGTATCAGAAAACATATTTCATATGTGAAGATAGTTGTCATATGATGCACATTAGAGTATATAAGGAAAAGCAGATCATGAATATGATACAACATTTGTTCGCATCGAACAAATATCAGTTACAGTGTGTAACAGTACACTTTAAGTGATAATTTGTTCCCCGATGTTATCTTACTAATTAATGCGGGTTTGCTCGCTAAACATTATGTTTACATACTATTAGTCCAAACAGAAAACTTTAGTGTATAAACTTTACATCAAAACATCATGCATATTGTCATAAATATTATTAATACATATATATAGTAGCAAACTTTACTGTTTGTCAATATCCCACGTATCAATCAATAGCAATAATTTGTTAGATCCATACTATAAACTAAAACTGCATATAATACATTTAGGTATGAATAAAATAAAAGCATCATTTAGTAAGTAATGATTAGCAGTAACCTTTAATGTTTAGTTTACCTGACATATAATATATGTTTGTCAATGTTTAAAGAAATGGGATATTGGTATCATTTTACACGTACATGCTCACCTGTGATGTATTATGCTTTTTACATTCATTAAGAGTCTTACATATTATTATATGTAGCATTAAGTTGTACCGTATGTTAATATCCCACATGCAATTCAATATATTAATTTGTCATGACCATAAGATAAACTGAAAATGCATATACTAATGTTAGGTATGAAATAAATAGAAGCATCACCAAGGAAGTCATATATAACAGTAAACTTTACTTGTTAGCATACCTAAGCAGTAAATAAGCATGTCAGCATTTACAAAAGTGGGATATTGATATCAATTTACACGTACATGCTCCCTTAGGAAGTATTCCCATGTTTACAGTAACTATGCAGCTTACATATTATTATATGTAGTAGATGTAAACTGTATTGTTTCCTAATATCCCATATATTATTCAATACATTAATTTGTCATGTGCATACGATAAAATGAAACTCCATATAGTATGTAAATAATCAAAGCACCTGTAGTTCCACATGTTCACGTAGAACGATGTCATCTTCTAGTACCGAGCTCAATTTTGCAGGATTCCACTTCATGAATTTTGGGTACAAGTTAATATCCACGGATTCAATAACATTTGTTCTCTCACAGAACCAGTACTGAATTCAAGTAAACGAGAGAAATCAATTAAGATAACATTTACTGGAAAAAAAATATAGATACAAGTTTAAAGGTTATTACCAACAAGCTAATGATGCATCCGTAGCATTTCTGCGGGTTGGTGTGATTTTTATCAAGTGACGCTATCAAGTAGTCGTATATCAACATCGTCTAATTGAAATTCCCGATTTTATCCATTCTAGATACACAATCCATGAAACTCCATTTCACGAATACTCCACTGGTCGGGAAAAATAATGTACAAAACGTGTAAAGGCACACAAGCTTTGTAGCGTCGACGTACCCAGAATTCATTCTTAACTTCGATGCCTCTATCGTGGCATTCCTAATGTTGGACACTTGAACCATCCCATCAACATTTCGAAACCACTTATGCACAAATGGGCTCTCCAATTTTCTACCATATGACAATATTTTGTATGAACTACACTTGAACGGTATACTGAATATTAGTGATATGTCTCTTGGAGTAAATTGTATTTCGTTATTGCCAATTGTAAAAATTCCATCCGCCCCAATGTACGCACGGATCAACAATTCAGCGTTTTTCTCATATTTACTAATAAATGAGCGATTGAACTTCGTTGCTACTAATGTATTAAACCATCCCCAAAATGGAGTTTTCCTAAGTCGTTCTTTCAACCCTTCTACTATTTCCATATCTGACAACAAATCGCGTGATGAAACCAAGTTACAACGATATTATTTAGCACCTTCAACCGTCTTTTCTGTGATGGTATTAAACTTGCGGCCCTTTTAGGTTTATACCTGCAAACTCATACATAAGAAGGTAAAAGTTACTTAGTATGTTGACGGGAACAAGTACAGTACGAATTATGTCATACAGTCAGTAAACATTACTCTGTAGACTAAATGTTGTGCACCATGTATACAGTAAGATACATTGTATGTACGATGTCATTTATATAAAAAAAAGTTGATGAATTCGTTTTTAACACGATTCAAATTCAATTAGGTAGCAACTGGTGTAATGTCTATATAGTAGCCATTATATTTGAATGTTTGTAATCCTTATAGGTTGAATATAAAAAATATGTAACAACAAATATTGAAAATTTTTAGCTGAATGAATTGGTTAAAAAAATTTAAGGTAATATCTGACTGTTGAACAGTCGATAGCAATCTTTGAGATAAAAAGTCTACTTACGGGACCTATATGCAATAAAAAAAACTGAACATAATTACACTCATTCAGTACCTACTTACCGAAAAGGAATATTTATCAAAACTAAGTTTGTCACTTTGCAAGACAACTGCCCATATTAGTTAAATAATTCATACAGTATATTTCACTGACTTTAGCATACCAAACATAGACCATTCAACACGCATACCACACACCAATAAATGTAATAAAATGTATTAGGTAATTAATACAATAAACTTTACTGTGTGAAGTATACTTAACGAAGAACCTTTAGCAAACAAAGTCATGTAAAAATACAGACATACACATCCTCATTGTGTAAAATTAACTCACTCCACCCGGCCATCAAAATAATTACCAAAATCTACATTTCACAATTTAGTCAGGCAATTTCATGATATCCTAGTAACAACATATTATAAATAAGTTTGTTAATTTGAAGTAAATGATTACAATAAATAAAACAACATTCACTGTATTACCATATTTATTATCCAAATAAATACATTTCAAGCAAAAAAAATTCTCAAAACGATAACTATTGACATCATAAAGTAAAATTTACTATTTGTGTTATAAAACTGAAAACAATTCGACGCACATGTTTTCATTGAAAAACATTTCTATTTACAATTTATACAAACATTCACATGATATAAGTTTCGAAAAAAATGAATTTTTCTTTGTACAAATTCCAGCGACATTTAAAGAACACAAAAATACTCTAACACAACAATTGTAATAACAAATTAAATCTGATGAAATTTAACAATCAACATCAGCTAGACTACATATGACAGTAAAACTTATTGTGTATAGTTTACTTGATATTAAACAATAGGTGCACAAATGGAACAAAAACTACACATAAAAAAACATACAACGACATTTTTTATAGTAGTACGCTTTAATTTAATCAACATGCACAACTTGTGTCGTAATTAATCTAATTAACTCAAAAGGTAAAGTTTATTGTGTGTATTTGCTTCACAATTTAAGCAACCATATACTTGATAAAAATATGAAGTAAAGAAAAATTTATAGTTATTTAATACCATTGATAGTTCGTAATAATAAAAAAATAAAAAAAAACATAACTTAACATATTTCTTAACCTTCGTACAATGGGTACTATCACTACAAGAAAGCTAATTTTTTCCAACATTTTTTTATCGCTATTATTCAAAAATGTTGAGAATTTTCTTTTTACCAGCATTTATTTATAAGTATTGAAAATTCATAGCATTTATATTGATGTGCCACATAAATAGAGCATTTTTAAATTAATATTGAAATAAATGTGGTATTTTTACGGCATTTCATAACTAATGCCACTAAAGTTAGAAAAAATAAGCGTCGCTTCCTCTAATTTTTGGCGGGGGATTGTTTTTTCTTAGAAAAAAAAAACCACGTTTCCTTATTCTAAGCTACCACCTCAACCCTCTCACTCCGTCACGTCTCTTCTTATCCTAAAGAATCTCCTTAATCCGATCCTTCCCAAATCTCTCTCTCCCTCAATTATTTTGACCTAATAATCCTCAATCCTCTCTACAAGTTCGTCACTTTCTTTGTTGGGACATTGCTGTTGCGTTTTATTCTTTGAAGATTTTTTGGAACCCGCGTCACTTTCTTGGACCTGTTCGATTTAGGTATCCCTCGATCATCAAAACGACCTACGTTTTTTTTTCTTATTTCGGTGTATTTTTCTTACCTGGCGTCACTTGGGACCCTTGCTTTTTTTTTTAATTTATTTCGCTGCATAATGTGGGTTTTTATCCGCTTCTCTTTCTCTCTCTCTCTCTCTCTCTCTCTCTCTCTCTCTATATATATATATATATATATATATATATATATATATATATATATATATATATATATATCATGAATCAATAACTTTTGACATCTTTTTTCTTTTGTTGTTATTTATTATTTAAAAATTAAACTATGTTGATGCCAAATATATATATGAATCAAAAACACAAATTAAGGCGTGAAAACATTAAACTGTGTTGATGCCGGATATAAAAATTAAACTGTTTCTCACTCTCTCTATATATACATCATGAAAATTTGAATACTCAATTGTGTTGATGACAGATCGGATACTCAACTATGACTTTGTCTAATTTTTGATTGATATGTACTCGAAATTTTGTTATACACATCTCTTTTAATCGATTGTACTCCCTAGTTCACATACTCGGACTCACACACGCACACACACACACACACACACACACACACACACACACACACACACACACACGCACACACACTATTAGGATTTTTTTGTGAGTTACTCAACAAAGCTTATGATGTGTAATCAAGACTAAATATGAATCAAGTCACAAAGAATTGCCCAAATATAAGTGCATACAAACTCTATTAGGAGATTATTTGTTTTCCCTATGTGTTTGGAAACTAAAAAATTTCCTTCTTAAAAAAAGGCAATTGAGATCATGGGCGGACTTAGCTTGTAGATAAGGGGCAATAGGTTTATATTATTATATTGAAGTTTGTGCCCAATTTCACAAACCATTAGCATTGATATTTTAACCATTAGAGTAAGTTCTTATTTTTAAATAAATTTTTCCAAATTCAATGTAATAAGTTAGAAGAAATTGGTGAAGCAAGCTTGATCGTTGTAGTACTATTGAAAACTAAAAATTCAAATACAACAATCGAAATAAATATTTAATGTTCCTTAGACCATAGGTAACCAAATATCGGTCGAACTAATAAACGATTCAATGTTGACAAAAAATTGATACGGATTTCCCCCAATATTCTTAATAGATTATAGACTCTATATAACATAACATGCATGAGAAAATACATAGACTTATATACTACTAAGTCCCTCTCATCCCCATGATGGCCAATTATGAAGACTTATTTAGCGAATGTAATCAATTGACGCTGCACGGAATTTAGAATAGAAAAAAGTGTATTAAATGTGAGTTGTGAGGATAGGCATGAAAGTAAAAAATATATATGCCCTATATAGTTCTATTTTTTTATAAATCTTGAAGTTTCAAGGATAATGTACACGTGCCTTTTATTGTTTTTGACTCATAGTTTGTGGTTGAAACATAATATGAATGAGAAACAAAGATAACCAAACTCAGACAGAGGCAATAACAACCGTAATTTTTTATTTGTTGTCTCATGTCAATTGCGATAACGATTATGAGCAACATAATCATACAAAGGCACAAACTAGAAACCAATTTCTAGAGATTGTTAAGACAGTGTATCATAAACCAAAAGTAATAAAGCAGAAAATTGAATGCAAAAACTCTTACATTGTACTCTCTCAACACATAGAGTCTTAAAATTGGGAGGAATGTTTAGAATTATGAAAAAATAAGAGTTTGTGACTCTTTGGAATGATCACAAGCCTAAGTAGTCATGGTTAGTGACTGAACTGGGCAAATGGCAACTAAACCGGGGAAAAACGTGATCCATAACGTCTTTTTTGAAAGAAAATATGAAAAAATCAATTTGCAACGGGTGACCCAATAGAAAAAACTAACTAGGAAATCAAAGGTTTGATTTGGATAAAGAAAAGTCAAGGAAATTTGGCCTAAAATGATAACACTAAGGTTACCTAAAATGTTTTCATAGTTTGGGTTACCCTATACACTAAGTGTTGTATGATGTGCGTACAGTGTAGGCCTACATAGATTATATAAGTAAAATGAGTTGACTTAATTATAGACAATACATTTAAAGAAAAAAGTTAAGACAATTAGCATGGAATATTATTATTAAGATTCTCCAGTTTCTATTCTCCTATGGGATGGATGCATATTTTTTTATGTAATCATGCTGAGTTATTAAATGCCAAATTTTTCTTTTGATACATACATATTGGATGCTTCTTGAATTTTAATTTGAAAGGCCCTAATATATTTTTTATTAGATTTTAGGCATTATAAATTTACTATATCTTTCTGTTTTGCCTACTAGAAAAACAAAAGAAGAACTATATAGAAATAGGGAATCCATGCACTGGTTGTTAATATCTAAATTGATTATTATGTTTCTCTGTTAAGAGTTTTATAAATGATTTTCATTGGTTTAGGTTTTGCGTTTGGTAAAAGCTTATTTAGCGATTATCAATTTACCAGGCAAAAAAATCAGATGCTTGGTTGTACAATCCATTTATTGAAGTTATACCATTTCTAAAACTTTTGTTTATGATTTAGGATTTCAGTGGAGTTCTAGTTGTGGTCGACCTTGTTTGTATGCGAGATGCTATGAACAGGCTTGGTGGTGACTAAAAAAAATCAATCCCTTGGTATATCATTATGCCTTCAATTTGGATTTTAAAGTGTAATTGGATATCACATGTCAAGGAAATTATTCTTTACCAATGATCGTCCTTCTATTTTAACTTTTCAAACTGCATATAAGAACCCTTATATTAGATTATTCATTAGTACCTGCATTGCCATCTATATTTGGTATTTTGTTATACTAGAATTCTAGTCTTTATGCTAGAATAGTAGAGAGACATTTTGCCCTTCAATGTTATGGGTTTCCTTATATTTCTTATTACGTATTATAAGATTTGAAATTCTTACAGGTGTTAGTAGACCTTATTATTGATCATTCAGTTCAGGTCGACGTATTAAGAAAGGAGAATGCAATGCAGGACAACATGAACCTTGAATTCTAGAGGAATAATGGGAGGTTTTCTTTTCTTAAATGGGGATCAATTGCCTTCCTCAATATGCTTGTGGTTCCTCCTATTTATGGAATTTTCCACCAGGTAAAAATTAGTATCTTTGATTTCATTGAGGATGATTTTATATGTGAAGTTTTAAAAGTCACCCTTAAAATATTGATTGCAAACGTTTGCAGTTTCTTTGTCATTTTGTGAGCCTCCCTGGGGCATCATAATATTTACCTTTTGAGTCTCAATTCATGGCAATAGAATCTGTTAAATTTAGGGTATATCCTCCGCACCCCTAAATAATAAATAAAAGGAAAAGGAAATATTCATACACATGTATAATATGTTTATTTTACCATCTCTTTGCTTTGGGTCTTCAGTTCTATATAGTCTTTGTCATTTTAATTCTGGCATCTTAATTTAATGACATTTTGTTTACTGATTTGGTACTCAACATGTCTCTATGATAACTTGTCAGGTCAATCGAGAATACATTGGACATGTTTTCGACATTAATGGCATTATTTACCCTGATAGTGTGGTGAGAATAGATTCCCACACAACTGTATGATTAATGGGATAGGAGTTGCTAGCTTGGGAATTAGAGGTATTGAAGCGGAAGAAACAATGCTTGTCCAGGTATATTTTTCATGATAGTGACCTTCCTTTACGTACTTTAGTTGTGTATCTCATCCTTCTCAATTTCTTGAAGGTAATGTAGTGGCGATATTAGTCATACATGTTACTACACTTAAATACGAGCTTTCTTGCACAAATTGTAAACTGTTACCTTTCCTTCAAAGATGAGACTTCTGGAATATCTAGGTTGATGTAAACTTTGGTCACATCCGTTGATGAGAGTGAGTAAATACCCGTTAAATAGGATATTAGAAAATAGTTTGAAGTCAATGTGTCTCTTATTAAATGAGAATTATAATTTTTTATTAAATTATTATGTGATGTTGAGAAATAAAGTGATATATGTAAGAATATCTATGCATAAACTATATGTTGTTGGAATGACCAATCTATTAACATGGTTTTTAAATATATGATAAATGAGAAAAGTTAACATCCAGTGTTGATGTAATTGGATCCATGTATGCGTTACTACATGATAGAACTTACTAATTATAATTTAAACCAAGCATGGATTTCAGGAAAATGTGATCGATTTCTTTTTCCAATATTCAACAGAGAGTGTAATAGTTATGCCACTCCATGAATATGACATTAGTAGATGTTTAGTACTAAGACTGAGTTATGTTACTTAAGTAGAGGTATAAGGTTTAGATATTAAGATGGAGAAGAAGCAATATGTGATTTGATATAAGGAAGCAGAACTGGAAATTATATATAATCATAAACTATGCTCATAAATAAAATGATAATTTGAAAGAAATTGATAATTTAGTTGATTTTTCTGTCAGATGATTTGCCGTGTGTATTTGTTCACGTGATTCAGTGAGCAGATCGAGAGAATTAAGTATTTCACTTCAAATACTAAAATTCTATGTAACATATATATAATTCTATTTTTGAAATATTGAATATGTCAGTGTATGTATTATTATTACATGTAATAATCATATACTAATTTTATATCCAAAGCACGCCTTCTTTTTTAAAAATAGATGGGCATTAGTCCCGTATACATATAACCTCAAGATTTAATGAAAGAAAAAAATTTCACTAAAAGATTTGGTCAATTGCCAATAATGATGTATTAGCAAACTACTAGATACTCAGTAAAACATTAGGGTCCAATCTATTTTGGCAACAGCTTAAAACTATATTGGCTTAACGATGGTTACTGAGACATACACACTGATGCACACGCACACCAGTGACACACACACAGTGTACGCATACCTCTAATCTGATTAATTTGATTAAGTAATGATAAAATTTGATTAATTTATTTGTTGAAAGGTCCTACTTTTTTTCACTCAATAAATTCTTGAAAGTTGTTCATGGTGTCATATTGGCGAAGTTTATATAAATATTTCTCAACTTGGATTCGTACATTACAGTAATATGTCTAGAATTGTGTATTGGTCACTGTCAATGTTTGTGTGTGCATTCACTATATGTATTTGATTTAGTACAACAGTTATTATAGTCGGTTTAGGTACTATTGGAGGTAACAATGTGGACAAGATCTATTATAGACTGGTTGAATTTTTAAAATTTGTTGATCATGACTACTTCAATACTATTGCAGATGGTTATTTTCTGTTGTGTGAAGTTTGTAGGTGGTTATTTTTTGTTAGTTTCAGAACCTATATATGGTCTTTTCACTATCTACAGTAGCTTCTCGCTTTCGATTTTGGAGATATAATACTTGGTTACAATCGAATTCTAATCATTTGGGAAGTATACATAAGTAGGGAGACATAAGGAGGTATGTCCTATTTGGATGGAGTATCAATAAATCATCAATACGGTAGTTTAATATGACCAAACGTATTCTTATAATTTCAAGCAAAAACATGGTATGCTTTGTTTGCATTTCGTACAATACATGCTCTATTTTCATTAAAACAGTATAGTTAAAACTTGAATATGATAGTTTGGATGGTCCTCATTAATATTTATTTATTATCAATCTTCTTTTCATCGGATTTGAATGTTGGGTTCGAGTCAATGTATCACCACATGTGTATTTAAATTTGATGTTTTCGGATTTGAAAAAAAGCTTATGCATTTTAGTTAGTTGCTCTAAAATATGCATTTCAAAATTTACTGCCAATCTTATTTTCCTTGATTGCAAATGAGATTAGGACCAAGATTTTTATCCACGATGTTAGAGATTGTATGGTTGTTCAGTTTTCTATTAGAATAACAAATAGGAACTGATACTGAACTGAGCCACACCGCAACAGTGCAACCACCATCACCGTGTTGTGCGGTTTTGAGTAATCACCTCCCCCTATGTTGTGCGCGTTAAATCCTAATGACTAAGTTGAGGAAGATGAATTGTCCCTCAGCTCATCGTGGATGTTTATTTTGGTACATTGCCATAGCCGTTTCTGATTGGTTTGATTTTTATTATGATGATTACAAGCTTTACAAACATTAGTTTTCTTAAATGTGGGTTTCAAGATAACTGCACAAGTTGCAGATATTCTCATGTCTCATGACAATATTAAGTACCCGCAAAATAAACGAATATATGAATATACATGTTCATGATTCTATGATACTTCTTTACCATCTCCCACATCCAACCTCTATTTTTTCAATGGATTTTGGGTATTCACGCTTCAGGGTACAAAAAGCTGAGCATCCAAAAATCGGAGATAAAGAGCGTATACTCTCTTCAATCTAAAAAATGAAAGATACGTGGGGACTCTCAACACTGTTATTCCAAAAGCAATCCTGAAAATGAGAGAACAAAGTAAGATGGTGTAGGGCAACCACTACCATCATGTTGTGCTGTTTTGAACAATCACCTCCCCCCTGCCTTGTGGGCGTTGAAGCCTAATGACCAAGTTGAGGAAGATGAATTGTCCCTCACATCATCGTGGATGTTTATCTTGGTACATTTCCATAGCCGTTGTAGATTGGTTTTATTTTTTTAATGATGATTACAAGCTTTACAAACATTAGTTTTCTTAAATATGGGTTTCAAGATAACTGCATAAGTTGCAGACATTCTCACGTCTCATGACAACATTAAGTACCCGCAAAATAAACGAATATATGAATATACATGTTAATGATTCTATGATACTTCTTTACTATCTCCCACATCCAATCTCTATTTTGGCAATGGATTTTGGGTATTCACGCTTCAGGGTATAAAAAGCTGAGCATCCAAAAATAGGAGATAAAGAGCATATACTCTCCTCAATCTAAAAAATGAAAGCTAAGTGGTGACTCTTAATATTGTTATTCCAAAAGCAATCCTGAAAATGAGAGAACGGAGTAAGATGGAGCAGGGCATCTCAAATATGAAAATAACTATCCAAGTGTATCCAGCAGTCCCCTTTTTCGTTTTCGATCCAAAACAACCATGGGTGATTGGTCCAGCAGCAACATATTATCATATCCTTATGCCAAATGATAATGCAGAAGCAGGTGGCAATCCAACTAATGGCAGTGATGAGCTCAGGTGTGTATTTATAACCTCATGTAGTTCTTTGTTGTTAGTTTATTTTATTTTGTTAGGTTTATTTTGTTTTGCTAGTTTATTTATTAACTTTTCATTTTATTCTTTTTTTCGTAGTGTTTATGAAGTTGTATTATTATATAGCCTTGGTATAACAACCTTAGTATAAATATCTCTCCAAAACCAACAGTCCCCTTTTTGGTTTCCAATCCAAAACAACCATGGGTGATTGGTCCAGCAACAACATATTATCATATTCTTATGCCAAATGATAATGCAGAAGCAGGTGGCAGTCCAACTAATGGCAGTGATGAGCTCAGATGTGTATTTATAACCTTATGTAATTCGTTGTTATTAGTTTATTTATTAACTTTTCATTTTTTTTCATAGTGTTTATGAAGTTGTATTGTTATACAACCTTGGTATAACTACCTTGGTATAAATATCTCTCCAAAATTTGTGCTTATTGAATGCATTACTAAATGAGTATCAAGCGCATCTTGCATTACTGCTTACTGAATGCATTACTAAATGAGTATCAAGCGCAAAGTGCATTACTCAATATGTTTGTAAATCACAGCAGGTTTGTAAATTACTCATTCACTCATTCACTAAAAGGGCTTTAGGAGGATCATATTCCCGGTGAGAGGGAACTTCCCAAAAGAGTTCCCAATCTCATCCTCTGAAGCTCCAAATGGCTACGGGCAGTGGTTGTAACTCGGCACAGAGAGCACCTCACATAATTGTCCAAACTCAGCAGCCTTCCCAACTCATCTATGGTACAATCATTTTCATTGTTGATTTGGTATATTTTTATTATTTACCCTCAAGTTATATTTGGTTATCTATAATCAATTGCAATTTTTAAGGTGGCGTGAGAAATAACAATAAATGTACAAAGGTGAACACAAGAAATGTATAAATGTATCTTTCAACTAGTATAACACTTGATGTGTAACAACATTTCGTACATTTTATAGTGTCACTTATGTTAGTTTTTTGAAGGTATGGATATCATATGGATATAATGAAACTCCATTTTTTTTGTAATTTTTAACTACATTGTCATATCAGTTTATATTGACAGTTTCCAGTTGGCATCGCAGTATATCCATATAGTATCTTTAATTGTTCAACAATAGGATCGGGTGTATCAAGTTGGTGAATGAAAATATGATGATGGTATGATATTTAGTTTCAAAGGGTCATGAAAATAATCGAAGAGATGGTCCCCATCTAAATGCATGTTTCAAGCATTTGATACTTTTTTTCCCATGTTAGTGTTCTACTTAGGAATGCAGTCAATTTTAGTTTCCAAATTCATTAATGAAATCATGTCCATTATAAAGCACTAACCTAATCTTGATTAACTTTTTTGAGTCTTATCTTTATTGATTATTTGATTGTATTTTCATTTGGTTAATTCTAATTTTCCATTTGTTTGCCTCGCAGGTGTTTTAGAAAATACCACGTCGGACTAGGAAACGTGAAAAGACACTTCAGAGTTCATTTATTTGCCTCGCAGGTGTTTTAGAAAATACCACATCGGAGTAGGAAATAAGAAAAGACACTTCAGAGCCCTAACCAATTTGCATATATGTATAACCAATTTGTATACGTATAATGAACTTTTTTTTGGAGTTTAATTTTGTTGTTGTTGGACTATTTTTTATTTTTTAAACAGGGCGGATAGTCCTATAAACAAAGGAGACTCTGTCAAAATTTTCTAAAATGTTTATACATTGGTGTTGTAAAAAAGAACTTTCTCTGACTTGAATTAGTATTTGATGGTGATGACGATTTTTATGCGAGGTCCAAGATACTATTAGTATTGGTAACTATTTTCTTATTTCTCAACCAAGGTCAATCACCCTATAAACTAATGTTATTTTGCCAGTTTTTTTTTTAATTTGATAGTTTACCATTATTAGGAGGTCCAAGATGGACTAATAGTATCGTCGTTGGAGTGTTTTGTTTTTAAAATTATCCGCGTGTCTTTAGGCACGGGCATACCCTAGTATATATATTCCTCCCATTTGTTACAATGTATCTTGAGATTCATAATACAAAAAATATATATATTAAGAAAATAGGGTTCTGATTCGAAATCTGAATTCAGATTTCACAGCTGTGGAATAAAGTCCGAGAAAATTTTGTTTCGACACTGCCACCCCTTTATCGTTTACAAATTTATGGTCTTATGCAGAATCACAACTTTACTAGTGATATTAAGACAATAGTGATTATGCTAATGGTGTCAGAATCAAAAAACATATATGTTTCCATCATGCTAATCAAATCCATTGTAAGTGACAATCATGACTATATCTACTATTCTGTTATTCAATATCCATTGGCATGAAGTTGGAACAAGTTGGGCCTTTTATCTATTATTTTCATTTCTTTGGACTCTGGCAAGAATTATAATATTTCCATTTTAATTTTATTATTCCTTGATATCACGATAATGGTTTTTCTGATGGTGTCAGGTAAAATCCTTTCCTGTTAAAGTGACCTATTTTTTGGAAAATATGGCAACAAATGGAAGGGTAATTGAGGTCGCTGTTATTTTGGGTGCAGCTCCATTGATTTCGTCTAATTACAAAACCCATTTGTTTTTTACTATAACCAAGGCTGCGTAAGAACTCAATGTAATCTTGGAATTCCTCGTCATATATGAGTCTTGGGTTCATGGCTTTATTGGGGCTAACATGAACTGCTCCAAAATCTAGAGGTGTGGCAGGGAGTGCGTTCCATTGGTCTTGAAGAACCGCATGCGCATTATCGATGGTATAGGCAGTGGTCATCGGAGCAAATTCGAGGGCTGTTGGGCTCCAATGGTGGATAGCCTTTAGCAATGCTTCAACTCCCACGAGATGGGGTGCTGCCATTGAAGTGCCAGAGTAAAGTGCATAATTTGTTATTAAATTATATATTCTTATTTCCATGTATGGTCTGTTGGGAATTGATATCCATCTTCCCTCTGAACTTATTCAATTTGTTCGTAGACATTGATATCAACGCCGCTACGATTATCACACAAGACTACTTTTCCAGCAACCTCTTTCGGATCCATAGATGAAAACTTACACGTTGCCTTGCTTACATTGCCTTTTCCATAATGCAGAGGTAAGTTAGTGACATAAATGCTCTCCGAGTACTACGATGTTCCCTCCAAGGTTATCTCATTTCGCAGGGTTAATATTGCCAGGAAACTCTGATCGATAGTGCGAGCCCCTACTATCATGATCCAAGGCGTTCCATCGTAAGTCGTGTTTGGTTCTGGTCTTAAATTTTCACCAGCGCAGATAACAAAAATACCTTTCTCTATTGTTTAAAGTGATGCAATAGCTACAACATGTTTAAAATAAGGCATCGGATCAAAGCTGAGAGATAGAGACATGATATCGACCCCGTCGGAGATTGCTTGGTCCATGCCTGCTAGTGTGTCGCTTGCTGCAATTTCCTTTGAGATGCAGAATATTTTAGGAGATCGGTCTTATTAGACATTTCTAAGTTATTGTCATGACTTTCTTGGTATAGATTTAATTGGGTAGGGATATAAAAATAAAGGAACTGCTTGTAAAGATGTGCAGTGTTGTCTTTTGCGTGGTGCATTTGGCTAGAAAGGAACAGTAGAAATTTCGAGGGCAAAAAGAAGGGGATAGATGAATTATGGATTACGGTTAATTTTATGGCATTCTCACGGGCTTCTATTTTCAAAGCTTACAAGAATTGAACATATTTTCAATAGCTTTGAAATGGAGTAAAGTGTTCTCGTAATTTGAGTGTTGCTGTATTTTTTATTTATACCTTTTATTTGGTCTTTTTATTTTGAATTTTAATCGATTTATATTCATTTTACTCATTAATTTTAACCCTGTGATAATCTTGTATATATTTTCTGTATCAATAAAAGTATTTTCTCGTTTCTCATAAAATAAAAACATCTCACTCATGCCCCAAAAGCTCAACAGGTGCTGCAAAAATCAGAACCAGTAGTTCCACAAGCTGAATCAGTAATGGAGGTTTGTGAATCTCTCTCTCATACTAAGTTGATTATGCTGCTGATCTTTTCAACATGCTTTCTATGAATAGTATTACTGAAAATGGCTCGGGGATAGCTTCTGTTAATGATAATGTTTGGGCAGGCTTCCATTGTATGTCTTAAGTACCATAGGTAATTTAATGAGGTCACTTGAAATGCTCTGTTTGATGCACATGATAAGAGAGCTTAATATTATAATTTTATCAGGATATAATCTATGGGACTATAACCTTGACTTGATACAAAATTTAGAGTGCTTTTGGAAGTTTTTAAAATTACATGTTTTAATGTTAAAATTTTGAGTATCCCATTTTGTTTTAACCTATTATACATGTTACCGAATCAACATTTAGACAAAAAAATAACAATAATAATCATATAATCAAGTTCTTGAGTACAATAAATGAAATTTCATATATATTTTTTACCCTGAGAGAAAAAAAGAGAGATGAGGAATTAGAGTTGGGGTTTCGTTGTGCTTCTTTATTGTTCTCTAGTTTTGAAGATTGATGCCCTGGAGTTCCGTCGAACTCACCAAACTGAGCGTATTTCAGGTAGTGCTGGTGATGCTTTGGAAGATGATCCTATTGGAAGGTTGAAAGTTTTTATTTACGAACTCCCAAACAAATACAATAAGAAAATTCTACAGAAGGACCCTCGATACCTCACTCACATGTTTGCAGCTGAGATCTATATGCATAGGTTCCTCTTATCTAGCGCCGTTAGAAATCTCAATCCTGAAGAAGCTGATTGGTTTTACACACCTGTATACACCACTTGTGACCTCACACCAAATGGTATCCCTTTACCCTTCAAATCGTCGCGTATGATTAGGAGTGCAATACAACTTATTTATTCTAATTGGCCTTATTGGAATAGGACATAAGGGGATGATCCCTTTTTTATAGTGCCACATGACTTTGTGGCATGCTTTCATTATCTGGAAGAAAAAGCTATTGAAAGAGGGATTCTTACATTGCTGAAGCTAGCTACCTTAGTTCAAACTTTTGGACAGCAGAACCATGTTTGCTTAAAGGAGGGTTCCATTACAGTTCCTCCGCAAAAAATGAAATTCCATTTGATCCCTCCTAGTACTCCTCGGTCCATCTTTGTGTACTTTCGAGGTTTGTTTTATGATTTGGGAAATGATTCGGAAGGTGGTTATTATGCAAGAGGAGCATGAGGAGCAGTATGGGAGAACATCAAGGATAATCCGCTTTTTGACATCTCCAGAGATCACCCGACAACCTACTATGAAGACATGCAGAGAGCGTTTTTTGTTTGTGCTCGCTTGGGTGGGATCCATGGAGTCCAACATTGGCCGAAGCGGTGATATTTGGGTGAATTCCCGTTATCATAGCAGACGACATTGTTTTGCCATTTGCTGACGCAATCCCATGGGAAGACATTGGGCTGTATGTAGCAGAGAAGGATGTTCCCAATTTGGACACCATTCTTACCTCGATTCCCCCATAAGTTATATTGAGGAAGCAGAGGTTACTTGCAAACCCTTTAATGAAGCAGGCAATGTTATTCCCACAACCTGCTCAACCAGGTGATGCCTTCCATCAAATTTTGAATGGGCTTGCTCGTAAACTCCCTCATGACAAGAGCGTTTACTTGAGGCCCGATGAGAAAATCTTGAACTGGACTGCATGCCAAGTGGGTGACCTTAAACCTTGGTAGGTACTGTAACACAGGGTTATCTCCTTAATCTCATCTCAAGATCCTGATGCAATTATGAAGGTGCTGATTTCCATCATAAAGTGTAAATCTGCATTTTTCTCAATATAGTAGTTTTTTTTACACTTATGTGACTGTAGGTTTGGGATAGTTTGTTGTGCAGGGAGACTGCTATCTGAGTGTGAAACAACTGTTACTTCTTTTACATGAACCATCAATTTGTGGACTAATGAAGTAGTTTTTGAAGCAAAATAACTGGTCTGCTATTAGTTCATTTTTCTTAGTGTTATTTTAGGATATTATGATTTTTGGGTTCTTGGGAAATCGATTATGATTGATAATCATTGTATGCAAAAGTGAATTTGATGTCTCCATCCCTCTGCTACAAGGACGAAGATGAGGAATATATTACATGTTTTTCATAATTAAAAATAAAAAAAATGGCAGAGTTATAGGGTGTCGTAGTTGGTTCACATAAGGGGAATTATCGCGTGTATAATACAACTAGTACAGGCTGCTCCCCTAGAGTCTTCTCTCCTAGATTTGGTTTCTTTCCTCCTTCCTTTTATGTCCTTATTATAAGAATTTACCAATCTTTGTTTATAGCTTTTGAATTCCAGCTTCTGATCTAATCACTCAATTCATAAATACATCAGTTAATTATCATATTTTTTAGGTGTGACATAGATCGCAAGCTAGAACTAAAAGATTATATTGAAATACGAAATAAGAAAAAGTCCTCAGGAAAAAAGATTATTGATTTTCAGGTAAGCTTATTTCTTCTCTTTTCTGTTCTATCTCAACATAAACTAGGAAAGCATGCACAACAAAATGACTAATTGTGTGCTTGTTCACAGTTCTCCCCATGGAATCCATTTGAAGTGCTCGTTGTATCTACCGACTCGCGGATCATAATTTATGATGGATCAGATATGATCCATAAGTTCAGAGGTATCTCCTCATTATGTATTTTTCAATAAATCGAAGGGTAATCTTTTGTTCAACAAATAGTGGTAATTTTCGTAGTTAGTGTCAACATAGCTTATTTTCATCATAAATACAAAATTTATCAATCTACCACTCGTGAAATGCTAAGTGTTTAGTGAATGCTACTTCAGTTCAGGAATACGTAATGTTTTTACATAATAAGTAAGGACATGTCTCCAAAATAATCAGTCAAATTTTGGCAAATGCAACATATTTATGATATGGGTCCTGCATGATCTTATCCGGAGGATAAAATCTATCAAGGCGAAACCCATATTGCACCCATGTCACATTTTCATTGAATGGTATGTGATACTTAATATTTTCTCATTAATGAGGCAAAAAGTAGATCAACTTTCATCACATTGTAATGAATTCGTCAACCGTAAAGATAAGATATTTTATGAAGTCTTGGGACCTGATTAACAAGGTCATTGTTGAGATTATGGATATGGACCATCTCCAACTGATGTGCATGGAATTAAGCGGCCGAAGGTTAATGAAAAAGAGTATGAGTGACTATGATCTGAGATTTGATCTGAATTTCAGGATAAATTTATTCATTTAGAGGCTCGATTTGAGTTGATACGCACACACGTGATGACTTACCCTTCCGTTGTATACAAACAGGTTAATAAATACACACTTTTATCTTTTATGCTTAATTATCGTGTGTATATATAAATGTATGTTCTAATATTAAATTATGCTATTAACAGGCTCCTCAATCCTCAAACGAACAAAACATACCATCATATAGGTCTATTTTTCTACCCAAGCAATAATTAGAAGAAACCAACCAATTTCAACCTGTAGTGGTACCATAATCAAATCACCATTTATCTCCATCTCAACAGGTAAGTAGATAACTACTTTTTAAAATCATAATTTAAGACTTTACATTTTCATGATTGAAATAATTCATTTTTTGTACATTGCAAATTCTCAACACTTGGCTGCCCCCGAGATTGCTACTCGTGTTAGTGAACAAACGAATGCTACTTCAATTCAGGTATGTTACTAATTTAAAGGATTTTAAAGGGCACAATATATCTGCGCTTTCTTGGGAAGTTTATGTATAGTTGACATTGGGTTGTTGGTTTATTTGGTTGTATATAGTCTTAAAATTTTTGGGATGTCTTAAAAATAAATAAAACTCTCTCGATTTTTTTCGAGAAATATATGGTTGATGATATATTCATCTTATTTGTAGAAAGAACCATCAAATAAGAAGAAGAAGCACCATCAACCACAACAAAGGGTCTCAAATAATGCACTCCCTAAAATTGTAGACCTTATTACTTCCGGACTTGCAAAAGTGATTGTGGCACGTGGATTCATTGTGAGCAAGGACCCTTTAACAAAAGTAGGGGGTACACCACTTGGTGAAGACTTTTGGGAAGTATATATTGAGAACATTTATACCAAAAGAAACATTGCCTAGACCTTATAGAAACAAGTCCACAATTGGAGATGCATATCATTCAACTGTAGCGTGGCATATTGCTAATGTACTAATTTTTAATTTTAAGTTTTTTTTATAATACCGAAGAATAAGTATCAATGACTAACGATTGACTTTTTTATTTGTAGGTCGAAGAGGATGTTTGACTTTGATGAAGAAGGATCGTAAATTATATAAAATTTTGTTTCGCTTCATGTTTCCCCACTTTTTCTTATTGGACACGTGGTACATTTTATTTTGTGGATGGATAATTGTTCCAAGCACAATTATGTTTATTTATGATGAATGCTATCGGTTTTAATTTGATTACTGCCCTCTTAATTTAATGTTATCGTAATGTATTTGCACATAAATACAATACTTCTTATAAATGATTTTTTTAACACTTGTTCCCAATCATATATTGCAAAATAATATCAACATTTTGTTTAATGCCGCTATTATCATTCTCGGTATTTTTTTAATGCCGCCAAAAGTCTGTTGAACATTTAATTAGTGTTGCAAAAAGTTATTATTAGCATTTTTAATGCCGCTAAAAGGTTATTACCAGCATTAATATAAATGCCCTAACTTTTTGTGGCATTTTTTAAAATGTCGTTGTTCTTTTACCACATTGGCTACCGCATTTGTAGAAATGCCACAAAAAATGCTGCTAACTTTTCGCGGCATTTTTTAAAATGCCGTTGGTCTTTTACCACATTGGTTACCGCACTTGTGGAAATGCCGCTAAAAGTGCCGCTAACTTTTCGCAGCATTTTTTAAAATGCCGTTGATTTTTACCACATTGGCTATTACCGCACTTGTAGAAATGCTGCCAAAAGTGCCGCAAAAAGTGTTACCGGCATTTTTAGTGCTTTTCTTGGCATTTAATTTATGCCGGGAAAAATCAATATTCCTGTAGTGTATAAACTTTACTACTACGTATAGCGGACGTATTTCAAACGTTTTGTTACCTTATACGCAGTTTGACAATAGTATTCTCTTGATTTATAAAATATCGCGCCAAATGCACACCAACCCACTACAGAACTACCCACACCAACGAGCACCCCACCAGTTGCCGGAGCTATGATCAAGTAATGAGTGGGTTAAGAGTATTTAAGGAAATATCTGACTGTTGAAATAGTAGATAGGAAAAATTTAGAGAAACGATCTACATACGGGACCTAAATGTAAAACAAACCCTAACATAATTACACTCATGCAATAACTACTTACAGATACACAATATTTCGCAATCCAAAACATATGCCCAAATCATTTAAGTAATTTGTACAATAAATCTTACTGAGTTAAGCATATTTAACAGAGACCATTCATCAAACATACCACACACGACCAAAATCTACATGTTAAATGAACATGATTACAATAATGAAAGCAACATTCACTGTTTGAACGTATTTATTATCCGAATAAATGTGTTTCAACAAAAAAATGTCATCACAAAAAACTATTGACGACATCAACTACATTACTCACAAAGTAAAATTTACTGTTTGTGTTATAAAACTGTACACAATTCGACGCACATGTTTCCATTCAACAATATTTCCATTTACAATTTATAGAAACATTCACATGGTATAAATTTCAGAAAAATTTAATTTTTCTTCATACAAATTCGTGCGACATTTAAAGAACACAAAATTACTCTAACGCAACAATTATAATAACAAATTACTTCTAATGAAATGTTTAGATCAACAACAGTTACATTACTTATAACAGTAAAATTTACTGTGTAAATTTTACTCAAGACAAATCACACAGTAAGCACATGGACTTTTTAATCACAAGAGAAAAAAACCCTTCTTTAAGTAATTACCCTACGATTAAATCAACATGCAAGACTTCTGTGTAGAAAAATTGTCATTATTTCAAAAAATCAAATTTATTGTGTATTTCAACCGAAATACAACATGCACCGAAAGCCAGCAAAAACTTGCTATCACAACTTAAGAAAAGCATTTACATTCTAAGAAAATGTGGGAAAACAAAAAATTACCATCAATAGACAAAAATAAACATTAGTATCACAAGAGGAAGAAAAAAAAACTAATTTACCATATTCATCCCTTTTGGTGTCCGACCAATTACCTCAAACGGAGAAAGACACACAATCCCTACCTCTGAGTTACAACCATGAAAAAACGGCAAAACAATCAACGTTTTTCTTTTTTCCATTCGCCATTTGAAAGTCCCTGTTCTGTTATGTTCTTCTCACTCAACGACTTGCAAGCCAACAACGTGCATATATACGTAGTTTTGGGTTTGCGCATGAAATGAGGAGACAAGCACTATATGGAGAATATATGTTCTCTGATTTGGCCGTTATCTGATTTTGGCGCCCAACTTTGGAAAGGGTGTTGGAGTTTTCTTATGGAAAGAACGAAATATAATAATTAATTTTTGCAAGGCACGTTCTTGGAACGCTTTCTTTTAGGCAAAATTTCTCCCAATCCGGTTGAGACAGGACCAGAACCGCGAGTACACAATGGGTTTTGTAGAACCTGCCTTCAGGATACAATGCAGTATGAACAGTTGTTTGATTCAAACTATGTACTGTTTGATCAAACCCGAGAACACTCTGAATTTGTAACTTGATAATGCCAAAGTATAGAGGACGGAGAGAGGAGAAACTAGCAATTTTCGGTGTCCAAAACAGAGGTCTGGAACTCTTTTTATAGCCATTTCTGTGACTGTTCTTCAACAGTCACAACTCTTCATGAAGTGACTCAGCAACCGTTGGATCGTGCCTGTTTGGAACAGCTACGATCTAACGGTTCAGATTAGGCGTCCCACCGTAAGCGAATGGACATCCCCTACACGAAACGCTACGAGTTCATCTAACGGTTTAGATCAAGCCGTTTCGGATTTTAAACCCTTTGATCGGATCGTTTAATCACAACCGTTGATCTGTTTTACCTCGTCAAAACTTTAGGCTCCCACGCTCCAAGCGACGATGCGCATGTGCGAAGTGCCAAGTGCGCGTCAAAGCGCGCAATGCGCCCTAAGTCGCCCAATCGCCCTTTCGCGCGCCGCGTGTCGCGCTTACGCGTGTCGTGATTGGTGGTGCTTAAGCACCACCGCGATGCGTAGGATCATAGCCTCTTATTTGACTTGTCAACTAAGAATCTTAGTTGTCCTTTAGTTGATATACCACTACCTTTTGTAGTATTCTTCCAATGTGGGACAATATGGGATTTTGAGCATTCCCCATATCTTTCACACCCATTTGCTCATGTTTCTACTTTCTAAATTAAAACCCAAACTATGTTTAAAATAAAACACAAAAAATATAATAAAATATTAACAACTAAAAATTAAACTCAATAAATATTGGAATTAATCCAACATTCTCCCACCAATTTCAATATACACAAGAGAGCAAAGCAAAAAAGACAATAAATAACTTTTGGCATTATCGCTAAAATCTAGTACATAAATGAGAAGTGTCTTTCGGACTTGAACTTCCATATAGTGAAAATAATTCAAAGCTTCATCAAGGTGCTGTGGTGAACGTATCTTGAACCAAGGACCTTTTGAGACTAGCCGGAACTATCACACATACCGATTTCTGAGTTTATAAGTGTTCTTCTAGCATGCACTTTTATGGCCTTGTGCTAATCCTGATTTCACGAGCGCTTTAGGATCGGTCTTGATTTCATAGAAAGCGGCCACACTTTCGACACTCGAATAGGTAAATCAACTTTAGTGATTATGCGAGTCACACTTATATGATTTATTAAGAAGTGAACTTCATCCTCTAACATGCAGAAAACCAACACTAGGCATATAGGAATGGAACTTTTTTGTATAAATTCCTAGTGTTCCATAACTATAATTTAACTTGTTTGTACCACATTGAACTCTATCTATATTTTCAAGATATGAGTTGGGTTCCCATTAAATATAGTTGTGTTATTTAATAGACCTTAGTCCCATTCCTTTTGAGGTGATATATATCATCTCTCTTACAAGACCTTTAGTCAGAGGATCTGCTAAATTCTTGTTCGTTTTAATATAGTCGACTGTAATTACTCCTTCCTTGAGTAATTTTCTTATAATTTGATGTCTTAGACTAATGTGTCTAGATTTTTCGTTGTAAGTTTTGTTCGAAACTTTATAAATTGTGGCTTGGTTATCACAACTTATCATAATAGAAGGTGATGGCTTTTTCCATAAAGGAATATCATACAACACATTTCTAAGCCATTCTGCTTCTTTACATGCATCTGCTAGGGCTATAAATTCAGATTGCATTGTTGAATCTGATACACATGTTTGTTTCTTGGATCCCCAAGAGATAGCTGCTCCTCCTAGCGTAAAAATCCAACCAGTAGTTGATCCATTAGACTCCCAATAATACTAGCATATTTAAGTTGGTCCATAGCACGCCCAGTATTTTTCATTAATTTGATGCTAGGATCCACTGGTGTAGCAGCTGGCTTAAGTTCAAAATGATTATATCTTTTAAGAACTTTTTCTATATAATGAGATTGAGATAACGCTAAAGAATTATCCTTTCTCACAATTTTGATTCCTAAAATCACATCAGCTTCTCCAAGATCTTTCATATCAAATTTTGATGAAAGAAACCTTTTGGTTTCTTCAACATATTTGAGATTAGACCCAAATATTAACATGTCATCCACATATAAGCATATAATAACACCAACACCATTTTCAAATTTACTATATATACATTTGTCGGCATCATTAACTTTATATCCATGGGATATAACAATATTATTAAACTTCTCATGCCATTGCATAGGATCTTGTTTAAGGCCATAAAGAGATTTAACCAATTTTCACACTTTCTTTTCTTGGCCAGGCAATACAAACCCTTCGGGTTGTTCCATATAAATCTCTTCTTCTAAATCACCATTTAAAAATGCAGTTTTAACATCCATTTGATGAATAACTAAATTGTGAATAGAAGCAAGAGATATTAATATCCTAATGGAAGTGATTCGAGCAACAGGAGCATATGTATCAAAGTAATCAATTCCATATTTTTGCTTATAGCCTTTAGCAACTAGTCTTGCCTTAAATTTATTTATAGAACCATCCGGATTTAATTTTCTTTTAAATATCCATTTGCACCCAATAAGTTTAGACCCCGGGGGAAGATCGGAAATAACCCAAGTTTGATTTGACAAAATTGAGTTCATTTCATCATTTATTGCTTCTTTCCAATAGACAGCATCCCTAGATGTTACCGCTTCATGAAATGTGGTCGGTTCATCTTCTACATTAAGAACAAATTTAGTTTTGTTCTTAGTCTCATTTAAATCCCCTTCAACTAAATAAATAACAAAGTCAGGCCCAAATGTTTTTTCAGTTCTTTGTCTTTTACTCCTTCGTGGTTCAACGTCATTCGTTGTTTCTGAAGAAGATATAGGTTGTGAATTTTCTTCTAAATTTGAGGAGTCAACAGTCGAATTATTATTTTCTAAACCTTGATTCAAAGTACTAAACTTTGTTAGATGTTCAAAAAATTGCAGATCTACCGACTCAATGATTTCTTGAGTTTCAAGGTTTAAAAATCTATAAGTCGTACTATTACTAGAGTATCCAATAAAAACACATTTGTAAGTCCTATTTCCTAGTTTAGGTCTTTTAGGTTCGGGTTTTCTTACATAAGCAAGACATCCCCAAACTTTAAGACGTCTAAGATTAGGCTTACGATTAAACCATAATTCATATGGTGTAATATCCTTGTTTTTCAATGGAACTCTATTTAAAATATAACATGCGGATAAAACCGCTTCTCCCCACATCGACAAAGGTAAACCAGAACTGATTAACATTGAATTTATCATTTCAACTAAAGTCCTATTTTTCCTTTCCGCCATTCCATTTTGTTGTGGCGTATATGGCGCCGTAACTTGATGGATTATCCCATGAGTATTACAAAATTGTATAAACTCACTCGGGTAATATTCACCACCCCTACCGGATCGTAGGACTTTAATTTCCATTTTGTTGAGTTTCAACTTCTGCTTTAAAAATTAGGAATTTCTCGAAAACTTCATCTTTAATTTTAAGTAAATATGTATATGCATACTTAGAGTAATCATCAATGAAAGTTAAGAAATATTTATTTCCACCACGAGTCATATTACTCTTCATATCACATACATCACTATGAATAAGATCAAGCATTTCGGATTTCCTCTCAACAGATTTGAACGACTTTCTAGTTATCTTCGATTGAGCACAAATTTCACATTTAGAAAGGTTATCAAATTTACAATCCGAGATTAAGCCGAGATTAGTCATATTTTTTATACTTCTATAATTCACATGACCTAATCTACTATGCCATAACTAAATAGACTCAACCATATAAGCAGAACTAATATCATTGATTACATTAATTTTAATCATGCCGTTACAAGAGTACTCTTTGCCAATAAATTGGCCATTCTTAGACAATACAAACTTATCAGACTCATACACTAGTTTGAAACCTCTCTTATTGAGAAGGTCCCCAGACACAAGATTTTTACACATATCAGGTACATGAAGTACATCAATTAGAGTAAGTGTCTTTCCAGAAGTTAGCTTCAATTCCACTGTGCCTTTTCCAACTACATTGGCGCGAAGATTATTTGCCATCTTCACTTCTTTTCCATCAATTTCTTGATATGTTTTGAATGAAGAGCGGTCTTTGCATATGTGGACCGTTGCGCCGGTATCCAGCCACCATCCACTTTCATTATCAATTGAATTTGCTTCGCAAACAGTAGCAATAAGATCTTCAACATTGTTGGTTTCCTTCGACCCTTGTTTTTCTTTAAATGCCTTCTTTTTAAGACGACATTCTCGAGAATAATGGCCCGGTTTGTCACAGAAGAAACATTTTCCCTTCTTTTTCTTATTTGCACCTTGGTTCTTGAATTTGGAATCATTCTTTGCTTTAAATTTTGAGTCTTTGGTAATCTTGGATTTTTGATCCTCAACCATATTAGCTTTTGAATGACCCTCACTTTGTTCATCCTTCTTTTCTCGAATACGAGTATCATCTTCAATACGAAGGTGACGAAGAAGGGATTCCACAGTATAAGTCTTTTCATCATGATTAATTTTCTTCTTAAAGCCATTCCAAGAGGATGGAAGTTTTGAAACAATCACCCCTACTTGAAATTCATCTTGAAGATTAATACCAGCAGCTTTAAGGTCACCAACAATTTGTTGGAGTTCATGGGCTTGTGCAACGACAGATTTATCATTATTCATTCTAAAATTCATATAGTTTGAAATTAGAAACTTACGATTGCTCGCTTCCTCGTTTTGATACTTTATCTCCAAAGCCTTCCATAATTCCTTTGCCGTCGGAATCATTCTATGAGCGCTATAAACAGTTTGAGACAAAGCATTGAGGATGTGTCCTCGACACATAAATTCGTCTTCTTTCCTCTTCACACGTTTTTGCTTTATTCCTTCGGTGTCTTCGGGTGTGGGCTCGGGAATTTGTTCAAGGTTATCATCTAGAATGTATACAAGTTTTAGTGATGTGAGGAAGAACATAACTTTCTCTTGCCAACGGGTGAAATTTCCGCCATCAAAACGGTCGATTCGAATTAAGTCTTGAGTCATGACTTGGATAGATTGTGCCACAGTTCCTTCCATTTGAGTGGAGTAATAAGAATATAAAATTTTTGCCTAAAAACTGTTGGAGTTTTCTTATGGAAAGAACGAAATATAATAATTAATTTCTGCAAGGCACGTTCTTGGAACGCTTTCTTTTAGGCAAAATTTCTCCCAATCCGGTTGAGACAGGACCAGAACCGCGAGTACACAATGGGTTTTGTAGAACCTGCCTTCAGGATACAATGCAGTATGAACAGTTGTTTGATTCAAACTATGTACTGTTTGATCAAACCCGAGAACACTCTAAATTTGTAACTTGATAATGCCAAAGTATAGAGGACGGAGAGAGGAGAAACTAGCAATTTTCGGTGTCCAAAACAGAGGTCTGGAACTCTTTTTATAGCCATTTCTGTGACTGTTCTTCAACAGTCATAACTCTTCATGGAGTGACTCAGCATTGAGGATGTGTCCTCGACACATAAATTCGTCTTCTTTCCTCTTCACACGTTTTTGCTTTATTCCTTCGGTGTCTTCGGGTGTGGGCTCGGGAATTTGTTCAAGGTTATCATCTAGAATGTATGCAAGTTTTAGTGATGTGAGGAAGAACATAACTTTCTCTTGCCAACGGGTGAAATTTCCGCCATCAAAACGATCGAGTCGAATTAAGTCTTGAGTCATGACTTGGATAGATTGTGCCACAGTTCCTTCCATTTGAGTGGAGTAATAAGAATATAAAATTTTTGCCTAAAAACTGTTGGAGTTTTCTTATGGAAAGAACGAAATATAATAATTAATTTCTGCAAGGCACGTTCTTGGAACGCTTTCTTTTAGGCAAAATTTCTCCCAATCCGGTTGAGACAGGACCAGAACCGCGAGTACACAATGGGTTTTGTTGAACCTGCCTTCAGGATACAATGCAGTATGAACAGTTGTTTGATTCAAACTATGTACTGTTTGATCAAACCCGAGAACACTCTGAATTTGTAACTTGATAATGCCAAAGTATAGAGGACGGAGAGAGGAGAAACTAGCAATTTTCGGTGTCCAAAACAGAGGTCTGGAACTCTTTTTATAGCCATTTCTGTGACTGTTCTTCAACAGTCATAACTCTTCATGGAGTGACTCAGCATTGAGGATGTGTCCTCGACACATAAATTCGTCTTCTTTCCTCTTCACACGTTTTTGCTTTATTCCTTCGGTGTCTTCGGGTGTGGGCTCGGGAATTTGTTCAAGGTTATCATCTAGAATGTATGCAAGTTTTAGTGATGTGAGGAAGAACATAACTTTCTCTTGCCAACGGGTGAAATTTCCGCCATCAAAACGATCGAGTCGAATTAAGTCTTGAGTCATGACTTGGATAGATTGTGCCACAGTTCCTTCCATTTGAGTGGAGTAATAAGAATATAAAATTTTTGCCTAAAAACTGTTGGAGTTTTCTTATGGAAAGAACGAAATATAATAATTAATTTCTGCAAGGCACGTTCTTGGAACGCTTTCTTTTAGGCAAAATTTCTCCCAATCCGGTTGAGACAGGACCAGAACCGCGAGTACACAATGGGTTTTGTAGAACCTGCCTTCAGGATACAATGCAGTATGAACAGTTGTTTGATTCAAACTATGTACTGTTTGATCAAACCCGAGAACACTCTGAATTTGTAACTTGATAATGCCAAAGTATAGAGGACGGAGAGAGGAGAAACTAGCAATTTTCGGTGTCCAAAACAGAGGTCTGGAACTCTTTTTATAGCCATTTCTGTGACTGTTCTTCAACAGTCATAACTCTTCATGGAGTGACTCAGCATTGAGGATGTGTCCTCGACACATAAATTCGTCTTCTTTCCTCTTCACACGTTTTTGCTTTATTCCTTCGGTGTCTTCGGGTGTGGGCTCGGGAATTTGTTCAAGGTTATCATCTAGAATGTATGCAAGTTTTAGTGATGTGAGGAAGAACATAACTTTCTCTTGCCAACGGGTGAAATTTCCGCCATCAAAACGGTCGAGTCGAATTAAGTCTTGAGTCATGACTTGGATAGATTGTGCCACAGTTCCTTCCATTTGAGTGGAGTAATAAGAATATAAAATTTTTGCCTAAAAACTGTTGGAGTTTTCTTATGGAAAGAACGAAATATAATAATTAATTTCTGCAAGGCACGTTCTTGGAACGCTTTCTTTTAGGCAAAATTTCTCCCAATCCGGTTGAGACAGGACCAGAACCGCGAGTACACAATGGGTTTTGTAGAACCTGCCTTCAGGATACAATGCAGTATGAACAGTTGTTTGATTCAAACTATGTACTGTTTGATCAAACCCGAGAACACTCTGAATTTGTAACTTGATAATGCCAAAGTATAGAGGACGGAGAGAGGAGAAACTAGCAATTTTCGGTGTCCAAAACAGAGGTCTGGAACTCTTTTTATAGCCATTTCTGTGACTGTTCTTCAACAGTCATAACTCTTCATGGAGTGACTCAGCATTGAGGATGTGTCCTCGACACATAAATTCGTCTTCTTTCCTCTTCACACGTTTTTGCTTTATTCCTTCGGTGTCTTCGGGTGTGGGCTCGGGAATTTGTTCAAGGTTATCATCTAGAATGTATGCAAGTTTTAGTGATGTGAGGAAGAACATAACTTTCTCTTGCCAACGGGTGAAATTTCCGCCATCAAAACGGTCGAGTCGAATTAAGTCTTGAGTCATGACTTGGATAGATTGTGCCACAGTTCCTTCCATTTGAGTGGAGTAATAAGAATATAAAATTTTTGCCTAAAAACTGTTGGAGCTTTCTTATGGAAAGAACGAAATATAATAATTAATTTCTGCAAGGCACGTTCTTGGAACGCTTTCTTTTAGGCAAAATTTCTCCCAATCCGGTTGAGACAGGACCAGAACCGCGAGTACACAATGGGTTTTGTAGAACCTGCCTTCAGGATACAATGCAGTATGAACAGTTGTTTGATTCAAACTATGTACTGTTTGATCAAACCCGAGAACACTCTGAATTTGTAACTTGATAATGCCAAAGTATAGAGGACGGAGAGAGGAGAAACTAGCAATTTTCGGTGTCCAAAACAGAGGTCTGGAACTCTTTTTATAGCCATTTCTGTGACTGTTCTTCAACAGTCACAACTCTTCATGGAGTGACTCAGCATTGAGGATGTGTCCTCGACACATAAATTCGTCTTCTTTCCTCTTCACACGTTTTTGCTTTATTCCTTCGGTGTCTTCGGGTGTGGGCTCGGGAATTTGTTCAAGGTTATCATCTAGAATGTATGCAAGTTTTAGTGATGTGAGGAAGAACATAACTTTCTCTTGCCAACGGGTGAAATTTCCGCCATCAAAACGGTCGAGTCGAATTAAGTCTTGAGTCATGACTTGGATAGATTGTGCCACAGTTCCTTCCATTTGAGTGGAGTAATAAGAATATAAAATTTTTGCCTAAAAACTGTTGGAGTTTTCTTATGGAAAGAACGAAATATAATAATTAATTTCTGCAAGGCACGTTCTTGGAACGCTTTCTTTTAGGCAAAATTTCTCCCAATCCGGTTGAGACAGGACCAGAACCGCGAGTACACAATGGGTTTTGTAGAACCTGCCTTCAGGATACAATGCAGTATGAACAGTTGTTTGATTCAAACTATGTACTGTTTGATCAAACCCGAGAACACTCTGAATTTGTAACTTGATAATGCCAAAGTATAGAGGACGGAGAGAGGAGAAACTAGCAATTTTCGGTGTCCAAAACAGAGGTCTGGAACTCTTTTTATAGCCATTTCTGTGACTGTTCTTCAACAGTCATAACTCTTCATGGAGTGACTCAGCATTGAGGATGTGTCCTCGACACATAAATTCGTCTTCTTTCCTCTTCACACGTTTTTGCTTTATTCCTTCGGTGTCTTCGGGTGTGGGCTCGGGAATTTGTTCAAGGTTATCATCTAGAATGTATGCAAGTTTTAGTGATGTGAGGAAGAACATAACTTTCTCTTGCCAACGGGTGAAATTTCCGCCATCAAAACGGTCGAGTCGAATTAAGTCTTGAGTCATGACTTGGATAGATTGTGCCACAGTTCCTTCCATTTGAGTGGAGTAATAAGAATATAAAATTTTTGCCTAAAAACTGTTGGAGTTTTCTTATGGAAAGAACGAAATATAATAATTAATTTCTGCAAGGCACGTTCTTGGAACGCTTTCTTTTAGGCAAAATTTCTCCCAATCCGGTTGAGACAGGACCAGAACCGCGAGTACACAATGGGTTTTGTAGAACCTGCCTTCAGGATACAATGCAGTATGAACAGTTGTTTGATTCAAACTATGTACTGTTTGATCAAACCCGAGAACACTCTGAATTTGTAACTTGATAATGCCAAAGTATAGAGGACGGAGAGAGGAGAAACTAGCAATTTTCGGTGTCCAAAACAGAGGTCTGGAACTCTTTTTATAGCCATTTCTGTGACTGTTCTTCAACAGTCATAACTCTTCATGGAGTGACTCAGCATTGAGGATGTGTCCTCGACACATAAATTCGTCTTCTTTCCTCTTCACACGTTTTTGCTTTATTCCTTCGGTGTCTTCGGGTGTGGGCTCGGGAATTTGTTCAAGGTTATCATCTAGAATGTATGCAAGTTTTAGTGATGTGAGGAAGAACATAACTTTCTCTTGCCAACGGGTGAAATTTCCGCCATCAAAACGGTCGAGTCGAATTAAGTCTTGAGTCATGACTTGGATAGATTGTGCCACAGTTCCTTCCATTTGAGTGGAGTAATAAGAATATAAAATTTTTGCCTAAAAACTGTTGGAGCTTTCTTATGGAAAGAACGAAATATAATAATTAATTTCTGCAAGGCACGTTCTTGGAACGCTTTCTTTTAGGCAAAATTTCTCCCAATCCGGTTGAGACAGGACCAGAACCGCGAGTACACAATGGGTTTTGTAGAACCTGCCTTCAGGATACAATGCAGTATGAACAGTTGTTTGATTCAAACTATGTACTGTTTGATCAAACCCGAGAACACTCTGAATTTGTAACTTGATAATGCCAAAGTATAGAGGACGGAGAGAGGAGAAACTAGCAATTTTCGGTGTCCAAAACAGAGGTCTGGAACTCTTTTTATAGCCATTTCTGTGACTGTTCTTCAACAGTCATAACTCTTCATGGAGTGACTCAGCATTGAGGATGTGTCCTCGACACATAAATTCGTCTTCTTTCCTCTTCACACGTTTTTGCTTTATTCCTTCGGTGTCTTCGGGTGTGGGCTCGGGAATTTGTTCAAGGTTATCATCTAGAATGTATGCAAGTTTTAGTGATGTGAGGAAGAACATAACTTTCTCTTGCCAACGGGTGAAATTTCCGCCATCAAAACGGTCGAGTCGAATTAAGTCTTGAGTCATGACTTGGATAGATTGTGCCACAGTTCCTTCCATTTGAGTGGAGTAATAAGAATATAAAATTTTTGCCTAAAAACTGTTGGAGTTTTCTTATGGAAAGAACGAAATATAATAATTAATTTCTGCAAGGCACGTTCTTGGAACGCTTTCTTTTAGGCAAAATTTCTCCCAATCCGGTTGAGACAGGACCAGAACCGCGAGTACACAATGGGTTTTGTAGAACCTGCCTTCAGGATACAATGCAGTATGAACAGTTGTTTGATTCAAACTATGTACTGTTTGATCAAACCCGAGAACACTCTGAATTTGTAACTTGATAATGCCAAAGTATAGAGGACGGAGAGAGGAGAAACTAGCAATTTTCGGTGTCCAAAACAGAGGTCTGGAACTCTTTTTATAGCCATTTCTGTGACTGTTCTTCAACAGTCATAACTCTTCATGGAGTGACTCAGCATTGAGGATGTGTCCTCGACACATAAATTCGTCTTCTTTCCTCTTCACACGTTTTTGCTTTATTCCTTCGGTGTCTTCGGGTGTGGGCTCGGGAATTTGTTCAAGGTTATCATCTAGAATGTATGCAAGTTTTAGTGATGTGAGGAAGAACATAACTTTCTCTTGCCAACGGGTGAAATTTCCGCCATCAAAACGGTCGAGTCGAATTAAGTCTTGAGTCATGACTTGGATAGATTGTGCCACAGTTCCTTCCATTTGAGTGGAGTAATAAGAATATAAAATTTTTGCCTAAAAACTGTTGGAGTTTTCTTATGGAAAGAACGAAATATAATAATTAATTTCTGCAAGGCACGTTCTTGGAACGCTTTCTTTTAGGCAAAATTTCTCCCAATCCGGTTGAGACAGGACCAGAACCGCGAGTACACAATGGGTTTTGTAGAACCTGCCTTCAGGATACAATGCAGTATGAACAGTTGTTTGATTCAATCTATGTACTGTTTGATCAAACCCGAGAACACTCTGAATTTGTAACTTGATAATGCCAAAGTATAGAGGACGGAGAGAGGAGAAACTAGCAATTTTCGGTGTCCAAAACAGAGGTCTGGAACTCTTTTTATAGCCATTTCTGTGACTGTTCTTCAACAGTCATAACTCTTCATGGAGTGACTCAGCATTGAGGATGTGTCCTCGACACATAAATTCGTCTTCTTTCCTCTTCACACGTTTTTGCTTTATTCCTTCGGTGTCTTCGGGTGTGGGCTCGGGAATTTGTTCAAGGTTATCATCTAGAATGTATGCAAGTTTTAGTGATGTGAGGAAGAACATAACTTTCTCTTGCCAACGGGTGAAATTTCCGCCATCAAAACGGTCGAGTCGAATTAAGTCTTGAGTCATGACTTGGATAGATTGTGCCACAGTTCCTTCCATTTGAGTGGAGTAATAAGAATATAAAATTTTTGCCTAAAAACTGTTGGAGCTTTCTTATGGAAAGAACGAAATATAATAATTAATTTCTGCAAGGCACGTTCTTGGAACGCTTTCTTTTAGGCAAAATTTCTCCCAATCCGGTTGAGACAGGACCAGAACCGCGAGTACACAATGGGTTTTGTAGAACCTGCCTTCAGGATACAATGCAGTATGAACAGTTGTTTGATTCAAACTATGTACTGTTTGATCAAACCCGAGAACACTCTGAATTTGTAACTTGATAATGCCAAAGTATAGAGGACGGAGAGAGGAGAAACTAGCAATTTTCGGTGTCCAAAACAGAGGTCTGGAACTCTTTTTATAGCCATTTCTGTGACTGTTCTTCAACAGTCATAACTCTTCATGGAGTGACTCAGCATTGAGGATGTGTCCTCGACACATAAATTCGTCTTCTTTCCTCTTCACACGTTTTTGCTTTATTCCTTCGGTGTCTTCGGGTGTGGGCTCGGGAATTTGTTCAAGGTTATCATCTAGAATGTATGCAAGTTTTAGTGATGTGAGGAAGAACATAACTTTCTCTTGCCAACGGGTGAAATTTCCGCCATCAAAACGGTCGAGTCGAATTAAGTCTTGAGTCATGACTTGGATAGATTGTGCCACAGTTCCTTCCATTTGAGTGGAGTAATAAGAATATAAAATTTTTGCCTAAAAACTGTTGGAGTTTTCTTATGGAAAGAACGAAATATAATAATTAATTTCTGCAAGGCACGTTCTTGGAACGCTTTCTTTTAGGCAAAATTTCTCCCAATCCGGTTGAGACAGGACCAGAACCGCGAGTACACAATGGGTTTTGTAGAACCTGCCTTCAGGATACAATGCAGTATGAACAGTTGTTTGATTCAAACTATGTACTGTTTGATCAAACCCGAGAACACTCTGAATTTGTAACTTGATAATGCCAAAGTATAGAGGACGGAGAGAGGAGAAACTAGCAATTTTCGGTGTCCAAAACAGAGGTCTGGAACTCTTTTTATAGCCATTTCTGTGACTGTTCTTCAACAGTCATAACTCTTCATGGAGTGACTCAGCATTGAGGATGTGTCCTCGACACATAAATTCGTCTTCTTTCCTCTTCACACGTTTTTGCTTTATTCCTTCGGTGTCTTCGGGTGTGGGCTCGGGAATTTGTTCAAGGTTATCATCTAGAATGTATGCAAGTTTTAGTGATGTGAGGAAGAACATAACTTTCTCTTGCCAACGGGTGAAATTTCCGCCATCAAAACGGTCGAGTCGAATTAAGTCTTGAGTCATGACTTGGATAGATTGTGCCACAGTTCCTTCCATTTGAGTGGAGTAATAAGAATATAAAATTTTTGCCTAAAAACTGTTGGAGCTTTCTTATGGAAAGAACGAAATATAATAATTAATTTCTGCAAGGCACGTTCTTGGAACGCTTTCTTTTAGGCAAAATTTCTCCCAATCCGGTTGAGACAGGACCAGAACCGCGAGTACACAATGGGTTTTGTAGAACCTGCCTTCAGGATACAATGCAGTATGAACAGTTGTTTGATTCAAACTATGTACTGTTTGATCAAACCCGAGAACACTCTGAATTTGTAACTTGATAATGCCAAAGTATAGAGGACGGAGAGAGGAGAAACTAGCAATTTTCGGTGTCCAAAACAGAGGTCTGGAACTCTTTTTATAGCCATTTCTGTGACTGTTCTTCAACAGTCATAACTCTTCATGGAGTGACTCAGCATTGAGGATGTGTCCTCGACACATAAATTCGTCTTCTTTCCTCTTCACACGTTTTTGCTTTATTCCTTCGGTGTCTTCGGGTGTGGGCTCGGGAATTTGTTCAAGGTTATCATCTAGAATGTATGCAAGTTTTAGTGATGTGAGGAAGAACATAACTTTCTCTTGCCAACGGGTGAAATTTCCGCCATCAAAACGGTCGAGTCGAATTAAGTCTTGAGTCATGACTTGGATAGATTGTGCCACAGTTCCTTCCATTTGAGTGGAGTAATAAGAATATAAAATTTTTGCCTAAAAACTGTTGGAGTTTTCTTATGGAAAGAACGAAATATAATAATTAATTTCTGCAAGGCACGTTCTTGGAACGCTTTCTTTTAGGCAAAATTTCTCCCAATCCGGTTGAGACAGGACCAGAACCGCGAGTACACAATGGGTTTTGTAGAACCTGCCTTCAGGATACAATGCAGTATGAACAGTTGTTTGATTCAAACTATGTACTGTTTGATCAAACCCGAGAACACTCTGAATTTGTAACTTGATAATGCCAAAGTATAGAGGACGGAGAGAGGAGAAACTAGCAATTTTCGGTGTCCAAAACAGAGGTCTGGAACTCTTTTTATAGCCATTTCTGTGACTGTTCTTCAACAGTCATAACTCTTCATGGAGTGACTCAGCATTGAGGATGTGTCCTCGACACATAAATTCGTCTTCTTTCCTCTTCACACGTTTTTGCTTTATTCCTTCGGTGTCTTCGGGTGTGGGCTCGGGAATTTGTTCAAGGTTATCATCTAGAATGTATGCAAGTTTTAGTGATGTGAGGAAGAACATAACTTTCTCTTGCCAACGGGTGAAATTTCCGCCATCAAAACGGTCGAGTCGAATTAAGTCTTGAGTCATGACTTGGATAGATTGTGCCACAGTTCCTTCCATTTGAGTGGAGTAATAAGAATATAAAATTTTTGCCTAAAAACTGTTGGAGCTTTCTTATGGAAAGAACGAAATATAATAATTAATTTCTGCAAGGCACGTTCTTGGAACGCTTTCTTTTAGGCAAAATTTCTCCCAATCCGGTTGAGACAGGACCAGAACCGCGAGTACACAATGGGTTTTGTAGAACCTGCCTTCAGGATACAATGCAGTATGAACAGTTGTTTGATTCAAACTATGTACTGTTTGATCAAACCCGAGAACACTCTGAATTTGTAACTTGATAATGCCAAAGTATAGAGGACGGAGAGAGGAGAAACTAGCAATTTTCGGTGTCCAAAACAGAGGTCTGGAACTCTTTTTATAGCCATTTCTGTGACTGTTCTTCAACAGTCACAACTCTTCATGGAGTGACTCAGCATTGAGGATGTGTCCTCGACACATAAATTCGTCTTCTTTCCTCTTCACACGTTTTTGCTTTATTCCTTCGGTGTCTTCGGGTGTGGGCTCGGGAATTTGTTCAAGGTTATCATCTAGAATGTATGCAAGTTTTAGTGATGTGAGGAAGAACATAACTTTCTCTTGCCAACGGGTGAAATTTCCGCCATCAAAACGGTCGAGTCGAATTAAGTCTTGAGTCATGACTTGGATAGATTGTGCCACAGTTCCTTCCATTTGAGTGGAGTAATAAGAATATAAAATTTTTGCCTAAAAACTGTTGGAGTTTTCTTATGGAAAGAACGAAATATAATAATTAATTTCTGCAAGGCACGTTCTTGGAACGCTTTCTTTTAGGCAAAATTTCTCCCAATCCGGTTGAGACAGGACCAGAACCGCGAGTACACAATGGGTTTTGTAGAACCTGCCTTCAGGATACAATGCAGTATGAACAGTTGTTTGATTCAAACTATGTACTGTTTGATCAAACCCGAGAACACTCTGAATTTGTAACTTGATAATGCCAAAGTATAGAGGACGGAGAGAGGAGAAACTAGCAATTTTCGGTGTCCAAAACAGAGGTCTGGAACTCTTTTTATAGCCATTTCTGTGACTGTTCTTCAACAGTCATAACTCTTCATGGAGTGACTCAGCATTGAGGATGTGTCCTCGACACATAAATTCGTCTTCTTTCCTCTTCACACGTTTTTGCTTTATTCCTTCGGTGTCTTCGGGTGTGGGCTCGGGAATTTGTTCAAGGTTATCATCTAGAATGTATGCAAGTTTTAGTGATGTGAGGAAGAACATAACTTTCTCTTGCCAACGGGTGAAATTTCCGCCATCAAAACGGTCGAGTCGAATTAAGTCTTGAGTCATGACTTGGATAGATTGTGCCACAGTTCCTTCCATTTGAGTGGAGTAATAAGAATATAAAATTTTTGCCTAAAAACTGTTGGAGCTTTCTTATGGAAAGAACGAAATATAATAATTAATTTCTGCAAGGCACGTTCTTGGAACGCTTTCTTTTAGGCAAAATTTCTCCCAATCCGGTTGAGACAGGACCAGAACCGCGAGTACACAATGGGTTTTGTAGAACCTGCCTTCAGGATACAATGCAGTATGAACAGTTGTTTGATTCAAACTATGTACTGTTTGATCAAACCCGAGAACACTCTGAATTTGTAACTTGATAATGCCAAAGTATAGAGGACGGAGAGAGGAGAAACTAGCAATTTTCGGTGTCCAAAACAGAGGTCTGGAACTCTTTTTATAGCCATTTCTGTGACTGTTCTTCAACAGTCATAACTCTTCATGGAGTGACTCAGCATTGAGGATGTGTCCTCGACACATAAATTCGTCTTCTTTCCTCTTCACACGTTTTTGCTTTATTCCTTCGGTGTCTTCGGGTGTGGGCTCGGGAATTTGTTCAAGGTTATCATCTAGAATGTATGCAAGTTTTAGTGATGTGAGGAAGAACATAACTTTCTCTTGCCAACGGGTGAAATTTCCGCCATCAAAACGGTCGAGTCGAATTAAGTCTTGAGTCATGACTTGGATAGATTGTGCCACAGTTCCTTCCATTTGAGTGGAGTAATAAGAATATAAAATTTTTGCCTAAAAACTGTTGGAGTTTTCTTATGGAAAGAACGAAATATAATAATTAATTTCTGCAAGGCACGTTCTTGGAACGCTTTCTTTTAGGCAAAATTTCTCCCAATCCGGTTGAGACAGGACCAGAACCGCGAGTACACAATGGGTTTTGTAGAACCTGCCTTCAGGATACAATGCAGTATGAACAGTTGTTTGATTCAAACTATGTACTGTTTGATCAAACCCGAGAACACTCTGAATTTGTAACTTGATAATGCCAAAGTATAGAGGACGGAGAGAGGAGAAACTAGCAATTTTCGGTGTCCAAAACAGAGGTCTGGAACTCTTTTTATAGCCATTTCTGTGACTGTTCTTCAACAGTCATAACTCTTCATGGAGTGACTCAGCATTGAGGATGTGTCCTCGACACATAAATTCGTCTTCTTTCCTCTTCACACGTTTTTGCTTTATTCCTTCGGTGTCTTCGGGTGTGGGCTCGGGAATTTGTTCAAGGTTATCATCTAGAATGTATGCAAGTTTTAGTGATGTGAGGAAGAACATAACTTTCTCTTGCCAACGGGTGAAATTTCCGCCATCAAAACGGTCGAGTCGAATTAAGTCTTGAGTCATGACTTGGATAGATTGTGCCACAGTTCCTTCCATTTGAGTGGAGTAATAAGAATATAAAATTTTTGCCTAAAAACTGTTGGAGTTTTCTTATGGAAAGAACGAAATATAATAATTAATTTCTGCAAGGCACGTTCTTGGAACGCTTTCTTTTAGGCAAAATTTCTCCCAATCCGGTTGAGACAGGACCAGAACCGCGAGTACACAATGGGTTTTGTAGAACCTGCCTTCAGGATACAATGCAGTATGAACAGTTGTTTGATTCAAACTATGTACTGTTTGATCAAACCCGAGAACACTCTGAATTTGTAACTTGATAATGCCAAAGTATAGAGGACGGAGAGAGGAGAAACTAGCAATTTTCGGTGTCCAAAACAGAGGTCTGGAACTCTTTTTATAGCCATTTCTGTGACTGTTCTTCAACAGTCACAACTCTTCATGGAGTGACTCAGCATTGAGGATGTGTCCTCGACACATAAATTCGTCTTCTTTCCTCTTCACACGTTTTTGCTTTATTCCTTCGGTGTCTTCGGGTGTGGGCTCGGGAATTTGTTCAAGGTTATCATCTAGAATGTATGCAAGTTTTAGTGATGTGAGGAAGAACATAACTTTCTCTTGCCAACGGGTGAAATTTCCGCCATCAAAACGGTCGAGTCGAATTAAGTCTTGAGTCATGACTTGGATAGATTGTGCCACAGTTCCTTCCATTTGAGTGGAGTAATAAGAATATAAAATTTTTGCCTAAAAACTGTTGGAGTTTTCTTATGGAAAGAACGAAATATAATAATTAATTTCTGCAAGGCACGTTCTTGGAACGCTTTCTTTTAGGCAAAATTTCTCCCAATCCGGTTGAGACAGGACCAGAACCGCGAGTACACAATGGGTTTTGTAGAACCTGCCTTCAGGATACAATGCAGTATGAACAGTTGTTTGATTCAAACTATGTACTGTTTGATCAAACCCGAGAACACTCTGAATTTGTAACTTGATAATGCCAAAGTATAGAGGACGGAGAGAGGAGAAACTAGCAATTTTCGGTGTCCAAAACAGAGGTCTGGAACTCTTTTTATAGCCATTTCTGTGACTGTTCTTCAACAGTCATAACTCTTCATGGAGTGACTCAGCATTGAGGATGTGTCCTCGACACATAAATTCGTCTTCTTTCCTCTTCACACGTTTTTGCTTTATTCCTTCGGTGTCTTCGGGTGTGGGCTCGGGAATTTGTTCAAGGTTATCATCTAGAATGTATGCAAGTTTTAGTGATGTGAGGAAGAACATAACTTTCTCTTGCCAACGGGTGAAATTTCCGCCATCAAAACGGTCGAGTCGAATTAAGTCTTGAGTCATGACTTGGATAGATTGTGCCACAGTTCCTTCCATTTGAGTGGAGTAATAAGAATATAAAATTTTTGCCTAAAAACTGTTGGAGTTTTCTTATGGAAAGAACGAAATATAATAATTAATTTCTGCAAGGCACGTTCTTGGAACGCTTTCTTTTAGGCAAAATTTCTCCCAATCCGGTTGAGACAGGACCAGAACCGCGAGTACACAATGGGTTTTGTAGAACCTGCCTTCAGGATACAATGCAGTATGAACAGTTGTTTGATTCAAACTATGTACTGTTTGATCAAACTCGAGAACACTCTGAATTTGTAACTTGATAATGCCAAAGTATAGAGGACGGAGAGAGGAGAAACTAGCAATTTTCGGTGTCCAAAACAGAGGTCTGGAACTCTTTTTATAGCCATTTCTGTGACTGTTCTTCAACAGTCATAACTCTTCATGGAGTGACTCAGCATTGAGGATGTGTCCTCGACACATAAATTCGTCTTCTTTCCTCTTCACACGTTTTTGCTTTATTCCTTCGGTGTCTTCGGGTGTGGGCTCGGGAATTTGTTCAAGGTTATCATCTAGAATGTATGCAAGTTTTAGTGATGTGAGGAAGAACATAACTTTCTCTTGCCAACGGGTGAAATTTCCGCCATCAAAACGGTCGAGTCGAATTAAGTCTTGAGTCATGACTTGGATAGATTGTGCCACAGTTCCTTCCATTTGAGTGGAGTAATAAGAATATAAAATTTTTGCCTAAAAACTGTTGGAGTTTTCTTATGGAAAGAACGAAATATAATAATTAATTTCTGCAAGGCACGTTCTTGGAACGCTTTCTTTTAGGCAAAATTTCTCCCAATCCGGTTGAGACAGGACCAGAACCGCGAGTACACAATGGGTTTTGTAGAACCTGCCTTCAGGATACAATGCAGTATGAACAGTTGTTTGATTCAAACTATGTACTGTTTGATCAAACCCGAGAACACTCTGAATTTGTAACTTGATAATGCCAAAGTATAGAGGACGGAGAGAGGAGAAACTAGCAATTTTCGGTGTCCAAAACAGAGGTCTGGAACTCTTTTTATAGCCATTTCTGTGACTGTTCTTCAACAGTCATAACTCTTCATGGAGTGACTCAGCATTGAGGATGTGTCCTCGACACATAAATTCGTCTTCTTTCCTCTTCACACGTTTTTGCTTTATTCCTTCGGTGTCTTCGGGTGTGGGCTCGGGAATTTGTTCAAGGTTATCATCTAGAATGTATGCAAGTTTTAGTGATGTGAGGAAGAACATAACTTTCTCTTGCCAACGGGTGAAATTTCCGCCATCAAAACGGTCGAGTCGAATTAAGTCTTGAGTCATGACTTGGATAGATTGTGCCACAGTTCCTTCCATTTGAGTGGAGTAATAAGAATATAAAATTTTTGCCTAAAAACTGTTGGAGCTTTCTTATGGAAAGAACGAAATATAATAATTAATTTCTGCAAGGCACGTTCTTGGAACGCTTTCTTTTAGGCAAAATTTCTCCCAATCCGGTTGAGACAGGACCAGAACCGCGAGTACACAATGGGTTTTGTAGAACCTGCCTTCAGGATACAATGCAGTATGAACAGTTGTTTGATTCAAACTATGTACTGTTTGATCAAACCCGAGAACACTCTGAATTTGTAACTTGATAATGCCAAAGTATAGAGGACGGAGAGAGGAGAAACTAGCAATTTTCGGTGTCCAAAACAGAGGTCTGGAACTCTTTTTATAGCCATTTCTGTGACTGTTCTTCAACAGTCATAACTCTTCATGGAGTGACTCAGCATTGAGGATGTGTCCTCGACACATAAATTCGTCTTCTTTCCTCTTCACACGTTTTTGCTTTATTCCTTCGGTGTCTTCGGGTGTGGGCTCGGGAATTTGTTCAAGGTTATCATCTAGAATGTATGCAAGTTTTAGTGATGTGAGGAAGAACATAACTTTCTCTTGCCAACGGGTGAAATTTCCGCCATCAAAACGGTCGAGTCGAATTAAGTCTTGAGTCATGACTTGGATAGATTGTGCCACAGTTCCTTCCATTTGAGTGGAGTAATAAGAATATAAAATTTTTGCCTAAAAACTGTTGGAGTTTTCTTATGGAAAGAACGAAATATAATAATTAATTTCTGCAAGGCACGTTCTTGGAACGCTTTCTTTTAGGCAAAATTTCTCCCAATCCGGTTGAGACAGGACCAGAACCGCGAGTACACAATGGGTTTTGTAGAACCTGCCTTCAGGATACAATGCAGTATGAACAGTTGTTTGATTCAAACTATGTACTGTTTGATCAAACCCGAGAACACTCTGAATTTGTAACTTGATAATGCCAAAGTATAGAGGACGGAGAGAGGAGAAACTAGCAATTTTCGGTGTCCAAAACAGAGGTCTGGAACTCTTTTTATAGCCATTTCTGTGACTGTTCTTCAACAGTCATAACTCTTCATGGAGTGACTCAGCATTGAGGATGTGTCCTCGACACATAAATTCGTCTTCTTTCCTCTTCACACGTTTTTGCTTTATTCCTTCGGTGTCTTCGGGTGTGGGCTCGGGAATTTGTTCAAGGTTATCATCTAGAATGTATGCAAGTTTTAGTGATGTGAGGAAGAACATAACTTTCTCTTGCCAACGGGTGAAATTTCCGCCATCAAAACGGTCGAGTCGAATTAAGTCTTGAGTCATGACTTGGATAGATTGTGCCACAGTTCCTTCCATTTGAGTGGAGTAATAAGAATATAAAATTTTTGCCTAAAAACTGTTGGAGTTTTCTTATGGAAAGAATGAAATATAATAATTAATTTCTGCAAGGCACGTTCTTGGAACGCTTTCTTTTAGGCAAAATTTCTCCCAATCCGGTTGAGACAGGACCAGAACCGCGAGTACAGAATGGGTTTTGTAGAACCTGCCTTCAGGATACAATGCAGTATGAACAGTTGTTTGATTCAAACTATGTACTGTTTGATCAAACCCGAGAACACTCTGAATTTGTAACTTGATAATGCCAAAGTATAGAGGACGGAGAGAGGAGAAACTAGCAATTTTCGGTGTCCAAAACAGAGGTCTGGAACTCTTTTTATAGCCATTTCTGTGACTGTTCTTCAACAGTCATAACTCTTCATGGAGTGACTCAGCATTGAGGATGTGTCCTCGACACATAAATTCGTCTTCTTTCCTCTTCACACGTTTTTGCTTTATTCCTTCGGTGTCTTCGGGTGTGGGCTCGGGAATTTGTTCAAGGTTATCATCTAGAATGTATGCAAGTTTTAGTGATGTGAGGAAGAACATAACTTTCTCTTGCCAACGGGTGAAATTTCCGCCATCAAAACGGTCGAGTCGAATTAAGTCTTGAGTCATGACTTGGATAGATTGTGCCACAGTTCCTTCCATTTGAGTGGAGTAATAAGAATATAAAATTTTTGCCTAAAAACTGTTGGAGTTTTCTTATGGAAAGAACGAAATATAATAATTAATTTCTGCAAGGCACGTTCTTGGAACGCTTTCTTTTAGGCAAAATTTCTCCCAATCCGGTTGAGACAGGACCAGAACCGCGAGTACACAATGGGTTTTGTAGAACCTGCCTTCAGGATACAATGCAGTATGAACAGTTGTTTGATTCAAACTATGTACTGTTTGATCAAACCCGAGAACACTCTGAATTTGTAACTTGATAATGCCAAAGTATAGAGGACGGAGAGAGGAGAAACTAGCAATTTTCGGTGTCCAAAACAGAGGTCTGGAACTCTTTTTATAGCCATTTCTGTGACTGTTCTTCAACAGTCATAACTCTTCATGGAGTGACTCAGCATTGAGGATGTGTCCTCGACACATAAATTCGTCTTCTTTCCTCTTCACACGTTTTTGCTTTATTCCTTCGGTGTCTTCGGGTGTGGGCTCGGGAATTTGTTCAAGGTTATCATCTAGAATGTATGCAAGTTTTAGTGATGTGAGGAAGAACATAACTTTCTCTTGCCAACGGGTGAAATTTCCGCCATCAAAACGGTCGAGTCGAATTAAGTCTTGAGTCATGACTTGGATAGATTGTGCCACAGTTCCTTCCATTTGAGTGGAGTAATAAGAATATAAAATTTTTGCCTAAAAACTGTTGGAGTTTTCTTATGGAAAGAACGAAATATAATAATTAATTTCTGCAAGGCACGTTCTTGGAACGCTTTCTTTTAGGCAAAATTTCTCCCAATCCGGTTGAGACAGGACCAGAACCGCGAGTACACAATGGGTTTTGTAGAACCTGCCTTCAGGATACAATGCAGTATGAACAGTTGTTTGATTCAAACTATGTACTGTTTGATCAAACCCGAGAACACTCTGAATTTGTAACTTGATAATGCCAAAGTATAGAGGACGGAGAGAGGAGAAACTAGCAATTTTCGGTGTCCAAAACAGAGGTCTGGAACTCTTTTTATAGCCATTTCTGTGACTGTTCTTCAACAGTCATAACTCTTCATGGAGTGACTCAGCATTGAGGATGTGTCCTCGACACATAAATTCGTCTTCTTTCCTCTTCACACGTTTTTGCTTTATTCCTTCGGTGTCTTCGGGTGTGGGCTCGGGAATTTGTTCAAGGTTATCATCTAGAATGTATGCAAGTTTTAGTGATGTGAGGAAGAACATAACTTTCTCTTGCCAACGGGTGAAATTTCCGCCATCAAAACGGTCGAGTCGAATTAAGTCTTGAGTCATGACTTGGATAGATTGTGCCACAGTTCCTTCCATTTGAGTGGAGTAATAAGAATATAAAATTTTTGCCTAAAAACTGTTGGAGTTTTCTTATGGAAAGAACGAAATATAATAATTAATTTCTGCAAGGCACGTTCTTGGAACGCTTTCTTTTAGGCAAAATTTCTCCCAATCCGGTTGAGACAGGACCAGAACCGCGAGTACACAATGGGTTTTGTAGAACCTGCCTTCAGGATACAATGCAGTATGAACAGTTGTTTGATTCAAACTATGTACTGTTTGATCAAACCCGAGAACACTCTGAATTTGTAACTTGATAATGCCAAAGTATAGAGGACGGAGAGAGGAGAAACTAGCAATTTTCGGTGTCCAAAACAGAGGTCTGGAACTCTTTTTATAGCCATTTCTGTGACTGTTCTTCAACAGTCACAACTCTTCATGGAGTGACTCAGCATTGAGGATGTGTCCTCGACACATAAATTCGTCTTCTTTCCTCTTCACACGTTTTTGCTTTATTCCTTCGGTGTCTTCGGGTGTGGGCTCGGGAATTTGTTCAAGGTTATCATCTAGAATGTATGCAAGTTTTAGTGATGTGAGGAAGAACATAACTTTCTCTTGCCAACGGGTGAAATTTCCGCCATCAAAACGGTCGAGTCGAATTAAGTCTTGAGTCATGACTTGGATAGATTGTGCCACAGTTCCTTCCATTTGAGTGGAGTAATAAGAATATAAAATTTTTGCCTAAAAACTGTTGGAGTTTTCTTATGGAAAGAACGAAATATAATAATTAATTTCTGCAAGGCACGTTCTTGGAACGCTTTCTTTTAGGCAAAATTTCTCCCAATCCGGTTGAGACAGGACCAGAACCGCGAGTACACAATGGGTTTTGTAGAACCTGCCTTCAGGATACAATGCAGTATGAACAGTTGTTTGATTCAAACTATGTACTGTTTGATCAAACCCGAGAACACTCTGAATTTGTAACTTGATAATGCCAAAGTATAGAGGACGGAGAGAGGAGAAACTAGCAATTTTCGGTGTCCAAAACAGAGGTCTGGAACTCTTTTTATAGCCATTTCTGTGACTGTTCTTCAACAGTCACAACTCTTCATGGAGTGACTCAGCATTGAGGATGTGTCCTCGACACATAAATTCGTCTTCTTTCCTCTTCACACGTTTTTGCTTTATTCCTTCGGTGTCTTCGGGTGTGGGCTCGGGAATTTGTTCAAGGTTATCATCTAGAATGTATGCAAGTTTTAGTGATGTGAGGAAGAACATAACTTTCTCTTGCCAACGGGTGAAATTTCCGCCATCAAAACGGTCGAGTCGAATTAAGTCTTGAGTCATGACTTGGATAGATTGTGCCACAGTTCCTTCCATTTGAGTGGAGTAATAAGAATATAAAATTTTTGCCTAAAAACTGTTGGAGTTTTCTTATGGAAAGAACGAAATATAATAATTAATTTCTGCAAGGCACGTTCTTGGAACGCTTTCTTTTAGGCAAAATTTCTCCCAATCCGGTTGAGACAGGACCAGAACCGCGAGTACACAATGGGTTTTGTAGAACCTGCCTTCAGGATACAATGCAGTATGAACAGTTGTTTGATTCAAACTATGTACTGTTTGATCAAACCCGAGAACACTCTGAATTTGTAACTTGATAATGCCAAAGTATAGAGGACGGAGAGAGGAGAAACTAGCAATTTTCGGTGTCCAAAACAGAGGTCTGGAACTCTTTTTATAGCCATTTCTGTGACTGTTCTTCAACAGTCACAACTCTTCATGGAGTGACTCAGCATTGAGGATGTGTCCTCGACACATAAATTCGTCTTCTTTCCTCTTCACACGTTTTTGCTTTATTCCTTCGGTGTCTTCGGGTGTGGGCTCGGGAATTTGTTCAAGGTTATCATCTAGAATGTATGCAAGTTTTAGTGATGTGAGGAAGAACATAACTTTCTCTTGCCAACGGGTGAAATTTCCGCCATCAAAACGGTCGAGTCGAATTAAGTCTTGAGTCATGACTTGGATAGATTGTGCCACAGTTCCTTCCATTTGAGTGGAGTAATAAGAATATAAAATTTTTGCCTAAAAACTGTTGGAGTTTTCTTATGGAAAGAACGAAATATAATAATTAATTTCTGCAAGGCACGTTCTTGGAACGCTTTCTTTTAGGCAAAATTTCTCCCAATCCGGTTGAGACAGGACCAGAACCGCGAGTACACAATGGGTTTTGTAGAACCTGCCTTCAGGATACAATGCAGTATGAACAGTTGTTTGATTCAAACTATGTACTGTTTGATCAAACCCGAGAACACTCTGAATTTGTAACTTGATAATGCCAAAGTATAGAGGACGGAGAGAGGAGAAACTAGCAATTTTCGGTGTCCAAAACAGAGGTCTGGAACTCTTTTTATAGCCATTTCTGTGACTGTTCTTCAACAGTCACAACTCTTCATGGAGTGACTCAGCATTGAGGATGTGTCCTCGACACATAAATTCGTCTTCTTTCCTCTTCACACGTTTTTGCTTTATTCCTTCGGTGTCTTCGGGTGTGGGCTCGGGAATTTGTTCAAGGTTATCATCTAGAATGTATGCAAGTTTTAGTGATGTGAGGAAGAACATAACTTTCTCTTGCCAACGGGTGAAATTTCCGCCATCAAAACGGTCGAGTCGAATTAAGTCTTGAGTCATGACTTGGATAGATTGTGCCACAGTTCCTTCCATTTGAGTGGAGTAATAAGAATATAAAATTTTTGCCTAAAAACTGTTGGAGTTTTCTTATGGAAAGAACGAAATATAATAATTAATTTCTGCAAGGCACGTTCTTGGAACGCTTTCTTTTAGGCAAAATTTCTCCCAATCCGGTTGAGACAGGACCAGAACCGCGAGTACACAATGGGTTTTGTAGAACCTGCCTTCAGGATACAATGCAGTATGAACAGTTGTTTGATTCAAACTATGTACTGTTTGATCAAACCCGAGAACACTCTGAATTTGTAACTTGATAATGCCAAAGTATAGAGGACGGAGAGAGGAGAAACTAGCAATTTTCGGTGTCCAAAACAGAGGTCTGGAACTCTTTTTATAGCCATTTCTGTGACTGTTCTTCAACAGTCACAACTCTTCATGGAGTGACTCAGCATTGAGGATGTGTCCTCGACACATAAATTCGTCTTCTTTCCTCTTCACACGTTTTTGCTTTATTCCTTCGGTGTCTTCGGGTGTGGGCTCGGGAATTTGTTCAAGGTTATCATCTAGAATGTATGCAAGTTTTAGTGATGTGAGGAAGAACATAACTTTCTCTTGCCAACGGGTGAAATTTCCGCCATCAAAACGGTCGAGTCGAATTAAGTCTTGAGTCATGACTTGGATAGATTGTGCCACAGTTCCTTCCATTTGAGTGGAGTAATAAGAATATAAAATTTTTGCCTAAAAACTGTTGGAGTTTTCTTATGGAAAGAACGAAATATAATAATTAATTTCTGCAAGGCACGTTCTTGGAACGCTTTCTTTTAGGCAAAATTTCTCCCAATCCGGTTGAGACAGGACCAGAACCGCGAGTACACAATGGGTTTTGTAGAACCTGCCTTCAGGATACAATGCAGTATGAACAGTTGTTTGATTCAAACTATGTACTGTTTGATCAAACCCGAGAACACTCTGAATTTGTAACTTGATAATGCCAAAGTATAGAGGACGGAGAGAGGAGAAACTAGCAATTTTCGGTGTCCAAAACAGAGGTCTGGAACTCTTTTTATAGCCATTTCTGTGACTGTTCTTCAACAGTCACAACTCTTCATGGAGTGACTCAGCATTGAGGATGTGTCCTCGACACATAAATTCGTCTTCTTTCCTCTTCACACGTTTTTGCTTTATTCCTTCGGTGTCTTCGGGTGTGGGCTCTGGAATTTGTTCAAGGTTATCATCTAGAATGTATGCAAGTTTTAGTGATGTGAGGAAGAACATAACTTTCTCTTGCCAACGGGTGAAATTTCCGCCATCAAAACGGTCGAGTCGAATTAAGTCTTGAGTCATGACTTGGATAGATTGTGCCACAGTTCCTTCCATTTGAGTGGAGTAATAAGAATATAAAATTTTTGCCTAAAAACTGTTGGAGTTTTCTTATGGAAAGAACGAAATATAATAATTAATTTCTGCAAGGCACGTTCTTGGAACGCTTTCTTTTAGGCAAAATTTCTCCCAATCCGGTTGAGACAGGACCAGAACCGCGAGTACACAATGGGTTTTGTAGAACCTGCCTTCAGGATACAATGCAGTATGAACAGTTGTTTGATTCAAACTATGTACTGTTTGATCAAACCCGAGAACACTCTGAATTTGTAACTTGATAATGCCAAAGTATAGAGGACGGAGAGAGGAGAAACTAGCAATTTTCGGTGTCCAAAACAGAGGTCTGGAACTCTTTTTATAGCCATTTCTGTGACTGTTCTTCAACAGTCACAACTCTTCATGGAGTGACTCAGCATTGAGGATGTGTCCTCGACACATAAATTCGTCTTCTTTCCTCTTCACACGTTTTTGCTTTATTCCTTCGGTGTCTTCGGGTGTGGGCTCTGGAATTTGTTCAAGGTTATCATCTAGAATGTATGCAAGTTTTAGTGATGTGAGGAAGAACATAACTTTCTCTTGCCAACGGGTGAAATTTCCGCCATCAAAACGGTCGAGTCGAATTAAGTCTTGAGTCATGACTTGGATAGATTGTGCCACAGTTCCTTCCATTTGAGTGGAGTAATAAGAATATAAAATTTTTGCCTAAAAACTGTTGGAGTTTTCTTATGGAAAGAACGAAATATAATAATTAATTTCTGCAAGGCACGTTCTTGGAACGCTTTCTTTTAGGCAAAATTTCTCCCAATCCGGTTGAGACAGGACCAGAACCGCGAGTACACAATGGGTTTTGTAGAACCTGCCTTCAGGATACAATGCAGTATGAACAGTTGTTTGATTCAAACTATGTACTGTTTGATCAAACCCGAGAACACTCTGAATTTGTAACTTGATAATGCCAAAGTATAGAGGACGGAGAGAGGAGAAACTAGCAATTTTCGGTGTCCAAAACAGAGGTCTGGAACTCTTTTTATAGCCATTTCTGTGACTGTTCTTCAACAGTCACAACTCTTCATGGAGTGACTCAGCATTGAGGATGTGTCCTCGACACATAAATTCGTCTTCTTTCCTCTTCACACGTTTTTGCTTTATTCCTTCGGTGTCTTCGGGTGTGGGCTCGGGAATTTGTTCAAGGTTATCATCTAGAATGTATGCAAGTTTTAGTGATGTGAGGAAGAACATAACTTTCTCTTGCCAACGGGTGAAATTTCCGCCATCAAAACGGTCGAGTCGAATTAAGTCTTGAGTCATGACTTGGATAGATTGTGCCACAGTTCCTTCCATTTGAGTGGAGTAATAAGAATATAAAATTTTTGCCTAAAAACTGTTGGAGTTTTCTTATGGAAAGAACGAAATATAATAATTAATTTCTGCAAGGCACGTTCTTGGAACGCTTTCTTTTAGGCAAAATTTCTCCCAATCCGGTTGAGACAGGACCAGAACCGCGAGTACACAATGGGTTTTGTAGAACCTGCCTTCAGGATACAATGCAGTATGAACAGTTGTTTGATTCAAACTATGTACTGTTTGATCAAACCCGAGAACACTCTGAATTTGTAACTTGATAATGCCAAAGTATAGAGGACGGAGAGAGGAGAAACTAGCAATTTTCGGTGTCCAAAACAGAGGTCTGGAACTCTTTTTATAGCCATTTCTGTGACTGTTCTTCAACAGTCACAACTCTTCATGGAGTGACTCAGCATTGAGGATGTGTCCTCGACACATAAATTCGTCTTCTTTCCTCTTCACACGTTTTTGCTTTATTCCTTCGGTGTCTTCGGGTGTGGGCTCGGGAATTTGTTCAAGGTTATCATCTAGAATGTATGCAAGTTTTAGTGATGTGAGGAAGAACATAACTTTCTCTTGCCAACGGGTGAAATTTCCGCCATCAAAACGGTCGAGTCGAATTAAGTCTTGAGTCATGACTTGGATAGATTGTGCCACAGTTCCTTCCATTTGAGTGGAGTAATAAGAATATAAAATTTTTGCCTAAAAACTGTTGGAGTTTTCTTATGGAAAGAACGAAATATAATAATTAATTTCTGCAAGGCACGTTCTTGGAACGCTTTCTTTTAGGCAAAATTTCTCCCAATCCGGTTGAGACAGGACCAGAACCGCGAGTACACAATGGGTTTTGTAGAACCTGCCTTCAGGATACAATGCAGTATGAACAGTTGTTTGATTCAAACTATGTACTGTTTGATCAAACCCGAGAACACTCTGAATTTGTAACTTGATAATGCCAAAGTATAGAGGACGGAGAGAGGAGAAACTAGCAATTTTCGGTGTCCAAAACAGAGGTCTGGAACTCTTTTTATAGCCATTTCTGTGACTGTTCTTCAACAGTCACAACTCTTCATGGAGTGACTCAGCATTGAGGATGTGTCCTCGACACATAAATTCGTCTTCTTTCCTCTTCACACGTTTTTGCTTTATTCCTTCGGTGTCTTCGGGTGTGGGCTCGGGAATTTGTTCAAGGTTATCATCTAGAATGTATGCAAGTTTTAGTGATGTGAGGAAGAACATAACTTTCTCTTGCCAACGGGTGAAATTTCCGCCATCAAAACGGTCGAGTCGAATTAAGTCTTGAGTCATGACTTGGATAGATTGTGCCACAGTTCCTTCCATTTGAGTGGAGTAATAAGAATATAAAATTTTTGCCTAAAAACTGTTGGAGTTTTCTTATGGAAAGAACGAAATATAATAATTAATTTCTGCAAGGCACGTTCTTGGAACGCTTTCTTTTAGGCAAAATTTCTCCCAATCCGGTTGAGACAGGACCAGAACCGCGAGTACACAATGGGTTTTGTAGAACCTGCCTTCAGGATACAATGCAGTATGAACAGTTGTTTGATTCAAACTATGTACTGTTTGATCAAACCCGAGAACACTCTGAATTTGTAACTTGATAATGCCAAAGTATAGAGGACGGAGAGAGGAGAAACTAGCAATTTTCGGTGTCCAAAACAGAGGTCTGGAACTCTTTTTATAGCCATTTCTGTGACTGTTCTTCAACAGTCACAACTCTTCATGGAGTGACTCAGCATTGAGGATGTGTCCTCGACACATAAATTCGTCTTCTTTCCTCTTCACACGTTTTTGCTTTATTCCTTCGGTGTCTTCGGGTGTGGGCTCGGGAATTTGTTCAAGGTTATCATCTAGAATGTATGCAAGTTTTAGTGATGTGAGGAAGAACATAACTTTCTCTTGCCAACGGGTGAAATTTCCGCCATCAAAACGGTCGAGTCGAATTAAGTCTTGAGTCATGACTTGGATAGATTGTGCCACAGTTCCTTCCATTTGAGTGGAGTAATAAGAATATAAAATTTTTGCCTAAAAACTGTTGGAGTTTTCTTATGGAAAGAACGAAATATAATAATTAATTTCTGCAAGGCACGTTCTTGGAACGCTTTCTTTTAGGCAAAATTTCTCCCAATCCGGTTGAGACAGGACCAGAACCGCGAGTACACAATGGGTTTTGTAGAACCTGCCTTCAGGATACAATGCAGTATGAACAGTTGTTTGATTCAAACTATGTACTGTTTGATCAAACCCGAGAACACTCTGAATTTGTAACTTGATAATGCCAAAGTATAGAGGACGGAGAGAGGAGAAACTAGCAATTTTCGGTGTCCAAAACAGAGGTCTGGAACTCTTTTTATAGCCATTTCTGTGACTGTTCTTCAACAGTCACAACTCTTCATGGAGTGACTCAGCATTGAGGATGTGTCCTCGACACATAAATTCGTCTTCTTTCCTCTTCACACGTTTTTGCTTTATTCCTTCGGTGTCTTCGGGTGTGGGCTCGGGAATTTGTTCAAGGTTATCATCTAGAATGTATGCAAGTTTTAGTGATGTGAGGAAGAACATAACTTTCTCTTGCCAACGGGTGAAATTTCCGCCATCAAAACGGTCGAGTCGAATTAAGTCTTGAGTCATGACTTGGATAGATTGTGCCACAGTTCCTTCCATTTGAGTGGAGTAATAAGAATATAAAATTTTTGCCTAAAAACTGTTGGAGTTTTCTTATGGAAAGAACGAAATATAATAATTAATTTCTGCAAGGCACGTTCTTGGAACGCTTTCTTTTAGGCAAAATTTCTCCCAATCCGGTTGAGACAGGACCAGAACCGCGAGTACACAATGGGTTTTGTAGAACCTGCCTTCAGGATACAATGCAGTATGAACAGTTGTTTGATTCAAACTATGTACTGTTTGATCAAACCCGAGAACACTCTGAATTTGTAACTTGATAATGCCAAAGTATAGAGGACGGAGAGAGGAGAAACTAGCAATTTTCGGTGTCCAAAACAGAGGTCTGGAACTCTTTTTATAGCCATTTCTGTGACTGTTCTTCAACAGTCACAACTCTTCATGGAGTGACTCAGCATTGAGGATGTGTCCTCGACACATAAATTCGTCTTCTTTCCTCTTCACACGTTTTTGCTTTATTCCTTCGGTGTCTTCGGGTGTGGGCTCGGGAATTTGTTCAAGGTTATCATCTAGAATGTATGCAAGTTTTAGTGATGTGAGGAAGAACATAACTTTCTCTTGCCAACGGGTGAAATTTCCGCCATCAAAACGGTCGAGTCGAATTAAGTCTTGAGTCATGACTTGGATAGATTGTGCCACAGTTCCTTCCATTTGAGTGGAGTAATAAGAATATAAAATTTTTGCCTAAAAACTGTTGGAGTTTTCTTATGGAAAGAACGAAATATAATAATTAATTTCTGCAAGGCACGTTCTTGGAACGCTTTCTTTTAGGCAAAATTTCTCCCAATCCGGTTGAGACAGGACCAGAACCGCGAGTACACAATGGGTTTTGTAGAACCTGCCTTCAGGATACAATGCAGTATGAACAGTTGTTTGATTCAAACTATGTACTGTTTGATCAAACCCGAGAACACTCTGAATTTGTAACTTGATAATGCCAAAGTATAGAGGACGGAGAGAGGAGAAACTAGCAATTTTCGGTGTCCAAAACAGAGGTCTGGAACTCTTTTTATAGCCATTTCTGTGACTGTTCTTCAACAGTCACAACTCTTCATGGAGTGACTCAGCATTGAGGATGTGTCCTCGACACATAAATTCGTCTTCTTTCCTCTTCACACGTTTTTGCTTTATTCCTTCGGTGTCTTCGGGTGTGGGCTCGGGAATTTGTTCAAGGTTATCATCTAGAATGTATGCAAGTTTTAGTGATGTGAGGAAGAACATAACTTTCTCTTGCCAACGGGTGAAATTTCCGCCATCAAAACGGTCGAGTCGAATTAAGTCTTGAGTCATGACTTGGATAGATTGTGCCACAGTTCCTTCCATTTGAGTGGAGTAATAAGAATATAAAATTTTTGCCTAAAAACTGTTGGAGTTTTCTTATGGAAAGAACGAAATATAATAATTAATTTCTGCAAGGCACGTTCTTGGAACGCTTTCTTTTAGGCAAAATTTCTCCCAATCCGGTTGAGACAGGACCAGAACCGCGAGTACACAATGGGTTTTGTAGAACCTGCCTTCAGGATACAATGCAGTATGAACAGTTGTTTGATTCAAACTATGTACTGTTTGATCAAACCCGAGAACACTCTGAATTTGTAACTTGATAATGCCAAAGTATAGAGGACGGAGAGAGGAGAAACTAGCAATTTTCGGTGTCCAAAACAGAGGTCTGGAACTCTTTTTATAGCCATTTCTGTGACTGTTCTTCAACAGTCACAACTCTTCATGGAGTGACTCAGCATTGAGGATGTGTCCTCGACACATAAATTCGTCTTCTTTCCTCTTCACACGTTTTTGCTTTATTCCTTCGGTGTCTTCGGGTGTGGGCTCGGGAATTTGTTCAAGGTTATCATCTAGAATGTATGCAAGTTTTAGTGATGTGAGGAAGAACATAACTTTCTCTTGCCAACGGGTGAAATTTCCGCCATCAAAACGGTCGAGTCGAATTAAGTCTTGAGTCATGACTTGGATAGATTGTGCCACAGTTCCTTCCATTTGAGTGGAGTAATAAGAATATAAAATTTTTGCCTAAAAACTGTTGGAGTTTTCTTATGGAAAGAACGAAATATAATAATTAATTTCTGCAAGGCACGTTCTTGGAACGCTTTCTTTTAGGCAAAATTTCTCCCAATCCGGTTGAGACAGGACCAGAACCGCGAGTACACAATGGGTTTTGTAGAACCTGCCTTCAGGATACAATGCAGTATGAACAGTTGTTTGATTCAAACTATGTACTGTTTGATCAAACCCGAGAACACTCTGAATTTGTAACTTGATAATGCCAAAGTATAGAGGACGGAGAGAGGAGAAACTAGCAATTTTCGGTGTCCAAAACAGAGGTCTGGAACTCTTTTTATAGCCATTTCTGTGACTGTTCTTCAACAGTCACAACTCTTCATGGAGTGACTCAGCATTGAGGATGTGTCCTCGACACATAAATTCGTCTTCTTTCCTCTTCACACGTTTTTGCTTTATTCCTTCGGTGTCTTCGGGTGTGGGCTCGGGAATTTGTTCAAGGTTATCATCTAGAATGTATGCAAGTTTTAGTGATGTGAGGAAGAACATAACTTTCTCTTGCCAACGGGTGAAATTTCCGCCATCAAAACGGTCGAGTCGAATTAAGTCTTGAGTCATGACTTGGATAGATTGTGCCACAGTTCCTTCCATTTGAGTGGAGTAATAAGAATATAAATTTTTTGCCTAAAAACTGTTGGAGTTTTCTTATGGAAAGAACGAAATATAATAATTAATTTCTGCAAGGCACGTTCTTGGAACGCTTTCTTTTAGGCAAAATTTCTCCCAATCCGGTTGAGACAGGACCAGAACCGCGAGTACACAATGGGTTTTGTAGAACCTGCCTTCAGGATACAATGCAGTATGAACAGTTGTTTGATTCAAACTATGTACTGTTTGATCAAACCCGAGAACACTCTGAATTTGTAACTTGATAATGCCAAAGTATAGAGGACGGAGAGAGGAGAAACTAGCAATTTTCGGTGTCCAAAACAGAGGTCTGGAACTCTTTTTATAGCCATTTCTGTGACTGTTCTTCAACAGTCACAACTCTTCATGGAGTGACTCAGCATTGAGGATGTGTCCTCGACACATAAATTCGTCTTCTTTCCTCTTCACACGTTTTTGCTTTATTCCTTCGGTGTCTTCGGGTGTGGGCTCGGGAATTTGTTCAAGGTTATCATCTAGAATGTATGCAAGTTTTAGTGATGTGAGGAAGAACATAACTTTCTCTTGCCAACGGGTGAAATTTCCGCCATCAAAACGGTCGAGTCGAATTAAGTCTTGAGTCATGACTTGGATAGATTGTGCCACAGTTCCTTCCATTTCAGTGGAGTAATAAGAATATAAAATTTTTGCCTAAAAACTGTTGGAGTTTTCTTATGGAAAGAACGAAATATAATAATTAATTTCTGCAAGGCACGTTCTTGGAACGCTTTCTTTTAGGCAAAATTTCTCCCAATCCGGTTGAGACAGGACCAGAACCGCGAGTACACAATGGGTTTTGTAGAACCTGCCTTCAGGATACAATGCAGTATGAACAGTTGTTTGATTCAAACTATGTACTGTTTGATCAAACCCGAGAACACTCTGAATTTGTAACTTGATAATGCCAAAGTATAGAGGACGGAGAGAGGAGAAACTAGCAATTTTCGGTGTCCAAAACAGAGGTCTGGAACTCTTTTTATAGCCATTTCTGTGACTGTTCTTCAACAGTCACAACTCTTCATGGAGTGACTCAGCATTGAGGATGTGTCCTCGACACATAAATTCGTCTTCTTTCCTCTTCACACGTTTTTGCTTTATTCCTTCGGTGTCTTCGGGTGTGGGCTCGGGAATTTGTTCAAGGTTATCATCTAGAATGTATGCAAGTTTTAGTGATGTGAGGAAGAACATAACTTTCTCTTGCCAACGGGTGAAATTTCCGCCATCAAAACGGTCGAGTCGAATTAAGTCTTGAGTCATGACTTGGATAGATTGTGCCACAGTTCCTTCCATTTGAGTGGAGTAATAAGAATATAAAATTTTTGCCTAAAAACTGTTGGAGTTTTCTTATGGAAAGAACGAAATATAATAATTAATTTCTGCAAGGCACGTTCTTGGAACGCTTTCTTTTAGGCAAAATTTCTCCCAATCCGGTTGAGACAGGACCAGAACCGCGAGTACACAATGGGTTTTGTAGAACCTGCCTTCAGGATACAATGCAGTATGAACAGTTGTTTGATTCAAACTATGTACTGTTTGATCAAACCCGAGAACACTCTGAATTTGTAACTTGATAATGCCAAAGTATAGAGGACGGAGAGAGGAGAAACTAGCAATTTTCGGTGTCCAAAACAGAGGTCTGGAACTCTTTTTATAGCCATTTCTGTGACTGTTCTTCAACAGTCACAACTCTTCATGGAGTGACTCAGCATTGAGGATGTGTCCTCGACACATAAATTCGTCTTCTTTCCTCCTCACACGTTTTTGCTTTATTCCTTCGGTGTCTTCGGGTGTGGGCTCGGGAATTTGTTCAAGGTTATCATCTAGAATGTATGCAAGTTTTAGTGATGTGAGGAAGAACATAACTTTCTCTTGCCAACGGGTGAAATTTCCGCCATCAAAACGGTCGAGTCGAATTAAGTCTTGAGTCATGACTTGGATAGATTGTGCCACAGTTCCTTCCATTTGAGTGGAGTAATAAGAATATAAAATTTTTGCCTAAAAACTGTTGGAGTTTTCTTATGGAAAGAACGAAATATAATAATTAATTTCTGCAAGGCACGTTCTTGGAACGCTTTCTTTTAGGCAAAATTTCTCCCAATCCGGTTGAGACAGGACCAGAACCGCGAGTACACAATGGGTTTTGTAGAACCTGCCTTCAGGATACAATGCAGTATGAACAGTTGTTTGATTCAAACTATGTACTGTTTGATCAAACCCGAGAACACTCTGAATTTGTAACTTGATAATGCCAAAGTATAGAGGACGGAGAGAGGAGAAACTAGCAATTTTCGGTGTCCAAAACAGAGGTCTGGAACTCTTTTTATAGCCATTTCTGTGACTGTTCTTCAACAGTCACAACTCTTCATGGAGTGACTCAGCATTGAGGATGTGTCCTCGACACATAAATTCGTCTTCTTTCCTCTTCACACGTTTTTGCTTTATTCCTTCGGTGTCTTCGGGTGTGGGCTCGGGAATTTGTTCAAGGTTATCATCTAGAATGTATGCAAGTTTTAGTGATGTGAGGAAGAACATAACTTTCTCTTGCCAACGGGTGAAATTTCCGCCATCAAAACGGTCGAGTCGAATTAAGTCTTGAGTCATGACTTGGATAGATTGTGCCACAGTTCCTTCCATTTGAGTGGAGTAATAAGAATATAAAATTTTTGCCTAAAAACTGTTGGAGTTTTCTTATGGAAAGAACGAAATATAATAATTAATTTCTGCAAGGCACGTTCTTGGAACGCTTTCTTTTAGGCAAAATTTCTCCCAATCCGGTTGAGACAGGACCAGAACCGCGAGTACACAATGGGTTTTGTAGAACCTGCCTTCAGGATACAATGCAGTATGAACAGTTGTTTGATTCAAACTATGTACTGTTTGATCAAACCCGAGAACACTCTGAATTTGTAACTTGATAATGCCAAAGTATAGAGGACGGAGAGAGGAGAAACTAGCAATTTTCGGTGTCCAAAACAGAGGTCTGGAACTCTTTTTATAGCCATTTCTGTGACTGTTCTTCAACAGTCACAACTCTTCATGGAGTGACTCAGCATTGAGGATGTGTCCTCGACACATAAATTCGTCTTCTTTCCTCTTCACACGTTTTTGCTTTATTCCTTCGGTGTCTTCGGGTGTGGGCTCGGGAATTTGTTCAAGGTTATCATCTAGAATGTATGCAAGTTTTAGTGATGTGAGGAAGAACATAACTTTCTCTTGCCAACGGGTGAAATTTCCGCCATCAAAACGGTCGAGTCGAATTAAGTCTTGAGTCATGACTTGGATAGATTGTGCCACAGTTCCTTCCATTTGAGTGGAGTAATAAGAATATAAAATTTTTGCCTAAAAACTGTTGGAGTTTTCTTATGGAAAGAACGAAATATAATAATTAATTTCTGCAAGGCACGTTCTTGGAACGCTTTCTTTTAGGCAAAATTTCTCCCAATCCGGTTGAGACAGGACCAGAACCGCGAGTACACAATGGGTTTTGTAGAACCTGCCTTCAGGATACAATGCAGTATGAACAGTTGTTTGATTCAAACTATGTACTGTTTGATCAAACCCGAGAACACTCTGAATTTGTAACTTGATAATGCCAAAGTATAGAGGACGGAGAGAGGAGAAACTAGCAATTTTCGGTGTCCAAAACAGAGGTCTGGAACTCTTTTTATAGCCATTTCTGTGACTGTTCTTCAACAGTCACAACTCTTCATGGAGTGACTCAGCATTGAGGATGTGTCCTCGACACATAAATTCGTCTTCTTTCCTCTTCACACGTTTTTGCTTTATTCCTTCGGTGTCTTCGGGTGTGGGCTCGGGAATTTGTTCAAGGTTATCATCTAGAATGTATGCAAGTTTTAGTGATGTGAGGAAGAACATAACTTTCTCTTGCCAACGGGTGAAATTTCCGCCATCAAAACGGTCGAGTCGAATTAAGTCTTGAGTCATGACTTGGATAGATTGTGCCACAGTTCCTTCCATTTGAGTGGAGTAATAAGAATATAAAATTTTTGCCTAAAAACTGTTGGAGTTTTCTTATGGAAAGAACGAAATATAATAATTAATTTCTGCAAGGCACGTTCTTGGAACGCTTTCTTTTAGGCAAAATTTCTCCCAATCCGGTTGAGACAGGACCAGAACCGCGAGTACACAATGGGTTTTGTAGAACCTGCCTTCAGGATACAATGCAGTATGAACAGTTGTTTGATTCAAACTATGTACTGTTTGATCAAACCCGAGAACACTCTGAATTTGTAACTTGATAATGCCAAAGTATAGAGGACGGAGAGAGGAGAAACTAGCAATTTTCGGTGTCCAAAACAGAGGTCTGGAACTCTTTTTATAGCCATTTCTGTGACTGTTCTTCAACAGTCACAACTCTTCATGGAGTGACTCAGCATTGAGGATGTGTCCTCGACACATAAATTCGTCTTCTTTCCTCCTCACACGTTTTTGCTTTATTCCTTCGGTGTCTTCGGGTGTGGGCTCGGGAATTTGTTCAAGGTTATCATCTAGAATGTATGCAAGTTTTAGTGATGTGAGGAAGAACATAACTTTCTCTTGCCAACGGGTGAAATTTCCGCCATCAAAACGGTCGAGTCGAATTAAGTCTTGAGTCATGACTTGGATAGATTGTGCCACAGTTCCTTCCATTTGAGTGGAGTAATAAGAATATAAAATTTTTGCCTAAAAACTGTTGGAGTTTTCTTATGGAAAGAACGAAATATAATAATTAATTTCTGCAAGGCACGTTCTTGGAACGCTTTCTTTTAGGCAAAATTTCTCCCAATCCGGTTGAGACAGGACCAGAACCGCGAGTACACAATGGGTTTTGTAGAACCTGCCTTCAGGATACAATGCAGTATGAACAGTTGTTTGATTCAAACTATGTACTGTTTGATCAAACCCGAGAACACTCTGAATTTGTAACTTGATAATGCCAAAGTATAGAGGACGGAGAGAGGAGAAACTAGCAATTTTCGGTGTCCAAAACAGAGGTCTGGAACTCTTTTTATAGCCATTTCTGTGACTGTTCTTCAACAGTCACAACTCTTCATGGAGTGACTCAGCATTGAGGATGTGTCCTCGACACATAAATTCGTCTTCTTTCCTCCTCACACGTTTTTGCTTTATTCCTTCGGTGTCTTCGGGTGTGGGCTCGGGAATTTGTTCAAGGTTATCATCTAGAATGTATGCAAGTTTTAGTGATGTGAGGAAGAACATAACTTTCTCTTGCCAACGGGTGAAATTTCCGCCATCAAAACGGTCGAGTCGAATTAAGTCTTGAGTCATGACTTGGATAGATTGTGCCACAGTTCCTTCCATTTGAGTGGAGTAATAAGAATATAAAATTTTTGCCTAAAAACTGTTGGAGTTTTCTTATGGAAAGAACGAAATATAATAATTAATTTCTGCAAGGCACGTTCTTGGAACGCTTTCTTTTAGGCAAAATTTCTCCCAATCCGGTTGAGACAGGACCAGAACCGCGAGTACACAATGGGTTTTGTAGAACCTGCCTTCAGGATACAATGCAGTATGAACAGTTGTTTGATTCAAACTATGTACTGTTTGATCAAACCCGAGAACACTCTGAATTTGTAACTTGATAATGCCAAAGTATAGAGGACGGAGAGAGGAGAAACTAGCAATTTTCGGTGTCCAAAACAGAGGTCTGGAACTCTTTTTATAGCCATTTCTGTGACTGTTCTTCAACAGTCACAACTCTTCATGGAGTGACTCAGCATTGAGGATGTGTCCTCGACACATAAATTCGTCTTCTTTCCTCCTCACACGTTTTTGCTTTATTCCTTCGGTGTCTTCGGGTGTGGGCTCGGGAATTTGTTCAAGGTTATCATCTAGAATGTATGCAAGTTTTAGTGATGTGAGGAAGAACATAACTTTCTCTTGCCAACGGGTGAAATTTCCGCCATCAAAACGGTCGAGTCGAATTAAGTCTTGAGTCATGACTTGGATAGATTGTGCCACAGTTCCTTCCATTTGAGTGGAGTAATAAGAATATAAAATTTTTGCCTAAAAACTGTTGGAGTTTTCTTATGGAAAGAACGAAATATAATAATTAATTTCTGCAAGGCACGTTCTTGGAACGCTTTCTTTTAGGCAAAATTTCTCCCAATCCGGTTGAGACAGGACCAGAACCGCGAGTACACAATGGGTTTTGTAGAACCTGCCTTCAGGATACAATGCAGTATGAACAGTTGTTTGATTCAAACTATGTACTGTTTGATCAAACCCGAGAACACTCTGAATTTGTAACTTGATAATGCCAAAGTATAGAGGACGGAGAGAGGAGAAACTAGCAATTTTCGGTGTCCAAAACAGAGGTCTGGAACTCTTTTTATAGCCATTTCTGTGACTGTTCTTCAACAGTCACAACTCTTCATGGAGTGACTCAGCATTGAGGATGTGTCCTCGACACATAAATTCGTCTTCTTTCCTCCTCACACGTTTTTGCTTTATTCCTTCGGTGTCTTCGGGTGTGGGCTCGGGAATTTGTTCAAGGTTATCATCTAGAATGTATGCAAGTTTTAGTGATGTGAGGAAGAACATAACTTTCTCTTGCCAACGGGTGAAATTTCCGCCATCAAAACGGTCGAGTCGAATTAAGTCTTGAGTCATGACTTGGATAGATTGTGCCACAGTTCCTTCCATTTGAGTGGAGTAATAAGAATATAAAATTTTTGCCTAAAAACTGTTGGAGTTTTCTTATGGAAAGAACGAAATATAATAATTAATTTCTGCAAGGCACGTTCTTGGAACGCTTTCTTTTAGGCAAAATTTCTCCCAATCCGGTTGAGACAGGACCAGAACCGCGAGTACACAATGGGTTTTGTAGAACCTGCCTTCGGGATACAATGCAGTATGAACAGTTGTTTGATTCAAACTATGTACTGTTTGATCAAACCCGAGAACACTCTGAATTTGTAACTTGATAATGCCAAAGTATAGAGGACGGAGAGAGGAGAAACTAGCAATTTTCGGTGTCCAAAACAGAGGTCTGGAACTCTTTTTATAGCCATTTCTGTGACTGTTCTTCAACAGTCACAACTCTTCATGGAGTGACTCAGCATTGAGGATGTGTCCTCGACACATAAATTCGTCTTCTTTCCTCTTCACACGTTTTTGCTTTATTCCTTCGGTGTCTTCGGGTGTGGGCTCGGGAATTTGTTCAAGGTTATCATCTAGAATGTATGCAAGTTTTAGTGATGTGAGGAAGAACATAACTTTCTCTTGCCAACGGGTGAAATTTCCGCCATCAAAACGGTCGAGTCGAATTAAGTCTTGAGTCATGACTTGGATAGATTGTGCCACAGTTCCTTCCATTTGAGTGGAGTAATAAGAATATAAAATTTTTGCCTAAAAACTGTTGGAGTTTTCTTATGGAAAGAACGAAATATAATAATTAATTTCTGCAAGGCACGTTCTTGGAACGCTTTCTTTTAGGCAAAATTTCTCCCAATCCGGTTGAGACAGGACCAGAACCGCGAGTACACAATGGGTTTTGTAGAACCTGCCTTCAGGATACAATGCAGTATGAACAGTTGTTTGATTCAAACTATGTACTGTTTGATCAAACCCGAGAACACTCTGAATTTGTAACTTGATAATGCCAAAGTATAGAGGACGGAGAGAGGAGAAACTAGCAATTTTCGGTGTCCAAAACAGAGGTCTGGAACTCTTTTTATAGCCATTTCTGTGACTGTTCTTCAACAGTCACAACTCTTCATGGAGTGACTCAGCATTGAGGATGTGTCCTCGACACATAAATTCGTCTTCTTTCCTCTTCACACGTTTTTGCTTTATTCCTTCGGTGTCTTCGGGTGTGGGCTCGGGAATTTGTTCAAGGTTATCATCTAGAATGTATGCAAGTTTTAGTGATGTGAGGAAGAACATAACTTTCTCTTGCCAACGGGTGAAATTTCCGCCATCAAAACGGTCGAGTCGAATTAAGTCTTGAGTCATGACTTGGATAGATTGTGCCACAGTTCCTTCCATTTGAGTGGAGTAATAAGAATATAAAATTTTTGCCTAAAAACTGTTGGAGTTTTCTTATGGAAAGAACGAAATATAATAATTAATTTCTGCAAGGCACGTTCTTGGAACGCTTTCTTTTAGGCAAAATTTCTCCCAATCCGGTTGAGACAGGACCAGAACCGCGAGTACACAATGGGTTTTGTAGAACCTGCCTTCAGGATACAATGCAGTATGAACAGTTGTTTGATTCAAACTATGTACTGTTTGATCAAACCCGAGAACACTCTGAATTTGTAACTTGATAATGCCAAAGTATAGAGGACGGAGAGAGGAGAAACTAGCAATTTTCGGTGTCCAAAACAGAGGTCTGGAACTCTTTTTATAGCCATTTCTGTGACTGTTCTTCAACAGTCACAACTCTTCATGGAGTGACTCAGCATTGAGGATGTGTCCTCGACACATAAATTCGTCTTCTTTCCTCCTCACACGTTTTTGCTTTATTCCTTCGGTGTCTTCGGGTGTGGGCTCGGGAATTTGTTCAAGGTTATCATCTAGAATGTATGCAAGTTTTAGTGATGTGAGGAAGAACATAACTTTCTCTTGCCAACGGGTGAAATTTCCGCCATCAAAACGGTCGAGTCGAATTAAGTCTTGAGTCATGACTTGGATAGATTGTGCCACAGTTCCTTCCATTTGAGTGGAGTAATAAGAATATAAAATTTTTGCCTAAAAACTGTTGGAGTTTTCTTATGGAAAGAACGAAATATAATAATTAATTTCTGCAAGGCACGTTCTTGGAACGCTTTCTTTTAGGCAAAATTTCTCCCAATCCGGTTGAGACAGGACCAGAACCGCGAGTACACAATGGGTTTTGTAGAACCTGCCTTCAGGATACAATGCAGTATGAACAGTTGTTTGATTCAAACTATGTACTGTTTGATCAAACCCGAGAACACTCTGAATTTGTAACTTGATAATGCCAAAGTATAGAGGACGGAGAGAGGAGAAACTAGCAATTTTCGGTGTCCAAAACAGAGGTCTGGAACTCTTTTTATAGCCATTTCTGTGACTGTTCTTCAACAGTCACAACTCTTCATGGAGTGACTCAGCATTGAGGATGTGTCCTCGACACATAAATTCGTCTTCTTTCCTCCTCACACGTTTTTGCTTTATTCCTTCGGTGTCTTCGGGTGTGGGCTCGGGAATTTGTTCAAGGTTATCATCTAGAATGTATGCAAGTTTTAGTGATGTGAGGAAGAACATAACTTTCTCTTGCCAACGGGTGAAATTTCCGCCATCAAAACGGTCGAGTCGAATTAAGTCTTGAGTCATGACTTGGATAGATTGTGCCACAGTTCCTTCCATTTGAGTGGAGTAATAAGAATATAAAATTTTTGCCTAAAAACTGTTGGAGTTTTCTTATGGAAAGAACGAAATATAATAATTAATTTCTGCAAGGCACGTTCTTGGAACGCTTTCTTTTAGGCAAAATTTCTCCCAATCCGGTTGAGACAGGACCAGAACCGCGAGTACACAATGGGTTTTGTAGAACCTGCCTTCAGGATACAATGCAGTATGAACAGTTGTTTGATTCAAACTATGTACTGTTTGATCAAACCCGAGAACACTCTGAATTTGTAACTTGATAATGCCAAAGTATAGAGGACGGAGAGAGGAGAAACTAGCAATTTTCGGTGTCCAAAACAGAGGTCTGGAACTCTTTTTATAGCCATTTCTGTGACTGTTCTTCAACAGTCACAACTCTTCATGGAGTGACTCAGCATTGAGGATGTGTCCTCGACACATAAATTCGTCTTCTTTCCTCCTCACACGTTTTTGCTTTATTCCTTCGGTGTCTTCGGGTGTGGGCTCGGGAATTTGTTCAAGGTTATCATCTAGAATGTATGCAAGTTTTAGTGATGTGAGGAAGAACATAACTTTCTCTTGCCAACGGGTGAAATTTCCGCCATCAAAACGGTCGAGTCGAATTAAGTCTTGAGTCATGACTTGGATAGATTGTGCCACAGTTCCTTCCATTTGAGTGGAGTAATAAGAATATAAAATTTTTGCCTAAAAACTGTTGGAGTTTTCTTATGGAAAGAACGAAATATAATAATTAATTTCTGCAAGGCACGTTCTTGGAACGCTTTCTTTTAGGCAAAATTTCTCCCAATCCGGTTGAGACAGGACCAGAACCGCGAGTACACAATGGGTTTTGTAGAACCTGCCTTCAGGATACAATGCAGTATGAACAGTTGTTTGATTCAAACTATGTACTGTTTGATCAAACCCGAGAACACTCTGAATTTGTAACTTGATAATGCCAAAGTATAGAGGACGGAGAGAGGAGAAACTAGCAATTTTCGGTGTCCAAAACAGAGGTCTGGAACTCTTTTTATAGCCATTTCTGTGACTGTTCTTCAACAGTCACAACTCTTCATGGAGTGACTCAGCATTGAGGATGTGTCCTCGACACATAAATTCGTCTTCTTTCCTCCTCACACGTTTTTGCTTTATTCCTTCGGTGTCTTCGGGTGTGGGCTCGGGAATTTGTTCAAGGTTATCATCTAGAATGTATGCAAGTTTTAGTGATGTGAGGAAGAACATAACTTTCTCTTGCCAACGGGTGAAATTTCCGCCATCAAAACGGTCGAGTCGAATTAAGTCTTGAGTCATGACTTGGATAGATTGTGCCACAGTTCCTTCCATTTGAGTGGAGTAATAAGAATATAAAATTTTTGCCTAAAAACTGTTGGAGTTTTCTTATGGAAAGAACGAAATATAATAATTAATTTCTGCAAGGCACGTTCTTGGAACGCTTTCTTTTAGGCAAAATTTCTCCCAATCCGGTTGAGACAGGACCAGAACCGCGAGTACACAATGGGTTTTGTAGAACCTGCCTTCGGGATACAATGCAGTATGAACAGTTGTTTGATTCAAACTATGTACTGTTTGATCAAACCCGAGAACACTCTGAATTTGTAACTTGATAATGCCAAAGTATAGAGGACGGAGAGAGGAGAAACTAGCAATTTTCGGTGTCCAAAGCAGAGGTCTGGAACTCTTTTTATAGCCATTTCTGTGACTGTTCTTCAACAGTCACAACTCTTCATGGAGTGACTCAGCATTGAGGATGTGTCCTCGACACATAAATTCGTCTTCTTTCCTCTTCACACGTTTTTGCTTTATTCCTTCGGTGTCTTCGGGTGTGGGCTCGGGAATTTGTTCAAGGTTATCATCTAGAATGTATGCAAGTTTTAGTGATGTGAGGAAGAACATAACTTTCTCTTGCCAACGGGTGAAATTTCCGCCATCAAAACGGTCGAGTCGAATTAAGTCTTGAGTCATGACTTGGATAGATTGTGCCACAGTTCCTTCCATTTGAGTGGAGTAATAAGAATATAAAATTTTTGCCTAAAAACTGTTGGAGTTTTCTTATGGAAAGAACGAAATATAATAATTAATTTCTGCAAGGCACGTTCTTGGAACGCTTTCTTTTAGGCAAAATTTCTCCCAATCCGGTTGAGACAGGACCAGAACCGCGAGTACACAATGGGTTTTGTAGAACCTGCCTTCAGGATACAATGCAGTATGAACAGTTGTTTGATTCAAACTATGTACTGTTTGATCAAACCCGAGAACACTCTGAATTTGTAACTTGATAATGCCAAAGTATAGAGGACGGAGAGAGGAGAAACTAGCAATTTTCGGTGTCCAAAACAGAGGTCTGGAACTCTTTTTATAGCCATTTCTGTGACTGTTCTTCAACAGTCACAACTCTTCATGGAGTGACTCAGCATTGAGGATGTGTCCTCGACACATAAATTCGTCTTCTTTCCTCTTCACACGTTTTTGCTTTATTCCTTCGGTGTCTTCGGGTGTGGGCTCGGGAATTTGTTCAAGGTTATCATCTAGAATGTATGCAAGTTTTAGTGATGTGAGGAAGAACATAACTTTCTCTTGCCAACGGGTGAAATTTCCGCCATCAAAACGGTCGAGTCGAATTAAGTCTTGAGTCATGACTTGGATAGATTGTGCCACAGTTCCTTCCATTTGAGTGGAGTAATAAGAATATAAAATTTTTGCCTAAAAACTGTTGGAGTTTTCTTATGGAAAGAACGAAATATAATAATTAATTTCTGCAAGGCACGTTCTTGGAACGCTTTCTTTTAGGCAAAATTTCTCCCAATCCGGTTGAGACAGGACCAGAACCGCGAGTACACAATGGGTTTTGTAGAACCTGCCTTCAGGATACAATGCAGTATGAACAGTTGTTTGATTCAAACTATGTACTGTTTGATCAAACCCGAGAACACTCTGAATTTGTAACTTGATAATGCCAAAGTATAGAGGACGGAGAGAGGAGAAACTAGCAATTTTCGGTGTCCAAAGCAGAGGTCTGGAACTCTTTTTATAGCCATTTCTGTGACTGTTCTTCAACAGTCACAACTCTTCATGGAGTGACTCAGCATTGAGGATGTGTCCTCGACACATAAATTCGTCTTCTTTCCTCTTCACACGTTTTTGCTTTATTCCTTCGGTGTCTTCGGGTGTGGGCTCGGGAATTTGTTCAAGGTTATCATCTAGAATGTATGCAAGTTTTAGTGATGTGAGGAAGAACATAACTTTCTCTTGCCAACGGGTGAAATTTCCGCCATCAAAACGGTCGAGTCGAATTAAGTCTTGAGTCATGACTTGGATAGATTGTGCCACAGTTCCTTCCATTTGAGTGGAGTAATAAGAATATAAAATTTTTGCCTAAAAACTGTTGGAGTTTTCTTATGGAAAGAACGAAATATAATAATTAATTTCTGCAAGGCACGTTCTTGGAACGCTTTCTTTTAGGCAAAATTTCTCCCAATCCGGTTGAGACAGGACCAGAACCGCGAGTACACAATGGGTTTTGTAGAACCTGCCTTCAGGATACAATGCAGTATGAACAGTTGTTTGATTCAAACTATGTACTGTTTGATCAAACCCGAGAACACTCTGAATTTGTAACTTGATAATGCCAAAGTATAGAGGACGGAGAGAGGAGAAACTAGCAATTTTCGGTGTCCAAAACAGAGGTCTGGAACTCTTTTTATAGCCATTTCTGTGACTGTTCTTCAACAGTCACAACTCTTCATGGAGTGACTCAGCATTGAGGATGTGTCCTCGACACATAAATTCGTCTTCTTTCCTCTTCACACGTTTTTGCTTTATTCCTTCGGTGTCTTCGGGTGTGGGCTCGGGAATTTGTTCAAGGTTATCATCTAGAATGTATGCAAGTTTTAGTGATGTGAGGAAGAACATAACTTTCTCTTGCCAACGGGTGAAATTTCCGCCATCAAAACGGTCGAGTCGAATTAAGTCTTGAGTCATGACTTGGATAGATTGTGCCACAGTTCCTTCCATTTGAGTGGAGTAATAAGAATATAAAATTTTTGCCTAAAAACTGTTGGAGTTTTCTTATGGAAAGAACGAAATATAATAATTAATTTCTGCAAGGCACGTTCTTGGAACGCTTTCTTTTAGGCAAAATTTCTCCCAATCCGGTTGAGACAGGACCAGAACCGCGAGTACACAATGGGTTTTATAGAACCTGCCTTCAGGATACAATGCAGTATGAACAGTTGTTTGATTCAAACTATGTACTGTTTGATCAAACCCGAGAACACTCTGAATTTGTAACTTGATAATGCCAAAGTATAGAGGACGGAGAGAGGAGAAACTAGCAATTTTCGGTGTCCAAAGCAGAGGTCTGGAACTCTTTTTATAGCCATTTCTGTGACTGTTCTTCAACAGTCACAACTCTTCATGGAGTGACTCAGCATTGAGGATGTGTCCTCGACACATAAATTCGTCTTCTTTCCTCTTCACACGTTTTTGCTTTATTCCTTCGGTGTCTTCGGGTGTGGGCTCGGGAATTTGTTCAAGGTTATCATCTAGAATGTATGCAAGTTTTAGTGATGTGAGGAAGAACATAACTTTCTCTTGCCAACGGGTGAAATTTCCGCCATCAAAACGGTCGAGTCGAATTAAGTCTTGAGTCATGACTTGGATAGATTGTGCCACAGTTCCTTCCATTTGAGTGGAGTAATAAGAATATAAAATTTTTGCCTAAAAACTGTTGGAGTTTTCTTATGGAAAGAACGAAATATAATAATTAATTTCTGCAAGGCACGTTCTTGGAACGCTTTCTTTTAGGCAAAATTTCTCCCAATCCGGTTGAGACAGGACCAGAACCGCGAGTACACAATGGGTTTTGTAGAACCTGCCTTCAGGATACAATGCAGTATGAACAGTTGTTTGATTCAAACTATGTACTGTTTGATCAAACCCGAGAACACTCTGAATTTGTAACTTGATAATGCCAAAGTATAGAGGACGGAGAGAGGAGAAACTAGCAATTTTCGGTGTCCAAAACAGAGGTCTGGAACTCTTTTTATAGCCATTTCTGTGACTGTTCTTCAACAGTCACAACTCTTCATGGAGTGACTCAGCATTGAGGATGTGTCCTCGACACATAAATTCGTCTTCTTTCCTCTTCACACGTTTTTGCTTTATTCCTTCGGTGTCTTCGGGTGTGGGCTCGGGAATTTGTTCAAGGTTATCATCTAGAATGTATGCAAGTTTTAGTGATGTGAGGAAGAACATAACTTTCTCTTGCCAACGGGTGAAATTTCCGCCATCAAAACGGTCGAGTCGAATTAAGTCTTGAGTCATGACTTGGATAGATTGTGCCACAGTTCCTTCCATTTGAGTGGAGTAATAAGAATATAAAATTTTTGCCTAAAAACTGTTGGAGTTTTCTTATGGAAAGAACGAAATATAATAATTAATTTCTGCAAGGCACGTTCTTGGAACGCTTTCTTTTAGGCAAAATTTCTCCCAATCCGGTTGAGACAGGACCAGAACCGCGAGTACACAATGGGTTTTGTAGAACCTGCCTTCAGGATACAATGCAGTATGAACAGTTGTTTGATTCAAACTATGTACTGTTTGATCAAACCCGAGAACACTCTGAATTTGTAACTTGATAATGCCAAAGTATAGAGGACGGAGAGAGGAGAAACTAGCAATTTTCGGTGTCCAAAGCAGAGGTCTGGAACTCTTTTTATAGCCATTTCTGTGACTGTTCTTCAACAGTCACAACTCTTCATGGAGTGACTCAGCATTGAGGATGTGTCCTCGACACATAAATTCGTCTTCTTTCCTCTTCACACGTTTTTGCTTTATTCCTTCGGTGTCTTCGGGTGTGGGCTCGGGAATTTGTTCAAGGTTATCATCTAGAATGTATGCAAGTTTTAGTGATGTGAGGAAGAACATAACTTTCTCTTGCCAACGGGTGAAATTTCCGCCATCAAAACGGTCGAGTCGAATTAAGTCTTGAGTCATGACTTGGATAGATTGTGCCACAGTTCCTTCCATTTGAGTGGAGTAATAAGAATATAAAATTTTTGCCTAAAAACTGTTGGAGTTTTCTTATGGAAAGAACGAAATATAATAATTAATTTCTGCAAGGCACGTTCTTGGAACGCTTTCTTTTAGGCAAAATTTCTCCCAATCCGGTTGAGACAGGACCAGAACCGCGAGTACACAATGGGTTTTGTAGAACCTGCCTTCAGGATACAATGCAGTATGAACAGTTGTTTGATTCAAACTATGTACTGTTTGATCAAACCCGAGAACACTCTGAATTTGTAACTTGATAATGCCAAAGTATAGAGGACGGAGAGAGGAGAAACTAGCAATTTTCGGTGTCCAAAACAGAGGTCTGGAACTCTTTTTATAGCCATTTCTGTGACTGTTCTTCAACAGTCACAACTCTTCATGGAGTGACTCAGCATTGAGGATGTGTCCTCGACACATAAATTCGTCTTCTTTCCTCTTCACACGTTTTTGCTTTATTCCTTCGGTGTCTTCGGGTGTGGGCTCGGGAATTTGTTCAAGGTTATCATCTAGAATGTATGCAAGTTTTAGTGATGTGAGGAAGAACATAACTTTCTCTTGCCAACGGGTGAAATTTCCGCCATCAAAACGGTCAAGTCGAATTAAGTCTTGAGTCATGACTTGGATAGATTGTGCCACAGTTCCTTCCATTTGAGTGGAGTAATAAGAATATAAAATTTTTGCCTAAAAACTGTTGGAGTTTTCTTATGGAAAGAACGAAATATAATAATTAATTTCTGCAAGGCACGTTCTTGGAACGCTTTCTTTTAGGCAAAATTTCTCCCAATCCGGTTGAGACAGGACCAGAACCGCGAGTACACAATGGGTTTTGTAGAACCTGCCTTCAGGATACAATGCAGTATGAACAGTTGTTTGATTCAAACTATGTACTGTTTGATCAAACCCGAGAACACTCTGAATTTGTAACTTGATAATGCCAAAGTATAGAGGACGGAGAGAGGAGAAACTAGCAATTTTCGGTGTCCAAAGCAGAGGTCTGGAACTCTTTTTATAGCCATTTCTGTGACTGTTCTTCAACAGTCACAACTCTTCATGGAGTGACTCAGCATTGAGGATGTGTCCTCGACACATAAATTCGTCTTCTTTCCTCTTCACACGTTTTTGCTTTATTCCTTCGGTGTCTTCGGGTGTGGGCTCGGGAATTTGTTCAAGGTTATCATCTAGAATGTATGCAAGTTTTAGTGATGTGAGGAAGAACATAACTTTCTCTTGCCAACGGGTGAAATTTCCGCCATCAAAACGGTCGAGTCGAATTAAGTCTTGAGTCATGACTTGGATAGATTGTGCCACAGTTCCTTCCATTTCAGTGGAGTAATAAGAATATAAAATTTTTGCCTAAAAACTGTTGGAGTTTTCTTATGGAAAGAACGAAATATAATAATTAATTTCTGCAAGGCACGTTCTTGGAACGCTTTCTTTTAGGCAAAATTTCTCCCAATCCGGTTGAGACAGGACCAGAACCGCGAGTACACAATGGGTTTTGTAGAACCTGCCTTCAGGATACAATGCAGTATGAACAGTTGTTTGATTCAAACTATGTACTGTTTGATCAAACCCGAGAACACTCTGAATTTGTAACTTGATAATGCCAAAGTATAGAGGACGGAGAGAGGAGAAACTAGCAATTTTCGGTGTCCAAAACAGAGGTCTGGAACTCTTTTTATAGCCATTTCTGTGACTGTTCTTCAACAGTCACAACTCTTCATGGAGTGACTCAGCATTGAGGATGTGTCCTCGACACATAAATTCGTCTTCTTTCCTCTTCACACGTTTTTGCTTTATTCCTTCGGTGTCTTCGGGTGTGGGCTCGGGAATTTGTTCAAGGTTATCATCTAGAATGTATGCAAGTTTTAGTGATGTGAGGAAGAACATAACTTTCTCTTGCCAACGGGTGAAATTTCCGCCATCAAAACGGTCGAGTCGAATTAAGTCTTGAGTCATGACTTGGATAGATTGTGCCACAGTTCCTTCCATTTCAGTGGAGTAATAAGAATATAAAATTTTTGCCTAAAAACTGTTGGAGTTTTCTTATGGAAAGAACGAAATATAATAATTAATTTCTGCAAGGCACGTTCTTGGAACGCTTTCTTTTAGGCAAAATTTCTCCCAATCCGGTTGAGACAGGACCAGAACCGCGAGTACACAATGGGTTTTGTAGAACCTGCCTTCAGGATACAATGCAGTATGAACAGTTGTTTGATTCAAACTATGTACTGTTTGATCAAACCCGAGAACACTCTGAATTTGTAACTTGATAATGCCAAAGTATAGAGGACGGAGAGAGGAGAAACTAGCAATTTTCGGTGTCCAAAGCAGAGGTCTGGAACTCTTTTTATAGCCATTTCTGTGACTGTTCTTCAACAGTCACAACTCTTCATGGAGTGACTCAGCATTGAGGATGTGTCCTCGACACATAAATTCGTCTTCTTTCCTCTTCACACGTTTTTGCTTTATTCCTTCGGTGTCTTCGGGTGTGGGCTCGGGAATTTGTTCAAGGTTATCATCTAGAATGTATGCAAGTTTTAGTGATGTGAGGAAGAACATAACTTTCTCTTGCCAACGGGTGAAATTTCCGCCATCAAAACGGTCGAGTCGAATTAAGTCTTGAGTCATGACTTGGATAGATTGTGCCACAGTTCCTTCCATTTCAGTGGAGTAATAAGAATATAAAATTTTTGCCTAAAAACTGTTGGAGTTTTCTTATGGAAAGAACGAAATATAATAATTAATTTCTGCAAGGCACGTTCTTGGAACGCTTTCTTTTAGGCAAAATTTCTCCCAATCCGGTTGAGACAGGACCAGAACCGCGAGTACACAATGGGTTTTGTAGAACCTGCCTTCAGGATACAATGCAGTATGAACAGTTGTTTGATTCAAACTATGTACTGTTTGATCAAACCCGAGAACACTCTGAATTTGTAACTTGATAATGCCAAAGTATAGAGGACGGAGAGAGGAGAAACTAGCAATTTTCGGTGTCCAAAACAGAGGTCTGGAACTCTTTTTATAGCCATTTCTGTGACTGTTCTTCAACAGTCACAACTCTTCATGGAGTGACTCAGCATTGAGGATGTGTCCTCGACACATAAATTCGTCTTCTTTCCTCTTCACACGTTTTTGCTTTATTCCTTCGGTGTCTTCGGGTGTGGGCTCGGGAATTTGTTCAAGGTTATCATCTAGAATGTATGCAAGTTTTAGTGATGTGAGGAAGAACATAACTTTCTCTTGCCAACGGGTGAAATTTCCGCCATCAAAACGGTCGAGTCGAATTAAGTCTTGAGTCATGACTTGGATAGATTGTGCCACAGTTCCTTCCATTTGAGTGGAGTAATAAGAATATAAAATTTTTGCCTAAAAACTGTTGGAGTTTTCTTATGGAAAGAACGAAATATAATAATTAATTTCTGCAAGGCACGTTCTTGGAACGCTTTCTTTTAGGCAAAATTTCTCCCAATCCGGTTGAGACAGGACCAGAACCGCGAGTACACAATGGGTTTTGTAGAACCTGCCTTCAGGATACAATGCAGTATGAACAGTTGTTTGATTCAAACTATGTACTGTTTGATCAAACCCGAGAACACTCTGAATTTGTAACTTGATAATGCCAAAGTATAGAGGACGGAGAGAGGAGAAACTAGCAATTTTCGGTGTCCAAAGCAGAGGTCTGGAACTCTTTTTATAGCCATTTCTGTGACTGTTCTTCAACAGTCACAACTCTTCATGGAGTGACTCAGCATTGAGGATGTGTCCTCGACACATAAATTCGTCTTCTTTCCTCTTCACACGTTTTTGCTTTATTCCTTCGGTGTCTTCGGGTGTGGGCTCGGGAATTTGTTCAAGGTTATCATCTAGAATGTATGCAAGTTTTAGTGATGTGAGGAAGAACATAACTTTCTCTTGCCAACGGGTGAAATTTCCGCCATCAAAACGGTCGAGTCTAATTAAGTCTTGAGTCATGACTTGGATAGATTGTGCCACAGTTCCTTCCATTTGAGTGGAGTAATAAGAATATAAAATTTTTGCCTAAAAACTGTTGGAGTTTTCTTATGGAAAGAACGAAATATAATAATTAATTTCTGCAAGGCACGTTCTTGGAACGCTTTCTTTTAGGCAAAATTTCTCCCAATCCGGTTGAGACAGGACCAGAACCGCGAGTACACAATGGGTTTTGTAGAACCTGCCTTCAGGATACAATGCAGTATGAACAGTTGTTTGATTCAAACTATGTACTGTTTGATCAAACCCGAGAACACTCTGAATTTGTAACTTGATAATGCCAAAGTATAGAGGACGGAGAGAGGAGAAACTAGCAATTTTCGGTGTCCAAAACAGAGGTCTGGAACTCTTTTTATAGCCATTTCTGTGACTGTTCTTCAACAGTCACAACTCTTCATGGAGTGACTCAGCATTGAGGATGTGTCCTCGACACATAAATTCGTCTTCTTTCCTCTTCACACGTTTTTGCTTTATTCCTTCGGTGTCTTCGGGTGTGGGCTCGGGAATTTGTTCAAGGTTATCATCTAGAATGTATGCAAGTTTTAGTGATGTGAGGAAGAACATAACTTTCTCTTGCCAACGGGTGAAATTTCCGCCATCAAAACGGTCGAGTCGAATTAAGTCTTGAGTCATGACTTGGATAGATTGTGCCACAGTTCCTTCCATTTGAGTGGAGTAATAAGAATATAAAATTTTTGCCTAAAAACTGTTGGAGTTTTCTTATGGAAAGAACGAAATATAATAATTAATTTCTGCAAGGCACGTTCTTGGAACGCTTTCTTTTAGGCAAAATTTCTCCCAATCCGGTTGAGACAGGACCAGAACCGCGAGTACACAATGGGTTTTGTAGAACCTGCCTTCAGGATACAATGCAGTATGAACAGTTGTTTGATTCAAACTATGTACTGTTTGATCAAACCCGAGAACACTCTGAATTTGTAACTTGATAATGCCAAAGTATAGAGGACGGAGAGAGGAGAAACTAGCAATTTTCGGTGTCCAAAACAGAGGTCTGGAACTCTTTTTATAGCCATTTATGTGACTGTTCTTCAACAGTCACAACTCTTCATGGAGTGACTCAGCATTGAGGATGTGTCCTCGACACATAAATTCGTCTTCTTTCCTCTTCACACGTTTTTGCTTTATTCCTTCGGTGTCTTCGGGTGTGGGCTCGGGAATTTGTTCAAGGTTATCATCTAGAATGTATGCAAGTTTTAGTGATGTGAGGAAGAACATAACTTTCTCTTGCCAACGGGTGAAATTTCCGCCATCAAAACGGTCGAGTCGAATTAAGTCTTGAGTCATGACTTGGATAGATTGTGCCACAGTTCCTTCCATTTCAGTGGAGTAATAAGAATATAAAATTTTTGCCTAAAAACTGTTGGAGTTTTCTTATGGAAAGAACGAAATATAATAATTAATTTCTGCAAGGCACGTTCTTGGAACGCTTTCTTTTAGGCAAAATTTCTCCCAATCCGGTTGAGACAGGACCAGAACCGCGAGTACACAATGGGTTTTGTAGAACCTGCCTTCAGGATACAATGCAGTATGAACAGTTGTTTGATTCAAACTATGTACTGTTTGATCAAACCCGAGAACACTCTGAATTTGTAACTTGATAATGCCAAAGTATAGAGGACGGAGAGAGGAGAAACTAGCAATTTTCGGTGTCCAAAACAGAGGTCTGGAACTCTTTTTATAGCCATTTCTGTGACTGTTCTTCAACAGTCACAACTCTTCATGGAGTGACTCAGCATTGAGGATGTGTCCTCGACACATAAATTCGTCTTCTTTCCTCTTCACACGTTTTTGCTTTATTCCTTCGGTGTCTTCGGGTGTGGGCTCGGGAATTTGTTCAAGGTTATCATCTAGAATGTATGCAAGTTTTAGTGATGTGAGGAAGAACATAACTTTCTCTTGCCAACGGGTGAAATTTCCGCCATCAAAACGGTCGAGTCGAATTAAGTCTTGAGTCATGACTTGGATAGATTGTGCCACAGTTCCTTCCATTTGAGTGGAGTAATAAGAATATAAAATTTTTGCCTAAAAACTGTTGGAGTTTTCTTATGGAAAGAACGAAATATAATAATTAATTTCTGCAAGGCACGTTCTTGGAACGCTTTCTTTTAGGCAAAATTTCTCCCAATCCGGTTGAGACAGGACCAGAACCGCGAGTACACAATGGGTTTTGTAGAACCTGCCTTCAGGATACAATGCAGTATGAACAGTTGTTTGATTCAAACTATGTACTGTTTGATCAAACCCGAGAACACTCTGAATTTGTAACTTGATAATGCCAAAGTATAGAGGACGGAGAGAGGAGAAACTAGCAATTTTCGGTGTCCAAAGCAGAGGTCTGGAACTCTTTTTATAGCCATTTCTGTGACTGTTCTTCAACAGTCACAACTCTTCATGGAGTGACTCAGCATTGAGGATGTGTCCTCGACACATAAATTCGTCTTCTTTCCTCTTCACACGTTTTTGCTTTATTCCTTCGGTGTCTTCGGGTGTGGGCTCGGGAATTTGTTCAAGGTTATCATCTAGAATGTATGCAAGTTTTAGTGATGTGAGGAAGAACATAACTTTCTCTTGCCAACGGGTGAAATTTCCGCCATCAAAACGGTCGAGTCGAATTAAGTCTTGAGTCATGACTTGGATAGATTGTGCCACAGTTCCTTCCATTTGAGTGGAGTAATAAGAATATAAAATTTTTGCCTAAAAACTGTTGGAGTTTTCTTATGGAAAGAACGAAATATAATAATTAATTTCTGCAAGGCACGTTCTTGGAACGCTTTCTTTTAGGCAAAATTTCTCCCAATCCGGTTGAGACAGGACCAGAACCGCGAGTACACAATGGGTTTTGTAGAACCTGCCTTCAGGATACAATGCAGTATGAACAGTTGTTTGATTCAAACTATGTACTGTTTGATCAAACCCGAGAACACTCTGAATTTGTAACTTGATAATGCCAAAGTATAGAGGACGGAGAGAGGAGAAACTAGCAATTTTCGGTGTCCAAAACAGAGGTCTGGAACTCTTTTTATAGCCATTTCTGTGACTGTTCTTCAACAGTCATAACTCTTCATGGAGTGACTCAGCATTGAGGATGTGTCCTCGACACATAAATTCGTCTTCTTTCCTCTTCACACGTTTTTGCTTTATTCCTTCGGTGTCTTCGGGTGTGGGCTCGGGAATTTGTTCAAGGTTATCATCTAGAATGTATGCAAGTTTTAGTGATGTGAGGAAGAACATAACTTTCTCTTGCCAACGGGTGAAATTTCCGCCATCAAAACGGTCGAGTCGAATTAAGTCTTGAGTCATGACTTGGATAGATTGTGCCACAGTTCCTTCCATTTGAGTGGAGTAATAAGAATATAAAATTTTTGCCTAAAAACTGTTGGAGTTTTCTTATGGAAAGAACGAAATATAATAATTAATTTCTGCAAGGCACGTTCTTGGAACGCTTTCTTTTAGGCAAAATTTCTCCCAATCCGGTTGAGACAGGACCAGAACCGCGAGTACACAATGGGTTTTGTAGAACCTGCCTTCAGGATACAATGCAGTATGACCAGTTGTTTGATTCAGACTATGTACTGTTTGATCAAACCCGAGAACACTCTGAATTTGTAACTTGATAATGCCAAAGTATAGAGGACGGAGAGAGGAGAAACTAGCAATTTTCGGTGTCCAAAACAGAGGTCTGGAACTCTTTTTATAGCCATTTCTGTGACTGTTCTTCAACAGTCATAACTCTTCATGGAGTGACTCAGCATTGAGGATGTGTCCTCGACACATAAATTCGTCTTCTTTCCTCTTCACACGTTTTTGCTTTATTCCTTCGGTGTCTTCGGGTGTGGGCTCGGGAATTTGTTCAAGGTTATCATCTAGAATGTATGCAAGTTTTAGTGATGTGAGGAAGAACATAACTTTCTCTTGCCAACGGGTGAAATTTCCGCCATCAAAACGGTCGAGTCGAATTAAGTCTTGAGTCATGACTTGGATAGATTGTGCCACAGTTCCTTCCATTTGAGTGGAGTAATAAGAATATAAAATTTTTGCCTAAAAACTGTTGGAGTTTTCTTATGGAAAGAACGAAATATAATAATTAATTTCTGCAAGGCACGTTCTTGGAACGCTTTCTTTTAGGCAAAATTTCTCCCAATCCGGTTGAGACAGGACCAGAACCGCGAGTACACAATGGGTTTTGTAGAACCTGCCTTCAGGATACAATGCAGTATGAACAGTTGTTTGATTCAGACTATGTACTGTTTGATCAAACCCGAGAACACTCTGAATTTGTAACTTGATAATGCCAAAGTATAGAGGACGGAGAGAGGAGAAACTAGCAATTTTCGGTGTCCAAAACAGAGGTCTGGAACTCTTTTTATAGCCATTTCTGTGACTGTTCTTCAACAGTCATAACTCTTCATGGAGTGACTCAGCATTGAGGATGTGTCCTCGACACATAAATTCGTCTTCTTTCCTCTTCACACGTTTTTGCTTTATTCCTTCGGTGTCTTCGGGTGTGGGCTCGGGAATTTGTTCAAGGTTATCATCTAGAATGTATGCAAGTTTTAGTGATGTGAGGAAGAACATAACTTTCTCTTGCCAACGGGTGAAATTTCCGCCATCAAAACGGTCGAGTCGAATTAAGTCTTGAGTCATGACTTGGATAGATTGTGCCACAGTTCCTTCCATTTGAGTGGAGTAATAAGAATATAAAATTTTTGCCTAAAAACTGTTGGAGTTTTCTTATGGAAAGAACGAAATATAATAATTAATTTCTGCAAGGCACGTTCTTGGAACGCTTTCTTTTAGGCAAAATTTCTCCCAATCCGGTTGAGACAGGACCAGAACCGCGAGTACACAATGGGTTTTGTAGAACCTGCCTTCAGGATACAATGCAGTATGAACAGTTGTTTGATTCAGACTATGTACTGTTTGATCAAACCCGAGAACACTCTGAATTTGTAACTTGATAATGCCAAAGTATAGAGGACGGAGAGAGGAGAAACTAGCAATTTTCGGTGTCCAAAACAGAGGTCTGGAACTCTTTTTATAGCCATTTCTGTGACTGTTCTTCAACAGTCATAACTCTTCATGGAGTGACTCAGCATTGAGGATGTGTCCTCGACACATAAATTCGTCTTCTTTCCTCTTCACACGTTTTTGCTTTATTCCTTCGGTGTCTTCGGGTGTGGGCTCGGGAATTTGTTCAAGGTTATCATCTAGAATGTATGCAAGTTTTAGTGATGTGAGGAAGAACATAACTTTCTCTTGCCAACGGGTGAAATTTCCGCCATCAAAACGGTCGAGTCGAATTAAGTCTTGAGTCATGACTTGGATAGATTGTGCCACAGTTCCTTCCATTTGAGTGGAGTAATAAGAATATAAAATTTTTGCCTAAAAACTGTTGGAGTTTTCTTATGGAAAGAACGAAATATAATAATTAATTTCTGCAAGGCACGTTCTTGGAACGCTTTCTTTTAGGCAAAATTTCTCCCAATCCGGTTGAGACAGGACCAGAACCGCGAGTACACAATGGGTTTTGTAGAACCTGCCTTCAGGATACAATGCAGTATGAACAGTTGTTTGATTCAGACTATGTACTGTTTGATCAAACCCGAGAACACTCTGAATTTGTAACTTGATAATGCCAAAGTATAGAGGACGGAGAGAGGAGAAACTAGCAATTTTCGGTGTCCAAAACAGAGGTCTGGAACTCTTTTTATAGCCATTTCTGTGACTGTTCTTCAACAGTCATAACTCTTCATGGAGTGACTCAGCATTGAGGATGTGTCCTCGACACATAAATTCGTCTTCTTTCCTCTTCACACGTTTTTGCTTTATTCCTTCGGTGTCTTCGGGTGTGGGCTCGGGAATTTGTTCAAGGTTATCATCTAGAATGTATGCAAGTTTTAGTGATGTGAGGAAGAACATAACTTTCTCTTGCCAACGGGTGAAATTTCCGCCATCAAAACGGTCGAGTCGAATTAAGTCTTGAGTCATGACTTGGATAGATTGTGCCACAGTTCCTTCCATTTGAGTGGAGTAATAAGAATATAAAATTTTTGCCTAAAAACTGTTGGAGTTTTCTTATGGAAAGAACGAAATATAATAATTAATTTCTGCAAGGCACGTTCTTGGAACGCTTTCTTTTAGGCAAAATTTCTCCCAATCCGGTTGAGACAGGACCAGAACCGCGAGTACACAATGGGTTTTGTAGAACCTGCCTTCAGGATACAATGCAGTATGAACAGTTGTTTGATTCAGACTATGTACTGTTTGATCAAACCCGAGAACACTCTGAATTTGTAACTTGATAATGCCAAAGTATAGAGGACGGAGAGAGGAGAAACTAGCAATTTTCGGTGTCCAAAACAGAGGTCTGGAACTCTTTTTATAGCCATTTCTGTGACTGTTCTTCAACAGTCATAACTCTTCATGGAGTGACTCAGCATTGAGGATGTGTCCTCGACACATAAATTCGTCTTCTTTCCTCTTCACACGTTTTTGCTTTATTCCTTCGGTGTCTTCGGGTGTGGGCTCGGGAATTTGTTCAAGGTTATCATCTAGAATGTATGCAAGTTTTAGTGATGTGAGGAAGAACATAACTTTCTCTTGCCAACGGGTGAAATTTCCGCCATCAAAACGGTCGAGTCGAATTAAGTCTTGAGTCATGACTTGGATAGATTGTGCCACAGTTCCTTCCATTTGAGTGGAGTAATAAGAATATAAAATTTTTGCCTAAAAACTGTTGGAGTTTTCTTATGGAAAGAACGAAATATAATAATTAATTTCTGCAAGGCACGTTCTTGGAACGCTTTCTTTTAGGCAAAATTTCTCCCAATCCGGTTGAGACAGGACCAGAACCGCGAGTACACAATGGGTTTTGTAGAACCTGCCTTCAGGATACAATGCAGTATGAACAGTTGTTTGATTCAGACTATGTACTGTTTGATCAAACCCGAGAACACTCTGAATTTGTAACTTGATAATGCCAAAGTATAGAGGACGGAGAGAGGAGAAACTAGCAATTTTCGGTGTCCAAAACAGAGGTCTGGAACTCTTTTTATAGCCATTTCTGTGACTGTTCTTCAACAGTCATAACTCTTCATGGAGTGACTCAGCATTGAGGATGTGTCCTCGACACATAAATTCGTCTTCTTTCCTCTTCACACGTTTTTGCTTTATTCCTTCGGTGTCTTCGGGTGTGGGCTCGGGAATTTGTTCAAGGTTATCATCTAGAATGTATGCAAGTTTTAGTGATGTGAGGAAGAACATAACTTTCTCTTGCCAACGGGTGAAATTTCCGCCATCAAAACGGTCGAGTCGAATTAAGTCTTGAGTCATGACTTGGATAGATTGTGCCACAGTTCCTTCCATTTGAGTGGAGTAATAAGAATATAAAATTTTTGCCTAAAAACTGTTGGAGTTTTCTTATGGAAAGAACGAAATATAATAATTAATTTCTGCAAGGCACGTTCTTGGAACGCTTTCTTTTAGGCAAAATTTCTCCCAATCCGGTTGAGACAGGACCAGAACCGCGAGTACACAATGGGTTTTGTAGAACCTGCCTTCAGGATACAATGCAGTATGACCAGTTGTTTGATTCAGACTATGTACTGTTTGATCAAACCCGAGAACACTCTGAATTTGTAACTTGATAATGCCAAAGTATAGAGGACGGAGAGAGGAGAAACTAGCAATTTTCGGTGTCCAAAACAGAGGTCTGGAACTCTTTTTATAGCCATTTCTGTGACTGTTCTTCAACAGTCACAACTCTTCATGGAGTGACTCAGCATTGAGGATGTGTCCTCGACACATAAATTCGTCTTCTTTCCTCTTCACACGTTTTTGCTTTATTCCTTCGGTGTCTTCGGGTGTGGGCTCGGGAATTTGTTCAAGGTTATCATCTAGAATGTATGCAAGTTTTAGTGATGTGAGGAAGAACATAACTTTCTCTTGCCAACGGGTGAAATTTCCGCCATCAAAACGGTCGAGTCGAATTAAGTCTTGAGTCATGACTTGGATAGATTGTGCCACAGTTCCTTCCATTTGAGTGGAGTAATAAGAATATAAAATTTTTGCCTAAAAACTGTTGGAGTTTTCTTATGGAAAGAACGAAATATAATAATTAATTTCTGCAAGGCACGTTCTTGGAACGCTTTCTTTTAGGCAAAATTTCTCCCAATCCGGTTGAGACAGGACCAGAACCGCGAGTACACAATGGGTTTTGTAGAACCTGCCTTCAGGATACAATGCAGTATGAACAGTTGTTTGATTCAGACTATGTACTGTTTGATCAAACCCGAGAACACTCTGAATTTGTAACTTGATAATGCCAAAGTATAGAGGACGGAGAGAGGAGAAACTAGCAATTTTCGGTGTCCAAAACAGAGGTCTGGAACTCTTTTTATAGCCATTTCTGTGACTGTTCTTCAACAGTCATAACTCTTCATGGAGTGACTCAGCATTGAGGATGTGTCCTCGACACATAAATTCGTCTTCTTTCCTCTTCACACGTTTTTGCTTTATTCCTTCGGTGTCTTCGGGTGTGGGCTCGGGAATTTGTTCAAGGTTATCATCTAGAATGTATGCAAGTTTTAGTGATGTGAGGAAGAACATAACTTTCTCTTGCCAACGGGTGAAATTTCCGCCATCAAAACGGTCGAGTCGAATTAAGTCTTGAGTCATGACTTGGATAGATTGTGCCACAGTTCCTTCCATTTGAGTGGAGTAATAAGAATATAAAATTTTTGCCTAAAAACTGTTGGAGTTTTCTTATGGAAAGAACGAAATATAATAATTAATTTCTGCAAGGCACGTTCTTGGAACGCTTTCTTTTAGGCAAAATTTCTCCCAATCCGGTTGAGACAGGACCAGAACCGCGAGTACACAATGGGTTTTGTAGAACCTGCCTTCAGGATACAATGCAGTATGAACAGTTGTTTGATTCAGACTATGTACTGTTTGATCAAACCCGAGAACACTCTGAATTTGTAACTTGATAATGCCAAAGTATAGAGGACGGAGAGAGGAGAAACTAGCAATTTTCGGTGTCCAAAACAGAGGTCTGGAACTCTTTTTATAGCCATTTCTGTGACTGTTCTTCAACAGTCATAACTCTTCATGGAGTGACTCAGCATTGAGGATGTGTCCTCGACACATAAATTCGTCTTCTTTCCTCTTCACATGTTTTTGCTTTATTCCTTCGGTGTCTTCGGGTGTGGGCTCGGGAATTTGTTCAAGGTTATCATCTAGAATGTATGCAAGTTTTAGTGATGTGAGGAAGAACATAACTTTCTCTTGCCAACGGGTGAAATTTCCGCCATCAAAACGGTCGAGTCGAATTAAGTCTTGAGTCATGACTTGGATAGATTGTGCCACAGTTCCTTCCATTTGAGTGGAGTAATAAGAATATAAAATTTTTGCCTAAAAACTGTTGGAGTTTTCTTATGGAAAGAACGAAATATAATAATTAATTTCTGCAAGGCACGTTCTTGGAACGCTTTCTTTTAGGCAAAATTTCTCCCAATCCGGTTGAGACAGGACCAGAACCGCGAGTACACAATGGGTTTTGTAGAACCTGCCTTCAGGATACAATGCAGTATGAACAGTTGTTTGATTCAGACTATGTACTGTTTGATCAAACCCGAGAACACTCTGAATTTGTAACTTGATAATGCCAAAGTATAGAGGACGGAGAGAGGAGAAACTAGCAATTTTCGGTGTCCAAAACAGAGGTCTGGAACTCTTTTTATAGCCATTTCTGTGACTGTTCTTCAACAGTCACAACTCTTCATGGAGTGACTCAGCATTGAGGATGTGTCCTCGACACATAAATTCGTCTTCTTTCCTCTTCACACGTTTTTGCTTTATTCCTTCGGTGTCTTCGGGTGTGGGCTCGGGAATTTGTTCAAGGTTATCATCTAGAATGTATGCAAGTTTTAGTGATGTGAGGAAGAACATAACTTTCTCTTGCCAACGGGTGAAATTTCCGCCATCAAAACGGTCGAGTCGAATTAAGTCTTGAGTCATGACTTGGATAGATTGTGCCACAGTTCCTTCCATTTGAGTGGAGTAATAAGAATATAAAATTTTTGCCTAAAAACTGTTGGAGTTTTCTTATGGAAAGAACGAAATATAATAATTAATTTCTGCAAGGCACGTTCTTGGAACGCTTTCTTTTAGGCAAAATTTCTCCCAATCCGGTTGAGACAGGACCAGAACCGCGAGTACACAATGGGTTTTGTAGAACCTGCCTTCAGGATACAATGCAGTATGAACAGTTGTTTGATTCAGACTATGTACTGTTTGATCAAACCCGAGAACACTCTGAATTTGTAACTTGATAATGCCAAAGTATAGAGGACGGAGAGAGGAGAAACTAGCAATTTTCGGTGTCCAAAACAGAGGTCTGGAACTCTTTTTATAGCCATTTCTGTGACTGTTCTTCAACAGTCATAACTCTTCATGGAGTGACTCAGCATTGAGGATGTGTCCTCGACACATAAATTCGTCTTCTTTCCTCTTCACACGTTTTTGCTTTATTCCTTCGGTGTCTTCGGGTGTGGGCTCGGGAATTTGTTCAAGGTTATCATCTAGAATGTATGCAAGTTTTAGTGATGTGAGGAAGAACATAACTTTCTCTTGCCAACGGGTGAAATTTCCGCCATCAAAACGGTCGAGTCGAATTAAGTCTTGAGTCATGACTTGGATAGATTGTGCCACAGTTCCTTCCATTTGAGTGGAGTAATAAGAATATAAAATTTTTGCCTAAAAACTGTTGGAGTTTTCTTATGGAAAGAACGAAATATAATAATTAATTTCTGCAAGGCACGTTCTTGGAACGCTTTCTTTTAGGCAAAATTTCTCCCAATCCGGTTGAGACAGGACCAGAACCGCGAGTACACAATGGGTTTTGTAGAACCTGCCTTCAGGATACAATGCAGTATGAACAGTTGTTTGATTCAAACTATGTACTGTTTGATCAAACCCGAGAACACTCTGAATTTGTAACTTGATAATGCCAAAGTATAGAGGACGGAGAGAGGAGAAACTAGCAATTTTCGGTGTCCAAAACAGAGGTCTGGAACTCTTTTTATAGCCATTTCTGTGACTGTTCTTCAACAGTCACAACTCTTCATGGAGTGACTCAGCATTGAGGATGTGTCCTCGACACATAAATTCGTCTTCTTTCCTCTTCACACGTTTTTGCTTTATTCCTTCGGTGTCTTCGGGTGTGGGCTCGGGAATTTGTTCAAGGTTATCATCTAGAATGTATGCAAGTTTTAGTGATGTGAGGAAGAACATAACTTTCTCTTGCCAACGGGTGAAATTTCCGCCATCAAAACGGTCGAGTCGAATTAAGTCTTGAGTCATGACTTGGATAGATTGTGCCACAGTTCCTTCCATTTGAGTGGAGTAATAAGAATATAAAATTTTTGCCTAAAAACTGTTGGAGTTTTCTTATGGAAAGAACGAAATATAATAATTAATTTCTGCAAGGCACGTTCTTGGAACGCTTTCTTTTAGGCAAAATTTCTCCCAATCCGGTTGAGACAGGACCAGAACCGCGAGTACACAATGGGTTTTGTAGAACCTGCCTTCAGGATACAATGCAGTATGAACAGTTGTTTGATTCAGACTATGTACTGTTTGATCAAACCCGAGAACACTCTGAATTTGTAACTTGATAATGCCAAAGTATAGAGGACGGAGAGAGGAGAAACTAGCAATTTTCGGTGTCCAAAACAGAGGTCTGGAACTCTTTTTATAGCCATTTCTGTGACTGTTCTTCAACAGTCACAACTCTTCATGGAGTGACTCAGCATTGAGGATGTGTCCTCGACACATAAATTCGTCTTCTTTCCTCTTCACACGTTTTTGCTTTATTCCTTCGGTGTCTTCGGGTGTGGGCTCGGGAATTTGTTCAAGGTTATCATCTAGAATGTATGCAAGTTTTAGTGATGTGAGGAAGAACATAACTTTCTCTTGCCAACGGGTGAAATTTCCGCCATCAAAACGGTCGAGTCGAATTAAGTCTTGAGTCATGACTTGGATAGATTGTGCCACAGTTCCTTCCATTTGAGTGGAGTAATAAGAATATAAAATTTTTGCCTAAAAACTGTTGGAGTTTTCTTATGGAAAGAACGAAATATAATAATTAATTTCTGCAAGGCACGTTCTTGGAACGCTTTCTTTTAGGCAAAATTTCTCCCAATCCGGTTGAGACAGGACCAGAACCGCGAGTACACAATGGGTTTTGTAGAACCTGCCTTCAGGATACAATGCAGTATGAACAGTTGTTTGATTCAAACTATGTACTGTTTGATCAAACCCGAGAACACTCTGAATTTGTAACTTGATAATGCCAAAGTATAGAGGACGGAGAGAGGAGAAACTAGCAATTTTCGGTGTCCAAAACAGAGGTCTGGAACTCTTTTTATAGCCATTTCTGTGACTGTTCTTCAACAGTCACAACTCTTCATGGAGTGACTCAGCATTGAGGATGTGTCCTCGACACATAAATTCGTCTTCTTTCCTCTTCACACGTTTTTGCTTTATTCCTTCGGTGTCTTCGGGTGTGGGCTCGGGAATTTGTTCAAGGTTATCATCTAGAATGTATGCAAGTTTTAGTGATGTGAGGAAGAACATAACTTTCTCTTGCCAACGGGTGAAATTTCCGCCATCAAAACGGTCGAGTCGAATTAAGTCTTGAGTCATGACTTGGATAGATTGTGCCACAGTTCCTTCCATTTGAGTGGAGTAATAAGAATATAAAATTTTTGCCTAAAAACTGTTGGAGTTTTCTTATGGAAAGAACGAAATATAATAATTAATTTCTGCAAGGCACGTTCTTGGAACGCTTTCTTTTAGGCAAAATTTCTCCCAATCCGGTTGAGACAGGACCAGAACCGCGAGTACACAATGGGTTTTGTAGAACCTGCCTTCAGGATACAATGCAGTATGAACAGTTGTTTGATTCAAACTATGTACTGTTTGATCAAACCCGAGAACACTCTGAATTTGTAACTTGATAATGCCAAAGTATAGAGGACGGAGAGAGGAGAAACTAGCAATTTTCGGTGTCCAAAACAGAGGTCTGGAACTCTTTTTATAGCCATTTCTGTGACTGTTCTTCAACAGTCACAACTCTTCATGGAGTGACTCAGCATTGAGGATGTGTCCTCGACACATAAATTCGTCTTCTTTCCTCTTCACACGTTTTTGCTTTATTCCTTCGGTGTCTTCGGGTGTGGGCTCGGGAATTTGTTCAAGGTTATCATCTAGAATGTATGCAAGTTTTAGTGATGTGAGGAAGAACATAACTTTCTCTTGCCAACGGGTGAAATTTCCGCCATCAAAACGGTCGAGTCGAATTAAGTCTTGAGTCATGACTTGGATAGATTGTGCCACAGTTCCTTCCATTTGAGTGGAGTAATAAGAATATAAAATTTTTGCCTAAAAACTGTTGGAGTTTTCTTATGGAAAGAACGAAATATAATAATTAATTTCTGCAAGGCACGTTCTTGGAACGCTTTCTTTTAGGCAAAATTTCTCCCAATCCGGTTGAGACAGGACCAGAACCGCGAGTACACAATGGGTTTTGTAGAACCTGCCTTCAGGATACAATGCAGTATGAACAGTTGTTTGATTCAAACTATGTACTGTTTGATCAAACCCGAGAACACTCTGAATTTGTAACTTGATAATGCCAAAGTATAGAGGACGGAGAGAGGAGAAACTAGCAATTTTCGGTGTCCAAAACAGAGGTCTGGAACTCTTTTTATAGCCATTTCTGTGACTGTTCTTCAACAGTCACAACTCTTCATGGAGTGACTCAGCATTGAGGATGTGTCCTCGACACATAAATTCGTCTTCTTTCCTCTTCACACGTTTTTGCTTTATTCCTTCGGTGTCTTCGGGTGTGGGCTCGGGAATTTGTTCAAGGTTATCATCTAGAATGTATGCAAGTTTTAGTGATGTGAGGAAGAACATAACTTTCTCTTGCCAACGGGTGAAATTTCCGCCATCAAAACGGTCGAGTCGAATTAAGTCTTGAGTCATGACTTGGATAGATTGTGCCACAGTTCCTTCCATTTGAGTGGAGTAATAAGAATATAAAATTTTTGCCTAAAAACTGTTGGAGTTTTCTTATGGAAAGAACGAAATATAATAATTAATTTCTGCAAGGCACGTTCTTGGAACGCTTTCTTTTAGGCAAAATTTCTCCCAATCCGGTTGAGACAGGACCAGAACCGCGAGTACACAATGGGTTTTGTAGAACCTGCCTTCAGGATACAATGCAGTATGAACAGTTGTTTGATTCAAACTATGTACTGTTTGATCAAACCCGAGAACACTCTGAATTTGTAACTTGATAATGCCAAAGTATAGAGGACGGAGAGAGGAGAAACTAGCAATTTTCGGTGTCCAAAACAGAGGTCTGGAACTCTTTTTATAGCCATTTCTGTGACTGTTCTTCAACAGTCACAACTCTTCATGGAGTGACTCAGCATTGAGGATGTGTCCTCGACACATAAATTCGTCTTCTTTCCTCTTCACACGTTTTTGCTTTATTCCTTCGGTGTCTTCGGGTGTGGGCTCGGGAATTTGTTCAAGGTTATCATCTAGAATGTATGCAAGTTTTAGTGATGTGAGGAAGAACATAACTTTCTCTTGCCAACGGGTGAAATTTCCGCCATCAAAACGGTCGAGTCGAATTAAGTCTTGAGTCATGACTTGGATAGATTGTGCCACAGTTCCTTCCATTTGAGTGGAGTAATAAGAATATAAAATTTTTGCCTAAAAACTGTTGGAGTTTTCTTATGGAAAGAACGAAATATAATAATTAATTTCTGCAAGGCACGTTCTTGGAACGCTTTCTTTTAGGCAAAATTTCTCCCAATCCGGTTGAGACAGGACCAGAACCGCGAGTACACAATGGGTTTTGTAGAACCTGCCTTCAGGATACAATGCAGTATGAACAGTTGTTTGATTCAAACTATGTACTGTTTGATCAAACCCGAGAACACTCTGAATTTGTAACTTGATAATGCCAAAGTATAGAGGACGGAGAGAGGAGAAACTAGCAATTTTCGGTGTCCAAAACAGAGGTCTGGAACTCTTTTTATAGCCATTTCTGTGACTGTTCTTCAACAGTCACAACTCTTCATGGAGTGACTCAGCATTGAGGATGTGTCCTCGACACATAAATTCGTCTTCTTTCCTCTTCACACGTTTTTGCTTTATTCCTTCGGTGTCTTCGGGTGTGGGCTCGGGAATTTGTTCAAGGTTATCATCTAGAATGTATGCAAGTTTTAGTGATGTGAGGAAGAACATAACTTTCTCTTGCCAACGGGTGAAATTTCCGCCATCAAAACGGTCGAGTCGAATTAAGTCTTGAGTCATGACTTGGATAGATTGTGCCACAGTTCCTTCCATTTGAGTGGAGTAATAAGAATATAAAATTTTTGCCTAAAAACTGTTGGAGTTTTCTTATGGAAAGAACGAAATATAATAATTAATTTCTGCAAGGCACGTTCTTGGAACGCTTTCTTTTAGGCAAAATTTCTCCCAATCCGGTTGAGACAGGACCAGAACCGCGAGTACACAATGGGTTTTGTAGAACCTGCCTTCAGGATACAATGCAGTATGAACAGTTGTTTGATTCAAACTATGTACTGTTTGATCAAACCCGAGAACACTCTGAATTTGTAACTTGATAATGCCAAAGTATAGAGGACGGAGAGAGGAGAAACTAGCAATTTTCGGTGTCCAAAACAGAGGTCTGGAACTCTTTTTATCGCCATTTCTGTGACTGTTCTTCAACAGTCACAACTCTTCATGGAGTGACTCAGCATTGAGGATGTGTCCTCGACACATAAATTCGTCTTCTTTCCTCTTCACACGTTTTTGCTTTATTCCTTCGGTGTCTTCGGGTGTGGGCTCGGGAATTTGTTCAAGGTTATCATCTAGAATGTATGCAAGTTTTAGTGATGTGAGGAAGAACATAACTTTCTCTTGCCAACGGGTGAAATTTCCGCCATCAAAACGGTCGAGTCGAATTAAGTCTTGAGTCATGACTTGGATAGATTGTGCCACAGTTCCTTCCATTTGAGTGGAGTAATAAGAATATAAAATTTTTGCCTAAAAACTGTTGGAGTTTTCTTATGGAAAGAACGAAATATAATAATTAATTTCTGCAAGGCACGTTCTTGGAACGCTTTCTTTTAGGCAAAATTTCTCCCAATCCGGTTGAGACAGGACCAGAACCGCGAGTACACAATGGGTTTTGTAGAACCTGCCTTCAGGATACAATGCAGTATGAACAGTTGTTTGATTCAAACTATGTACTGTTTGATCAAACCCGAGAACACTCTGAATTTGTAACTTGATAATGCCAAAGTATAGAGGACGGAGAGAGGAGAAACTAGCAATTTTCGGTGTCCAAAACAGAGGTCTGGAACTCTTTTTATAGCCATTTCTGTGACTGTTCTTCAACAGTCACAACTCTTCATGGAGTGACTCAGCATTGAGGATGTGTCCTCGACACATAAATTCGTCTTCTTTCCTCTTCACACGTTTTTGCTTTATTCCTTCGGTGTCTTCGGGTGTGGGCTCGGGAATTTGTTCAAGGTTATCATCTAGAATGTATGCAAGTTTTAGTGATGTGAGGAAGAACATAACTTTCTCTTGCCAACGGGTGAAATTTCCGCCATCAAAACGGTCGAGTCGAATTAAGTCTTGAGTCATGACTTGGATAGATTGTGCCACAGTTCCTTCCATTTGAGTGGAGTAATAAGAATATAAAATTTTTGCCTAAAAACTGTTGGAGTTTTCTTATGGAAAGAACGAAATATAATAATTAATTTCTGCAAGGCACGTTCTTGGAACGCTTTCTTTTAGGCAAAATTTCTCCCAATCCGGTTGAGACAGGACCAGAACCGCGAGTACACAATGGGTTTTGTAGAACCTGCCTTCAGGATACAATGCAGTATGAACAGTTGTTTGATTCAAACTATGTACTGTTTGATCAAACCCGAGAACACTCTGAATTTGTAACTTGATAATGCCAAAGTATAGAGGACGGAGAGAGGAGAAACTAGCAATTTTCGGTGTCCAAAACAGAGGTCTGGAACTCTTTTTATCGCCATTTCTGTGACTGTTCTTCAACAGTCACAACTCTTCATGGAGTGACTCAGCATTGAGGATGTGTCCTCGACACATAAATTCGTCTTCTTTCCTCTTCACACGTTTTTGCTTTATTCCTTCGGTGTCTTCGGGTGTGGGCTCGGGAATTTGTTCAAGGTTATCATCTAGAATGTATGCAAGTTTTAGTGATGTGAGGAAGAACATAACTTTCTCTTGCCAACGGGTGAAATTTCCGCCATCAAAACGGTCGAGTCGAATTAAGTCTTGAGTCATGACTTGGATAGATTGTGCCACAGTTCCTTCCATTTGAGTGGAGTAATAAGAATATAAAATTTTTGCCTAAAAACTGTTGGAGTTTTCTTATGGAAAGAACGAAATATAATAATTAATTTCTGCAAGGCACGTTCTTGGAACGCTTTCTTTTAGGCAAAATTTCTCCCAATCCGGTTGAGACAGGACCAGAACCGCGAGTACACAATGGGTTTTGTAGAACCTGCCTTCAGGATACAATGCAGTATGAACAGTTGTTTGATTCAAACTATGTACTGTTTGATCAAACCCGAGAACACTCTGAATTTGTAACTTGATAATGCCAAAGTATAGAGGACGGAGAGAGGAGAAACTAGCAATTTTCGGTGTCCAAAACAGAGGTCTGGAACTCTTTTTATAGCCATTTCTGTGACTGTTCTTCAACAGTCACAACTCTTCATGGAGTGACTCAGCATTGAGGATGTGTCCTCGACACATAAATTCGTCTTCTTTCCTCTTCACACGTTTTTGCTTTATTCCTTCGGTGTCTTCGGGTGTGGGCTCGGGAATTTGTTCAAGGTTATCATCTAGAATGTATGCAAGTTTTAGTGATGTGAGGAAGAACATAACTTTCTCTTGCCAACGGGTGAAATTTCCGCCATCAAAACGGTCGAGTCGAATTAAGTCTTGAGTCATGACTTGGATAGATTGTGCCACAGTTCCTTCCATTTGAGTGGAGTAATAAGAATATAAAATTTTTGCCTAAAAACTGTTGGAGTTTTCTTATGGAAAGAACGAAATATAATAATTAATTTCTGCAAGGCACGTTCTTGGAACGCTTTCTTTTAGGCAAAATTTCTCCCAATCCGGTTGAGACAGGACCAGAACCGCGAGTACACAATGGGTTTTGTAGAACCTGCCTTCAGGATACAATGCAGTATGAACAGTTGTTTGATTCAAACTATGTACTGTTTGATCAAACCCGAGAACACTCTGAATTTGTAACTTGATAATGCCAAAGTATAGAGGACGGAGAGAGGAGAAACTAGCAATTTTCGGTGTCCAAAACAGAGGTCTGGAACTCTTTTTATAGCCATTTCTGTGACTGTTCTTCAACAGTCACAACTCTTCATGGAGTGACTCAGCATTGAGGATGTGTCCTCGACACATAAATTCGTCTTCTTTCCTCTTCACACGTTTTTGCTTTATTCCTTCGGTGTCTTCGGGTGTGGGCTCGGGAATTTGTTCAAGGTTATCATCTAGAATGTATGCAAGTTTTAGTGATGTGAGGAAGAACATAACTTTCTCTTGCCAACGGGTGAAATTTCCGCCATCAAAACGGTCGAGTCGAATTAAGTCTTGAGTCATGACTTGGATAGATTGTGCCACAGTTCCTTCCATTTGAGTGGAGTAATAAGAATATAAAATTTTTGCCTAAAAACTGTTGGAGTTTTCTTATGGAAAGAACGAAATATAATAATTAATTTCTGCAAGGCACGTTCTTGGAACGCTTTCTTTTAGGCAAAATTTCTCCCAATCCGGTTGAGACAGGACCAGAACCGCGAGTACACAATGGGTTTTGTAGAACCTGCCTTCAGGATACAATGCAGTATGAACAGTTGTTTGATTCAAACTATGTACTGTTTGATCAAACCCGAGAACACTCTGAATTTGTAACTTGATAATGCCAAAGTATAGAGGACGGAGAGAGGAGAAACTAGCAATTTTCGGTGTCCAAAACAGAGGTCTGGAACTCTTTTTATAGCCATTTCTGTGACTGTTCTTCAACAGTCACAACTCTTCATGGAGTGACTCAGCATTGAGGATGTGTCCTCGACACATAAATTCGTCTTCTTTCCTCTTCACACGTTTTTGCTTTATTCCTTCGGTGTCTTCGGGTGTGGGCTCGGGAATTTGTTCAAGGTTATCATCTAGAATGTATGCAAGTTTTAGTGATGTGAGGAAGAACATAACTTTCTCTTGCCAACGGGTGAAATTTCCGCCATCAAAACGGTCGAGTCGAATTAAGTCTTGAGTCATGACTTGGATAGATTGTGCCACAGTTCCTTCCATTTGAGTGGAGTAATAAGAATATAAAATTTTTGCCTAAAAACTGTTGGAGTTTTCTTATGGAAAGAACGAAATATAATAATTAATTTCTGCAAGGCACGTTCTTGGAACGCTTTCTTTTAGGCAAAATTTCTCCCAATCCGGTTGAGACAGGACCAGAACCGCGAGTACACAATGGGTTTTGTAGAACCTGCCTTCAGGATACAATGCAGTATGAACAGTTGTTTGATTCAAACTATGTACTGTTTGATCAAACCCGAGAACACTCTGAATTTGTAACTTGATAATGCCAAAGTATAGAGGACGGAGAGAGGAGAAACTAGCAATTTTCGGTGTCCAAAACAGAGGTCTGGAACTCTTTTTATCGCCATTTCTGTGACTGTTCTTCAACAGTCACAACTCTTCATGGAGTGACTCAGCATTGAGGATGTGTCCTCGACACATAAATTCGTCTTCTTTCCTCTTCACACGTTTTTGCTTTATTCCTTCGGTGTCTTCGGGTGTGGGCTCGGGAATTTGTTCAAGGTTATCATCTAGAATGTATGCAAGTTTTAGTGATGTGAGGAAGAACATAACTTTCTCTTGCCAACGGGTGAAATTTCCGCCATCAAAACGGTCGAGTCGAATTAAGTCTTGAGTCATGACTTGGATAGATTGTGCCACAGTTCCTTCCATTTGAGTGGAGTAATAAGAATATAAAATTTTTGCCTAAAAACTGTTGGAGTTTTCTTATGGAAAGAACGAAATATAATAATTAATTTCTGCAAGGCACGTTCTTGGAACGCTTTCTTTTAGGCAAAATTTCTCCCAATCCGGTTGAGACAGGACCAGAACCGCGAGTACACAATGGGTTTTGTAGAACCTGCCTTCAGGATACAATGCAGTATGAACAGTTGTTTGATTCAAACTATGTACTGTTTGATCAAACCCGAGAACACTCTGAATTTGTAACTTGATAATGCCAAAGTATAGAGGACGGAGAGAGGAGAAACTAGCAATTTTCGGTGTCCAAAACAGAGGTCTGGAACTCTTTTTATAGCCATTTCTGTGACTGTTCTTCAACAGTCACAACTCTTCATGGAGTGACTCAGCATTGAGGATGTGTCCTCGACACATAAATTCGTCTTCTTTCCTCTTCACACGTTTTTGCTTTATTCCTTCGGTGTCTTCGGGTGTGGGCTCGGGAATTTGTTCAAGGTTATCATCTAGAATGTATGCAAGTTTTAGTGATGTGAGGAAGAACATAACTTTCTCTTGCCAACGGGTGAAATTTCCGCCATCAAAACGGTCGAGTCGAATTAAGTCTTGAGTCATGACTTGGATAGATTGTGCCACAGTTCCTTCCATTTGAGTGGAGTAATAAGAATATAAAATTTTTGCCTAAAAACTGTTGGAGTTTTCTTATGGAAAGAACGAAATATAATAATTAATTTCTGCAAGGCACGTTCTTGGAACGCTTTCTTTTAGGCAAAATTTCTCCCAATCCGGTTGAGACAGGACCAGAACCGCGAGTACACAATGGGTTTTGTAGAACCTGCCTTCAGGATACAATGCAGTATGAACAGTTGTTTGATTCAAACTATGTACTGTTTGATCAAACCCGAGAACACTCTGAATTTGTAACTTGATAATGCCAAAGTATAGAGGACGGAGAGAGGAGAAACTAGCAATTTTCGGTGTCCAAAACAGAGGTCTGGAACTCTTTTTATAGCCATTTCTGTGACTGTTCTTCAACAGTCACAACTCTTCATGGAGTGACTCAGCATTGAGGATGTGTCCTCGACACATAAATTCGTCTTCTTTCCTCTTCACACGTTTTTGCTTTATTCCTTCGGTGTCTTCGGGTGTGGGCTCGGGAATTTGTTCAAGGTTATCATCTAGAATGTATGCAAGTTTTAGTGATGTGAGGAAGAACATAACTTTCTCTTGCCAACGGGTGAAATTTCCGCCATCAAAACGGTCGAGTCGAATTAAGTCTTGAGTCATGACTTGGATAGATTGTGCCACAGTTCCTTCCATTTGAGTGGAGTAATAAGAATATAAAATTTTTGCCTAAAAACTGTTGGAGTTTTCTTATGGAAAGAACGAAATATAATAATTAATTTCTGCAAGGCACGTTCTTGGAACGCTTTCTTTTAGGCAAAATTTCTCCCAATCCGGTTGAGACAGGACCAGAACCGCGAGTACACAATGGGTTTTGTAGAACCTGCCTTCAGGATACAATGCAGTATGAACAGTTGTTTGATTCAAACTATGTACTGTTTGATCAAACCCGAGAACACTCTGAATTTGTAACTTGATAATGCCAAAGTATAGAGGACGGAGAGAGGAGAAACTAGCAATTTTCGGTGTCCAAAACAGAGGTCTGGAACTCTTTTTATAGCCATTTCTGTGACTGTTCTTCAACAGTCACAACTCTTCATGGAGTGACTCAGCATTGAGGATGTGTCCTCGACACATAAATTCGTCTTCTTTCCTCTTCACACGTTTTTGCTTTATTCCTTCGGTGTCTTCGGGTGTGGGCTCGGGAATTTGTTCAAGGTTATCATCTAGAATGTATGCAAGTTTTAGTGATGTGAGGAAGAACATAACTTTCTCTTGCCAACGGGTGAAATTTCCGCCATCAAAACGGTCGAGTCGAATTAAGTCTTGAGTCATGACTTGGATAGATTGTGCCACAGTTCCTTCCATTTGAGTGGAGTAATAAGAATATAAAATTTTTGCCTAAAAACTGTTGGAGTTTTCTTATGGAAAGAACGAAATATAATAATTAATTTCTGCAAGGCACGTTCTTGGAACGCTTTCTTTTAGGCAAAATTTCTCCCAATCCGGTTGAGACAGGACCAGAACCGCGAGTACACAATGGGTTTTGTAGAACCTGCCTTCAGGATACAATGCAGTATGAACAGTTGTTTGATTCAAACTATGTACTGTTTGATCAAACCCGAGAACACTCTGAATTTGTAACTTGATAATGCCAAAGTATAGAGGACGGAGAGAGGAGAAACTAGCAATTTTCGGTGTCCAAAACAGAGGTCTGGAACTCTTTTTATAGCCATTTCTGTGACTGTTCTTCAACAGTCACAACTCTTCATGGAGTGACTCAGCATTGAGGATGTGTCCTCGACACATAAATTCGTCTTCTTTCCTCTTCACACGTTTTTGCTTTATTCCTTCGGTGTCTTCGGGTGTGGGCTCGGGAATTTGTTCAAGGTTATCATCTAGAATGTATGCAAGTTTTAGTGATGTGAGGAAGAACATAACTTTCTCTTGCCAACGGGTGAAATTTCCGCCATCAAAACGGTCGAGTCGAATTAAGTCTTGAGTCATGACTTGGATAGATTGTGCCACAGTTCCTTCCATTTGAGTGGAGTAATAAGAATATAAAATTTTTGCCTAAAAACTGTTGGAGTTTTCTTATGGAAAGAACGAAATATAATAATTAATTTCTGCAAGGCACGTTCTTGGAACGCTTTCTTTTAGGCAAAATTTCTCCCAATCCGGTTGAGACAGGACCAGAACCGCGAGTACACAATGGGTTTTGTAGAACCTGCCTTCAGGATACAATGCAGTATGAACAGTTGTTTGATTCAAACTATGTACTGTTTGATCAAACCCGAGAACACTCTGAATTTGTAACTTGATAATGCCAAAGTATAGAGGACGGAGAGAGGAGAAACTAGCAATTTTCGGTGTCCAAAACAGAGGTCTGGAACTCTTTTTATAGCCATTTCTGTGACTGTTCTTCAACAGTCACAACTCTTCATGGAGTGACTCAGCATTGAGGATGTGTCCTCGACACATAAATTCGTCTTCTTTCCTCTTCACACGTTTTTGCTTTATTCCTTCGGTGTCTTCGGGTGTGGGCTCGGGAATTTGTTCAAGGTTATCATCTAGAATGTATGCAAGTTTTAGTGATGTGAGGAAGAACATAACTTTCTCTTGCCAACGGGTGAAATTTCCGCCATCAAAACGGTCGAGTCGAATTAAGTCTTGAGTCATGACTTGGATAGATTGTGCCACAGTTCCTTCCATTTGAGTGGAGTAATAAGAATATAAAATTTTTGCCTAAAAACTGTTGGAGTTTTCTTATGGAAAGAACGAAATATAATAATTAATTTCTGCAAGGCACGTTCTTGGAACGCTTTCTTTTAGGCAAAATTTCTCCCAATCCGGTTGAGACAGGACCAGAACCGCGAGTACACAATGGGTTTTGTAGAACCTGCCTTCAGGATACAATGCAGTATGAACAGTTGTTTGATTCAAACTATGTACTGTTTGATCAAACCCGAGAACACTCTGAATTTGTAACTTGATAATGCCAAAGTATAGAGGACGGAGAGAGGAGAAACTAGCAATTTTCGGTGTCCAAAACAGAGGTCTGGAACTCTTTTTATAGCCATTTCTGTGACTGTTCTTCAACAGTCACAACTCTTCATGGAGTGACTCAGCATTGAGGATGTGTCCTCGACACATAAATTCGTCTTCTTTCCTCTTCACACGTTTTTGCTTTATTCCTTCGGTGTCTTCGGGTGTGGGCTCGGGAATTTGTTCAAGGTTATCATCTAGAATGTATGCAAGTTTTAGTGATGTGAGGAAGAACATAACTTTCTCTTGCCAACGGGTGAAATTTCCGCCATCAAAACGGTCGAGTCGAATTAAGTCTTGAGTCATGACTTGGATAGATTGTGCCACAGTTCCTTCCATTTGAGTGGAGTAATAAGAATATAAAATTTTTGCCTAAAAACTGTTGGAGTTTTCTTATGGAAAGAACGAAATATAATAATTAATTTCTGCAAGGCACGTTCTTGGAACGCTTTCTTTTAGGCAAAATTTCTCCCAATCCGGTTGAGACAGGACCAGAACCGCGAGTACACAATGGGTTTTGTAGAACCTGCCTTCAGGATACAATGCAGTATGAACAGTTGTTTGATTCAAACTATGTACTGTTTGATCAAACCCGAGAACACTCTGAATTTGTAACTTGATAATGCCAAAGTATAGAGGACGGAGAGAGGAGAAACTAGCAATTTTCGGTGTCCAAAACAGAGGTCTGGAACTCTTTTTATAGCCATTTCTGTGACTGTTCTTCAACAGTCACAACTCTTCATGGAGTGACTCAGCATTGAGGATGTGTCCTCGACACATAAATTCGTCTTCTTTCCTCTTCACACGTTTTTGCTTTATTCCTTCGGTGTCTTCGGGTGTGGGCTCGGGAATTTGTTCAAGGTTATCATCTAGAATGTATGCAAGTTTTAGTGATGTGAGGAAGAACATAACTTTCTCTTGCCAACGGGTGAAATTTCCGCCATCAAAACGGTCGAGTCGAATTAAGTCTTGAGTCATGACTTGGATAGATTGTGCCACAGTTCCTTCCATTTGAGTGGAGTAATAAGAATATAAAATTTTTGCCTAAAAACTGTTGGAGTTTTCTTATGGAAAGAACGAAATATAATAATTAATTTCTGCAAGGCACGTTCTTGGAACGCTTTCTTTTAGGCAAAATTTCTCCCAATCCGGTTGAGACAGGACCAGAACCGCGAGTACACAATGGGTTTTGTAGAACCTTCCTTCAGGATACAATGCAGTATGAACAGTTGTTTGATTCAAACTATGTACTGTTTGATCAAACCCGAGAACACTCTGAATTTGTAACTTGATAATGCCAAAGTATAGAGGACGGAGAGAGGAGAAACTAGCAATTTTCGGTGTCCAAAACAGAGGTCTGGAACTCTTTTTATAGCCATTTCTGTGACTGTTCTTCAACAGTCACAACTCTTCATGGAGTGACTCAGCATTGAGGATGTGTCCTCGACACATAAATTCGTCTTCTTTCCTCTTCACACGTTTTTGCTTTATTCCTTCGGTGTCTTCGGGTGTGGGCTCGGGAATTTGTTCAAGGTTATCATCTAGAATGTATGCAAGTTTTAGTGATGTGAGGAAGAACATAACTTTCTCTTGCCAACGGGTGAAATTTCCGCCATCAAAACGGTCGAGTCGAATTAAGTCTTGAGTCATGACTTGGATAGATTGTGCCACAGTTCCTTCCATTTGAGTGGAGTAATAAGAATATAAAATTTTTGCCTAAAAACTGTTGGAGTTTTCTTATGGAAAGAACGAAATATAATAATTAATTTCTGCAAGGCACGTTCTTGGAACGCTTTCTTTTAGGCAAAATTTCTCCCAATCCGGTTGAGACAGGACCAGAACCGCGAGTACACAATGGGTTTTGTAGAACCTGCCTTCAGGATACAATGCAGTATGAACAGTTGTTTGATTCAAACTATGTACTGTTTGATCAAACCCGAGAACACTCTGAATTTGTAACTTGATAATGCCAAAGTATAGAGGACGGAGAGAGGAGAAACTAGCAATTTTCGGTGTCCAAAACAGAGGTCTGGAACTCTTTTTATAGCCATTTCTGTGACTGTTCTTCAACAGTCACAACTCTTCATGGAGTGACTCAGCATTGAGGATGTGTCCTCGACACATAAATTCGTCTTCTTTCCTCTTCACACGTTTTTGCTTTATTCCTTCGGTGTCTTCGGGTGTGGGCTCGGGAATTTGTTCAAGGTTATCATCTAGAATGTATGCAAGTTTTAGTGATGTGAGGAAGAACATAACTTTCTCTTGCCAACGGGTGAAATTTCCGCCATCAAAACGGTCGAGTCGAATTAAGTCTTGAGTCATGACTTGGATAGATTGTGCCACAGTTCCTTCCATTTGAGTGGAGTAATAAGAATATAAAATTTTTGCCTAAAAACTGTTGGAGTTTTCTTATGGAAAGAACGAAATATAATAATTAATTTCTGCAAGGCACGTTCTTGGAACGCTTTCTTTTAGGCAAAATTTCTCCCAATCCGGTTGAGACAGGACCAGAACCGCGAGTACACAATGGGTTTTGTAGAACCTGCCTTCAGGATACAATGCAGTATGAACAGTTGTTTGATTCAAACTATGTACTGTTTGATCAAACCCGAGAACACTCTGAATTTGTAACTTGATAATGCCAAAGTATAGAGGACGGAGAGAGGAGAAACTAGCAATTTTCGGTGTCCAAAACAGAGGTCTGGAACTCTTTTTATAGCCATTTCTGTGACTGTTCTTCAACAGTCACAACTCTTCATGGAGTGACTCAGCATTGAGGATGTGTCCTCGACACATAAATTCGTCTTCTTTCCTCTTCACACGTTTTTGCTTTATTCCTTCGGTGTCTTCGGGTGTGGGCTCGGGAATTTGTTCAAGGTTATCATCTAGAATGTATGCAAGTTTTAGTGATGTGAGGAAGAACATAACTTTCTCTTGCCAACGGGTGAAATTTCCGCCATCAAAACGGTCGAGTCGAATTAAGTCTTGAGTCATGACTTGGATAGATTGTGCCACAGTTCCTTCCATTTGAGTGGAGTAATAAGAATATAAAATTTTTGCCTAAAAACTGTTGGAGTTTTCTTATGGAAAGAACGAAATATAATAATTAATTTCTGCAAGGCACGTTCTTGGAACGCTTTCTTTTAGGCAAAATTTCTCCCAATCCGGTTGAGACAGGACCAGAACCGCGAGTACACAATGGGTTTTGTAGAACCTGCCTTCAGGATACAATGCAGTATGAACAGTTGTTTGATTCAAACTATGTACTGTTTGATCAAACCCGAGAACACTCTGAATTTGTAACTTGATAATGCCAAAGTATAGAGGACGGAGAGAGGAGAAACTAGCAATTTTCGGTGTCCAAAACAGAGGTCTGGAACTCTTTTTATAGCCATTTCTGTGACTGTTCTTCAACAGTCACAACTCTTCATGGAGTGACTCAGCATTGAGGATGTGTCCTCGACACATAAATTCGTCTTCTTTCCTCTTCACACGTTTTTGCTTTATTCCTTCGGTGTCTTCGGGTGTGGGCTCGGGAATTTGTTCAAGGTTATCATCTAGAATGTATGCAAGTTTTAGTGATGTGAGGAAGAACATAACTTTCTCTTGCCAACGGGTGAAATTTCCGCCATCAAAACGGTCGAGTCGAATTAAGTCTTGAGTCATGACTTGGATAGATTGTGCCACAGTTCCTTCCATTTGAGTGGAGTAATAAGAATATAAAATTTTTGCCTAAAAACTGTTGGAGTTTTCTTATGGAAAGAACGAAATATAATAATTAATTTCTGCAAGGCACGTTCTTGGAACGCTTTCTTTTAGGCAAAATTTCTCCCAATCCGGTTGAGACAGGACCAGAACCGCGAGTACACAATGGGTTTTGTAGAACCTTCCTTCAGGATACAATGCAGTATGAACAGTTGTTTGATTCAAACTATGTACTGTTTGATCAAACCCGAGAACACTCTGAATTTGTAACTTGATAATGCCAAAGTATAGAGGACGGAGAGAGGAGAAACTAGCAATTTTCGGTGTCCAAAACAGAGGTCTGGAACTCTTTTTATAGCCATTTCTGTGACTGTTCTTCAACAGTCACAACTCTTCATGGAGTGACTCAGCATTGAGGATGTGTCCTCGACACATAAATTCGTCTTCTTTCCTCTTCACACGTTTTTGCTTTATTCCTTCGGTGTCTTCGGGTGTGGGCTCGGGAATTTGTTCAAGGTTATCATCTAGAATGTATGCAAGTTTTAGTGATGTGAGGAAGAACATAACTTTCTCTTGCCAACGGGTGAAATTTCCGCCATCAAAACGGTCGAGTCGAATTAAGTCTTGAGTCATGACTTGGATAGATTGTGCCACAGTTCCTTCCATTTGAGTGGAGTAATAAGAATATAAAATTTTTGCCTAAAAACTGTTGGAGTTTTCTTATGGAAAGAACGAAATATAATAATTAATTTCTGCAAGGCACGTTCTTGGAACGCTTTCTTTTAGGCAAAATTTCTCCCAATCCGGTTGAGACAGGACCAGAACCGCGAGTACACAATGGGTTTTGTAGAACCTTCCTTCAGGATACAATGCAGTATGAACAGTTGTTTGATTCAAACTATGTACTGTTTGATCAAACCCGAGAACACTCTGAATTTGTAACTTGATAATGCCAAAGTATAGAGGACGGAGAGAGGAGAAACTAGCAATTTTCGGTGTCCAAAACAGAGGTCTGGAACTCTTTTTATAGCCATTTCTGTGACTGTTCTTCAACAGTCATAACTCTTCATGGAGTGACTCAGCATTGAGGATGTGTCCTCGACACATAAATTCGTCTTCTTTCCTCTTCACACGTTTTTGCTTTATTCCTTCGGTGTCTTCGGGTGTGGGCTCGGGAATTTGTTCAAGGTTATCATCTAGAATGTATGCAAGTTTTAGTGATGTGAGGAAGAACATAACTTTCTCTTGCCAACGGGTGAAATTTCCGCCATCAAAACGGTCGAGTCGAATTAAGTCTTGAGTCATGACTTGGATAGATTGTGCCACAGTTCCTTCCATTTGAGTGGAGTAATAAGAATATAAAATTTTTGCCTAAAAACTGTTGGAGTTTTCTTATGGAAAGAACGAAATATAATAATTAATTTCTGCAAGGCACGTTCTTGGAACGCTTTCTTTTAGGCAAAATTTCTCCCAATCCGGTTGAGACAGGACCAGAACCGCGAGTACACAATGGGTTTTGTAGAACCTGCCTTCAGGATACAATGCAGTATGAACAGTTGTTTGATTCAAACTATGTACTGTTTGATCAAACCCGAGAACACTCTGAATTTGTAACTTGATAATGCCAAAGTATAGAGGACGGAGAGAGGAGAAACTAGCAATTTTCGGTGTCCAAAACAGAGGTCTGGAACTCTTTTTATAGCCATTTCTGTGACTGTTCTTCAACAGTCACAACTCTTCATGGAGTGACTCAGCATTGAGGATGTGTCCTCGACACATAAATTCGTCTTCTTTCCTCTTCACACGTTTTTGCTTTATTCCTTCGGTGTCTTCGGGTGTGGGCTCGGGAATTTGTTCAAGGTTATCATCTAGAATGTATGCAAGTTTTAGTGATGTGAGGAAGAACATAACTTTCTCTTGCCAACGGGTGAAATTTCCGCCATCAAAACGGTCGAGTCGAATTAAGTCTTGAGTCATGACTTGGATAGATTGTGCCACAGTTCCTTCCATTTGAGTGGAGTAATAAGAATATAAAATTTTTGCCTAAAAACTGTTGGAGTTTTCTTATGGAAAGAACGAAATATAATAATTAATTTCTGCAAGGCACGTTCTTGGAACGCTTTCTTTTAGGCAAAATTTCTCCCAATCCGGTTGAGACAGGACCAGAACCGCGAGTACACAATGGGTTTTGTAGAACCTTCCTTCAGGATACAATGCAGTATGAACAGTTGTTTGATTCAAACTATGTACTGTTTGATCAAACCCGAGAACACTCTGAATTTGTAACTTGATAATGCCAAAGTATAGAGGACGGAGAGAGGAGAAACTAGCAATTTTCGGTGTCCAAAACAGAGGTCTGGAACTCTTTTTATAGCCATTTCTGTGACTGTTCTTCAACAGTCACAACTCTTCATGGAGTGACTCAGCATTGAGGATGTGTCCTCGACACATAAATTCGTCTTCTTTCCTCTTCACACGTTTTTGCTTTATTCCTTCGGTGTCTTCGGGTGTGGGCTCGGGAATTTGTTCAAGGTTATCATCTAGAATGTATGCAAGTTTTAGTGATGTGAGGAAGAACATAACTTTCTCTTGCCAACGGGTGAAATTTCCGCCATCAAAACGGTCGAGTCGAATTAAGTCTTGAGTCATGACTTGGATAGATTGTGCCACAGTTCCTTCCATTTGAGTGGAGTAATAAGAATATAAAATTTTTGCCTAAAAACTGTTGGAGTTTTCTTATGGAAAGAACGAAATATAATAATTAATTTCTGCAAGGCACGTTCTTGGAACGCTTTCTTTTAGGCAAAATTTCTCCCAATCCGGTTGAGACAGGACCAGAACCGCGAGTACACAATGGGTTTTGTAGAACCTTCCTTCAGGATACAATGCAGTATGAACAGTTGTTTGATTCAAACTATGTACTGTTTGATCAAACCCGAGAACACTCTGAATTTGTAACTTGATAATGCCAAAGTATAGAGGACGGAGAGAGGAGAAACTAGCAATTTTCGGTGTCCAAAACAGAGGTCTGGAACTCTTTTTATAGCCATTTCTGTGACTGTTCTTCAACAGTCATAACTCTTCATGGAGTGACTCAGCATTGAGGATGTGTCCTCGACACATAAATTCGTCTTCTTTCCTCTTCACACGTTTTTGCTTTATTCCTTCGGTGTCTTCGGGTGTGGGCTCGGGAATTTGTTCAAGGTTATCATCTAGAATGTATGCAAGTTTTAGTGATGTGAGGAAGAACATAACTTTCTCTTGCCAACGGGTGAAATTTCCGCCATCAAAACGGTCGAGTCGAATTAAGTCTTGAGTCATGACTTGGATAGATTGTGCCACAGTTCCTTCCATTTGAGTGGAGTAATAAGAATATAAAATTTTTGCCTAAAAACTGTTGGAGTTTTCTTATGGAAAGAACGAAATATAATAATTAATTTCTGCAAGGCACGTTCTTGGAACGCTTTCTTTTAGGCAAAATTTCTCCCAATCCGGTTGAGACAGGACCAGAACCGCGAGTACACAATGGGTTTTGTAGAACCTGCCTTCAGGATACAATGCAGTATGAACAGTTGTTTGATTCAAACTATGTACTGTTTGATCAAACCCGAGAACACTCTGAATTTGTAACTTGATAATGCCAAAGTATAGAGGACGGAGAGAGGAGAAACTAGCAATTTTCGGTGTCCAAAACAGAGGTCTGGAACTCTTTTTATAGCCATTTCTGTGACTGTTCTTCAACAGTCACCAAGTGCGCGTCAAAGCGCGCAATGCGCCCTAAGTCGCCCAATCGCCCTTTCGCGCGCCGCGTGTCGCGCTTACGCGCTTACGCGTGTCGCGATTGGTGGTGCTTAAGCACCACCGCGATGCGTAGGATCATAGCCTCTTATTTGACTTGTCAACTAAGAATCTTAGTTGTCCTTTAGTTGATATACCACTACCTTTTGTAGTATTCTTCCAATGTGGGACAATATGGGATTTTGAGCATTCCCCATATCTTTCACACCCATTTGCTCATGTTTCTACTTTCTAAATTAAAACCCAAACTATGTTTAAAATAAAACACAAAAAATATAATAAAATATCAACAACTAAAAATTAAACTCAATAAATATTGGAATTAATCCAACAAAGGGTATAACAATCAATACATAGAGACGGTTTGCCACAAACAATTAAACGCAGACTTACATGTAAGGAGAAAAGATAGTGGGACTTTAAAGGGCAAATAAAAGTGTAATGTTTCCTTTTAAGGCACATCTTAAGAAAAAACTTCCCCTCATTTTTTGTTCGTGTGATCACATGTTAAAGGGATTTGTTCTCCCCTTTATTCGAATACCCCACCAAAAAAGTGGTTGGTAGTGGGTCAGACCTGATTTCGAACAGGTAAACACAATTTTTTTTATCTTGTTCCTTGCTTTTGGTGTTGATTTCTGAAGCATCCATGGTTGTAAACTACCATTTTGACCCTTGCAATTTTTCCATGGTCGTCCATACTCGTATATTTCACGGAGCTTCTGACAACCTCGTTCTTCTTTTTCTTTTGAATCTCTGCCAAAATGATCGTTTGGTTTCAGAGCCTTTTATTGCGATATTTTTTCTTGGAATTCAGGTTGGTGGGTCACAGATTTGGATGTATATTTTGAATAGTTCTGCCAGTATTTTTGTTTTGTGCACGAAGCTCTAGTACGGAGGCCATATTTTCGCAAAATTCTTGTGTATGAGTTTGTTGTACCAAAAAAAGTACCTGCTTATTGAATTCGTCAACTGGCTTATGAGTAATAATTTTCAATAAATAATTATTTTTCCTTCCTACTAATATATATTCTTGCTTTCAGAAGGCCCTTTTGGCGGAGGACCAAAGTCCATGGATGTTTGAGAAGATTTTAGCAAGGGATATCGAAGGGGAAGTGGCCCCGTAAGTAGGGTGATTTAATGGTGGAAGAATAAAAATTCATATTATCAGAGTGCACTAGGAATCAAATAAGTTAGATAAGTTGGACAATATTTAGTCTCTGGAGGCTTTAGGAAGTAAGTCCGTGGAGTCGTAGACATCACAAAACATGTATCAAATCACGTTTATATATATAAAATAATGTCCATGGACAAGTTTGGCAATTTCCTATTTAAGAGATGATAGTCCTAGGTTGGTCACTCGAACTTTGTGGTAATAGCATATGGTTGGTCACTAGGATGGTGGATCGTAGCCTTAAATTGGTCTCGTGGACTATGAGTCTTGAGCATAGTTTTAGAGCCTCGGATTGTGGAACGTAGCCTTGGTTTGATCATTTAGATCATAGTCGTAGCCTTAGTTTTGGTCTTGTAGACTATGGGTCATATCCTTGGTTTTAACCTCTAGGACTATGGGTTGGTCCTATGGGTCATAGCCTTATGTTGGTCACTCCAACCATGGGTCATAGCCTTATGTTGGTCACTCAAACCATGGGTCGTAGCCTTGTTTTGGTCATTCGGACCATGGGTCATATCCTCTGTTTAGCAACGAGGACTGTGGCCCATAACCTTTGCTTTGTAACGAGAACCGTAGGTTATAGCCTTTGCCTGGTCATGAGAATCGTGGGTCGTAGACACTTTTTTGGTATCATGAACTATGGTTTGATCACTTGGACAGTGGGCAGTATCCTTGGACGCATTTATAATTCTTAAGGCATCTCTTACATTTATCTGCTTTTTTTATGTGCTAACCAGGCCTCGAAAGTGGGAGGATTTGTTGACAAAAGTACAATGCTTATGGTGGACTGGAGTGATTTTTGACTCCGTCAACCTTTATAGACTCTTCATTAAAACATTGTATGCAGTTCTTTAGGGACTTTCATTTTTATGGAAAAGGATGGGGCCCTTATTAAAAGATTATTAGACATGGTCTATGGGATCATTGGTCCCATAAAAGATTTCAAAGATGGGAAGTGTTGATGCAAAAAACTGGACCGAATCTCATTTTTATGATCACAGATAAATAGATAAAAGCAATCCAATCAAGCACATGAGAGACAAAGATTTATAAAGTGGTTCGGGTATAAGAAAGAAGACTACGTCCACTGTTATTTTATTCCCAGGGGTTTACAATAGCACAATGTGGTAGAGAGAGGGAGAAAAATGGTGTATCTTGTGTATGGTCTCTCATCGTTGTCGGATCTCTCCTGGATCTCCTTTTTTTGGCTAAGGGAATACATGTATTTATAGTGATGGGAGATAAAGAGATTCATTGTATGTAGACATTTATGTCTACATTCAACGAATCTAATTGTTGAATTGCTTGGTATGATATGTGTTGTCATCTATTAATACAGTATAAATGTACATTAAGGCTCATTAAATGCGCTGCCATCTTCATTAATGCACATTAAATGCATAGTTATCCTTTGATCTTCCTGGTTGGTATGTCGACCAACTCTCCTTGGGTGCCGACTAACTCTCCTCGGGTGCCGACCAACTCTCCTCGGGTGCCGACTAATTCTCCTTGGGTACTGACCAACTCTCCTAGGGTGCCGACTAACACTCCTCGGGTGCCGACCAACTCTCCTCGGGTGTCGAATATTACCACGTAGGATGACATGTGTCCTTTTCTGATTGGTCCTCGTAGATGGAGAATTTTTGCGTTAACAGAAGCCCCCAATGCTCCATGCTTGATGGTTTACTTGAAAGGATGAAGTATTTATTCTGCAGTGTTGCTCGGTGCTCGTGAAATTCTTGATCTACCTTCTTGATTTGTTCAACATAAAGTGCATTATCTCCTGGACGACATATGATGCAGGTTGATCGATGGTTGCTAATCTTTCTTTTGAGGAACTCCGTGTGCTATGTATTACCCCTGGGAATTTGGATGCAGCCATGCCATAGTATGCAGCTTATAGTTTGTCATAATCTTCAAGTATGTTGATTGGTTTGCTAGCCGACCAACTGCCTCCTGTGCCGAGCAGCTGAGTGCTAACTTCACGTGCTTGATTCTTCAGATTTATGATCCTCTGAATACTTTGTCGAGTAACATACTAGCTTTTTAACCCAACTCTTCAATCTGATTAGTACCAAGCTAGTGGTGGACTTCGAAACATTTTCATACAACTTCTTCTTCAATGTTGGTCGGGACAGTAGTAGTAAAGATCTCAGTGTTGTAGATGCTGAATTTGACTTCTGAACTTCAATAGTATGTGCATAATAACTCCTGAATATGCCTCCTGAACTTCAATATGCCTCCTGAACTTCAATTGCATGTGTATAATAACTCCTGAATATGCCTCCTGAACTTCATAAGCAAAATTAGCTCCTGAGCAAGAAAAATAACTTCTGAATGATAATTAGTTGGGGCTGAATCTGATGCTCAATTGCATGATGTTATAAGAATGTGCCGCCAAATGAACAAATATATCTGTAATAGAAGCCCCCAAGTGTGGAATGTGAACTTTGAATGCTTTTTGCTTGATCGCTTTCACATACTCATACTTTGTTTCCGACCAACTGTAGTTGACAGCTTCTTATTTCCGACCAACCTGAGATCTTTTCTTAACGAGCAACTTTGACACTTTCTGGAATAATTTTACCTCCCGAGGAATACATAGTTTTACTTCCCGTAGGAATACATAGTTTTACTTCCCGTAGGAATACAAGTTTTACTTCCCGGAGGAATACAAGTTTTACTTTCCGGAGGAATACAAGTAGCTTTACTTCTCGGAGGAATACAAGTTTTACTTCCCGGAGGAATACAAGTAGCTTTACTTCCCAGAGGAATACAAGTTTTACTTCCCAGAGGAATACAAGTAGCTTTACTTCCCGGAGGAATACAAGTTTTACTTCCCGGAGGAATACAAGTTTTACTTCCCGGAGGAATACATTTACTTCCTAACCAACATAAGTTGGCATTTTTAGGAATACATTTTTGATAATAAATGATAGAGACGTCCTCCTAGCTGACCAACATATTGTTGGGAATAAGATATAATAAATGCTGGAGACCTCCTCGTAGCTGACCAACAGATTGTTGGGAATAAGATATAATAAATGTTGGAGATCTCCTCGGAGCTGACCAATAGATTGTTGGGAATAAGATATAATAAATGCTGGAGATCTCCTCGGAGCTGACCAACAGATTATTGGGAATAAGATATAATAAATGCTGGAGATCTCCTCGGAGCTGACCAACAGATTGCTGGGAATAAGATATAATAAATGCTGGAGACCTCGTTGGAGCTGAATATATGATTATAAATATTTGTTGAGCTCCATGCTGAAATAAGAATAGAATATGCATCCAAATAGATATAAAGAATAATTAAAAATAATAAAGTGCCTCGTTGATCTGTCGAGGTAGAATTATATAATGCCGAACAAGAATAAGATCTTCCAGAACATAAGAATATGGCCGAGAACGTTGTCAGGCCTGAATATAAATAAGAATTATCCGACCAACTATCCGTTGGGGGTGAAACACAACGAATGTTGTAACTCTCCTTAAAGCTGAATAAGTATCTTGTTGAGGCACAGTTGCATAATGCCGAATAATATTTTCCAGAACATAAGAATATGGCCGAGAACTTTGTTGGGCCTGCATATAAATAAGAATTACCCCGACCAACTATCCGTTGGGGGTGACATATAATAAATGTTATAGTTCTCCTCGGAGCTGAATATGATAACAAGTATCTCGCCGAGTTCCATGAAGAGATGAATATAGAATATGAATCCCAAGGGATATATAGAATATTTTGTGGTTGAGCCGATATCTGGGCCTGAATATAAATAAGAATTGCCCCGACCAACTATCCGTTAGGGATGAAATATAATAACTGTTGTAGATTTTCCTCGGAGCTGAATATATAATGAGTATCTCGCCGAGCTCCGTGTTGAGATGAATATAGAATATGAACCCCAATGGATATATAGAATCATTTGTGCTGGAGCAGATATCATAGCAATAATAAAATCAATAGTTCCTCGCTGAGGTGAAATTTCATACTGCCGAGCTATGATAATATTTTTCAGAAGAGTAAGATTATTTCCGAGCATTCGTCGGAGTTGAATCTTGTACCTGTAAAAATTAATATCTTGCTCTACCATTTGTGTAGGCTGAATTGATTAGTCATGAGAATAATTTAATCATTCAATAAATATATGATAGGTATATGTTTGAGAAATAAAAATATTAATTTTAAAAAATGAAATAATATATGTTGGCTGATATGTAGAGGCACAATTGCCTGATGTCGAGCAATACAACTTTTCCAGAGGTTTACGAGAGCTTTCATCGGGATTGAATATCGTCCCTATGAAATTTTAATAGGCTTCCCGAGCACCTGTCTAGACTAGAGAAAATAATTATTATCACGGGAATAATAATTCAGCCAAACAATATGTGATGTGTATCAGGATAAAAATTTCAAAATATAATATTTTTGTGCCAAATGTGTGTGAGATGGACAAATTTTTATCAAATATGCATCATAAATAAGACGTAGAGTTTTTTTGTAAAGTTATTTAATCTCCAACAACTAATCAGGTATAAGTTGCTGTTTGAAAATTATTTATCACTTGGTTTTAAAAATATTTTTGGGGTGATCACAAGTTAAAAAAGACTTAAGCCCCCTGTTTGTCCCCGAGCTGAACTCGTATTTAAAGAAATATCTGGGGTGCTTCGCATTTTTTTAATACCCCAAGATTCTACTGCTGCCGATAAACAGCATGGATGTTGCCGACCAACATTTAAGGATATCTCAAGTTATATAATATATGGTGCCGACCAAGAAGCAAATGGTCCCCGACCAGCTGAGCAATTTCGTCGATCAACAAAAATGGTGTATTGACAGCACCGAACAATATTAGATATCACCGACCAAAAAGTGGATGGTTGGATAGTTGCCGATCAGTAAATTGAACCCTCCGAACAAGACTGAGATGTCTCCGATCAAGAAATAGATGATCGTCGACCTGAAATTGGTTCCACCGAGCTTCAATATGGGGCTCCGACCAATAATAAGATACCTCGTAGTTGGATAAAATTATTTCAACGTTGCTGATGGATCTTCAAATCTTATCTCCGACAAACAAAAATGGTCTGGTTAACCTTCTCTTTAATAAAATATGGCCCAAGATGATGCCGACCAACAATATAGATGGTTGACCAGAATATCTCGAATCCTTAGATAAAAAAAATAACATTCGATGTAAAATTTAAGCATTAAGAATGTTAATTAAATGAATAATTATCTAATCCACTATATCGTGTGATTCCGATAAAGAAACCATGTGATGTGATGAACGAGGGGCCAACATATCAAATTTGTGCCAAAGAGTCTTGATATGGTCATGATTTGTTTTACTGATCCTTTTTTACAAGAGGTGGGTAATGATTTTTCAGGTGAGAGAAAATTATTTTTTATATTGATCCTTTCCTATTCCCTATTTAGAGAGATAAAAATATGTTGAAGGATCGAAGTTATTACCAAATTTATATCAAAAATCAGTCAATGAGACTTTATTGACATAGATGGAAGATGAACCAAATTAAATATTTAGTTCATAAAAATGAATGCAAAGAGACTCAAACTTGAAGAGAGAGAAAATAGATCTGGGTCATGATTTTCATGAGAAAACTTTTTATTGTCTTTAACCTTTTCACATTCTCTGATTAAAAATATGATGGGAATTTGAATTGACATCAAAGATCTTACAAAATTTATAATGAAAATTATCAAATCTTACCACCGTCATATATATTGGTATATGTAATCATTTAAAATATATATTTAATGATATAAAATTGAAACTTGAGAATCAAGCAAAAAGTTATGATTTATGAAATCCACTATTTTTCAGATTTCTAAATAAGAATTAATCTAACAATTATGATTTTAAAATCATGATATGCAATATTTTCCAGATAAAAATTGGACAATTAATTTATGTATATAAACATAAAAATCATGATTGAATCAAAAGATGTATGTATAATTGATTATATGTCGAGAAAATAAAAACTTAGCTTTTGATGGAGAACAACGCTTGTAACACGTTCCCACAGACGGCGCCAATCTGTTGATGCAAAAAACTGGACCGAATCTCATTTTTATGATCACAGATATATAGATAAAAGCAATCCAATCAAGCACATGAGAGACAAAGATTTTTAAAGTGGTTCGGCTATAAGAAAGAAGCTTACGTCCACTGTTATTTTATTTCCAGTGGTTTACAATAGCACAATGTGGTAGAGAGAGGGAGAAAAATGGTGTATCTTGTGTATGGTCTCTCATCGTTGTCGGATCTCTCCTGGATCTCCTTTTTTTGGCTAAGGGAATACATGTATTTATAGTGATGAGAGATAAAGAGATTCATTGTATGTAGACATTTATGTCTAAATTCAACGAATCTAATTGTTGAATTGCTTGGTATGCTATGTGTTGTCATCTATTAATACAGTATAAATGTACATTAAGCCTCATTAAATGCGCTTCCATCTTCATTAATGCACATTAAATGCATAGTTATCCTTTGATCTTTCTGGTTGGTATGCCGACCAACTCTCCTCGGGTGCCGACTAACTCTCCTCGGGTGCCGACCAACTCTCCTCGGGTGCCGACTAATTCTCCTCGGGTACTGACCAACTCTCCTCGGGTGCCGACTAACTTTCCTCGGGTGCCGACCAACTCTCCTCGGGTGTCGAATATTACCACGTAGGATGACATGTGTCCTTTTCTGATTGGTCCTCGTAGATGGATAATTTTTGCGTTAACAGGAAGCATGAACTCTGGAAGGACGTGGTCAGCTTCATCCCTCTAACTAATGAGTTGGACCACTCTAGTCCATAAATCCCTCAATAGTAATGACAAAAGAGAGCATACAAAAAATTATCAACAAACAAGTTCCATTTCAATGGTAGAGCTCTCTGGTCCCCTTGTTGTCCATGTATACCACCTGCACTAGAAGAAAATCTCGCAAAGAGCATGGGGACCCTTTCAAAAGAATCATATACCACTCCACCAAAGGCTCTCCCACGACTTTGCCGACCACGTTCTTCCAGAGTTCAAGCTTCCCAACCTTGAAATCTTTATTGGGATTAAGGATCCCATAAACCATGTCCAATAATATGATGCGGTGATGAGTTTGAAGGACTCATCATTTGCCAAAAAAATGAGAGCCCCTCAAGAACTACATAAAACATTTTAATGTGATAGAATGAGAGCCCCTCGTACCATATCGATCTACAATGTATGAGCCATCTGTAACATTTTTCACATTCTTCTTCAAGTGCCTCTGGTAAGGACTTATCGTAGGATTTCTAATTTCTCGATCAATTTGAGAAATCTTACAATATTTTGGATTGATTTGAAAACTCTATTTGAAAGTTTTTTTTAAAAAAAATGATGTCATAGAATGGGTGAATTTTGTAATTTTCTAGAATTGGACCGGGACTATATGTGGAACGTGGAATTTGGATCCAAAGTGATAGGTAGTCACTTTAAGATGGAACAATATTTGGAGTTTAGTAGCGCGTTGTGGGATCCATTCGCCAACCAATCAGGTTATATGACCGTTTTTCTCACTCCGAGCTTTATGGCTCACGCGCAATGAAGCTTTCTTCGACCATAAACCAATAGTGACGTCTCTTATACTCCATACGACGTCTGGCTAACTTATCCAATTTCTCCATGCATGTGATTTACAGCGGCCCCAGTCAGAGGTGGCCTTCAGGCAGTTTCTTATTGCTTGCACTTCGCCGATCCATCATTTATTTAAATGCAATACTAATAGAGCAAAATCCCACGTCACAGGCGTCACGTCTATTAGAGGCCTTATCCAAAATTTTCAGGGCCAGTTCCTTTTAGGCTTTACTCGTAATATTGGTTATGTGTCATCATTGATAGCTGAATTTTGGGCTTTGGAAACGGGATTTGAGCTAGCTTTTCATGCGGGCATAAAATGTATTGAAATAGAAACAGACTATCAAATTGCATTCCACGTGATTACCAGGAAGCCATCCCACCACCAAGCCCACATGAATTTAACCCAAGCCATCTATGAAGCCCTCACCAAATTCCACTATGTCACGTTCAGCCTTTGTTTTTGTGAAGCCAATACCTGTGTCGATGCCCTTACTGCTATATTTGTGTTCAGTCCGTTTTATGCCACTATTTCCTTGCTTGTACCTCAGTTTTTAGTTTCTGTTTTAAGTTATGAGCAGAGCCGTGTCAAGTCATTTATGTCTGTAGTTAAGGACATCACTTGTAAAATACCCTGATTTTGAATAAAATTTAGATTTTTGGCAAAGAAAAAGGGTATTCGGGTGTAGATTGCACAAACAAAGTTTATGATGGAGAATTTAAAAATTGGATGACTACCAGTTGAAGACAATTAATTTTGGGTCCAACTATCTCCACTTCAAAACTATCTAACCCCACTTCACATTTACACTAAATGACTATAATAACCTCAAAACTTATTGAAAACACATTTTACCTCCAACTAGAATAAATGCATTTGATAAAAATCAAAAATTTATATATTCAAAATTTTCTTACTAAGATTCTATTTAAAAAAATTAACTTTCTATAACTGTTTAAAAAAACATCTCAATTGTTTAAAAAATGTAAGTCTTATCTATTTTTTTATTAAAAAACTATTTATAAAACGTAAAAAAAAATTCTCTTAAAAACTATTTTCTTAAAAACGTGTTCTTTTTGTTTACAAATTTTATTTTTGGTTAAAAACTCTATTTTTTGTACTATTTAAGAAATAATTTTTTTACTATTTAAAAAAATGGTCTGGGTCATCGGGTATGTATAGGGTGACCACCTATACATACCGCTGGTGCGGGCCATTTTTTCGTTTATGTTGGTCCGCGCCAGTGGTATGTATAGGCAGTCTGACTGCCTATACATATCGCTGGTGCGTACCATTTTTTTAAAAAACAGTAAAAAGATTATTTTTAAAATAGTACAAAAAACAGTTTTTAACCAAATAATTTATACAACAATTTTTTTAAATGATTTATACAGCAGTTTTTTTAAAACAACAGTTCATTATTTTTAGCAGTGGAAATAATTTTTTTACATTTTAAAACAGGTATATAACGTTGAAATAATTTTTTATACAATTTTTTTTATATAAAAAGAGTTTTTTAAATAAACATTTTTTATAGGATCAAATACCAAAAAGTCCCTCAAACATTTTTTAATACACATTTAGTCAAAGCCTTTTATTTTGTACCAAAAAGTCCCGCAAACACCCATTTAACTAATATTCTCTTGTTTTTAAAGGTCCGCATCAGCCGCATGGTGAATGACTTTTTTGAGAAAAATAAAAAGGTTTAGATCAAACGTGTATTAAAAAATATTCGAGGGATTATTTGGTATATGTCCATTTTTTATATTCAAAACTGTTTTTAATATAAATAAAACTTTTTTTATTAAATAAATAAAGTATTCATTTTTGTTGGGATAAAAAGTGAATAAAAGTTTTGAGTATCAATGTGATTTGGAATAAATGAAAATGAACTAATGGGTTTAAGGACATTATAGTCTTTAAATATTAAAATGGAGTGGAGAAAGAATTAAGAGGAGTGAGGATAGTAGGACTCTTAATTTTAATCCAATTTTGTTAAATAATTGTCACCGGTAAAAAATGGAGTATAATTGATTGTGCTTGCATTAAATAGACTATCTAACCAGCAATGATACATTTTAAGTCCATACGAGTCGCTAAACCTAGCTAGTTAAGTTAGGCACTATCTATAACTCGTTAAGTTTATTTATTTAGCACTCATTTTAAAAATTAAAAAATATATATAAACCTAAAGTGATTTAAAATCAGTATTGAGCCGATGCCAAAAACTCATGTGGAGAGCTATAGTAGGTTTGATGTGGAGACTCGAGATTAGCGGCATGAAAATAAGAACGCAAATTAAAAAATAAAACTCGAAGATTTGGGGCGAGTGGAGTGGTGGTTAGGCAGCCTAGTACTAAACTAGCCTAATCTTAATTCGCACTCATTTGGCATGAAAGCCAAATGATGTTACCTAGTCAATATCTGCGGGGTCAGCTGCCATCGGTGATTCCATGTGTGTAACTCTTACAGCTATCACTCGGGACACTAATTTGGAACATGAATACGACACCCAAGAATATGGAATATTTGTTTATATGATTTTTATAGATAATAAGGGAATGTTTTGTGTGTAATTATAATTTTATTTTTTGTGTTTAAATATAATTTTGATAAAAATTTATATTTGATAACTTATTTTTAAATATTAAATTATATTATTTTATGTCGTAATCAAGTTTTTCAGAAAACAGAAAAATAGTGTTTTATAAATTCTGTTTTTTATTTTTCAACTCAGAATTATTCATTTTTAATATTTTAATGCATATATACATTAATATATAATATACATACATAATACATTAATATATGTGTAATTCTTATAAATAAAAAATATATATTCACAAAATTACGTATATTTATATTATTAAATTATATAATATACAGTTATATACTAAGATCCATATGCTAAATAATATTATCAATAGATACATGGTACTAACATATAGTTTTATACATGTATAATTAATGTATGGAATAATATAAAATATAAATATAGTATATATGTATTAAAAAATATTATCAATTCATATATGTATATAATTTTATTGTGAATTATACATGCAATGTCATTATATAGACATATATACATGTATGCACATTTATGCATGTATGTACGTTTACATTTGTATTGTGTGTGTGTGTGTGTGTGTGCGTGTGCGTGTGTGTGTGTGTGTGTATATATATATATCAAGGTTCTAAAAAATGCGGGGGTGATCGAGGCGTGGAGGCCAAGCCTTAAGCCTTAAAAGCATAGTGCCTTAGGCGTGAAAAGGTGTGGAGGCCTTCTGAATATATTTTAATATTTTTTAACCATAACAAGGTTATTAAAATACTAAAATTGTACATATCATAAAAATATATCTGAATATATGAAAATTAAAATACTATTTGATTATTTTGGATGAGATAATGGTTCGGTTAGTAAAAAAAATTCTTTAAAAGACGATATTCACTACACCAAAATGGCCAAATTGTCACCTTTCAGCCGGCCAGCCTTGTCAAGGTCATTGACCGTGATAAAAAACACGCGTTTTTTGTCACGGTCATTGACCTTGACACGACCGTGACAAGACCGTGATAAATTTACTTGTCACGGACTTGTCACGGTCAATGATCGTGACAATTCTTTAAATAATTGTCACGGTCAATGACCTTGACACGACCGTGACAATGTTAACAGCAAAAACCCTTTTCCCCTTCTTTTTTCCCTCCCGCGCCGTTCCCTCCCTCCCTCTCTCTCGACGCTGCTCTCTCTCTCTCTACTTTCAGGTTTAATTTTCTCTCTCTCTCTCTCTCTCTCTTCCATTTATATATATGTTTGTGTGTATATATATGTGTGTATGTGTGTACATATGTGCGTGTGTGTGCATGTGTGGGGGGTGGGGTTGGGGGTGGGGCAGGGTGAGGGTAAGGGTAAGGGGGTAGGGGGTTAAAAGTGTAAATAAATAAGTAATTTTCTATAAATTTTCAAAAATAATATCCAAAAATAATATCCAAAAATGTAAATTTGTTGTAATTGTCATCTGAAGTTGCTAAAAGCATCCGAAGTTTAAAAAGCATGAAAAATAAAATATTTTTTAAGATTTGTGGTGAATAACTAAAGTTAAAAAAAATATTACTTTAGTCATTAAATTACTTTTTGAATTCGGGCGATGCGTGTAAATTTGTAGTAATTGTCTTATAATAAAGATCAATTAGTCTATGTTGTTGAAAATTTTGATCAAATTGGTGAGCCCTTCATATTTTAAAAATGTTGTTTTTATTCCTATAGAACAGCTTAGATAGTGTGTGTGTGTGTGTGTGTGTGTGTGGTCAATACATGAATTTATTTTTGTATTTGAATTAACCCATGAATTTATTTTTTTATTTGAATTAACCCATGAATTTATTTTTGTATTTGAATTAACCCATGAATTTATTTTTTTATTTGAATTAACCCATTATATGAAACATACTTGAAATTAAATATAGTGCGCATAGATACTAGCATTCTAGTTCTTATGCGTACGCATTCAATAGCCCTTAGACCCGTTCGAGAGTCATTACCCCTGTAATGAGATCTCTCGAATTGTCCCGTTTGGACAGTTTGAGACTGTATAATTTCTGTATAATATTCTTATTGGCTTAAAGTTGTTACTTTTGGAGGGAGTTCTGCAGTCATATCTTAATGTTCTCTGGGTACATACTAGATTGACAAGTGTGGCTGTTATTTCAATTGACCAATTGAAATAACACTCACACCTGCCAATCTACGTCGTGTACTTGGAGAACTAAGGGGATATGCTGTCGAATTTTTTTCAAATCGTAACAATGTGCATGAGCTGTTAAGTATATTACAGAAAAATGCATTCTTGAATGGGATAGGACCACTTACCCTTTAATAGGATAATTAAATGATGGGATAATTAAATAAAACATACTATAAATTTAAGTTTTGTTTACCTTTAATAGGTGTTTAGTTGTGGTAGCTGTGATGGGATATCCGAAATACAAAGAGTGGATGGGTGAGACTAATAGAATGGGGGATGTGTTTCGCAGAGGTGCTAACGAATTTGTGAAATATGCAAAGAGATGTCATAATGATGAAGAGTTTCCGTGTCCGTGTGCTAGGTGTAAGAATGGTAAGGTGTTTGAGTGGAAAATAGTTGAACTACATTTGTTAAGATCGGGTATGCAAGATAGTTATCGATTTTGGAGTTTTCACGGTGAATTGAAAGTTCCTTTTGTCCCCGACCAACCTTCACAACAACCTTCAACAAGTAGAATAGATGTAGAAGGGGACGACGTAGATCATAATATGTTAGAGGATTTAGTTGATGATGCGTATGGAGTTTATGAAGCTGAGGAGAATGAGGTTACTGATGATGTAGAAGATTCAAGTGCTCGTGAAGATAACACGATAAAACTTGACGATGACTACCAAAGTTTAAAATTTAAGACGACCCAACCGTTATACTTTGGCTGTGAGAAAGATCAAACAACTTTACATGCCATGGTTGGTTTGCACAGTTTGAAGACGCAGTACAGTTTGTCTGGCAATAGCGTGACGGGAATTATGAAATGGGTGAAGGGCTTATTACCCAAGGTGAATACACTTCCAAATAGCTATCCTGTTATGAAGAACAGTTTGAAAGGTTTGGGAATGAAGTATAAATCGATTCATGCTTGTGTGTATGACTGCATACTATACCGAAAGGAGTATGAAAATCTCGATCGTTGTTCGGTATGCGATGAACCTAGATATGTCCAATATACTAGTAAGGAAGGCACAAGCTCAAAAGTGCCTCAAAAAGTATTGAAATATTTTCCCGTTGGGCCTAGATTAAAGCGATTTTTCACAGTACTATGGATTGCAGAGGCAATGACTTGGCATGCTAGGGCAGAAGTAGGGGGTAATATCATGCGTCATCCTATTGATTCTACTGCATGGCGGAGGATGAATTTTGAGTATCTCGATTTTGCTCGAGAACAACGCAACATTCGTTTGGCTATATCAACAGATGGTTTCAATCCATTTGGAAATCTAAGCACCAATCAGAGTGTATGTCCATTGATCCTAGCCCCACTCAACCTCCTTCCTTCACAGCGTATGAGACCTGAATTTTCGATGATGGCTTTATTGATACCTGGGCCAAAGGCACCAAGTGATGACATTGATATCTACCTGGCTCCTTTGGTAGAAGAATTAAATGAGTTGTGGGAAGAGGGTGTGCAATCATTTGACTCTTTTAGAAAAGAAGAGTTTACGCTGAAAGCTATGTTGATGTGGGCAATTCATGATTTTCCAGCTTATGGGACATTATCCGGATGTGTAGTACATGGTTATTTGGGGTGTCCTATTTGTGGAGAGGAGACTGAATCTCTTCGTCTATCCTCTAGCTTAAAAAATGTATACCATTACCACAGGAGGTTTTTATCCCCAGCTCATAGTTTCAGATTTGAGAAAGATTCCAATTTTTTATTGGGCGGAGTTGAACATAGGCTACCGCCGAGACAACTTTCGGGTTCAGAAATTGAAAGTAAATCTTCTGAATTTGGCCCAAATATGCCAGGTAAGAATCCCAAATTTAAGAATGTCAAGCATAAGAAGACCCCAACTGAGAATGAAACTGAAATAAGAAAGGCATGGTCTCGGAGGTCAATTCTATTTGACTTGCCTTATTGGAAGAAAAACCTGATGCGCCATGTATTGGATGTGATGCATGCAGAGAAGAACTTCGCTGAACATATTGTGGGTACTTGCCTTGGGGGGAGTCATTCGAAGGATGGAGAAAATGCACGAAAAGACCTTAAAACATTAAAACTTAAACCACAACTATGGTTGAAAGAAGATAGTAGGGGAAGGACAATAATTCCCCCTGGTGCGTTTACTTTGACGAGTGAGGAAAGGAAGGTGCTTCTAGACACAATATATAATTTGAAGGGCCCATCTACTTTTTCGTCCAACTTGCAAAGGATTGTGAATTATGTTACTCATGATTTACATAAGTGTAAGTCCCACGATTGGCATGTGATCATGCAATTGGTTCCTCTATTGTTTAAGCACTATTTCTCCAAGCACAAGTATTTGCGTAGGGCTATTATGCAAATTAGTATTACCTTCTCCCTCTTGTGTGAGAAGGTAGTAAATCGAGAACACATAGTGGCCGCAAAATTAGCTGTGAACGAAGCGATTTGTGTATTGGAGAAGTACTTTCCCCCAGCATTCTTTGACATAAGTGTTCACTTGTTGGTACACCTATGCAACGAGGCACTTCTTTGTGGTCCAGTTAGATATCGGTGGATGTATCCGTTTGAAAGATTGATGAAAGTTTTTAAAGATTACGTCAAGAATACGCGATATATTGCAGGATCAATTACAGAGGAATACATCACCGTGGAGTCATCAATATATACTCCGGAATATATGCCTGACTCGACCAGCATTGATGACACTAATGAATTCCTCGATGATGGTGGTAATGTGATGGGAAAACGAGTGAAATTAACGAGTTTGCAACATGAACAAGTAGCTTGTTATCTATTTGACACACATGAAGATGTCGAAGAATGGAAAAAGTAAGTTTCGAATATTATAATGTTTAACATTATGTTAAATTATTTTATACATGATTAATTTTGTAATATGCAGTAAATATGAAGCCTGTGAGAACAATAAAAGACGAAAAAAAAAGGTACAATCAGACAGAGAATTTAGGTTATGGTTGACACAAGAGGTAATTATAATGAAAACAGTCGTTATATAACGTTACATTACACTCAAATTTCACCACTAATATAATTAATTTATCTATATTCTCAGCTCCTAAAGATGGGTGATGCGACATCAAGGCTTGCTTGTCTAGCCACTGGACCCTTGTTCGTGGCACAAGAGTACAAAAAGTATCGATTGAACGGTTACATTTTCGGCGCTAAAGTGTACGAGAAAAGTACAAATGTACAGAACTCGGGAATTTCATACAAGGCTCTTACTTTCTTTCGAGCGAGCGCAAAAGATAAAAACCTCGTTGAAGCTGAAATGACTTACTATGGTGTAATCCAAAATATATTTGAATTGGATTATATAAGCTTCAAAGAGGTTGTATTTTACTGTGAATGGGTAAGAGTTGAGGATAAAAATGCTTGTAAAGTTGATCCTGTCACCAATTTGATCATGGTTGACTTGTCCAAGTTGAAGAGCAACGACCACGTGAGCGATGAGCCATTTTTTTGTGCATTTCAAAAGGTTAAGCAAGTGTTTTACTCGGAGTATATCAACAACGAGCCGTGGTCAATTGTCTAACACGCGCCAAGGCGTCTAAATAGTAGTGTGGATGACTTGGCTGCTCCTACCGAATATCAATCCATTTTTTATGATAACCCGAATTTGAAACAATTTTTCAATTTGTAATAAATATTTCAATTTGTACCGAAACATCCATTTTTAATGCTTTTACTTGATCTGCACTTTATCATTTTCACTCTTGTGTAGTGTGCGTGTGTGGAGAGGAGATTAATATATAAATATTCCAACTACATCTAAGTTTTGTTTATACTAATCCATGAATATACGCTTCTTACCTTTAATAGGTGATTAGTACATAGTTATGTGGGGTGTCCTATTTGTGGAGAGGAGACTGAATCTCTTCATCTATCCGAACACTAAGAAATGCCATAATCCTATGGAGCGATGCTCTGCAAATTCCTCCCAACCGTTATGTAGCCAAAAATCACCAGTTGAAGTTGTCAATTCCACCCCACCACTTGGAACTTCTAGCAAAACATGGGAGACCATTGAAAGGTGGAATTGACAACTTCAACTGCTGATTTTTGGCTACACAACGGTTGGAAGGAATTTGCAACGCATAACTCCATAGGATTATGGTATTTCTTAGTGTTTAGATATGAAGAGAATTATAATTGACACGATTGCCCGGTGTACATTAGTTGGAAGGAGGTGCCATATGAGCTCAAGTTAGCTGTTTGAGTGACACTACAGGTAATGTATTTATATTTATATGTCAATTTCGATTTCGATTTCAATTACGATTTATATTTATCTATATTTGAGGGGCGGATACTAATTTTACTTTATTTCAATTCAGGGGACAGGGAGTAGCCCTAAGGGTAGGCCACATATGCTCTATACTTATGTGGCTATTCGGACGAGAAGGCAAGAATAAGGAGGTGTTCCCGAGCGTCGCGGTACAAAATCTCTTTTCCATGCAAATAGTTTGTAGATTTGAGATAAAATGATGGTGATGTTGTTTTGTTTTTAAATAGTTTCTTATTTGAATATATATTTGCATTATCTTTAGTTTGTTCGGATATATGATGTTTGGAACAGGTACAACGTTGCTATAACAGGTACAAATATACTGCTGGGCAGTGGCCATACTGCCCAGCAGATTTTTTTTAAATTCTGCCCAGATTTGTCACGGTCATTGACCGTGACAATTTTTTTAAAAAGGGTCACGGCTTTGTCACGGTTTATAACCGTGACAAACGTGTCACGGTCATTGACCGCGACACGACCGTGACACAAAACGCGAGTTTTGTGTCAAGGTCAATGACCGTGACACGACCGTGACAAAAAAAGTTGTCTCGCCTCGAAATGTCACGGTCATTGACATTGACAAATGGGCAGATTTGGTGTAGTGATTGTTTCACTAAAGCATTGTTGTTTTTAGAGAAAAAAAAAGTACGCCTTAAGAGTTTTACTAAGAATAAGGCGTAAAAAACTTAAGACGAGACGTTTCTCCCAAGCCTTTAGCCTAGGTGGATTTTTTAGAATATATATATATATATATATATATATATATATATATATCACTGTTCTAAAAAAACCACCTATAGAGAGCGAGAGAGAGAGAGAGAGAGAGAGTGTTAAACTTCCCAACATACATCATTAAATATATATATATATATATATATATATATATATATATATATATATATATATAAATACATGATATTAAATATATATGTATATAATTTATGATGTATGTGTATATGTATATATGTATACATTCATTTATCATATATGTATGAAAGTTATATATATATATATATATACATGTTTGCCAATTTTGTCAAAATTTTAAAAAACTGTATTTAAAAACAAGTTTACCAAACGTGCACCAATAATTGTAAACACCGGAAACTAAATTTTAAAGCTGTATTTAAAAACAACATTTAAATTGAGTTTTGCTAAATACAGAACAAAACGGGCCCTAAATGTTTATATCTTTAAAATAATCGTAATATAATTTTTTTAATAGTTTTTCTTTTATATTTTGCGATAATTTGTTTTTGCAAAGGATATACTTGGACTCAATCTTTTAGATTCTTGTCACAAACTTGAGGGAAAATGAAGGTTAATCGGAGGTTGGTGGTGATCATCGGGCTCTCACAAAATAATGACTTCTGAGAGATCAATGGAGTTTTAATAGAAAAAATTACTTTAATATGAAAGTAAGTGTCTTTACACTAAAATAAATTGATGGCATTGGCATTGATAAAAATTACTTTAACTAATAAGGAAAGAACAATTATTGTAAATCTTAAATCTACACAATTGAAACATATCAACTCGGCATAAAAGAAAAGAAGAGACTCGAAAAACGAAGCTAGTTTATATATAGTGTCAATTCGAATATTTAAGGAAATATTGTAAAGAAGAAGATAACGTGATCATCGGATAATACTAAACGTGGAGCCTTATGATGTTCATGGGAGCTATCGAATAAGGAGAAGAGATGACAAACATAGTAAATTTTATAACATATATACATACATATGAATATCCTCATTTAAAAAAAAATAGTATAAATACATATTTTGTATACGAGATCTCCATAATGAGGACATGATTGTGACACATACTAAGACACGATTGTGATGCAATAACACTTAATATTATTTCACTTCAGCTTTTACATTCACCATTTTTACAATTTTAACTCTTGGACCAAGTAATTTCATAAGACTAGGTAGCCCAACAAAAACACATTAACTTTATATGTAAATAAGATATAAACTAATTTGTTTCAAAAGTCTTTTCTTTTTTTAATAGATAAATATACAAATATTGGCATAATTTAAATTAATGTAGTCTGTAAGACTTTTAAAAGGGGGGAAATTTGTCAACACCCCCCTCAACTATTTATTTATGTAAATTAGAGGACGTGTGAAGATCTTTTTGGCACCTTAAGAACATCATATGTTCAATTAATCAATGATACTCCCGTTTACTATGTAGTTACATTTTTATACAAGTACATATAAGATAAACCTATAGCATTGAAACATAAACACCATGTACATAGTTACTTTAAAATATTAATTTACTTTTGGGGGGGCATTGTAGAATTATGTAGCTATATTGTTATGGCACAAATAGAAACAAGTTGGTGAAAAAAGTTTGTCGATCATAATATAATTACATTTAGTCACTAAAAGTAACTTTTTTCTTATTTTTTATTTAGTGACGGAATTGTAACAATTTATGCATACATTTTAATTGTAAGGACGAATTTAAAAATAAATAATATGTAGATGTTCTAAAATGTAAAAAAATGGATATCCACTCATATCCCTTATTGAATAAGTGTCTCTTGAGATGCAATGCTTTGTACTATAAACAAGGGTGAAATCCCTTGAGTATTTACATATCTATGAAATGAAAAGTTCTCTGCCTCTACATTCCATATGTCTCCCATGTATTTTAGGATACGTTGTCAGCACGAATTAGTCTCTACATTTGAAAAATCAATTCAGTAGTCATTCGTTGAAGCTTCGTATTAGATTAGTTTCTCAATTTTCCCCACTATTCAAAAGGGATCAAATCCGTGAGAGTGTTGATTACAGAATTTGGACGCTGATAAGAAATTTCATATTAGTGACATCATCCATTCAAATCTGACATATGCTCTTGCTATTATTACCTTGATATGGAAACTTCCTCAACATTCATATTATTGACAAATCCAGGTAACTTTATGGATATGGATATATGATAATTGTTTTATTGTTATTATTAATGGTATGCATTTTTATGATCTTATATGTATAACTGGTGCAATTACGAAATGCTTTTGCATATGACATCTTTATCAACATTTTTATGCTTTAACACATGAAAACAATTGTATTATAATTACTCTAATTTATTAATCTAAATTTTGGACGATTTGTTTTAATACAAGTTTTATATTTAACAATAATATTTTTTTTTCTTTGGACATGTACTTATTTCAGCCCTAATGCTTTAAATGTTGTATAGACATTGTAATTTTAGTCTTCATAATTTGATCAAAACTTATATATTTAAAATTTCAAGGGATTTATATTTGGTGCTTTATGAGATGTAACGCAAAGTAAACACCTCTTAAAGTTCTATCCTCGTAAGGGGATAATTTTTCTTCTTTTATATATATACAAAGTAAGTATGCGTGATTTAATTCAACATGCCTGATAATTATTTTATTGGTTATAATATCTTTTTCTTTGTGAATTACACATTTACAAATTGGCGTTGTTCTTTTAGGGTGATAAGTGTTCATTTGTCAAGTCTTATTATTTTCAAATTTACCTATAAAAAAATTATATATTTACAGTTTAACTAATAAATTTTTAGAATTTGATTATGACTCTTATATTTTTCTATTAGTTACAATAAAATTAAAATATGGAACTAGAAGTTTTCTATTTTTTTTTATTAGGACTCGAAGTTCCTAATTATCACTCAACGTTGGGACCCGAAGTTCCATTTGCAATTAAATTTGGATATTTTAGTACATAATTATTATTTTAAATTTGGGAGGTCGAGTTCCCATATAGTAATTTAAATTTGATACTTGAAGTCCCCATATAATATTTCAATTTGGGACCTGAAGTTCTCAATTTATATTCAAACTTTTGGGCATGACAATAAAATACGTCTTAAAATCAAAATTGAATTTTTGATTATATCTATAATAATAAAATGGATACTAAAAGTCCCATAATAATTATTTATTATTTGGACCAGAAGCTCCAAAGATCTATTATTCATTGGAATTAGTTTCAAATAAATTAAATATTAAAACATATCGTTTAGCTTCTTGACTTTTTATTTTCTTTAATAAATGAAAGATATTGTTATATACTCTTTTAATGGTTAAATATCCTTATAACTATCATATTAATGATTTCACCATTATAATTTTTTGTCGTGACGTTTCTCTTCTTTTGAGTATTAAATTATCCTTTTAATGGTATTTATTTTTAAATATTCTTCACATTTCAATCATATACTATACATTGGAGTCTTGAGAATGTGAAAAATAAGCCTCTTATTTTTAAAAAGATAAATTGTATTATCATATCCTAGGAACCTAAACTTCTAAACAGTGTTTTAAAAGGCGCGCCTAGGCTCCGCCTAGGCTTGATGCTTGGGAGAAACGCTCCACCTTAAGCATTTTACGCCTTATTCTTGGTAAATGGCTTAAGGCGCATCTTTTTTAAAAACAAAAACGCTTTAGTGAAACGATATCGCCTTTTGAAGACTTTTTTTAAAAAAGGGCCAATATCTCATTCAAAACAATCAAAAGACAAATGGTATCCTAAATCTCTTTGCCTCTCGTCCAAAAAAAGCACGTTTTTTTCTTTTTTTTTCTTTTTCCTTTGTATTTAAAAAAAATAGTATTTTAGTTTGCATATATTCAGACATATTTTAAGTTATATATCATTTTTGTATTTTTAATAGCCTTGTTATAGTTCAAAATGCTAAAATATATTAAAAAAATGCCTAAACGCCTTTTTACGGCTAAGGCCCGCCTAGACTTCTAAGGCTTAAGGCTTGGCCTCAACGCCTCGATTACGCCCCGCATTTTTTAGAACCTTGCTTTTAAATCACCATATATTCATAAACTGAAGTTTTATTTATTATATCAATAAAGTTATGCTTAAATGGAGAACCTAGATTTGTCATTACCCTTTTGTACCGAATATTAGTTATAATCATTTAGTGATCTATAATAAATTCTTAACTATTTATTTTATTTATTACATAGTTTAAAAAAAGATCAATATTAGGCCAACCCCGAAGTTTTGGCAGAACCTAAAGGTTTATTACCTAGTTATATATTATAAAGTTAAAGTTTTTGTTATCCATCCCATTCTTTGAATATCTGATAATTATTTGATATGAGATGTTTTCTTTAAAAAATATTTTCATTTATTTCAGTTTAATTAACAAATGCTTGGCCATAATAAAAATTAATGTTATATATATATATATATATATATATATATATATATATATATATATATATATTTGGACTCATACATACTTCATGATCTATATTGAATGTTGTAATTGGAAATTGTGAATTGTCATTATATAATGACATTTATCTAATAGACAATAAACAACTCACACTATTCTGAAAAACCAGAAGTTTTTCTTTACATGATATGTAATCAGGCCCGTTTCTCTCCCTTACCAACTTTTACAGCCGCCTCAAACCTCACTCAAAGGAGGGGACCCATTTTCAATTTATTAATTCGTATATATATATATGTAATACCATGTCCCAAAAATTGATTTAAATTATATATGGATTATAATTGAGGAGGAGTCAATGATGGTTATGGAAGACTTGTTGGGAAAATTTGAGAAAAATAAAAAAAGAACAAAAAAGGGTTGTTCAAACGATAAGGGAATGCGTTCGAACGACAAGGTGAGGTCGCGAGAAGATGGGCATCAAACAACGTGCTACTGACTTACAGTAACAGGTCACGCGAAGGGTGGCACGATCTATAGTTCTAACGACATAGGGTAGTCATTCTAATGACATAGAAAAATTATTTGAACGATGTAAGTCGGATTTTTAATCCCAGTTCTCCCTGTGCACTGTCACGTTTCTGGCCCTTGGATTGTCGAGTTGTCGAAGTCTGGAGAGGCCAAATGGCAAAAAATGAGATTTGGAAGGATAAAGGGTGTTTTATAAGGGTTGTCCGACTCATTTGGATTCATTTTGGGTTGGAAGAAGGAGAGAGAGAGGGGGTGAGTATTCCATCATTTTTGTGAGTTCCTCCACCTCTCTCCATCATAAACCACCATGCTACCACCATCCCTCCACATTGTAACATCATATTTGCTACATATTCCATCATATTTAAACAATATACACCCATTTCCACCATGGATGAGGAAAACTACGAATATTGGAGAAGCATTGGGGGATTTTTAGAAAAGATGAAGGAGAATTTTCATGGAGTTGAAGGAGGTTTTGCTTGAAAGTTTGATGGAGCATGCTTTTGAAGTGGGGCAACCTCCTTAAGGCCACCTTAGGAGGTGATAGGTTGCCATCTTCTTAGAAATTTTATGCCTATCATTTTGGATCTCCATTTAAGGTGGAAAAACCTTACTCTTAGTATAAGATTTATTTTGCACATTTGTAGTCTTATAGTCAAACTATTTGAGTAAGGTGCATTCAGTTAACTGTTGTAATTGATATGTAAAAGATAATAACATATTTATGAAATAAAAATATTGAGAAAATGATATTTTGTTGAAAATAAAGAATGAGTAAACATTTTAAAGTTTTGAAATACACAAAAATTGGTGCTATATGAAAATGGTGTATTTTCTAGGAAGATTGGTGTTTAACATTTTATGGAATAAAATGTTTGGAAATGGTGACTTATCTTGTAAACATTGATGAAATAATGTTTCTTGTAAAAATAATGATTATATGAAAATAGACATTTCTTGAGTTTGAAGAAATTAAAGGTCTTTTATGTCTTAAAATGTATTTTTGCAAGTATGATAAATTTCTAAAATAAAAAATTTGTTTAACCTATTTAATAGGATTTTTAAGGTTTAAAATCCATCTTCTCATGTTTTTGAACTTCTTGTATTATGACACTAAGTGTATGGACAAGTTTAAAGAAGATTTTGTTGGATTTAAACAAGAAACAAGAAATGTAAAAATTCTTGTCTTTAAAAGTGTGTGAAAACGAGGTTAAAATGTGATAAGGGTAAAGTGTAAGACTACATGTAAAATGAAAGAAATGTTATTTCCTTATAAAGTATTCTTAAGTGTAAATGTATTTCTTGAATAAAGAAAGTAAAGAAATGTGTGTTTTCAAAAATTATTGATAAAGGTATTCAATAAGTGTTAATGGATAAACATAAAAAAGTTAGTGTGTATAACTCGGTAATGTTATAAAAGATTAATACTTATATAATTGAAAGGAATTAAAGAGGTAAAGGTGTTTACAATTAAGAAGAATATTAATCCAAGTTTAAAAATGGTGAAAACACTTAAGGAATTAAGATGGGTGACTTAAGAGTATTTTTGGAAAATTAACACAATGAAAATGGAGTAAATATGTGATTTCGAAAATAAATGGGTAATATGGTAATTTTACTTAAAGTTGAATACTTTTATAAAATAAAAATATTGGGAAAGGTGTTACATAAGATGGTCCTAAATGAATATGATTTTTGGAATAGAAATCAAGGTTTAAGTGTGTTGATGTTTAAAATTTGTGGTGATTTATATGATGCCAATTTTATAATCACAGATAAAATAATGAGAGAAAAATAAATGAGACACGAGAATTTTTAAGTGGTTTAGCTATAAGGAAAGCCTACGTCCACTATGATTGTATTATTGTTGATGATTACAGAAAACCAGATATTCTTGTTAGAAGAATGACCTTGTACTTTTTCTCTCTTTCCTTTTGTGAAAGGATTACGTTAAATTTATAGTGACCCGGAGATCAAGGGTTAAAATGCCTTTATATATTTAAGCATTTACACTCGTACATAATGAATGTGACTGTTGATAGTATTGAGCATGTGTAAAATGACTCTTAGCCACTTTCCACACGATGACTGCTTATCTACAATGATGGTTTGTATTCTTCAGGTTGGTCGACCTGTTGGCTAATCAACTATCTTCTGAGCTAACCAAATGATTGATTACTATGACCGCTACCACGTAAAGGGACAAGTGTCCATTTCTAATTGGTCCATGCAGGTGGATAATTTTTGGCATTAATAGAAGGCCATAATGCTTCATTCTTGATATTTTGTTGAAAGGATAAAGTATGAGCAATGCAAAGTTGCTCAGCACTCTTTCGTGGTTTTAGTCGGCTTTCGACGCATAAGACTTGTAAAAATTTTCCATTATTTGATCATGTGATGGAAATTTCATGAATAATTTGAAATTTAGCAAACTGCCAAAGGGCACATCAGTGATTTCTTATCTTTGGAGCTGTGCAGCCGTCAGAATGTCAATCGTCTATACAATTAATCTTTACCTGCACTTTTTTTAGGCAAGCTATAAGAAGCGAGATTTTTGCTAGTTTTTGTACCACAAATTTTCAAACTTTCAAGCTATCTTTTGTCACCAAACTTTTCGTCTTCAAGCTTTCTTTTTGCATCCACTTTTACTCTTGCTTCTGCCATCGCTTTCTCTGTAAGCTTTCTTCTCTTTCCTTTGATTTTTTCTTTGCTTTAATCAGGGTGTACATCATTTATGGGGATTGTTTAGATGAATTTAGGTGGGAAAGGAATATTCCTAATTGAGTAGAATTAGAAATGCATATTCCTCCAGTTGACATTTTATCATTGCCAGATGGTCATTGGATCCCTTCGCTATTTATAGCTGAGTGTGGTATTACATTTCCCCCAATCGCTTTTTCCTGGGGTTTTACCAATATTTTGACGTTGTCCCTGATAGGGTAGCCCCCAATATATGGAGAATAGTAAATGGGATTCATAGGCTTAACCAGACAAATAAAACCCATATTGGTATTCCTGATTTGATGTTCTGCTATAATTAGGTCACTAGTGTCAATACCTACTATTTGAAGACTAGGTTTACTAATAGATCTTTAGTGGTCAACTTACCAAATTCCAATAAGGACTAATTTAATTATGAGGTAATAATTAAGAACTGCAAACATGCTCATTTTCGAAGAGGAGAAGTGTATGATGGGCCCAGGTGTCCCTATGAGGGACATGGCATAGGTTGTAGGACATTTTATTTTTATTTTTCTTCTGACTAATTGTTTAATGATATGTCAAATAACCTTCTTGACTTATTTTTATGCATTGGAGAGCAAGAAAAAGTGTCTAAAGGAAGGGGACATCAATATTCAAGAGCTTAAATATTTGTGGAGCATTCATCAGAAAATTGGTGAAGAGAACCCCAAAGCAGCCTCCTACTTGTTACATTACAGAAGCTCTGTTACTTCTTTTATTGCCCGTCCTATTATTGCTCTACCCCCACTTGCCATTAATCTTGAGGAAGATCCTGTATCCACTTCCTCGATTACTGAATCCACAGGTGTTGAGGTTATTATTGGAGGAACTTCTTCTTCATTTGAGTCTTTAGACGTTTCTGAAATTCATGTTTCTCCCTCTTATATTGTATTAGATATGACGAAGATAAAAATACCAAACTTGATGGGTGGTCCCTTATCACCGACTCCCAAGTCTGTGGATGGCAGAAAAAATATCCAAGCCCAATGACAAGAGGCCTACTAGTACCGATAAGGTTCAGGCCGGGGAGCAACGACTCAAGAGAATTAAGAGAGGTTTACCTAATCCTTCAAAATAGGTTAAGCAAACATAAGTTGAGCAGCAAAATGTAGCTTCTAGGAAAACTGCTGACCAATAAGACTTGGTGAAGAAAATCCAAGTTAACATAGAAATTGGGTCAGCCTCAATTGTTGTTAACCCTGGTTTGGCCAGGGGTTTAATCAAATCAAGGACTCTTCCTGGTGACCGAGTTGCGTCAGCCCATTATCAAGGTCTCATCTGACTAATAAGGCTTTTCATAGTTTGGCTTTGGTAAATTCCTACTACTTGTTGGTCTATATACTTCTGATGATAATACACTGATGATTTCTTCTAACTTTTATACCTTTATGTGCAAGTTTTAGTTGATTTTAACCAAATGATGGAGAAGGATGACCAACTGCATTCTTCTAGAGAAGTTGAAAAGGCCTTTTCAGGTCTGAGAAACTCCTTGGAGGAATCTCGCTGAGCTATGGAGGCGAAGCAGAAATCCTGGTAAGAGGAGATGAAAAAAGCTAATGACAGGGCTAGCAATTCTGAGGGCTTGTTAAAGAATGCAAAAGATAGGGCTATAGCTACTGAAACTAGACCCAAAGTGGCTTAGGACAAGCTTGCTGATGTCTTTGTCCAAGCCAAAACTGTAGAGGCCAAGGTGACCACCTTGTCTACTGATGTGATTGCCTTGAAGGCCAAGGGCAAAACTGCTTTTTACAAAGGATAGGAGAAATCCATTTTTACTTCCTCTGCTTAGATTGATATGCCAAAAAATTATCCTTCAAGGAAGGTTGGTCTGGAGCTTTAAAGGAGGTCGGCACAGTGGAAAAATATGAATTTTTCTCTATACATGATCCTGGCAATCTTCCCCAACTTCTACAAGGAGTTTGGTGACAAAGAAGGATCAGAAGATTCTTCTGACATGCCTTCTAAACCTACAATTGTAACGACCCCACTTTTATATGCTCATATGTATATAGTTTGTTTTTACACTCATGTGTTACTTATTATCTTGTAGATGTTGTATTATTAGATATGTGGTATTATTGGCTATCAATATAACAAACCCCATTTTTAATTATGAAGAATCAACTGTAAATTGGATCAAATCGAAGTCTTATGATATATATTAAGGTAAATAATAAGTTTTAGGGTAGAAAATATAATTTTATGAAAATTTAAGGACAAAAATAAAAATATAAAATGGGCCATTTTGTAAATAAAATATTTTAAAGGACCTCTAAGAAATATTCAAAATATATAGTGTGAAATTACCAAAATACCCTTCATGTGTGAAATGACCCTTATACCCCTATCACCTTTCCACCACGTGCTGGTCACCTCCAGCTTACACATGGCATCTTTAGAGAGAAAGCTAAAACACTTGTCATCATTTGGTGATATTAACACTGCAAGAGCACTCCGGCATGCGACACCTCGGCGTTGAATCACCACTCCAAAAAGCTTAGCCATTTGACACGTGTCAACACCATAATACATTTGGAAACCTATAAATAGGGCTTTAGGGTTCATTTGAAACTCACACCAATTCCTTGAGAATTATAGTAAGAAAGAGTGATAGAAAGCTTGGAAAATATCTTAAGAAGGAGTTCTATAATTTCGAAGAAAGAATTCATTTCGTAGGTATGATTTTATTTAAATGTTATAATGTATTTTTATAGTTTTAATTTTGTGTTTTATAGCTTTACTTAGTAGTTATGCCGGTAAAATACACTAAGGACTTCACTAATCAAAACTTAAAGTTTAGAAGAAATCCAAGTTGATTTTATTTTCATCTAAACTTGTTTAAAATTGTATATACGCTTTTAAAAATGATTTTTTAAAAGTAATTGCTCGTTATTATGGAATCCCATTTAAGTAATTCCAAAGTCAGGCCTGGTGAAATTCTGTCTAGACGAGATGGTATTCAAGTGGTGCCCCTGTGACCCTCCATCTCTACTGGGAATGAATCCGAAAATGTTCTGTCTAGAGGAGATGGTATTTAAGCGGTACCCCTGTGACCCTCCATCTCTACTGGGAACCGAGTGATTAGGAAGAACTATGAATTGAATCCTTTAATTACGATCAATGAGGTTTAAACGTTAAGAAAATGGGTATTAGAAATCCTTTGAAATAAGTTATTATTAAAATACAATATGTAGACTGGATCTTGTTTAGAATGTATACTTAAACCTTTATCGTATTTGTTAGATTAACGTGCGATCGAAGACTCATTATCTATAATTTCGACCTCTATTTTAGGTGAGTACTCTATGCAATTTCTTGCGCATTTTGATTATATTATATTATGCAAACTATGTATATTTTGTGAAATTATTTTATTCTCAAAATGCATCTGATACCGATGATTCAGTCGTTTGTTATATCTTTATATCTCTCCATATAAACATTTGATTTGAATTCAAAAATTATTGATTCGGCCTATGGAAACTCTCTTACTATATTAGCCTTGACTACCGGGTGGAAATATTTGGGTGGTACCTTCCCAGCTGGTTTATCACTGGTGTGCCCTAAACAAGGCGTTGTTCTAGAAATCATGATTACCTGTCTGTGATGTTACCGGGTTGAAACATTTGGTAACACTATCTGTCTGGGTATTAGAGCGTACATGGCCACTAAAACTGAATAATTGACATATGCTCAATTGTTTTATCTGCTCTGTTCTGAACTGTTTATTCTGAATATATATTGTCATTTACTTTATATATATTACTTGAAATTCCTATCTCTATGTATATACCTTATGTTCTAAAATGAATAGGTATCTATTTTCTGAAAACCTTGGAATATTTGGATATTGAATCTCATTCGGCTTTTAGCTGATGTTTTATAATTAACGATTTTTCAGGAAATAATTAGGCAAGCGGATGGAACATAAGGGGTCTATGTTGAAGATTTAGCTTTTAGAGCTCTTTTTGTTACATTAAGTAGAATTTTATTTTATTAGATAAATGATGTTTGGCTCTTTAATTAAAAGGCTTTAAAATTTCTGTCAAGTTGTAAATCTTGGATATTTTAATATAAATAAAGTTTCCTTTAGAAAGCTCTGATGATGTAATCCCTTCACCTTCAGTATTTTACGATTCATAACCATGTGATTATACTTTCGCTACATATATTTTAAAAGAAAAATTTTAATGCCAGAATATTGAATGCCTTGGTGGCATGTCAAGACACTCGTTCCCTACGATTTTTGGGTCGGGGTCGTGACAGAGGTGGTATCAGAGCATAGGTTATGAACTCGTAGACTACTGGACATAGGTTTCGAACGTTATAGATTTTATGTTTCCATCCTTAGGCGATAGTATTATGTGATAACCCTCCCTATGTGTTATTTTATTTATAATTGGTCTTTTAGGTTTCAATATTGATATAGTATAGTAGTTCTTACGTTTGGCCATGACTGTAGAAATAACTAAGAGAAGATCATCAATGGGAACTAGTGATTCGAGTATAGAAGGACTGGAAGGTGCATACAAGGCAATTGAAAGTCTGGCAAAGATTGTGGAGCAGCAGGTGAACAATGGAGTACCAAAGAATCTTGAACTAAGTAGATGTACTATTGAACAGTTCAAGAAGTTGAATCCTCCATCTTTTAAAGGTACTCCTAATCCCACCGAAGCAGAAAGTTGGGTGATGCAGATGGAAAAGATACTCGATGTTCTTAAGTGTACCGATGAACAAAAGGTGTCATTTACAACATATCTATTAGAAGGGGAGGCTGAACATTGGTGGAGAATGACTAAGAGAATACACGAGGAAAGGCATACTTACATAGGTTGGAATGATTTCTTAGTAATCTTTTATGAGAAATATTTTCCTGAAACGGTGAAAGATGAAATGGCAGCTGACTTCATGAGTCTAGTGCAAGGGAATATGACGTTTAGTCAATACGAGGCAAAGTTCACTGAGTTATCACGTTTTGCACGTCATGTTGTAGTAACTGATGTTTTAAGAGCAAAGAAGTTTGAACGTGGGTTAAGGTTGAATATTCGTAGTCGAATTTCCATCCTAAAGTTGGCATCATATATTGACGTCGTGACTAGGGCTACAATAGCTGAGAGTGATGGTGAGGAGTACAATCGAATTAGAGATGGTAAGAGGAAGTTTAGGGAACAAAAAGGAAAGAACCCTTATAATAGAAATTTTTTTAGGAACACATCCAATATTGGGGGATCTAGTGATAACAGACAGTATAATAACCAGACATGTCGGCAACGTGGAAAGTTGCATGGAGGACGACCTTGTTATAAGGATTCAGGAGCTTGTTTTAGATGTGGACAAAAAGGACATCAGATAAAAGACTTCCCAAACCCAGCAAGGGTTCTGATAAATCCTTCAAGTGGAAAGAAGGATCAAGACAGACAGGGTAGAGTTTTCGCACTTTTTGATACCCAAGCTTCTAATGCGGTAGTGTTAGGTACACTTTCTATATGTGCACAACCTTTTAAAGCTTTGATAGATCCTAGTTCTACCCATTCGTTCATATATATACATGTATTAAATCGCTTTCATAAATTGCCTGAACCCTTGAATCATAACATACACGTTTCTACTCCTTCGGGTGAGTTATTGATGGGTAAATTAGTATACAAGGCTTGCCCCATAGATATTGATAGTCATAAACTATTTGTTGATTTGATAGTTTTAGACATTAAAGATTTTGAAGTCATTTTGGGGATGGATTGGTTAGCATCACATCATGCTAAGGTAGACAGTTTTGAGAAGAGTGTTACTTTCCAAATTCCTCACCAACCAAATTTAGTTTTGAAGGAACTGGCATCATATCTCCGATGTGTATTATTTCTGCAATGCAAGCCTATAGTTTTCTTAAGAAGGGATGTCAAGGATTTGTTGCAACTGTTACCAGTTTGCAGACGATAGGGCCTAGCTTAGAAGATATTCCTATTACTAAGAAATTTATGAATGTTTTTCCAGATGATTTACCAGGCCTACCTCCTAATAGAGAAATAGAATTTACGATTGACTTTATTCCTAGAACTATACCAATATCAAAACCACCATATCGTATGGCACCTTAAGAATTAAGAGAGTTAAAATTGCAATTAGAAGACCTTTTAAACAAGGGTTTTATCAGACTAAGTATATCGCCTTGGGGTGCTCCAGTATTATTTGTGAAAAAGAAGGATGGGACAATGAGACTATGTATAGATTATCATGAACTGAATAAGGTAACCATTAAGAATAAATACCCCTTACCTTGTATAGATGACTTGTTTGATCAATTAGAAGGTGCACAAGTATTCTCTAAAATTGACCTTAGGTCAGGCTATCATCAATTGAAGATTAAGGACGATGATATTTCAAAATCAGCTTTTCGTACTAGATATGGTCACTATGAATTTCTTGTAATGCCATTTGGACTAACTAATGCACTAGATGCTTTTATGGATATGATGAATAGAGTCTTTAGGAAATATTTGGATCAATGTGTTGTTGTTTTTATCGATGACATTCTCATTTATTCTAAGAGTATTGAAGAACACGGGAAGCATTTAGAGACAATATTACAAATCTTTAGGAAAGAGAAATTATATGCAAAATTAAAGAAGTGTGAGTTTTGGATGCCTACTATTTCTTTTCTAGGACATGTCATATCCAAAGAGGGAGTGTCAGATGAGCCCCAAAAGATTGAGGCTATACTATATTGGCCAAGACCAACTAATGTGAGTGGGATTCGTAGTTTCCTTGGATTAACAGGTTATTATCGAAGATTTTTTGAAGGATTTTCTAGCATTGCTAAATCTCTATCTAGGTTAACACAAAAGAAGGTAAAATATGAATGGTTTGAGAAAGCCGAGAAAAGTTTTCAAGAACTTAAGAATCGATTAGTGACTGCCCCAATTTTGACTATTCCTTCAGGCACGAAAGGATTGGTGATTTATAGTGATGCTTCTAAAAATTATTTAGGATGTGTGTTAATGCAAAATGGAAAAGTAGTTGCTTATGCCTCAAGACAGTTAAAACCATATGAGCAAAATTATCCAACCCATGACCTAGAATTAACAGCTGTAATTTTTTCTCTTAAGATTTGGAGACACTATTTATATGGTGAGACTTGTGAGATTTATACTAATCATAAGAGTTTGAAATATATATTTACTCAGAAAGAATTGAACATGAGACAAAGGAGGTGGTTATAATTGATGAAGGATTATGATTTGAATATTCATTATCACCCAGGGAAAGCTAATGTAGTAGCTGACGCTTTAAGTAGGAAGTCTACACCAAATTTAGCATGTCTTATTACAAACCAGGAGGCTCTATTGAAGGATTTAAGAAATATGGAAATAGATATTCAGATTTATAATAAAGGTGGAATAATTGCGAACTTACAAGTATAACCCATATTGATGGAAAGCTTCAAAATTGCACAAGTAAATGACCCACAACTGAAGAAGATTAAAGAAGAGGTTATTGAAGGGAAGAGAATGGAATTTGTGATAGGGGATGATATATTGAGGTTTGGAAATAGAGTGTGTGTTCCACGTGATGCCCAACTGAAGAGGCAAATTTTAGAGGAAAGTCATTACTCGAGATTCACGTTTCTCCCGGAAGTACCAAGATGTATAGAGATCATCGAGAAGTGTTTTGGTGGAATAACATGAAAAGGGAGATAATGAAATTTGTATCCCAGTGTTTGATTTGTCAACAAGTAAAAGCTGAGCATCAGAAACCATCAGGATTGCTACAACCATTGCCTATCCCTGAGTGGAAATGGGAACATATCACTATGGATTTTATGACAGGTTTACCAAGGAGTTCAACTGGTAATGATTCTATTTGGGTAATTATTGATAGACTAACTAAATCTACTCATTTTCTTGCCATTAAGATTACCCATTCTTTAGAAAAGTTAGCTAAGTTGTATGTGAAGGAAATTATTAGGCTTAATGGAACCCCAATTTCAATTGTTTCTGATCGTGACCATAGATTTGTGTCTCGCTTCTGGAAAAGCCTACAAGAAGCCATGGGAACAAAATTGAATTTTAGTACTGCTTTTCATCCTCAAACAGATGGACAATCAGAGAGAACTAGTCAAACCTTGGAGGATATGCTTAGGGCATACGCACTTGATTTAAAAGGGAATTGGGATGATCATTTACCGTTAGTGGAATTCGCGTATAATAATAGTTATCAAGAAAGTATTCAAATGGCTTCGTATGAGGCACTCTATGGTAGAAGGTTTCGTTCCCCTACATGTTGGGTAGAAGTTGGGGAAAGAAAACTATTGGGACCAGAATTGATTCAAATGACAACAGAGAAGGTGAAATTAATACAAGGCCGACTTCGAACCGCCCAAAACCGTCAAAAGAGTTATGTTGACAATTGACATCGACAGCTAGAATTCCAAAGAGGAGATTATGTGTTCTTGCGGTATCACCTGCAAAGGGAGTAATACGATTTGGGAAAAAGGGGAAGTTGAGCCCAAGATACATAGGACCTTTTGAAATCCTTGAAAGGATAGGAGCTGTTGTGTATAAAATAGACTTACCACCTGAACTCTCTAGTGTACATAATGTGTTTCATGTATCAATGATAAAGCAATATGTCCCAGATCCAACACATATCTTAAGTCACGAACCTCTTCAAGTTAGAGAAGATTTGTCATACATTGAGCATCCGGTAGAAATTTTGGACCGTAAAGATAAAATATTACGAACCAAGATAATTCCACTGGTCAAAGTATTATGGCGTAATCATTCAGTTGAAGAAGCAACATGGGAGCGGGAAGTTGAAATAAAGGAGAGATATCCGTACTTGTTTGTAAATTAATATGAGTCAAGTTTGGGGACCAAACTTTTATAAGGAGGGAAGGATGTAATGACCCCACTTTTATATGCTAATATGTATATAGTTTGTTTTTACACTCATGTGTTACTTATTATCTTATAGATGTTGTATTATTAGATATGTGTTATTAATTGCTATCAATATAATAAACCCCATTTTTAATTACGAAGAATCAAATATAAATCGATCAAATCGAAGTCTTATGACATATCTTAAGGTAAATAATAAATTTTAAGGTAGAAAATATAATTTTATGAAAATTTAAGGACTAAAATAAAAATATAAATGGGCCATTTTGTAAATAAAATATTTTTAAGGACCTCTAAGAAAAATTCAAAATATATAGTGTGAAATTACCAAAATACCCTTCATGTGTGAAATGACCCTTATACCCTTATTACCTTTCCACCACGTGCTGGTCACCTCCAGCTTACACATGTCGTCTTTAGAGAGAAAGCTAAAACACTTGTCATCATTTGGTGATATTAACACTGCAAGACCACTCCGGCATGTGACACCTCGGCGTTGAATCACCACTCTAAAAAGCTTAGTAATTTGACACGTGTCAACACCGTAATACATTTGGAAACCTATCAATAGGGCCTTAGGGTTCATTTGAAACTCACACCAATTCCTTGAGAATTATAGTAAGAAAGAGTGATAGAAAGCTTGGTAAATATCTTAAGAAGGAGTTCTATAATTTCGAAGAAAGAACTCATTTCGTAGGTATGGTTTTATTTAAATGTTATAATGTATTTTTATAGTTTTAATTTTGTGTTTTATAGCTTTACCTAGTAGTCATGCGGGTAAAATACAATAAGGACTTCACTAATCAAAACTTAAAGCTTAGAAGAAATCCAAGTTGATTTTATTTTCATCTAAACTTGTTTAAAATTGTATATACGCTTTTAAAAATGATTTGTTAAAAGTAATTGCTTATTATTATGGAATCCCATTTAAGTAATTCCAAAGTCAGGCACAGTGAAATTCTGTCTAGACGAGATGGTATTTAAGTGGTGCCCCTGTGACCCTCCATCTCTACTGGGAATGAATCCGAAAATGTTCTGTCTAGAGGAGATGGTATTTAAGCGGTGCCCATGTGACCCTCCATCTCTACTGGGAATCGATTGATTAGGAAGAACTATGAATTGAATCCTTTAATTACGATCAATGAGTTTTAAACGTTAAGAAAATGGGTATTAGAAATCCTTTGTAACAAGTTATTATTACAATACAATATGTAGATTGGATCTTGTTTAGAATGTATACTTAAACCTTTATCGTATTTGTTAGATTAACGTGCGATCGAAGACTCATTATCTATAATTTCGACCTCTATTTTAGGTGAGTACTCTATGCAATTTCAATTTGGCATTTTGATTATATTATATTATATTATATTATGCAAACTATGTATATTTTGTGAAATTATTTTATTCTCAAAATGCATCTGATACCGATGATTCCGTCGTTTGTTATATGCTTATATCTCTCCATATAAACATCTGATTTGAATTCAAAAATTATTGATTCTGCCTATGGAAACTCTCTTACTATATTAGCCTTGACTGCCGGGTGGAAATATTTGGGTGGTACCTTCCCAGCTGGTTTATCGCTGGTGTGCCCTAAACAAGGCGTTGTTCCAGAAATCATGATTATCTGTCTGTGATGTTACCGGGTGAAAACATTTGATAACACTATTTGTCTGGGTATTAGAGCGTACATGGCCACTAAAACTGAATAATTGACATATGCTCAATTGTTTTATCTGCTCTGTTCTGAACTGTTTATTCTGAATATATATATTGTCATTTACTTTATATATATTACTTGAAATTCCTATCTCTATGTATATACCTTTTGTTCTAAATTGAATAGGTATCTATTTTCTGAAAACCTTGGAATATTTAGAGATTGAATCTCATTCGGGTTTTAGCTGATGTTTTATAATTAACCATTTTTCAGGAAATAATTAGGCAGGCGGATGGAACATAAGGAGACTATGTTGAAGATTTAGCTTTTAGATCTCTTTTTATTACCTTAAGTAGAATTTTATTTTATTAGATAAAGGATGTTTGGCTCTTTAATTAAAAGGCTTTAAAATTTCTGTCAAGTTGTAACTCTTGGATATTTTAATATAAATGAAGTTTCCTTTAGAAAGCTCTGATGATGTAATTTCTTCACCTTTAGTATTTTACGATTCATAACCATGTGATTATACTTCCGCTACATATATTTTAAAAGAAAAATTTTAGTGCCAGAATATTGGATGCCTTGGTGGCATGTCAAGACACTCGTTCCCTACAATTTTTGGGTCGAGGTCGTGACAACAATGGTGTTAGCCGACCTACCAGTTGTTGGTCAAGCCCAGGATAAGGACAAGGAAAAGGTCTAGCCAGTCTGTTTTTATGTGTATTTTTTTTCTTTTTCTTACCTTTGGTGTAACATCTTTTGTAATCATGAATTGCTTATCAAAGCTTTTGTCTCTATTATGTGATGCTTCTAATTTCTAGATGAAAAATATTATTTATTCTTGATTATTTTATGGTGTCTTGGATTGTTCTGCAAAGTCATGTCCTTCTATACAATTTTCCATTTTGATGCAATGAAGAAAAATATAGTAGCTACTGAATCTAATCTTCTCAGAAAAAGTAAGAATCTCCTGGAAGCTGGTCACATTCCTTTGACTGAATAAGATTTGAATGGTTTGCTCGGCCCTGATGCATTCGACCAAGTCAAGGAGTTATATATTCATCTTTATTGTTTATGGGACAGGGCAGTAGGAAATAATGTTGCTTATTACGAAATAATATAGAAACTTCAGGAGGATCACAATCAGTCCAAAGCTTTGATGCATGCTGATTATGAATCTAAGTATAAAGATTTAAGCAAAGGATGGGGTTTTGAGAAAAAGCTACAAGATATCACTTATTCTTTGAACAATAAGGAACTATCTTTGAAGCAAGATGCGGATAATGCTGAAGGAATTACTGCTATGCTGGAGACGGAGAATAATGCTTTGAGGAATGAGTTTGATAGCTTGAAGAAATCCTCCATCATTGGTCCTGATGAAGGTGCCTCCTTCTTGGAAATTGAGAATGTAAGGTTGGTGGAATAACTTGAAGCATTGCAGAAAACCAGACCTGGGCAAACTTCTAGATAAATGGTGGTTGTCCGACCAACTGTTGTTGAATAAAGAACTAGGAAAGCTCTGGACGACCAAGCTGCCCTGTTAAAAGTAAAGACTACTGCCATTGTCAAACCATCTATTCAGTTGAAAGCCAAGGATAAAGCTATTACCGATTAATCTGCCCAGTTGAAACTTAAGAATGATGTTCTCAAGAAACTCCAACATGAGGTAGAAAGACTTATAATTTCACAAGCAGCCCAGGGATATTTGGATGGAAGGTTACAATGAGGCCCTAAGCCATGTGGATGATCATCTTGCACAAAGTCATCTTGAGGGCTATAGATAGGGATGGATTAACTTGCTTACCTTACTGAAATATGATCAAAACAGTGGGTTATGGTATTATAATGATCTTTGTTTATTGGATTGTGATAAGCCTCCATTCAGGTTGGACATAATAAGGATACCTCCTGATGCCATCTCCCAATGTTTAATCACTAAATATATGGGAGATTATGACCTTCATGATGTGCATGAGATAATCCATCCTCCTCATTTAATCAATAGGTCGAGCAGTAGCAATAGGCAAATGCTGAGAGATTTTAATTACATAAATACTCCCTATGCCCTGGATGCTCCTTCCGCTGGGATGGAGAAAGTACAATAGAAATCTTCTGAAATGACCAAAGCATAAGGGAAACATCCAGCAAAATAATTCTATTTTTGTATTTGCTTGATCTTGATTATAAAACCTTTAGTATTTGAATAAAAGTATATGTACTTATTGTCAACTTATGATTAGTTAATCAGTTGGTCGACTAAGTAATCTTCTTGTTTGGATGATGAGTTATTAAACTGTTATTGTAAGTCTTTAGATTATACTAATGCACTTAGATAAAACGGTAAATATTTTTATTGATCCAAGTTGTAGCATTAATTATCAGTGGTGACCAAGTGTATAAGGAATGTATGTATGTATACCAGTGTTTAGAAATGTATACATGTATTCCTGTATTTAATCAAGTCGGGTAAAACTTCTTGTGTGTATGCATGAATTTTTACGAGCTTCTTATTCTTTACTTCTTAAAGACGAAGTCATATATGAAGAAGTTATCATTGGTGACCAAGTGTGTTAGGAATATATATATGTATTCATGTGTTTAACTTGGTCAGACAAAGATTCTTGTGTTGATACACTAAGTTTCACTGACTTCTTATTCGTGACTTATTGAGGTGAAGTTATATATGAAGTAATAACTTGGTTGGGTAAAACACGATTGCTTGTTAAGATGTTGGTGCATCTCGAATTTGATAAGTTCAACCTGATTAAGTAGTTGATTTTTATAGTTTTTGTCGTCTGTTGATAGGCAAGGGTTGAAGACCAAGAGACATTAATTGGGTATTGTTCTGAGGATGTATATCACCGTACTCTGAAAAAAAAATCAAAAAAGCTGAAATGTAAGGGAACTAAAATCAAGATATTTAATTGAACTTGAAATAAAGTTTTGTTGAACATAAAGAAAAAAGAAATACAAAATTCCTTTATTCACTGATAGTATTTTCGAAGGTGCTCGGTGTTCCAAGGGTCCTTGAAGTCTTCCCCGTCAAGTGTCTCTAGTCGAAAAGTTCTTGGTCGGACTAATGCTGAAATGCGATATGGACCATGCCAGTTTGCCTCAAGCTTGTTTCCTTTTTGGATGACCTTTTTGATAACGTAATCTCCCTCTTTTAAGTTGCTCGGCTTGATCCTTTTGTTATAAAAATGAGCAGTCCTCTACTGATACGCAACAGCTCTGAGGGCAACATCTTCTCAAACCTCTTCCACCATATCGAAGTCGAATCGTCTCATTAGATCATTTTTGGGAGAATCAAAGTTTAACACTATATGAGTTGGTAGACCTATTTCAGCTGGTACCATGGCATCTGTCCCCAATGCAAACATATAAGGTGTTTCTCCAGTAACTGTTCTCGACGTAATTTTATAGGCCCAAAGAACAGAGTGAAATTCATTGATCCAATTACCCTTGACAGCATCAAGTCTCTTCTTCAAACCATTAAGTAAGGTTTTATTTGACCGTTGCTTTATGGATGTCTTGGGGCAGAGTGAAGTTTTTGGATCTTAGATTGCACATAGTATGCTTCAAATTCATCGCTATTGAACTGATTGCCATGGTTAGTAATGAAGGCATAAGGAATGCCATACCTGCATATGATGTTCTTCCATATGAACTAAAATACCTTCTCATAGGGCATCTCCATCAATGGATCTACTTCCACCCATTTGTGAGATAATCAACAGTTACCACGAAATATTTGAATTTTCCTTTAGTGGTCGGTAATGGGCTGAACAAGCCAATTCCCTAAATGGCGAATGGCCAGGGAGAAGTGACCGGTGTTAAAGTAACGCCTCGTGGTCCATGAACTACAGAAAATATCTGGCACTTATCACATTTTCTAACAAATGACCTGCAACCTGACTTCATAGTGGGCTAGTAATAACCCTGTGTGGTAATTCTCTGGACTAATGATCGACCAGCTGAAGGAGCTCCACAAGAACTTTCATGTACCTCCTTGATTAAATCGACCACTTCCATTGGATGGACACAACGTAGTAAGGAAATATTGTATCCACTTTTGTATAGTACTCCCCTCTTCAATATAAATTTAACTGATTTGTACCAAATCTTTCTTACAACTTTTGGATCAGTTGGCAAGATTCCTTTTTCGATATAAGCTCTAATTGGATCCATCCATGATGGTCCCAAATCTACAGCAATGAAATTTATTATTGAATCCTCATCTATGCTCCTCGCTGTTAATATTTCTACTGGAATTCTTCTCTCTAATTCTATTCTTATTGTCGAAGCCAGCCGAGCAAGTGCATCAGCTCGAGCATTTTCTATCCATGGTGTTATGCTTATCTATACGATTGGAAATTCATAAATGACTTCCATTACCTTAGCCAAGTATCTCACCATTAAATCCCCTTTTACTTCATATATCTGAAGCACTTAGTTGACAATCAACTGGGGACCACTGTATGCCACTACTTGCTCGGTGCCTAATGATTGGGCTAACTCAAGGCTGGTGATTAAAGCCTCAAACTCGACTTCATTATTTGAAGCTTGAAATTGAAACCTAAGGGTATATTCCACATCAATATTATCAGGAGTGTTAAGTATGGTACCATCTCCAATACCGGTTACACATGAAGATCCATCCACATATAAGTTCCATAATGGAATTTCACTGTTAAAGCTTTCTGTAGATAGAATTCCATGGTGGAATATCTTCTTACTTTCTGCTACATACTTCTGGGCCATTTTTTTTTTAGCAATGGACGATTCTAGTTAATTGGTTATGACTTTGGCTTGCTTTTGAGCTGAGCTCTCTTCATGAGAAGTCTTCTCGGCATGCAAGTTCTATAGGTCGGTAACCCCTGGATATGTAACTTCTATAATAAAATATGCCAAAGCTTGCCCTTTTAATGATGACCTTGGCTTGTAGATAATATCTTATTCTCCGAGATCTACTTCCCAATACATCAACCTACTTATTTTTTTAGGTTTGTGAAGTGTTTGCCAAAGAGGTAAATCAGTGTATACAACTAAGGTATGCACTTGAAAATAAGGTTTCATTCATCTTGAAGCTTTATTAAGAGCTAGTGCCAATTTTTCTAGATGCGGATACCTAACTTCTGCACCTATGCATGCCTTGATGGTGTACTAGACCTGTTTTGGGGCTCCATCTTCTAGTCAGACCAAGGCTGAACTAACTATAGATTCAGAGACAGTTAAATACAAATATAACTTCTCCCCCAAAGTTGACTGGGATAGTAATGGTGGAGATCCCCAAAACCTCTTCATCTCCTGAAATGTTTCTTCACACTCCTCATTACATTCGAAGGTCTTTCTAAATACCTCAAAGAATAGTAAGCACCTGTCTGTTCTCGAGAAACAAATCGATCTAGGGCAGCCACTCTACCAGTAAGTTTTTGAACATCTTTTTTGCAAGTTGGTGATTGCTTCTCAATCAGTCCTCTCTAATTTACTATAAAGCTGAGGAACATTCCTTCTTATACACCGAATACGCACTTGATCGGATTCAGTTCATTTTATACTTTTCTAGTTGATCAAAAGTTTGACTGAGATCCTTGATATGATCTGAAGCTTTTCTGCTTTTGGTCATCATGTCATCTATGTACACCTCCATATTCCTCCCAATAAGTTCTTCGAACACCTTATTGACCAATCTCTAATATGTTTCTCCAGCATTTTTAAGCCCAAAAGGCATAATGTTGTAGGAATAAGTACCTCGGTTGGTGATGAAAGAAGTACTTGCTTTGTCCTCTAGTTTCATTTTTATCTGATTATATCCAAAATAGGCATCCATGAAACTCAATAACTCATATCTCATTGTGGCATCTACTAACTGATCAATTATGGGCAAAGAAAAATGGTCATTTGGGCAAGCCTTGTTAAGACCAGTGAAATCTACACACACTTATCATTTTTCTTCTTGACCATCATAACATTTTCCAACCATGTTGGGAATTTGACATCTTTAATGAATTGGGCTTTTGTAGTTTTTTTACCTCTTCTTGAATAGCTTGGTTCCTCTCAGGACTGAACACCTTGCGCCTTTGTTTGATCGGCTTAGCATCCTTGTTAATATCGATCTCATGACAGAGGAAATGGGGATCAATCCTAGGCATATCTTCATGACTCCAAGCGAATACATTCTTACATTCCCTTAAGAACGCCAATAATTCCTATTTGAGGAGTGGCGCCAATATGGAGACAATTTATGTGGTTCTTTCTAGTTTTTATCATCCAGGATTATGCTTTCAGTAGCTTCTACTATCTGCTTTTTAACTAGCTCTGCTAATAGCACTCACAAATCACCCATTTGGGTGTAGTGACTCATTATTGGTCTCTATAGTGTTAACTTGGTAAGTGATGGTCTTTTCTTCAAATTGACCAAGTCTTCCTGCTCGGCTGAAGTGTAATAGCATTAAATGGCCACCTTTTGATCACCCTTTACCACACTGACCCCAAAATGAGTAGGGAACTTTAAATATTGGTGGACAGTGGATGGCACATCTTCAAATTTCTTTAATCCTACCCTATCGAGGATCACATTATAAGCTGACTGAACATTTTTATTCAGAATAAAAAAACGTATCTTCTCAGTGCATCTTGTTGCCCAAGTGTCGAATAACACTTCCAATTTGACTGTTCCTATGGGCTAAACTTTCTCCCCTGAAAAGCCAATCAAGGGTCTGTGGTACGGTTCCAATTGACTAAGCTTCAATCCCAAGCTCTGAAAATAGTTATAGAACATGATATCAGCTGAACTTCTATTGTTTATCAGAACTCTGGTAATGATGGCTTCCTGGATTCTAAACTTGACAACCAATGGGTCGTCATGGGGATACCGTACTCCGGAGAGATCATTTTTGAAGAAGCTAATGATAAGTTTATGTTTGTTTACTTTTCTGGGTCGATTATCGTCATTCAAATTGATGTGTTGTATGTAGAAGCAGGCTTATGTTTCATTCAGGTAAGCTTTCCTCTCAGTAATCTAATCTCCTCCTCCTTCATCTCCACCTATGATGACATGGCAATTCAAATAACCAAAACTTATCATAGCTACCTAAATTTCTGCTTGCTTGGGCTTCTTCGGTAGGTTTGGATCGTCTTTTTAACCATCCTCATGGCCTCGCTTCTTGTCATCTCTAAGTTTGCAGGGATAATTTGGCCTTCTTCCTGTTTCTCGGCTTTCATTCCGATTAAAAAATTTGCTTAGCTTTCCTTAACGAATAAGGGATTCAATTTCTCTCTTTAAAGTAATACAATTAGCGGTCGTGTGTCCATGATCCTTGTGGAATTCATAATATTTAGATTTATCTCTCCAGTTGGGGGGTGCCCTCAGCTTCTCATACCACTTTAAATCTTTATTCTGCCTAATTTCCTCTAGGATATGGTGGATACTGACCGTTAGTGGAGTGTATGCTTTATATTTTTTGGGCGTATCCTCTTTTTTCTGTTTCTGCTCCTTCTTTTCAGACTTGGTTGCAGGGTTTTTCTTTATAGCCATTACTTTCTCATCATTCATGATTTTTCCATCATGAGCTCTATCATGGTTTTAGGAGGATCTTTTTTCGATGCGTAATACATCTTTTTTGGAAGTAATCCACTCATCAAGGTGGTGATGGCTATTTTTTCCTCATAATCGACCACTTCCAGTTTCTCGTTATTGAAATGAGTGACGTATTCTTTGGTGGTCTCTCCAGCTCGCTTCCTAACACTTGGAAGAAGAGATTCTCTCTTAACTGGCTTGGCCTTAAAATAGAAGTTGCTAATGAACAGCTCGATAAAGTGATCAAAATTAGATATTTATCCTCAGGGCAAGTTGTCGTACCATATCTGGACTGAACCAATAATGGTGCTCGAAAAATATCTGCATCTCATTTCATTAGGAACATAATATATATCTGCGACTGTCTAATATTGCTCAATGTGCAAAACTGGGTCAGTCCTATCATCATATGTAGGTGTAACCAATGGTGTCTTGAACTTAGATAGGTTAGGAAAATCGGTAATCGCTTGGACGAAAGGAGACCCTTTGACAAAATTACGATGTAATGGATTCTTCTCTTTAGCCATCTCCCCTAACCGATCTTGTAATTATTGAATCGACCCCTTTCATGAAGGATTTTTAGTTTTAGACCTATTAGAAGAAGCTCGGCCATCTATTCCATGCTGAGCTCTCTTCTTGGTAAGTCAGCTCGGCATGCACGGATCCTTGGCACTTAGTCTTGATCTAACTGATCTTTCATAATGTTTGGTGTGGCATTCTGTTAATTGATATGTTTCTTTCTGATCTCCGCTATTTACTCAAGGACCCAGACGATCAAAGGCTGATGCCGTGCTTAATCGTTCCAAGGAACTTAGACGTTCAGTAGTAAGAGATAAACCATTATATTAATCCATCGATCTGATTGAAGAACTGGCCCCTAGGCGATAGGACCTATCACGTGAGGGCCTGGATTAACTACTTTGATTCCTTTTAGGAGGAGGTTATGGTATTTCCCTTATGAAATAGGGATTATTAGTACGCTGAGATGGAGCAGTTGGCTAGATTACAAGGATTGAGCCAATTGCTTCACAGTCTATTGCATTGCTTCTTGCCCTTTGGCAAGGTTGATCAGGACTCCATTTAGATCAATTGTGCTAAGAGGGGCATTGCTTTCAGCAACATTATTGCTTTCAGGAATTTCATTCATCTTGTGGAATCTTTCAAGAAGAGAAAATGAATTTTTTTGGTGGAGACGATGATAGACTAAACGTTCCCACAGACGGCGCCAATATGTTGATGTCTAAAATTGGTGGTGATTTATATAATGCCAATTTTATAATCACATATAAAATAATGAGAGAAAAATAAATGAGACATGAGAATTTTTAAGTGGTTCAGCTATAAGGAAAGCATACGTCCACTGTGATTGTATTGCTGTTGATGATTACAAAAAACCAAGTATTCTTGTTAGAAGAATGACCTTGTACTTTTTCTCTCTTACCTTTTGTGAAAGGAATACGTTGTATTTATAATGAACCGGAGATCAAGGGTTGGAATTATTTTATACATTTAAGCATTTACACCAGTACATAATGAATGTGACTGTTGATAGTATTGAGCATGTGTAGAATGACTCTTGGTCGCTTTCCATGCGATGATTGTTTATCTATAATGATGGTTTGTATTCTTCAGGTTGATCGGCCTGCTGGCCGATCAACTATCTTTTGAGCTGACCAATTGAATGATGACTATGACTGCTGCTACGTAAAAGGACAGGTGTCCATTTCTAATTGGTCCATGTAGATGGATAATTTTTGGCATTAACAAAGTGTAATGGACATGATATGGTAAAATTTCAAAGTGTAACACAAATTGGTTTCTAACCCTTGGTTTTGGTTTCAATCGGATAAAAAGGAAATGTGGATAATGTGGACATTTGCAAAATATTAAAACACATTAAAGGAACTCGGATGACACCGAGATAAATAAGAAGGGCCTGGAGCCCTAGGGTGAAGGCCCAAAACCATTAGCCAGAGCATATGGTGCGCATAGCTGGCGGTGTGGAGTCTGTTAAAGTATTAGAAGATTTCGAGAAAAGATACAAAGAATATGAAATATATCAAGAAAATGGGTTATGTGGTAAAATGTGTTAATACAACCTCACTTGAAGGAATAAATAAATGTTCCGATAAAGGTTAAAAATGAACAAGTAAATGTATAATTGATAAATGCCCATTAAGTAAGGAAAAAGGTAAAGTGAGTGGGTAAATGGGTGATTAAGAAACCTAAGCGACTAAACCCAAAATTAACACAATGATGTGTTAAAAAAAGTTTTCAAAGATTAAATAAGTATTTTCTTACACGGGTTTCACGTGTGTTGAAAGGGTGAGTTTCAACGAAAATACTAAAGTGTGTTGGATAAAATAACAAGGGTGATTTCGGTAAAATGAATGTGTTCGGATAAATCAAATGTAGTGGTTTCAAGTGTTGAACCGACTGTGTTAAATAAAGTTAAAAAATGCTAAGGATGAGTAAAGGATGCCTTTTATAAGATTAAGGTAAATTAATCTAGGTAATAAGGTTTTTGGAATTAAAAAGCTTTTCATGCATTAAGTATGGGCATATGTATGTATATATATATGTATGCTATGTAGTTGGATGTGCACGTAGGCCTAAAGTGTCGAGTCTCCATTCTACCGTTTGATGCTATGTATAATATGTAATTGCATATGCACGCAAGCACCAAGTATGAATCGGGATGTCCACAATATGAAAAATCTGAATGACATTTTTTAGAAATTTATGAAACACTACTACAATCCATGCACATGATTTGTATATTTCCATATATGTTGTATTAATCATCATATTTTAGAAAGTTGTCTTCCGCACATGCCAACTACCCAAGATGTCTCCAAAATACTCTTTTCAGAACCACGCCTTTGTGCTAATGACAGGGGGGGAGAAATGATAGTTTTGAGAAAAATAATAAAAAGACAAAATACACTATCAAGGGGGTGTATACAACAAAAAGGGACTATCGAGTATCAATGAAGCCATTTTCTCAAACTATATCATTTTTGTTATCATCATAAAAAAAAGAGGAGGTTGTGAAACCCAACATATTTCAAGAAAAAGATTTTCTATGATAATAACGCATTTGATATATGATCATAATTCACTATCTTCTCTCTAATGTACATGAGATGAAAAGAACACTCAATACATGATGGGATACAACATAAGGATCATATCATCCAAGAAACCAAGAGATCTCAAGATCACAAGCATTACAGATGAAGATATAAGCATGTTCATACAAGTCATAAATAATGAAAGCATGCAAGCAAGATCATACCCTCTTAAGAAATTCATGTAAAAGAAAGACCATACCAATGAAAGAATGTCACATGATCGAAATCCATCAACAAAATAAGTTCATAATCAAAGTAAAGAAAGAAATATGAAGATCAAGATCCATCAACATTACCAATCCATGAAAAGAACAAGCAAGGCATTCCATGTTTTAAAGTCCATTGTCAAACCTAAGTAAGCTCAAGTATCATTTTAGGAATCATTACTCAAATACAAGAGATCAAGAGAATAAAAAAAAATCATCCCAAGATTCAAAGTTTTAAAATTGTTTGTAAAGAAGTAAAAATTCTCACAAAATCAAGTAAAACCCCCAAATAACATCCTTAATCATAAAGCTTCCATATACCAAAGGATACAAAAACCTATTTTCCACCTTATAAAGTCGACTCCAAAAGAGGATGGAGTTGACTCTAAGTCAAGGTATTTTAGTCCATTACATTATGACTTTTTCACTTAGGACAAAAATAAAAAAGACAAGTTTTCAAATATTCCCCTTCTTATATATGCGATTCTAAACGTGAAAAAATGCGCCTAGGGATAGTTTGGATAGACATTTTTAACGACTTTATTTTTAATTTCAAAGTACCAAAGTTCCCCCATATTACCAAACTACCCTCCAATGGCTGATTTTTGAAATGCATATAAAAATAACTATTTTGCTTCTCTTCCAAATCATATAAGATATTAATATATTATTACAAGAACGAACGTTCCATCATCAATCTTGTGTCATTCCATCCTCAAGTTTTAAAAAAGAGAAATCAAGTCCCAAGCCCCATTTGGAGGTTTTAGTCCTAAAAAATCCATTAAAGCAAAAGATTCAAGAAAACACACTTGAAAAAAAGTTCCAATTCCAACCCCCTTTAGCAAAGTTCCCACTTGTGCTAAAGATACAAAAGTTTAACCCAGCAAGCATGGTACTTGTGATTGTTTGAAAGTTTACTTTCTAAAGAGAGAAAGTAAAAATACATTTCACCATTCTTACTTATTTAAGTAATCCTTGTTTTACACTTTGGTTATGATACTTATTATTGTTACTACGATTGAACTTCATTGTATCTCCATAACCGGTAGTGTCGAGCTCTTGTCTGGCCATCACTCGAATAAGGACGTGTTCAGAATCTTGTTTTTTGTTGTTAATAGGTGTGATAATTCCTGGTGAAGTTTGATAAATACTTATGAGGTGTGATAAATCCTTGAGAGGTTGTTGGTTTTACCTTAGTGAACCGTAGATAGTGAAGTTTCTCAACTACCGTCTTAATTATGGACATATATAAGACTGGATTACATTAAAATCTCATTTACAAAGAGAAGGTTGAATAATTTCAAATAGTTATTTAATTAATCTTTCCTAGTCCACCCCCTGGGTATATTACTAATTAAATCATTATATTGAAATTAATCTTTTAAAAAAGAAGGTTGAATAGTTTTAAATAGTTATTTAATTTACAATACCACATCCCTTACCCCCTTTTTGGTATATTTATGAGATAACACCTCTCTCTACTTGCTCGGAATGCTAAAAAACCTTCCTAGAGCGCGATTTCCGCAAATCCTTTATACAACTCATACAAGACTTGGTTGATGTCACTGGGATGGTCACATTATAGGTATGGACCATTAATCTCATGTAAAGTCAGGAGACAACTAAAAACTATCTACTTTAACCCTAGTGTTGATACCAAAAATTATCCACGTACGTGGATGACAATTGTCTCCTTATGTGGCAAAAATCCTAGTCAGCAGTTAGTTGCTCAGCAGGCATGCCGACCAACGTGAAGAATGCAGATCATAAATATAAATGAAAATTCACCACACGGGAAGTACAACTTTAGCACATGGAATAGATAATCAACCATCACGTTCATTATGTACGGGTGTAAATGCTTGAATATAAAAAGGCATTCCAACCCGTGATCTCTAGGTCACTATAAATACATTGTATTCTTTTCATCAAAGACAAGATATAATGGATTCTAGGATATTCTTATTAACAAGAGTACCTAGCTTTCTCTAATCACTCAAATCAATACTATAATAGTGGACGTAGGCTTTCTTACACAGCTGAATCACTTTAAAACTCTTTGTCTTTCATTTAATTATTTCATTGCATTCATATATTTTATTCGTGATTAGAAAATTGTGTCTAGTCCATTTTTTGACATCAACAGATTGGCATAATTTGTGGGAACGTGTGTCTAATTTCCGTTATCTATTTCTTGCATCCTTGTTCAAGGAAAAATGAATGATCCAGAGCCCAGTGCAAGAAACAAAGGTAACTCAACCATTCCATCTTCTCCGCCTATAGTAGCCGACCTAAATGGGATTCTTACCAGTATTGTTAGGGGTTAAAATGTTATACAGGAAATAATGAGGAAATTAGATCAGTCATTATAAGATAGATCTCCAGCCCTTTCCAGGCAGTATATGGTTTTTTCGCCAAGGAGAGAAATCTCACCTCCACCTCCAAGTCATATTCGATATAGCTATTCCAGATCTTCACATAATAGGAATTATCATCCAGGATTCAGTTCATCGATTAGAGCCACAGAGTTCTATGATGGCCACTATTTCTCTCCTGAAAGGACAAGCGTTTTGGAAAGATTGAGTAGAGCTTAGCCTTTTGACCATTCAGGACCCCGAGTAAACATAAACCCTCCCAGACCGTTATCCAGAACGACTCAACATCCAGCGAGTCAAGTCAAGATCAAGCGTCCGACGATCTATACATGCCGAGCAGACTTCTCAGGAAAAGGTCTCAGCGCAGACACATGGTCGGGACAATCGAGCTGCTTCACACAAATATAATACAGGTAATCCATTATGGAAAGGATTAATCCAGTGATTGGACGATTGGCTGGGAGAAATGGAAAAAGCAAATAATCCCTTGCAAAGGAATTCGTCAAAGGATCTCCCTTTATTCAAGCAATTTTTGATTTCTCAACTTCATCCAACTTTAAAATTCCCATGGTCACCCCAAAGTATGATTGTAAAACTGATCCAATTTTACACATCGAGCAATATCAAGATACAACTGACATTTATTCAGTCCCTGATGAAATATGATGTAGAGAATTTTTAAGTACCATTACGGATTTAGCCCAAATATGGTACAATAACTTACCTCGAGGATAAATTTCCAACTTCAACCATCTTACCAAGATGTTCATTAGTAACTTCAGTTTTGGAGCTAATCTAGTGAAGAGAGTAACCCATCTTTTGAGTGTAAGACAACGAGTAGGGAAAACTACCAGGGAGTACATCACTCGTTTTAACAACGAGAAATTGGAAGTGGTTGATTACAAGGAGAAAATAACCATCACTGCTCAAATGAGTGGGTTGCTTCCAGAAAAACTATATTACGGTTTGGCTAAAGATCCTCCTAAAACCATGACTGAACTCATGGCTAAGGGAGAAAAAATCATAAATGCTGAGGAAGCAATGGTTGCAAAGCAGAGTCCAGTCGCTAAGCCTGATAAGAAGGAGCAGAAACCAAAAAAGGATGATAAGCTCAAAAAGTATGGAACATATACTCCATTGATTATCAGCATTCACCATATCCTAGAGGAAATCAAACATAATAAGGATTTGTGATGACCTGAAAGTTTGAGGGCAACTCCTAACAGGAGGGACAAATATAAATATTGTGAGTTACATAAGGATCATGGACACACAATAGATAATTGTATCTCTTTGAAGAATGAAGTGGAGTCCCTCATTCGCTGAGGAAAATGAACAAATTTATTGATCGACGAGAAAGCAGAGAAGCATGGGGAAGGTCAAATTCTCCTTGCAAGCCCAGATATGATAGGAAGAGGAACTATGAATATGGTTATGAAGACGATCCCGACTTACCGAAGAAGCCTAACTAACTAGAGTGTGAGGTATCCATGATAAGTTTTGGCTATTTTGATTGTTATGTAATTACAAGTGGCGATGTAGGAGGAGGTGATCACACAACAGAGAGAAAGGCCTCCCGAAATGAAGCACAAGCCTGTTCTTATATCCAAAGAATCAATCTGAACAAAGATGATCAACCCAGGAAGGCCAATAAAGACAAATTGGTAATCGTCTTTTTCAAGAACGACATATTTGGGGTACTTTATCCCCATGATGATCCATTGGTCATCAAATTCAGAATCTAGGATTCCATCATTGCCAAGGTTTTGATTGATAATGGGAGCTCGACTGATATCATGTTTGAACCATGCTTTCAAAGTTTAGATTTGAAACTCGGCGAATTGAAACCTTACCACAAGCCATTAATAGGTTTTTTAGGCAAAAAAGTTTAACCACTGGGAACAATCAAGCTAAAAGTGTTGTTCGGCACCTGGCTGGCGTGCCGTAATAAAAAAATATGCTTTTTATGATGGATAAAAATGTTCATTCTGTGTATATGTGTAATCCTCGGTAGGGTGGGACTGAAGAAGTTTGAAGTTATACCGTCTACAGTCCATCAGTGTTTGAAGTTCCCAACTCATTTTGGGGTTGGTGTTATGAAAGGTGGACAGAGAGTGTTATTACTCCTCGACCGAGTAAGAGGACTTGATTGAGTTGAAGAAAAAGACCAACACTTATCAGGTAGATACCACTGAGCCCAATAGTGAATCTGAAGTTAAAACTCTAAATCCCCGAGATAAAATGGAGTTAGTCAAAGGGCAGATTGTGGAATCCACTGAAAACATTATCCTAGATGATAACAAGCCGAAGAGAACTACACATATCGGATCAACACTAGATTCAATCCTTAAACAGGAATTGATTACGTTCTTGAGACAGTAGAAGAAGGTATTTTCTTGGAGTCACGAGGATATGCTTGGGATTTATCCCAACTTCCTTTGTCATGAGCTCAACATCAATAAGGATGCCAAGACGATCAAACAAAGACATAGGGTTTTTATTCTGGAGAAAAATCAAGCTATTCAGGAAGAGGTGGAGAAGCATCAAAAATCTCAATTCATTGAGGAAGTTAAATATCCAACCTAATTGGGCAACGTTGTGATGGTAAAAAAATGATAAGTGGAGAATGTTTATATATTTTACTGATTTGAATAAAGCCTGCCTAAAGGACCATTTTCCCCTGACTAGAATTGATCAGTTAGTGGATGCTACATCAGGACATGAGTTGTTAAGCTTAATGGATGCTTATTTTGGGTATAACTAGATAAAAATAATACCAGAAGACAATAAAGTGCTGCTCTCATCACCAGTCGAGGTACTTATTGCTATAACGTAATGCCCTTTGAGCTGAAAAATGCTGGAGCAACATACCAAAGTTTGGTAAAAAATGTGTTTGAAGAGCAGATAGAGAAGAATATGGAGGTTTATGTGGATGACATGTTGACTAAAAGCAAGAAGGCTTAAGATCACATCAGGGAGCTCGGTCAGACTTTCGATCAGCTGGAAAAGCATCAGATGAAGATGAATCCGACCATCATAATTAATCAGAGGGGAATTGAAGCCAATCCATTTAAAATAAAAGTTCTAATAGAAATGCAGTCGCCAACTTGCAAGAAAGATATACAACGGATTACTAGTAGAGTGGCAGATTTAAACATGTTTGTTTCTCGAGCAACAGATAGGTGTTTGCCATTTTTCAAAGTTATTAGAAAGCCCTTTGAGTGGAATGCAGAATGTGAAGATGCATTCCAAGAATTGAAGAAGTACCTGGGATCACCACCTTAATTGTCCCGACCAGTTTTGGGAGAAAAGATGTACTAATACTTAGCTATTTTTGAGTCAGCAGTGAGCTCGTCCCTGGTTTGGTTGGATAATAGGATCCAAAAACTAGTTTACTACACTAGCAAAGCATTTCGAGGAGCCAAAATTAGGTATTCACACTTGGAAAAACTAGCCCTAGCACTCATTGACGCATCCAGACATATAAAGCCATACTTCCAAGCACACACTATAGTTATTGATACTGATCTACTTCTTCGGCAAGCGCTCCAAAAGCCTGAGAAGTCAGGCAGATTGATGTACTGGGTAGTATAAGTAGGAGAATATGACATCGTCTATGAACTAAGGTCCTCATTGAAAGGCCAAGTTTTGGCTGATTTCATTACAGAGTTTACCTATCCAGAAGTTCCTAACCAACAAAACTTGCCTACCGAGCATATTTCTATGGAAGAGAGCTAAGCTCAAAAGTAACCTAAAGTTACATCCGAGCAACTTGAATCATCCAAAATGTAATAAATGGTTCCAAAATATGCAGAAGAGAGCAAGAAGAGATTCTACCATGGAACTCTGTTAGCGAAAAGCTTCAGCAGTGATAGCCCGTTATGAAATTTATATATAGATGGATCTTCATACGCGACTGGAAGTGGAGCAGGTATAATACTCAATACCCTTGATGATATTGATGTTGAATATGAACTTAGGTTTCAATTCAAGGTGACAAATAATAAAGCAGAGTATGAAGCTTTGATAGTCGGACTCGATTTAGCCCATTCATTAGGCACCGAGCACGTAGTGGCACACAATGATTTAGAATTGGTTGACAACCAAGTGCTTCATCTATATGGAAGTCTGAGAAGATGCCACTCTAAGAAATGATGCGTACCAAAACAGGACAACTCGCTTTTACAACAAAAGGGTTAAGCCGACCAAATTAATAGAATGCGATTATGTCCTTAAGAAGGTCATGCAGAAGAACAACAAGCTTGAGGCTAATTGGCATGGCCCATATCTCATTTCAGCAGTCATCCAACCAGGGACCTATCGGCTTGAGACCTTAGAAGGGAAAAAATTAAAAAAAAAAACTAGAACGCCGAGCATCTCTGAAAGTATTATCAGTGATTCAAGGGATTTCCATATTGTATTTCTTTTTCTTTATGTTTAACACAACTATTTTTTAAGTTCAATAAAATCTTAATTTTAGTTGCTTCAATTTTTTTAATTTTTTTTCGGAGTACGACGATATACATCCCCCATAAACAACAAATTACAAATGCCTCTTGGTCTTCAACCCTTGTCGATCAACCACACGTACTTAATCAGGTTGAACTTATATTCCGATCAACAGAACATATTTAATCGGGTTGAACTTATCAAATTCCAGATGCACTAACAGCTTAAGGCCCAATCGTTTCTAGACGCGTTCAAACTTCATATATGACTTCGTATGTACAAGTCACGAAAAAGAAGTAGTTATTACTTCATATATGACTTTGTATTAACAATTCACAAACAAGAAGTATTATCCAACCAAGTTACAATTGGTCAGTAAGAATAATTTACTTCATGTATGACTTCGTATTTGACAAGTTAAGAACAAGAAGTATGTGAAACTTCGTATACAACTCAAACAGTTACAAATAAGTTTTACCCGACTAAGTTAAATACAGGAAGACATGTAAATATTCCTAACCATTGGAAGATACACATATATTCCTCATACACTTAGTCACCTTTGATAACTAATTCTAAACTTGGGTCAATAAATCTAAGTGCATTAGTAGAATCTATGGCCTTATAATTACAGCTTAATAATTCATTACTAGACAATAACTTAGTTGATTGATTGATTAAATAATCAAGAGCTGACAACATAAAATATGGATTTTTATTCAAATACTAATGGTATTATATTCAAGATTAAATGAATAATAACATAAAGAAAAACAACTCAACTGGTCATCTTCCTTGAGCCTTGGAGGATGGTTGCACTCTCTCCATACTAGCAGGAGGATCATCCAGAGTATAAGGAGAATTAATAAAGTAATCTCTCAACATTCATCTGTTACTGCTTCTCGACGCATTAATCAGATGAGGAGGATGAGCTATTTCATGAACATCATACAAACCATAGTCTCCTAAATATTTGGTGATTAAGCACTGAGGAATAGCATCAACACGAATTTATGATATGTTCAACTTGAAAGGAGGATCCTCACAATCTAGCAGACCAGGATCATTCCAATACCAGAGCACGCTGTTACGATCATGTTTCAGCAAAGTCAAGCAGTTGGTCCATCCCCACTTATAATCTTCATAATGGGTCTCGGTAAGGTGATCATCAATATGGCTAAGAGCTTCATTGTAGCCTTCCATCCATACCTCTTTGGGTTGTTTGTGAAATTTGAAGTTTAACCTTTCAACTTGATGTTGAAGCTTCTTCAAAACGTCACTCTTCACCTTCAACTAAAAAGATAGGTCGGCAATGGCTTTATCTTCAGCTGCTAGCTTTGTGGACAAATAAGCAATAGCCCGACTCTTTTCTTTCAGCTAGGAAGTTTGATTAGCTAAGGTTTTATTGGTTCTGGCCTCATCAATAGTTATTTGGCTCATCCTCTGCTGTCGCGAAGTTTGCCCAAGCTTGGTTTTCTTCAGAGCTTCAAGTTCCTCTACTAGCCTGGCATTCTCAGTCTCCAAGAAAGAGGCACCTTCATCAGCATCACTAACATACGAGTGTTTCAAGATATCCAACTCATTTCTGAGATTATTATTTTCCTCCTCAAGGAGGTTCGCAATCTCCCTGGCCTCATCTACTTATAGGATCAATCGGAACTCTTTCCTTTTGAATAGAAAGTCATATTATTCCAGCTTATTTTTAAAGCCCTCGCCTTCGCTCAGAGCTTTGTACTTAGCCCCATAGTCATCATGGAATGAAGACAAATTAAATTTATGATCTTCCTGTAGATCTTCAATTATTTCATAATAAGTTGCATTATTTTCCACGGCCCAGTCTAGCAAGTAGTGGAGATGGATATATGACTCTTTTACTTAGACGGATACATCTGGGCTGAGTAAGCCGACTAAGTCTTCTTTAGTTAAAGGAACATGGACAGCTTCCAAAAGATTTCTACTCCGCGAGAGAAGGTCAAATTTAACAGAAACTATGGCTTGCTTCCTAGCATCAAACTGAAAATTGCAAGTGTAAGTGCACAAGAATGATTATTGAGCAAACATAAGGTAAAGTATGAAATTTCATTCAAACCAAGTAAGAAAGAAAAAAGTATGGTAAATACAACACATGTAGCCAAAAGAAAAAATGTTATCATTGATAACCAAAAAGGTGTTACAAATTGTTAGTCCTATTATAAAGTAGTTAAATAGAAACAGAAAAAGAACAAGGGAGTTAAACCTTCTCCTTGTCCTGGACATTGCTTCCAGAGGGCTGGTTGGAAGAGGGGCAATTTCTTCTATGGGCTTTAAATTAGACCCAGCAGGATGAAGGGAAGATTCTCGAGATCCCTCCTCGTTATCAAACTCTTCCTCCAAATTTGGAGGAGAACCTAGATCATGCTTTAAGAACAGTTCAGGCTCAGCTGGAGTGCCGACCTCCTTAAGTGCCTCCGACCATCCATCCTTAAAAGATTTGTTTCGAAAAAATTCGATTTGAGCAAAGACCGTATGAAATGCTTTGTCTAAGTCTTTATTAAAGGAGTCATCTTTAAGCTTCTTATTCTTGGCCTTCTCTGCGACCAATAGAAGACGAACCGCAAACTTTCTCCTCGACAGACTTCAGGAGAGCTTTATTTTCAACCAACTTATCTTCTCCCATCTTGGCACTATTGTCAGAAGCTGTCAAGTGGCCTCAGTAGTCAATAAATTTCCATCAGCAGCTGTCAAGCAAGTTTCAGCATTTACTAGCTTTCCCTCAGCAAGGATGGCTCTATTAATAGACTTCTTCAACTCAGCATCCTAAGTCTTTTGCTTAGACTCTAATAGTTTCCTTGAAGCCTCAACAGACTTACTTATACCCCCAAGGCCTCCTCAACATCTTCACCAGAAGAATGAATCTGGTTGTCCTTCTCTAGCATTTTATTAATATTCATCAAAAACTGCATAAAGGACAACATCAGATCACAAGTATTATTACGAGGAAAATAAGACATCAAGGGCAAGTAATAAAGAAGAAAGAATTTTACATAGCCAAACTTTGGCAAGAATTTTCTGCCAACTTCAATCTTGGCAATGGGGCGAGAGCTGTTCTGTCAGCAAAATGGGTACCAGTCTTGATTAATTTCCTGGCAACACCAGGATAAATTACAACTGAGGATGACTCAGCAACAGTCAAATCCTCCTAAATTTTCTCGACCAACTCCTGATCGGCAGAGCTTTTCTCAACTTTCTTCTGGGGTAAACCTTTTATTATCCTCTTGAGTTGAGGAACAACAACATTTACTTCCTCAGAGGTGATGACCTGAGGAACCTTCTCTGTATCAGAATCATTGGGTACTCTGTCTTGATTATTAGCATCCCCAGTCTTACCATTCTTCTCAGAAGCTCTCTTATCAGTTGGAGACAGAGCTCTAGTAATTAAATCAGGGATCCCCCTCTTTCCCAAAATAGCAAGTGGAGAAGAGGGAATAGTTGAAATGTCCAATGATTCAAAAGAGGAGGAAGTCCAAAAATCCTTTTCTCGCCTAAACACATCTAAAGAATCCTCATGTACGATATAAGACATGTCTATAGTAAAGAAAGAAAGAAAGAAAGAAATAAAGAAAAATAAACGAGGAGAAGAAATCTTACAGAAAGAATGGTAACTGAAGCGAAGGAAGAACTCAAAGCAAAACTCAAAGACAGAGAACTTGGAGAAGAAGGAGAGCTTAAAAGCTTGGAAAAGGATTGGTATGAAAATCCGACAAATCTCATCTCTTATAGCTTACCTGGGAAATCGTACAAGAAATGATTAGTTCATTAATGATTGACATTCTGACGGCTTCACAGTTCTGAAAGCACAAAAATACCAATATACCCTTTGGCAGTTTGCAAATTTTCAAATTATTTATAAAAATGCCACTACATAATCAAAACATGGGAAATTTTCACAAGTACCTCACGTCGGCATACACCGACCAACTCTAAAGAAAATATACTCCATCCTTTTAACAAAAGCATTAAGAATGAAGTATTCTGCTATCCACCTACGTGGACCAATCATAAGTGCACAATTTTCTCCTTATGTGGAAAAAATCCTAGTCATCAGACAATTACTTGGAAGGCATACCGACCAACACGAAGAATGCAGATCATCAATATAAATGAAAAGCCACCACACGGGAAGTACAACCAAGGGTAAGGGTTAATGAAGGATCAACCCGATCCGGTTCGTACGTTAATTGTGAAGTGTAGTGGTACAACTTAATTAATGTTTCTAATCCAGTTTTATTATTTAATGCTACTCTGGTTAGCATGTGATTCCAATTTTACCAACTACGTGATAGGAACCAAGGGAATTTCCCCCAAGGCCAAGTAAACAGAGCTACTAATCGTAAAACCAAGTAACTATTTACCTGTATAATGCTCTCAAAGTAAGGAACATCATGCAACCTGTCGAAACAAAAAAGGGATGTGAGCCGAATGCTCAGTGGGATTATATACAAATGCATTATAGAAACGAACGACAGAAAGAATACTCACACACTACACTACATGCAAGTGAAAATACGTATATACGTACATAAATACTATTGGAAAATACATGTTCCAATGTATTAAACCGTTTTATTTCGAAAATGTTATTTGACGCATTTTTATCATCCTCGTCTTTACAAAATAATCATTTGTATCATTATGCTTAAAAACTAGCACTCCTTCCCATTAATACACACAGTTTAGCAATGGAAGGGAAATTATTTTATTTACTTACAAACGTTCATTACCCAACGTTTATTAACTCGAGCTAGAGTTACTTAACGATATTATGGACTTCCATTCAACGCACGCACACACCGTGTGTAGAAAAATACGCATTTTCCTTTGAATGCCTCATATAACACAGGCTTGTGTTTATTATGATTCAAACCTCATTAGGTAGCTTAAACGTCATTAAGTCATCTTATTTAACCACCCTATGTTACCACATGAACATTAAACATTTAATGCTTTATTCTTGCATTAATAAATCAATAGATCAATACCATTCATTTATGCCTCTTTCATGAATATTCAATTCATTACTTAGCATTATCTTTGGGAATCCGCCAACACACGCACACCCACGATTTCATGGAATTTCACCGTCCGGTACCGAGCGCTAAGTAAACTGCAGTTGGTTTGGGCTCTTTCACCACTAGGGACAACATAGCCCTGCTTAATTATTTAACCCGGCATCATCCAATATCAATATCTTTTCAATGTGCTCAATATTATTCCAATGTTCACATTATTCATATTTACGGGCCTAAGCCAAAAGCCCAGACTTAACTGTCCATTTTTTTTTATACTTGGAAAATTATTACTTTCTCTTTTAAGTCCTTTATTCACCCACACGTTGATTTTATACCAAAAATCATTCATGCTTTAGGACTTAATTCGTTTTCACCCATATTAGTGTAAAAATATTCATCAACATTTTTAATTCATAAAAATGTTCTACTTTAAGTAAATTTACCAATTTACCCTTTTATTGTCGAAACATGCAATTTAGTCCTTTAATAAGTGTCATTTCCCAAAAAGTTAGTTTAAGTTTCCAATTCGACACTTAAACCCACTTAACCATTAAAAACACTTGTTTATTAACATACTTTACTCAACTTTCACATTTTGCACTTTGCACACTTTTAATATATAAATTCATACATTTTATATATTAAAACCTCATTTTTCACATATTTTATAAACACACTTTATTTTTGAGTTTTTACATCTTACACCCAGATTCAAATATTTACACAATAACTCATACTTTTTTCATTTTAAAATACCCATTTAAAGTGAAAGATTCTCCTTTTATATTTATCTTCGTTATTCAAGTAGGCCATCACATTTTTATCTCATAAAATGGCTTAAACCAGCGTAATGCATTTCTTTGCCCAAAATCACATTTTTATCTTTAAAACATCATTCTAACACATTTTATATTATAAAATGCCTATGAATAGTATTTTAAATTTTTTAACACCTTTAAAACCTTCTTTTAAGTGCCCCTTTTTATTCAAAACATTGAGAATGCAATTAATAAGTCCATTAATACAATATAATCATTTTTCTACACTTTCTACATCCAATATCTGGTAAATAATATTCTGAATTTTTTTTGCACATTAATAACCCATTTGAAATCATCTTTTTTATACCCATATTAACATAAGATGATGGTATGAACTTTAACTAGTATAAGGATGCAATATAATAATTATTCTACACATTTTACACCCAATATTTGGTAAATAATATTCTGAAATTTTTGCACATTAATAACCCATTTGAAATCATCATTTTTATACTCATCTTAACATAAGATGATAGTATGAACTTTAACTAGTATAAGTATGCAATATAACAATCATTCTACACATTTTACACCCAATATGTGTAAATAAGTATTCTAGAAATTATCTTCTTTCAAAACCCATTTCAAAACCTCTCTTTAAATACCCATTTTCATATAAAGTCATGAGAATTAAACAAATTAACCCATGGTTTCCATTTAACACACATCCTACATATATTAAATCAAATACATGTAATAAAACTTGCCGAAAATTCATTAAACTTTAAATCTCTAACAAGGTAAGATATTTCCCACCTCAAGACTCCAAATGGTGGTGGTAGTGGAGAAGATGGGTGACTCCCCCACCTTCAAAGGTGGACCTAAAGGGAGTAACAAAAGTTCCACTATGATAGATCCAATAGAAGTTCCAAAATGCTCCACAAAATTCATCTTCTTCCTTCTCAAACACCATGGAAGGAGACCCATTTTAGTTCCCAAAAACCATTCCTAAAAACCCCAACAAGTTGTCCCACCTTAGAAGGAAGCTTTAATGGAGGTTGTGGGTCATTTTGATGGAGTTTTGGTGGATAAAATATAGATATATGAGGAGCTACGAATTTGAGAGGAAATTTGGCTTGCTAGGACACAAGAATAAGAAGGAAAAATTTGAGAAAAATGCTCCAAACTTTGGACATCCATAACCTCTCTCTCTCTCTCTCTCTCTCTCTCTCTCTTATAAACTATAAAAAATACCCTTCCAATCTTGACCCAAAATTCAGAGATTAGAGTGTCCTAAAATGTGTAAAATTCTTTTCAAAATTTGAAAATCTGAAATGGAATAAGACTACACCTAACCACCCATTTAATACCCCATAAAATGCTGTCATTTTCATCACTTTCTCCCTCTAATTTTTTTTTTGAAACTTTTAACTTGATATTCATATTCCTTGTATTTTTTGGCTAAAAACTCATATTTACAATAGTCATTTGGCCTCCCGAATTCTCCTGTACAAGGCGCGTAAGAATCGGGACCTCCGCGCAAAACATATTATTTTTCGATTTTTCTTTGCATGGTAATATTTCTTATATTTTTATGAGTCTAAATATATTGTCAGAATTTTTTTTGACATTCCGAGACGTCCTAAACAATATGTGCAAGAAACGGGACCTCCGCGCAAAATATATTTTTTTTCAATTTTTCTTCGCATGATAATATTTCTTATATTTTTATGAGTCTAAATATATGGTCAGAATATTTTTTTAACATTTCGAGGCGTACTAAATAATACCCGCAAGAAACGGGACCTCCGTGCAAAACATATTTTTTTTCAATTTTTCTTCGCATGATAATATTCCTTATATTTTTATAAGTCTAAATATATGGTCGGAATAGTTTTTTGACCTTCCGATGGGTCCTAAACAATACGCGCAAAACTAGACTTTTGCATTGTCGCGCACTGTCAAACAATTTGTGCCCGGGCTCGCGTAGCACTCGTTACTTGTCCGAATTGCGTGAAACTTAACCAAAGTACTTAAAATAATATTATAATCTCAAAAGGAAACTTGTACGAACCATGAAACGTAAAACTTTCTCGTTTAATCCATATTGCGATATTTTGCTTTTCGTACCATTTAAATGTCGCATCGTATTAACCTTGTCCGTGTCAGATCTATTCCTTGATATTTTTACCCCAAAATTAACGGACATCCTAGCTAATACTATTAGGAATTAAATATGCATTCATGCGAAAAGTGAGCAACCAATTCTTGAGCCCTTTCAAGGTAAGACGTCATATATTCTTCTTTGGCATTGTAATATCCTGATATTTTATTAGATACCAGCCTTGAGTCACAATATATATCAAGACGACTATCGCCCAGAGATAAGGTTTCCCTCAATCGGCTAAAGAGGGATTCTTATTTTGTCTTATTAGTTTATGCCTCAAAGCCAAGTCGTATGGCCAATTCGAGGATGGTGTGACCTAGAGTGATTAACACTATCCTAAACAATATCCATTTATGTTAGATTCTCCATCTACATAAAGGGTACACCTATCATGATGTTCCATTAATTCTATGGACGTTTGACCGTCACACCTAGGGTTCTTCTCAGGTTGATCTTCCCCGATGAAATCTACCAAAATTTTCCCTTTTAATTCAGTTCTTCATTGATAATGGATATCAAACCTCCCAAGTTACACCAACCATTTGGACATCCATCAAGAGAGTCGACATTTCGAAGGACTTTTTTTAATGAAAAAATATTATAATTATGATAGAGTGTGCCACAAAGTAGTGTTTTAACTTACACGAGGCTATAACAAGTGAATAAGATAACTTTTCCAATAGGAGATATCGCAGCTCAACATCTAACAATGTTTTTCTCACATGGTAAATTGGGACTTAGCATCCCTCATTCTTGCAGACCAAAGTCGAGCTAACCACCTGGTGAGACACTAAGAGATATAAGTTAAATTGATCAACAAGATTAGGATCCATGAGCAGGAGTAGTCAATTGAGATAACACTTAATCTCCTCTGGCGCCTTTAAATATTCATCGTTACAAACTCCATTTTTCTCTTTTCTCAATAACTAAAAAGAAAGGTTGACATCGATCAGAGGATTTGGAGATGAACCGATTGAGTGTTGCAAGAATTCTAGTTAGATTTTGAACATCCCAAATGGTTTTGGGAGGCTGAATGATTCTAATCCCCTCAATTTGATCAGGATTTAATTTGATTCCTCTTTGGCTAACCAAGTAATCATCCCCACGCCGCAATATAACTATATATGGTTAGATCGTGTTGACTCATTGCTTTCTATCTTTTGCTACTCATATATTCTGGGTAGTATGATCACATATCTGATCCTAAGAAGGACATGTTCGTTGAGGTTGTCTTGATGAACACCTTGAGATGGTTAGTACTCACTGTATGAATGAGACACAGTCACCGTTGGCCGGTAAGGTTCAAATAGGAAACTCGTTATGATACCCCGCCTATTTTAATCACAGTTGATCAATCCTTTATTAAAATAAAACAGGATTCTTAAAATGGATCATTCTCAGCATCACTGTCGAAAACCATTTAATGACTAATAACCTATTGGGCCCGGTTATATTTTAACTTTCTAATCTTTTTAACTTAAACGCACAAGAAAATCCAATCACACAATAATATAAACTTCAACCCAAATAAATGAATAATGATCGATAAATCTCGATAAAGCATTTATACAACCATATCGAATGTGTGCAACTAAAAATGCCAAAAAATAAAATAATGACAACAGTTAGGCAACATGCCCGAATATAACTCACAATACCTCCTATCTAGATAATAAAGATGGAAGCGTTTAAAACAATCCCTGTTAGCATCCACAGCTGCTGCTGCAATAGCTGACTCGAAGGAATTTTCATCCAGGCATCCCTGTGTCTGGACACCTAAAAGATTTTTGCAGAAAAGAAAAATATATACAAGAGGGTCAGAGCCTGAAGTTTTAAAAATATTTTAGCAAGTGTTTAAAATACCTTAACATATTAAATATGATATTCTCCATATTTAAACTAGTATCGCACTCCCATGAGAGACACCTCACATGTCATCTAAATGCATACCTAACGCATGTATTTTAAACACCCTAGTTATGCTACCTAGCCTAACTAGAACCTTGAAAAACTTCCAAGTCACCTTACGCTATCTCGTACCCCGCGTATATAAAATATTCTAAGCATTCGCCCAAGCTTATGCATTATAATTTCTTATTTATAAATAATACGTTCATAATTGATAACTTTCACTAGTTATAATACACTAGTCATGTTTTAGTGTTATTAGCCTCGTATATAATATTCTCTTCTTTATATACGTTTATCACATTCTTATACCGGATTTTAAACTCCCGGACGTCAAAAGACATATATATATATATATATATATCTTTTGACGTCTTTATATATATATATACAATACACATCAAGTATATTCATACTTATATATCACGCACTATATAAGCATAATAACCATCCCGCAAAGCTTTAACTCATTGGACGCAGTCTCTCAATGCTATCATCTTCCAGGGAATTACTCACATACCATCCTGGGTTACTATCTATCGGATTCTTATCACACTGCCCTAGTAAAAAATCAAATCACAACGTATGGGAAACGGTCATAGTTCCTCACCTGAAAGTGAGAACGAATCATACCCAAGACTTCTCACCCATGATAAAATGCCACATAGTATAAATAATGAACACTAAGACCTGGGGACTATACTCTCCCTTATCCTCGAGCCAAGGGCCTCATCCACATCACGCAACTTCCCAGGATAGCACTAGAGGGGTATGTATCACATAATTATACCATTCACACACAGATATATTCATAATCATATCATATATATATTGTATATATATATCATCATCATCATCATCATCATCAAATCCGGCTATCCATGCCTATCTCTCGTGGCATTAGCCTATAATCCTGAATATACCAATTCGCAATAATTTATAAGTATACACACAACATATTTTAATCCCCACTCACTTATGATAAAATTCTCACATAAATAAATTCTTGAATATTAGCTTATCACAACTAGTTAGTATTTTAATTTCATCCTACTAACACATTCAGATTTTATTCACATTTACTATCGGTATATATATTCTACACGCATACAAATATATATACCCACTGAAATAATTTTTCAAGTGTTATTCATCCCAAACGCTCCTTAAATTCATACCTCGGATCTTATTCACACTAACTCGAGATTTATACATCACTCACTTCATCACTTAGAGGTCTTCACACTATATTGGATCGCCTACTATTTATCTCCAAAAGGAATTCTTCTCCAATCCTTTTTAGTCCAAGAAAATCTCTCCAATTTTTTTCTATTATAATCGAACCGAACCCATAGCTCTAAAAATGAACCGGTCGAGTTCTAAACAAACGAACCAAATCAATGACACCAAAAACGGTTCAATGACCCAAAAAAACAAACCGAACTCGTAAACCATAAAACGAACCGGTCCGGCGATTTGATCAGTTCGTGAGTTCATTTTCTCTTCCAACTCCGAAATTTATGTTTTTTACCCTCACCAACCATTACTATAAATATCTACACACTTAAATATACCCAACACGCCAACTTATTCTTGGGATTCATTAAGTTAATTAAGATTTAAACCCTATCTTAATTAAACCTTAGTTTTTATTCAACCCTTCCAATTTCTCTCCAATAATTTACACCATTAACATGGATTTTAACCCAGATTTCATATGGAGTTGTTATCAGCTCAATTCACATGAAATCCTTTCCAAAAAACCAATTTTGATTTAAGAATCCCAAACCCAAAACTCATATTATTTTCATCAACTATAATATGAATAATAAACATAGGTAAATAATTAAAGCAAGTTAAACACTTGCCTCGTTGGATAAATCCGACGATCTCGTGTCGAAATGCGCTGGAGCTTGGCCCGAGTCTTCCTCTTTTATCCCTTTTCTTACTTTCTCTTATTTCTTTCTTTCTTTCTTTATTTCCTTACGTCTCTCTCTCTCTCATGTCCTTATAAGAGAAAATAAGGGTTATCCCCTTATTAAACTCAAAATTGACTCGTATACACATCAACTTATTCTTCTTGGGATTCATCAAGTTAGTTTTTACTCAACCCTTCTAATTTCTCATCAATAATTTACACAATTAACATGGATTTTAACCCAGATTTCATATGGAGTTGTTATCACCTCAATTTGCATGAAATCCTTTCCAAAAACTCCATTTTGATTTAAGAATTCCAAACTCAAAATTCATATTATTTTGACCAACTATAATATGAATAATAAACACAGATAATTAATTAAAGCAAGTTAAACACTTGCTTCGTTGGATAAATCTAACGACCTCGTGCCGGAATTCTCCGAAGATTGGCCCGAGTCTTCCTCTTTTCTCCCTTTTCTTCCTTTCTCTTCTTGCTTTCTTTTCTTTCTTTCCTTATGTCTCTCTCGAGGTCTTATAAGAGAAAATAAGGGTTATCCTCTTATTAAACCCAAAATTGACTCGTATATACAATTGCGAGTTCCTATTGGTCCAAAAAGTCTTCGGAACCAAAACACTACCCCCGGGTACTCTACTCTAACTATTTTAGCCCTTCCGATACCAACCTTGCACTCGAAGTCCCCATCCGAGTCACTTATAAAAAATTTACCTTTTTAAAGCCTATACAACTCCTCACGTATTTTTCCGAATAAAATATTATTTCTTGTCGCTTTTCCCATCCGCAATATGATATAAAATAATCCAACTTCATTTACTTATTCCCGTAAATAAATGTGGCACACCTCGATAATAATCCTAAACTCACCAATTGATATTTAACCCACACTTCAAATTTTCTCACTTAATTTCTCAAATCATTTCTCCGAGTATTAAATTACACCGACTCATGTAATTTAAATACCCATAAAAGTATAAGGTATTGCATACTTTCCCCCTTACAAAGGAACTTTGTCCTCGAAATTCGGATACAACCGATACTAAGACTTAGCAACATCCTCTAATACTCGAAATCAATCTCAAAGTAAGGCTTAATCACTATAGTCCCAGCTTCATGGCAAGCTTGTTCAATTCTCTTCATATTGATATACTCCATCAGTTACCTCAATAATAACACATCACACATTGTGCTTATACCAACAACATTAAAATAATATGAGCCTATACATCACTGGCTCTATCGTCTTAATACTATTAGAAGGCCACACACCACTAAGTTCCAGCTTCCCGTATCCATCTCAACAGTTTGTGGTTTCTCCATTTTTATCAACAGACTTTAACCCTCGTCTGATCCAAAAATTTAATTACCCACTCACTTATAAACAACCATAGGGAGAATGACAAGGATTTCCCACACAAAACCTCAATAAGCAAATTATTTACGTGAAATAGGTACGAGTAACTACACATAACTCTACAAATCAGTAATTTCTCCTCCCAATTACCGTACTATACTTTACTTCACTTACAAGCTATATCAATTGTGGAAGTAAAATAATCACAGTGACTCCAAAATTACATTCATACCGCTTTACTAGTCGTCAATCACCTCCCATCTACTCCTAGGGCCCTGGGTGACTTAACTTGCCCAAAACAAAACGTCATCCCCACTGCTTGGTGAAAATCCTTATCAGAGGTGGGGTTCAAGGATCGCATCATGTCTGCCCATTCCATCACTGGAATAGTCGACTTGATGTTAAATTTTCGGGTTGATCATCTCGAACCAACCTATTTCCATCCATAAGTGGTACACCCGAAGACAATCTCACTATGTCTCACCTAACACCACTTCCCACTTATAAAATCTCACCATTGGCAGTACTTTATATTCCTATTCTACCCCCGGGGTACCAAAAGTCTCGGCTCGTGCACTTTTCGCCACAATGTGAACTTCTTGGCCCTTATAGGCATTAACATTTTATTTATGCACAAGCCACTCTCAACATTCGACTGAGTAGGACTCCGCTCTATTTTCCACCATAGTTGGATTTTCCTTTTCTCAAGAGGTATCCTTTCAAATGGCTTCCCATAGCCTTTCAACCCATCTTGGGTGTGCTACTCTCATTGCACATATATACTTGGATCATCGCCCTTCTCACACGACGTTTAATACATCCTATCATTGCAGCTTTGTTTACAACTGGCCCACAGGCATATATTCCACACATTATTTCCACGTCCCTTTAACTTGGATGATTTTAAAATCAACTAACTAGGGTGTCCACACACCATATAATCCGCTCATATTGGCGTAAACATCACATACTTCTCACACATAACACACATTACCTTGTTGCCCTTGCATCCTCAGGATGGCTGTAACACATGAGTGTCCTTAATCACCTCGTAAATCATAATTTTGATTCTCCTTAACATCGTTCCACCCTTCAACTCGTGATGAAAAGCAAAATTTTCAGTGCTCTCTCATGGAACTACTGGCTCCACTGGCCTATGACTATATAATAACTATCAGCTCAGTTTTTTTTCTCCACACATTCATTAATTAATATACAAACTGATGCTCTATCATCCATCAACGTCTCTCTGCTCACAAAGTTTACGAAAATCCATGCGAATCTCATCCCGCAATAACATTCAAATAAGTTACTTTCCCTAGATGCACTATCACTCAACAATGGAGGTAATCAAATTATGTAACCTTCAAACACATAACTGGGACTCTCAAAAATCATGTCCCCATACATATAAATATAAATCTCCCACGTCTCTAAAGTAGTGATATAACAATGCGCTCTACCTATCACCAAGTCCTGAGCGCTAAACACAGTAACGAGCTCAATCTCTCCGCTCAACAGTAAACCCAATATTCTCAGAATTATATCGGTAAAGTCCCTACACACCGAGATCATTTATTTCGAGACAACTACACTCCCCAAAGTCTCTATCATAAAATAACATAAATGCGAGCTCGACCCTTTGGCAGGTGAGGCACTGCCAAAACCACAAATCCTACTATAGAGCAGCACACACGATAGCCTTGCAATATCCACCCACTATCATTCCAACCATTTCTATCTAGACCATATCCAGGATAATATCATACTCGTATAACACATCACTAGAATGAGTAATCTTAATAAAAATATACCACTGTGATTACACCTTCTCCCCCGCAGATGAAACCAAAGATAACCCTGCCATACCACGGAAAATATATAAGCATAATTTTTTTATTGATATACGCACTAAACTCATCTCACACGCGAATCTAGTGCTAATCAAAATACCGTGACTCGCTCGTATCACTTAAATCATACCTCATTCACCCAAGGATAAAACTAATATTTCTAGCTTGTCAATCTCCCTGGCTGCTCAAATGGTTCCCGGACATAACACGCTTGTCCGAACTGAACCAAAAGTATCTTAATGATTACCCCTACTAGGCACCATACCCTTGTCCATTTACTCGATTCGAGCAAATTCAATTCATGTGGTCCTACTCTCCACATAAAATATCTCCATATAATCCTCTATTTTTGGCCATACTGACCATGTTAGGACTGTCCTTCTCTCGGACCCTATTAAGCTCGACCCTGATGGCTACCCCTGTTGTTACCTTAGCTCCGTTAGCCCTAAGGAACACACTACTGGCTTTAACAGCCCTGACTGAATCCACCATCACTCGGTAACAACTCAACTATTCGAATCATCTAAATGGGTCCCTAGATGGGTCTCCCCCTGAATCCACGATAATCTCCCCATCTGCATCGACCGTTCAAGAAGAATTTCCATAGGTGCTGGAAACTCCTCTCGTGAGTCCATTACCAACTTGATAACTCCCTTTCCTCTATTGTACCTACCTCATCGGATATAAAGTTCTCTAGACAATTAAATTCATTTTCACAAATAGGCCTCTGTCCATCCCTCTTGTGATAAGTTCATAACAACATTCACATCTCCTCCTCAACATCAAATGAAGGAACTTGCGATCAACCGTACCTAAGATCCTTCCATTAGCATACATTTCACTTAACAAAATATGGTGATTGACTCCCACCATTTCAACACTTCTCCCACGAGCCAAGAAATAATTTATCCCAATTTTAACTTTCGGGTATACTACACTCTGCTATATGCTAAAGCCTTTGGATATTCTAACTCCCATTAGCTAACACACACAATTTCCACACTTTCTAAAATTTCCACGGATGGTCCTCTTCAAACACCGTTCTAACTCTCTTCCATTTTAACTACACTGGGTGAGTCCAATTTGGTACCACTGTCTGTTATAGTTATACTTGAAAAATATATGTTGCACCTTAGCAGTCCTTACAGCCCCAACTTCTCGAGCATCTATAGGGGTGACCTCTATTACGGTCATCATCCCCAAAATATTTTTCAACTGCAACTGAGACCCGCCTCTTGTTATCCTCCCAACGGTCCTCGCCTATCGTCCTTAATTGTTCGGCTCACGAACACACCCAAACGCATGTAAGATTCACTATCATAATACATTACATCAGGAGAACGAAATCTCACCATAGGAATCAACAATCCTAAACATAGGGCTCTATATCAATTTAGAGGAGGGGCTTAATGATAAGCTTCTCATTGAATTATTAAATGAGATTAGAGATGATTAATATTGACAAAAGTCCATGTGTTTATGCGACTAATTTATTATTGTACGCATTCGGCATATCACTCATATTTGTGTAACGCCTCATTCGTGATCGGAAAAGTGGACGGAGATGGAGAAAAGAGGTTGACATAAGTAATTCTCTGCTTCAACATTTATGAGAGGGATTCAACTTCATTTTAGATAAGAAACCTGATTTATGCATCTTATTATCTTAAATGTTGTTTTACATTAAAAAAGCATGTGGCATATTTATATTAATATGTTAGCTGAGATTTTTCACAACATATGCGTATATCACAAAAATAATATTTATTGCTTCGATTATGAGGTATAAACCACTATACCTACTGTTAAGCACAAAACACGATGTTGCTTGATTGATAGAATATTATTATTTCAGGAGCAATCCTGAAGTTTTCTTGTTGATATATTGAGTGGTAGTTGCTTTTGTTAGTAATAAAAAAAAATCCTCGAGGGAGCTAAAAGTATAACTTAATCCCTTTGTCAAATATTTATTGAATGGCCCGAATCAATTTGTCAGAAACACTATAACCAAGAGAGATATTTTTTATTTTTGCAAAATATTATTTTATAGTTTTTACACGTTTAGAAAATTGTTGGCATTTATGAGGGCCTTTCATAGATAGCTGTTGAAATACACTTAACATGTCACTAGAGTGTAGATATTGGCCTGCCAAAAGATTGATCTAACATAATAGTACACCTAACATGTCACTAGAGTGTAGGTGATGGTCTGAGAGTAGTCAAACATATGTCTAGTTAGACATATAAAATTATACTGATAGAACAACAATGTCTCATTCATTTAAAGAAAGTAAAAAAAAAGTTAATTGCATGTTAGACTAGAGTATATATTGCGGCTTAGTTGTACAAATGAAAACTCAGTTACGTGTCAGACTATAAAACGAAATAAAGAAGAGGTTGATTCTTTAGTCAGAAAATTTTTATAGTATGGTTAAAAGAAGTTCCGGATGAAATTAGTTTGAGCTTCATCTATCCTCTTTATAAAAAAAACTCGGCTATTAACTGCGTTGTGCAACTTGGGAGCTTCATCGGACCTCAGATTTGATCGCCTACATAACTTAGAAGGACAAACTCCAACAACAGAATTGAAAACAAAAAAAACCACCTAACGGTTCAATGGGTACACCATGAGATAAGTTGTGTTTAAAGCATGGCACCACAGATTTCAGTGGGAGCGAATGAACCACCGTTGGAGCTTGAAATCCCACCAAACACTGTGGGAACTTGAAATCCCACGAACCTTGACAAACCACCCTAAAGAAATGTTGAACCACCGTGGGAGATTGAAAAATGATGAACCACCGTGGGAACTTGAAAACGAAGAACCATCGTGGGAGCTTAAAATTCAACAAACCTCAGTCAGAAACCGACGGGACTTACTCCGAGGAACCTCACCTCAGAAAAAACTGACGGAGCATTGCTCCAATGAACCTCTTCCCGATGAACCTCGGACTGAACCGAGGCACCTGTTCGAAGAAACTCAGAACCCAATCACCATACGAGTGACTGTCTCCATGTCTGTGTAGATCCGACATGAAATTCAGCAGTCTCACTTGAGATTTAAAAAAATTAAAGACCATATCTGAGCTCTCTCACGTTTGGCATTTTACATTTTGATAGGTGATCCCTCGCGTTTTAATATATGCCACTTCACGTAAATGAACTCTAAGCCGATTCAGCTGAGTACCAGAACCGATTCACCATCAATGGAAATCAACGAAGATGGCTTCGAGAAACCTCGAGCTGATGGATCTTGAACCATTACATCTTAAGTTTCTAAGGGTTACAGAACCTACAAACTTTGTTTTAATAACAAGCAACGAAGCCTCATCTCTCCAATCAAATATCCGGTGGTCCGTCACCAAATTTTGAAATGATACACCATTAAAATCGACCGACCTCATATTCAAACGCCGAGTCACCACAAACTATATGTGGTATTTTGCCTTCAACTGCCTTGAGAAGTGAGAAAATAATGGTTCAAAGTTTTGTTCAAACTTCAAGTCTAATCTGTGAGAAGATAGAAGCAGTAGCCTTGGATAAGTTCTTGTGTTGTCCCTTTTCCTTGAGCCTCGATCTTTTTATCGAAGGATCAGAAAAAAATGGGTCCGTATTTCCTGCGAGAATGATTTGGAAGATCCAAAACCAAAAATTGTGGTATTTTCATTCATCATAATTAGCAGTTCCAGCTCCGTATCAAGGTCACGATCGATATCATCACTAGCATCAATATCGTCACTATCATCAATATCGATATCATCAATAAGATCACGTGCTCCAAAAAGAGAAAATAGAGAAATATGTTTGTATTACATGTTATTGGTGACTATTATTTAAGCTTATATATTGGAATTTCAATCAATTAACATGTTAAAATTAAAAGAACATGTGATTCCTCATGCATGCCGCCAAATGCCACCAAAATTAAAATTAGAGTATTATAAATATTAATGAATATGTTTCTTGAATATGGTTGAGGAATGAGTTTATTTTATCTTTATAGTGATAAAATAAATGGATAATAGTGTGGAGTTTCTAGAAATTTTGATAAATTAATTTTGTTGAAGCACCCTTCATTTAAAGTTGATTCTTTTGATAACGATATTGGTATTTTCTCATAAAATACTTTTTTTATGACTAAAAAAGGGTTGTCAAATAAGAAATTTTTTTCATATGAGAAAATATAAATGAGATGAGGTTGAATATCTAAATGTATATGAATTTTAGAACTGAAGATTTACCTTGAAATTATATACACCTTCAAATTTATTATGGCATGCACTAAAACGACATTAAATTGTACACGATACACCTACGAGTATGGGTGGTTATGATTCATTACACAAATATCCCCGGACTTTATTCAAATTTTATTTTATTACATCAAAAAAAAAATAAAGGGGGCATAATGAGAATTGCACTTAGATAATTCTTGAGTTTTACTAACCATTTGCAATATTATGCTTGTTTATGTAAAAAACTAGATTCGATCTAATTAATTAATCACAGATAAAAAGGAATAAAGAAAATAAGACAATAGATTTTTAAAGTGGTTCAGCCCGATGAGAATGGCCTACGTCCACTGTTCTTGTATTGCCAATAGGTGCCTTAATCTCGATGACGATTACAAAAGATTAATTTCCCGCTTATGGGGAGCATTACAATGTATTTATAACCTTAGGGCTATCAGTATGAATAGACAAGATGCAGTTATTTAATAGACATATACATCTGTACAATAAGAATGTTCATTAAACCCAATGTTCATTGAATGTGTATTCGTCACTTGATCTTCCTATCCGGATGCTCTGCATGTTGAGTAACTCGATAGGCCATGTAGCTCGGCATGCCCTATAGCTCGGGGAGCATATATATTTGTCACGTAAGGCTCTACGTGTCTTTATATGGTTAATCCACGTCAGATGGCTAATTTTCGTATCAACAGAAGCCCCCAGTGTTTCACATTCGAGTTTTGATATGAGAGTGTGGAATATTTATTCGAAAGTTTCTCGAACACCTTAGTATGCATTGATTACTTACAGATCTCCAACACTTAGGATCTTTTCCTCTAGTCTCGTCATTTGAGAGCGAAATGGAAAATTCGTAATTATTTTGAATCTGCGCCAGACGCTTAGGTATTTGCGTCTTTTTCATCATTTAACTGTAGAAAATGTAATCGTCTTTTCTAGTAATCATTTATTTTCCTACTTCCCGATGCAAGACATTTAAAAGCGATAGGAAAATAATCGTCATCTACTTTTCACTCCCAAATTTCTAAACTTTGTGTTTTCTCACTCCATTTTCATACTATCGTTCTTTCCATTGTCTGCCTTAGCAGACTTCCAAGTTCTCTGTAAGAATTTCTTCCTTATTCTTTCTTTGTTTTAGTCATCATGGTTTATCTTATCGAATCTTTGGATAAATTTCGAGCCGATTTTTCAATTCCCTCTTGGGTTATTCTAGAATAACCACCTTCTCCATCTGATTTATTTTCTCTGGCTGAGGGGAACTGGTTTCCCTCACTTTTCATAGATGAATGTGTCTTTTCTTTTCCGCCTAATCCCCCGTGTTTGGAATTTTGCCAATATTTTGATATTGAGCCTGCAAGAGTAGCTCCAAATACATAGAGGGTAGTTAATGGCGTACATAGTTTAAACTAGATTCACGGGATTCGTTTAGGGATTCCTGAAATTATGTTTTGTTATAAATGGGTTACCAGTGATACCACATTTTATTTTAAAACTAGGTTTTCCAATAGAGCTTTAGTAGTCAATCTTCCCGATGCTAATAGGTACTATTTTGATCATAGGGTTGGGATAAAAAATTGGCAACACCCTCCATTAAAAGAAAATGATGTGTACCAAGGTCCCAGGTGTCCACTTTATGGAAATGGGATAGGTTGTTTTCAATGATTTGATTTAGCTCTGTTTATGTTTGATAAAATGCGTCAATGATATTTATATTTGCTTTTGCAGTTGATAACAAAAGAAAGCCCCCAAAAGAGAGCGATATTAATATAAAGGCTTTGAAACTCATCTGGGGTTTGCATCAATCAGCTAACGGGGATCACATTAGAGCTGCTTCTTATTTGTTGAGATACAAAAACACCACCCCTTCTTTCATTGCTCATCCTCTTTCCCCTCCTGTGGTAATCGATCTTGATCAAGTACCAGCATTTCAAGAAAGTGCCGAAGAGCCTTCTTCTGATTTGGGTGCATCTGTTGTTAATTTGATGACGAGGAAGAGGAGAATTCTTACGTTCTTCTCCAAGGATGATCCTGATACTAAAGGGGCCAAGAAGAGTAAAGGGGATGTCCCAGTTGAAGGGACAAAGAAAGTGGATGGTATTTCCTCCAAAGGAACAATTTCACCTGTCAAGGGGGTCGATAGCAAACCTCCTGCTGTTCCAAAAGAGGCATCACCTTTAATTAAAGGTGCTGCTATTGCACGAGAAGAGGCAACACCTTTGATTGAAGATGCTCCGCTAAGGAGATTGAGGAGAGGTCTTGCAGAGAGACCTGTAGAAATTGATGCTCAACCTTTTGATATTTAGGGTCCTTTCTCGGGGACTAACGCTCTAGCTTTTATTGCCCCGAGTTCGGCCAGGGATTTGATCAAGTCTTGGATCGTTCTGAATTATCGAGCTGCTGGGGGTTCCCTTTCACGGGAGAAGGTCATTGATTTTGCGGCCCAATATATCGCGTTAGTAAGTATCATTATTCCTAACACTTCTTTCCATATACTGTATTTGTATTCTAATTTGAGCTTCGTTTCTTGTTTCCAGTTTATGACGTGCTTTAAAAGTATCCTGGATAAAGATGAGGCTATCAAGGATTCAACCTCATCCAGTGGGATTGAAGAAGTTTTTGCTGGGTTGTCTCATGCCTTGAAGGACGCCCAGAAGAAATACGATGAAGATAATGCTGCCTGGGAAAAGAAGCTTCTATTTGTAGAGTCAGCTCGTGACCAAGCTATAAATGCCTCCAAGGAGTTGGAGGAAAAATTGAAGGTCGTCATTTCTAGACAGAAAGAAACTAATGGCAATCTTGAAGAGGTTGAATGGCGTAAGAAAGACCTTGAGGAGAAGGTGAGGCTTGCTGAGGAACGTGCTTCTTCTGAGAAGACAAAGAGGAATGCCGCGGTGAAAAAATCGTTCATCTTTGGTTGGGATAAGCAGTGGAATAGAGCCTTAACCTCGATTACTTTGCAGAAGGAATACACGAGTTTAAAGTACTTCAGGGATGGATGGGTCACATCATTAAGAGAGTTGAATGTTACGGATGATTCAGAGTTATTCCAAAAACACACTCATGGCCCTCCTCCTACTATTGACGATGAAGAAGAAGATGAAGCTGCATCTGATGAGTCTTCCTTGATGATAGTAGAACAAGTCCCTGCTACTGATGCTCCTCAACCCTCCGAGTAAGTTCAGCAAGCATCAACTTCTTTCGAGTAACATCAAATGCCTCCCGAGTAACCAACTTCTTCGTCCAAACCTGCTGATGATATTATAGGAAATAAAGAGAAGGTGTAGCATTGCTCGGCTCTTTATTTATGTTGTTCTTCTACTTTTCTTCTTTTACTTGTATCTTTGGTTGTAATCTCTCCTCTTGTGACTAATAAAATGGGTTATTGTTGTCTATTATGAATATCTCCTTGACTTGTTCTTGTCTGTATCATTGTTGATGTGTTTTTATTTGTCTTTGCTAGTTTATTGCCAGGATGGAACTCTTATTAGCTCATGACACTGAGTTGATGAAAAAATGTAATGATTACTTCAAAGAGGGCCATGCAGATTTTACTAAAGCTTAAATAATTGATATCCTTGGACTTGATGCTTCTGAGCAAGTAGTTGATGCATACCAATACTTGAAGTGTCTGCTTGATCTTGCCATAGCTAACAACGTGGCTTATTACGAAATGATAGAAGACCTTCAAGGTATGATCAAAGAACTTCAACTTCAATAAAAAGAACCATCGTGCTCTTACACGAAGGTTATGAGAAAAAATACCAACAGTTGAGTGCTGATAGGGGCAATGACAAGTTCGTCTCTGCCCATGAGTAAAAAGAAAGGGTGATGAAGCTTGAGATCGAAGAGCACATGAATATTGCCAAGATGCTAGAGTAAGAAAATATTGCGTTACAAGAGGAAGTGAAGCAACACAAATCTGTTGCCTCATCTTCTTCGAGAGCCTTGGTTCCAGTTAACGATGAAGGTTTTTCCTTTTTAGAAATCAAAAACGCTTCCTTGAGAGAGGAGTTGGAGATTTAGAAACAAACCAGATCTACCCCGTCTACTCGTGGCAGAGCGAGGCCTTCTTCCCATGGATGAGTAAAAGATATGGTCGGATCAATATTGAAGAGACGAGGACCCAACTAGCTTTGGAAAATCAAGTTGTTCAATTGACGACGAAAAATCAAGCCTTGGCAGAAATGTCTACAAAAATTCAGAGTTTTACCGACCAACTCTCTAACCAGAGCTCTGCACTAGAGAGTAAAGAAATATTGGTGAAGAAGATCCACGAGAAACTTAAGAGATTGACTTATCAATTTCACAAACAACCTAGGGAGTTCTGGATGGCGGGGTACAATAAATCTTTATGCCATTTCGATGATCGGTTGAAGCAATCCAATAATGAGGGATACAAACAGGGATGGTTGAATGCCTTATGTGTAATGAAAATTGATCGAGGAGTATCCTTGTGGGATTGGTGTGAGCCTAGATTACTTGACTTGTCGATTCCTCCCTTTAAACTTGATGTTAGCTGGATTTCAGCTCGTGTCATTCCTCGATGTTTGATCTCTAGGTATCTTGGTGATTACCAGCTTCATTCAGAGTTTGAGATATCTCGTCCTCAATATTTTCTTGATCGACCATGTCCGAGCAACGTCAGAATGTTGTAAGATATGAACTTTATCAATTCTCCCTATGCATTAGATGTCTCTCCAGTCGGGATGGAACCTGTGGAAAAATCAAAGGGAAAGAAACCCATAGAATAGGAAATTTGTATTTAATGAAACAAAATTCATGTTTATGTGGTCTACTTGTGGTTAATAAATAAAAATTGGTTTTTCTGTCCTTGAAAATACTTTGTGAGATGGGTTTCTCGTTTTTGTTGATGAATTTATATATACATATATATATAGGGATAATTTGTCCTGTTTTGCTTAGGCAATGGAGCTTGCCCCATTTGCTGCCTAGTTGTAGTGACTTATCACCTATTAGTGCCTACACAATGGGGTTATTTTCCTCCCATATTCCTGCTTAGTTGTAGTAATCGCGTTGGGATTACCTTGGTGCCTAGACAGTAGATGCCCCGTGAGGTCACCCATCTTTTTGCCTAGTTTGGGATATCTCTTGAGATCATTCGTGATCAAATAGGCTTTGCCTTGTATGATTGTTATGCCAACTTTGTTGGTTAAATTTATTGGTTCCGACCAATCGGAGTTGGTGGTTGTTGAATGTCGACCAACTTTAGTTGATGGTTGCTGATGTCGAGCAGCCGAAATGGATGTAGTGTGTAGCACTAGTATTCCAACAAAAATTAAACAAAAAAAGAATATGGAAAAACCAACACTTTTATTCATGTAAGGAGAAATGTGTACATGTAAATCTGTGTTACGGGTAATACTTGTGCAAATGCTCTGCATTCCATGCATTTTTAAATTCTTCTCCCTATAAAGTTTTTATTCTGTAAGTCCCAAGGAGAACAACGGTAGTAACTTGGTAGGGCCCATGCCAGTTAGCCTCTAGCTTGTTATGCTTCTGAATCACCTTCTTGATCACATAATACCCCTCCTTAAGTTCACATTTCTTAACTCTTTTATTGTAGAACATGGTTGTTCTCTATTGGTAGGTTGTGTTCCTGATTGCCGCTTCTTCTCGAACTTCCTCGAGCATGTCCAGGTCTAAGCATCTCATCAAATCGCTTATAGGAGGGTTAAAATTAAGAACCCTGTGTGTAGGCAGGCCCAATTCAATTGTGATAACTGCTTCTCTTCCAAAGGATAGTATGTAGGGTGATTCTCCAATAGCTATTTGGGGTGTTATGCGATATGCCCATAGCACAGAGGGTAACTCGTTAATCCAATTTCCTTTTGCTTCATCCAGTCATTTCTTCAAGTTGTTCAACAGAGTTATGTTCGTTACTTCAGTTTGCCCATTGCTCTGTGGGTGGCCGGGCGCATAATGGATTTTATGAACATTGGATTGATGACAATATGAAGCGAATTCCTTATTATCGAATTGGGTTCCATGGTCTGTGATAAAGGCATGTGGCAATCCGTACCTGCAAATAATATTCTTCCATATAAACTGGTAAACCCTTTCATACGACATATCAATGAGGGGTTCGGCCTCGACCCACTTGGTGGAATAGTCAACAACGACTACAAGATATTTGAACCTTCCTTTGGTGGTCGACAGAGTTACGGCCAAGTCTATACCCCACATAGCAAATGGCCAAGGGTATGTAATAGGTGTTAACAATGCCTGAGGGTTCTTCGGACAAAAGAAAAATGCTGGCACTTATCACATTTCTTCGCATAGGTTGTGCAGTCAGCTCTCATCATCGGCCAATAATATTCCTGCATCGTTATCCTCTATAGGAGAGTCCGTCCTGCCACATGAGCTCCACAAGATCCTTCACGAACCTCTTCAATCAGGTTTTTGACTTTCGAGGGGTGCACACATCTTTGTAAACCTGCGATGATAACTCGTCTGTACAAAATGCCATTATTTAGTACATACCGAGCAACTTTAAACTTCAGCCTCTTAGCTTCAAGTTGATCAGTAGGCACGACCCCTTCTTCGATGTATGCCCTGATGGGATCCATCCAGGATGGCCCCATATCTAGGGTAATAAATTTCACCATTAAATCTTCATCTATGCTCCGTTCGACCAATATCTCGATAGTAATTGTTCTTCGTAGCTAGGTGTGAGTAGTTGAGGCTAACCGAGCTAATGCATCATCCCTGACATTCTCCAATCTTGGTATCCTGACCAATCGAACTGCAGTAAAGGTGGACACAATCTCCATGGCTTTGGCATGGTATTTTAACATCAAGTCTCCCTTTGCTGCGTGCAACCCCACAATCTGATGTACAATTAACTGTGAATCACTAAACACGGTTATCTGCTCTGTGTGTAATGTTTTTGCCAAACTGAGGCCCATGATCATAGCTTCATATTCGGCCTCATTATTGTGTCAGAAAGATATTATTTTGCAGACGCTTCTGAATGAGAAGATATTGAGCGATGCTAACATCAATTCATTGTTCAAAGATATGATAGTTTACGATATACCCTATGAAATGTAACGATTAGGTTGCTCTCATTTTCTTCGGGTGGGCATTGTAAATGGTATATGTAATTTATTTTATTTTATCTTGAGATAAAATAAAATAAAAGGGGTAAATGGATATTATGATGTAACGTAGCTTGTAGTGTAAAGATTCTTCAACATCCTCCACGACAAGGTTAGATTGATGAACATTTAGAGTATAGTAATGTCCAAGCATGCCATTACAAAAACTTCTTCAGTTTCTTTCGCAAAGAGTTCAGACATATTAATTAGTTATCACTCAGAAATTGACAAAGTCGTAGTCATCCTTCATAAATGAAATCATATTACAAGAACTTTATGAGTATTGTGGTAAGTCTTCTTCAGAGGTGTATTATATTCCAAAAAACCTGATGAAATTGGTAAGTGGTTGAACTGCGATCACTGTGACTTGACTCGTCCGGAGAAGTTTGTCATTGATGCAAACAGATGAAGGACCACGCTCAGTTTGTCATTCAGTAGTTATGGGCTCCCTCGCGTCCTGAAAGTGATACAGAAGGATGAGTTTATAAAAAATCTTAACATGTGGTTTTCATTGTTAAGTCATCGTAATAGGTGGAGTTTACGAAAAATCTTAACAAGTGGTTTTCATTGTTAAGTCACCGTAATAGGTGGAGTTTACGAAAAATCTTAACAAGTGGTTTTCATTGTTAAGTCACCGTAATAGGTAGAGTTTCTGAAAAATCTTAACAAGGGGTTTTCATTGTTAAGTCACCGTAATAGGTGGAGTTTACGAAAAATCTTAACAAGTGGTTTTCATTGTTAAGTCACCGTTATAGGTGGAGTTTACAAAAAATCTTAACAAGTGGTTCTCATTGTTAAGTCACTGTTATAGTTGGAGTTTACGAAAAAGCTTAACAAGTGGTTTTCATTGTTAAGTCACCGTTATAGGTGGTGTTTACGAAAAATCTTAACAAGTGGTACTCATTGTTAAGTCACCATTACAGGTGGAGTTTTACAAAAAAATCTTTACAAGTGGTTTGCATTGTTAAGTCACCGTTATAGGTGGAGTTTACGAAAAATCTTAACAAGTGGTTCTCATTGTTAAGTCACCGTTATAGGTGGAGTTTACGAAAAAGCTTAACAAGTGGCTCTCATTGTTAAGTCACCGTTATAGGTGGAGTTTACGAAAAATCTTAACAAGTGGTTCATTGTTAAGTCATCGTTATAGGTGGATTTTTACGAAAAATATTAATAAGTGGTTTTCATTATTAAGTCACCTCTAACGGTGGAAGAAAAATCTTAACAAGTGTGTTTTCATTATTTCACCTCGTAGGTGTGAGTTTGTGAAAAACCGTAACAAGTGGTTTTCATTGTTAAGGAGTCATATTTTACTTTTTAAAAATATGGGTTCTGACAGGTATGAGGACAAGACTTATGCTAAAGAATGAGAAGGCAGGAGTTACCTCAATAGTAGGAGAATAAGTAGTAACTTCAATAAACCTATGGGCGAGTCAATAACATGTGCATGCACAAGAAATCACATCGTGATTTGGATGAGTCAATAATATGTGCATGCATAAGAAACCTCGTCGTGATTTGGATGAATCAAATAAACAGGCTCATGCACTAAAAAACCACGTCGTTATTAAGATGAGTGAAGTAGTTATTATGTAAACTATGTGCATGCTATAAAATATTAATAGAGAAACGATGAAGTCTTTATTATGTAAACCATAATAATAATTACACCAAGCTTGGTTGAGAAAGATGAAAGAGAAACGAGAAAGTAGTTATTATGTAAACCATAATAATACTTCCACCAATCTTGGTTGAGAGTGATGAAATTGAACAATGAAGTAGTTGTTATGGGATCATAATGTACTTCGAAATAGCTTTGTTGAGAATAATAAAAGAGAATGATGAAGTAGTTATTATGTGTCCATGATAATACTTTTTACCAAATCAGAGTTATGAACAACTACAATAAAATCATGGATGCATGTTCATATTAAATAGGAATGGAGGCAACACTCATAGTTTATCATTCGTATGAAAAGAATGATCATGAGGTTCTTTGAACAACCCATGAGATCAAAGCCTGAAATATGAGATATGAGATTGATGTATATCATGTAATTGAGATATGAAATATGAGATTACAGTATATCATTAAATGTGAGATATGAGATAGAAGTATATCATCAAGATGAAATGAGATACGAGATTATTACCCACGATTCACAGGTTGATCGAACATATCAAAACCAACTAAAGGTGTTTCGTACATATAATCGATATATTTTAGACATGCATCAATATATCAACTATATGTACGAGGGGGAAAATGTAGGAGGGGCTTAATGATAAGACTATCATTAAATTATAAAATGAGATTAGATATGATTAGTATTGACAAAATTCCATGTGTTTATGCGACTGGTGTATTATTATATGCGTCCGACATATCATGCGTATTTGTGTATTATTTATACATTGACTAGACAATATTCTATTATTGAGGGTGCACCATATGTTATGGGACACAAGTCATCCCAATTAGGACATATATCACCATAAGTTATTTGACACATGGCTCCACACTATATTGGATATATGTCAACTCACTTGGGTTAGTTTTTGTTATAAATAGACTTCATTTCCTTACATTTGAAAGAGAGATTCTTCGGAGAGGAAGAGTGATTTCTTGTCTTATGAGTTTTTAGAGAGAGTTTTAGAAAAGAGTTTGGAGATGAGTTCTTTGAGAAGAGTTTCTCCACCTATCACATCTTCGATTTCCACCATAATGAGTTTTCAGACGAATAGTACGAACCCACGAACTACGTTGACTTTGATTTCGATTATGACGGATACGTAGGCACAACCGAAGTTGCTTAAGTCAAACACATACAAATCCTAAGGACACTAGAACCTGATGCTCTGATATCATCTGTGACACCCCACCTATTTTAATCATGGTTGATCAATCATTTATCAATAAAAATAGGATTTTCAAAATGGATCATTCTCAACATCAATGTCGAAAACCATTTAATTACGAACAACCTATTAGGCCCGGTCAGATTTTAACTTTCTAATCTTTTTAACTTAAACGCACAAGAAAATCCAATCACACAATAATATAAACTTCAACAGAAATAAATGAATAATGATTGATAACTCTCGGTAAATCATTTATAAAAACATATCGAATGTGCGCAAGTAAAAATGCTGAAAAATAAAATAATGACAACAGTAGGTCAACATGGCCGAATATGACTCACAATACCTCTTATCTAGATCATAAAGATGGAAGCATCTAAAACAATCCCTGCTAGCATCCAAAGATGCTGCAGCAATAGTTGACTAGAAGGAATTTCCATCCAGGCGTCCCCGTGTCTGAACACCTAAAAGATTTTTGAAGAAAAGAAAAATATATACAAGCGGGTCAGAGCTCGAGGTTTTAAAAATAATTTAACAAGTGTCTAAAATACCATAACATATTAAATATGATATTCTCCATATTTAAACTGGTATCGCACTCCCATAAGATACACCTCACCTCTCATCTAATAGTGCACACCTAATGCATGTATTTTAAATACCCTAGTTACGCTACCCAGCCTAACTAGCACCTCGCAAAACTTCCAAGTCACCATACGCTATCTCGTTCCCTGCGTATATAAAATATTCTAAGCATTCGCCCAAGCATATGCATTATAATTTCTTACTTATAATTAATCCGTTCATAATTAATAACTTTCACTAGTTATAATACACTAATCACGTTTTATTATTATTAGCCTCGTATATAATATTTTCATCTTTATAAACGTATATCACATTCATATTCCAGATTTTATACTCCCGGACGTAACTATTTACTTCTCACTTATTCTTTATTTATCCGTGTATATATATATTCACGTCTTCATTTATACATATACAATATACATAAAATATATTCATACTTATATATCACACACTATATAAGTATAAAAACCATCCCTCCGAGATTTAACTCAATGGACGCAGTCTCTCAATGCTATCATCTTCCAGGGAATTACGCATATACCATCCTGGGTTACCAGCTATCAGATTCTTATCACACTGCCCTGGTAAAAAATCAAATCACAACGTAGGGGAAGCGTTCATAGCTCCTTACCTGAAAGTGATAACTAATCATACCCAAGAATTCTCACCCATGATAAAATGCCACACGGTATAACTAATGGACGCTGTGACCTGGGGAGTATACGCTCCCTGCTCCTTAAGCCAGGGGCCTCACCCACATCGTGCAACTTCCCAGGATAGCACTAGAGGGGTATGTGTCACATAAATATACCATTCACACACACACACACACACACACACACACACACACACACACACACACATATATATATATATATATATATATATTGTGAAACCCCGCCAACTAAAATACCAGGTGGCCAGCCCGTGATCAAATTAAAACATTGGTCTCATATGGATCATTCTTAGCATCATTGTCGAAAACTTTTTAAAGTTGCAAACCACCTTGTAATTTAATTAGACTGGTGCCAAATTTTATCTTTCATTAATTAACACAGACGGAAAATAAATAATAATAAAACCATCAACATAACTAATAACTGAATCCCACACAAATGAATAATATAAATTAAGATAAATTAGTCAACTATCGGTTCAACAATAAAATACAATAGTAACTCAAACAATAGCCTGGATGCACAAAGTCCGATAAGTAAACTAAATACAAAATCTGAGGGCGACGTGACCAAATGAGTACTGAAAAGTTCCTACACTAGGAGTAAATGAACGAATCATCTATAACAAAGTCCAACAACTTCCATATGAGCTACAACTGCGTATACCTGGATAGAATCCTCAATCTGGGCATCCCTGTGGCTAGACACCTAAATTTTTTTGGAAAAGATTTAGACACAGGTCAGAGCCCAAGTAAAATATTTTGAAAATATTTAGCAAGTAGTTAAATTGCAATACTTAAATATGCATGCACACTTTTCATATTTAAGCTAGTGTAGTACTCTCTTGAAACATAACTCACCCCTGATCTAATGTCCACACCTAACGCTTGCCTTCTACCTTTCCTAGTTAATCTACCCCACCTAAGTAGCCATAACGAGTCTCCTTCCACAAACTAACCCATTGTACCCACCTGTACTACCCGAACAATATGTTACCGAATTTCCATGTCTTTTATCCCATTATAAATTTCTCAGTATATGCATATTTCTCCCCATAATATAGTTATTTTTAATGTCACTTACTTTTTTCTTCTACAAAACCCACACAGTAGAATAAAATCACGCATATACATATATCACTCTGTTATATATATACTAACACTACAGCCCTAAGCTGAGTTACGGTGCGAGTATACTAGGCTATAATGTCCTGGGTACATCATTTATGAAACACACATAGTATAATAAGTCACAAATATATATATTTATCACACTAATTATATATATACAATACAACACTCCTAGACTGAGACCTGCGATGCATGCATACTCTACTATCAAGTCCCGATACATCACGCACTGTATAAAGGACTACGGGTTCCGAATCACTCTAGAACGTATCAATACAAATCACACATATTGGAGGCAAACATAGTCCACATACCTATGGTTCACGCGCATACCTACGCTCCCATAGTCAGCTGACTTATCAACTCACAAATAAGTCTTCACAATCCTATGTTCTTGAGGTACCAAATCTAAATCCCCCCGAAGGCACACAAGACAAGATTGTCCTCTTCCTATAACCTCCCGTGGTAACAAGTATGGTAGGTATATCATACACATAATAAATCATATAAATTAGTATAGGTATACATACAACCTATATCATATATTCCACGCATAGCATACATATCTCCCGAATATCCTACGTATTATAAAATTTAAATTATACATCTCATCGCATATTCCCGAGTATCCCTCACTACTCAAAGTGTGCCAATTATCCTTTAAAATATTTGAGTAGGTAATTCACTCGTATCCTACTGATCTAAGCCATAGGTTCGCTTATCCCCCGAATTCGTTACATTTTAAATTACACCGATTAATCTAATCAATTTCACATTAATTAATTTATTAAAGTAGTGTCACCCAACTACAATACTATGACTCACTCATATGGTTTGTATCTTCACGCTTTAGAATTTTTTACACAAAAATCCACTATTAAGGTTAACACCTCTCGTTAAATTCACTATTCGAGAATTTATTATATATCTCTATAATAATTAAACCGCCTAATCCGTGCCTAACTACCGTATCACTAGCCTAAGAAATATAAGAGTCAAAACCCCGAACCTTAATTTATTTACTATCACCTCAATTAATTTTTATCCAAGTGGTACCACTCAACCAAAATGCCCGGACTACCTTTATTGGCCCGTATTTTAACCTTTTAGAATTCATTTCACCAAATCTGGTTAATAAGTTTAACACCCTTCTTAAATTTAATAGTCCTTAATACTCATCCCATAAGACTCTAAGTATTAGGTTCCATTTAATTTCTATCAATTAAATTCCACCTTAAGATACCAGTCTGTATGCTAAATTCATCCCAAATTCCCATTCGAATACGTTACATATATTATCGAGTGTCATTCATTATAAATAATGTTCCTTTATATTTTTCCAAAGTCCTTCACTCATTTACGGACATCTCAAAATAACCCGAATTTATTTCTTCCCAAACATGTCGGTCTCGCGCACCCGATCGTAGAAAAATAGTATCAAATTCAAAAAAAAAAGAAAAATACTAGGTCGGTGCCCACACGGCCATGGCGAAAAGATCTACAATCTCATATTTTACAATAACTAAAGGGGGCGATCAATCGACGAATTGGGTCGATCGATCGATCGACCATAAATCAGTTATCTTCCCCGATTTCTTTTTCCACCATTTTTAAACTTTGAAGCTTTCCAACTTCAATCCAAACCTCGACTACTTTATCTCCCATATTTATTTCATCTATAAACATGTTCAAACACTAATATATGATATTAATCCTCAGTGATTTTCATTAAAATTCTAGGGTTCATAAATTGGGGTTTTCTTAATACCCCGTAAATCACAATTCTCAATTCGATTCAATAATCTGAATTGAACAATAATTTCTACAGGTTTTTTGTTCTAAATCATAATATAGCCTCATATGATATTATTCTCACATCAATTTCACCCTTAATTCTTAAATACCCAAAACCCAGATTTAACAAGTGATACCCTACAAAAATGAATTTTGCTATAATAACTCATCCCAAAATGAATATGGTTTACACTCACCATGATATGAATCGCAAAACCACAATTTAAATGAAAGCAAGTTTAACTACTTGCCTGGATAATTTCGTAGGGTCTGATTTCCTTTGTTGAAGATGAATGTTTGATAAAGAACACACTCCTCTTCCTTTTGTTCCCAAACTTCCTCTACGGATTTAGGTTTTCTACTATTGTGTTATGGCTTCCCCCAACTCCCTTAATTAGCTTTTATTGGTCTAATACCATTTTTAAACTAATGTGCTTAATTAAAATGGACCAAACACTCCCGTGTGTGCTCGATTATGCCTAAAAACACTCTGAGACCCAATTACTACCCCCGGGTACTCTATTTTGACTATCTCGACCCTTCCGGACTCAACCGTACACTCAAAATCATCATCCGAGTTACTTAACTAAAATTTCAAATTTCAACCTCAATTTACGACACATGTATTCTTGAAAGAAATAACCCGAATTAATTTAAATCTTAATTCTCCAAATAAATTGAATCTTTCAATTTAAATAAATTCTCTAAATTACATGGGGTGCCCCTGAATATTGTGTTAGATAGAGACAAGATTTTCGTGTCACGTTTTTGGGAAAGCTTTCAGGAGGCTATGGGTACTGAGTTGAGGTTGAGTTCATCTTATCACCCACATACAGATGGACAGACAGAGCGTACTAATCAGATGTTAGAGGATATGCTACGCATGTGTGTTCTTGATTTTGGAGGAGGTTGGGATCCACATCTTCCACTGGTAGAGTTTTCTTATAATAACTCTTATCAGTTTACGATTGGTATGGCTCAATTTGAGGCTTTGTATGGCAGGCCTTGTCGTTCCCCAGCTTGTTGGCTCGAAGTGGGAGATAACAAGTTGCTAGGACCAGAGGTGATTCAGGAGACCTCCGCGAGGATTGAGATGATTAGGAGTCGCATTCGGATAGCCCAGGACAGGCAGAAGAGCTACGCCGATGCGAAACAGTTCTTCCGGGAGTTTAGTGTGGGGGAACAAGTGTTATTGCGTGTATCTCCTATGAAGGGAGTGATGAGGTTCGGGAAGAAGGGGAAGTTGGCTCCGAGGTACGTGGAACCATTTCCCATCATCGAGAGGATTGGGCCGATTGCATACAGGTTGGGACTGCCAGAACATTTACATCGCATCCACGATGTATTCCACATATCGTCGTTGAGACGATATCTTCGGGATAATATGGCCCATACTCACATTACCATAGATGAGATCGACTTACAGCCAGATAGCTCTTACGAGGAGAGATCGGTGGATATCCTAGACTATAGTGAGAGGAGATTGAGGTCAAAGATAGTTCCACTTGTGCGGGTGCGAGCTTCATAATGTGGAGGAATCCACTTGGGAGCGCGAGGCAGATATGCGCGAGAGATATCCAGAGTTGTTTTTACCAGGTATGCCTTATTTTCCGAATTTCGGGATGAAATTCCGTTATTAGGGGGGAAGTATGTAATACCCCGTATTTTTATGCTATATTAATTTGGGGATTTATTAAAGTTAATGTGAATGAATTATTTAATAAAAATCCGGAAATTAATTATGTTATAATTATTAACGTGACGAGAGTTAGTAATTATGGGAAACTTGTTGAATATTACTAATGAGCAAACTAATATATTATATTGGTTATATTGAATGTCATGAGTGAGTTAAATGACAATTTCGGAAATTTAAGTCGGAACGTGCTCGTGTCGCGTCGGGACTAAATTTTGATAAATAAAAAGTGAATATTTTATAAGTTTCCTGTATGGTCGTTTTGAGTGCGCCAACGCGTCCGGAAGGGTCAAGATAGTCAGAAAAGTGTACCCGGGGGTGTAGTTTGGGTTTCGGGGCATTTTTAGGCCTAATTAGTAACCCGAGAGGGCATTTTGGTCATTTTACATTTATGGGTAATTAAACCCACGAAAATTAGAGGGACTATATCTGACATTGAGGTTGTCACCTAGGGTTAGAATTCCCAAAACCTAGAACGGCCATTGAAGAAGAGAGGAGAGAGCTCTCAAGCAATTTCAAGGCCCAAAACTCAACGGTTTGCGCCGCCGCCACCACCGACGCGTAGATCGCGAGATGAGGAACGCAACCATACCAAAATCAGACGTAAATCAGAATATCAAAAATCCCAGGCAAGTGTTTATCTTGTTATATTCGTTGGTGCAATTTTCATATTAGTTTAGGAATGATTAGGGATGAAATATATGGAAGAAAACACAATTTGTGATAGGAATTTGCATGTAGTAAAGACTTAAACCTTATTCTGGAAGTCTCTTGTGATGTAGACAGATAACCCACGAAATTTTGGTGTAAATAAGAAGGAAATTCTGGGATAAAACAGATTAGAAACATGAGTTAGAGATTTTTTGGGTTCTTGAGTTTTAAATGAATTATGGCATGATTAATCCATGTTTAGTGATGTAAATTGACATGTTTTACGTTGAAAATACCTGATATGATGATATAAGGTTAGTAGTATCAATTCTGGGGTGATTGGGATTAGAAAATATGGAATTGGTGTAAGTTTGGAGATGAAACCCGTAACTGCAATTCTGCAGATTTCGCAGACCTGCTTGATCGATCGATCGAGCCCAGAGCTTCGATCGATCGAGCCCCAGACCTCGATCGATCGACCCCTCCTGGCAGACTCCTATTTCCCCTATCAAATGAGTTAAATTTAATTTATCATGAAATAATTCTTGGGCATCCTTAATATAATGTTTTGGGAGATAGGGGAGACCAGTAGGTTATACGAATGAATTTTGGAGATACTTAATGTGGACTAAGAATTACATTTTGGGATAATTACTTATAAATCGATTAATTTATGTATTGAAGGGTAAGGTGCGTAAGAGAGTTACGTTGGAACATAATAAGGACACCTACTGAATTTTATACATGTGAGGATAGAGTTCACGAGTGTCGCGAAATGAGTTGGAGAAACCCTTCGAGTTAAGGTTAGTGACGAACCCTTATAAGAATACTCAATGTGAAAATTAAGGATAAATATTGTAATTATGGGTAATGAGAGAAACCTATATTGATATAATAATAAGTGGTATATTTATATGGTTGTGCATGCATATATTATATACGTGTAAAAAACATACCCGCGCTACTTGCTATCCCTGAGGTTACCGCGCTGGGACAGTCTTATCTCGATGGGACCTTTATGGGGGATATTGACTTGTACCCTAGAAGATAGATATCCTTGGTACAGGCTATCGGACCGATAGTTCAGACGGTCCTAAGAGACGTGAGGGTATGTACTGACCTCTTGGAGACTTGGAATCTATGCTTCGCCTCAATCTTGTTTTTGTATATATGTTGATACAGTTCGAGAGTGATTCCGAACTTGTATATCCCTTAGTGTGAGCGATGCGGGGATTGGATAGCAGAGTATGCCTGCACCATAGTTTGTATGTTGGTGCCGTAAGAATGTATATATTATACGAGTGCTTATCTGAAATTTGGGAAATTTAAACTGTTGTTGTGATATGGTAAGTGAGAAATAATTCGGGACTATAAATCGGAAATACTTGTTTGAAAAGTATAATATGACACTGGGAAACTTTATTAATTAATGAAGCTAAAACGAGAGTTGTGCTACTAATTGGAAGTATCTTTTTAAACAATGATATTGTTTGGTTTTAAAATCTTATGAGTAATTTGAGATAAGCTAAATTGTTGGGAAGGTTAGTGTGATAAAATGATAAGACAAACCGTTGGGAAGGTTAGTGCGATAGGTGTGCACATTAGAAGAGAGGTGAGAATTTCTCAAGGGAGTGTCGCACTAATATGTTGTTGCATTGGCCTGTATCAATTTAAATACTTGCTAAACAATTTTTAAATCATATACACTATCGGGCTCTGACCCGTTTCACTCTCTCTCTCTCTCTCTCTCTCTCTCTCTCGTATATATATATGTATGTATTACAGGTGCCCAGCCACAGGGGCGTCTTGCTTAGGATCTCTTGGAAGGAACGCGCTGCAGCTTAGGTGGAAGTTGCAGGTCTCTTGATTAGACGACTTCGTTCATTCGGATCCACTCTTAGTACTTTCATTTAGTTGGGCATGTGTAGCTCCTTCCATTATTCCGTTATTATTGGACATTTGTATTTCAGTTATTTCCAGTATTGTTACTATGGGATTTATTCAGTTTGGATGTGTGACTTTAGATTTCGTATGTTGACATTCGATTGACGAATGTATTAAATTAATTGGACTATGATGCAGAATTTAAATGTGGTATGATTCTTACTTATTGAATGTGGTTAAATAAATAAATAAATAATTTTTCTTTAAATAAAATATGGAAAGTTATGTATGAAAATGGTTTTGACACTTAGCTTAATTATTTAGGGTGTTAAATTGGAAAATTTATTTTTATCGACAGTGATGCTGAGAATGAACCAACTGTTTACCTTGATTTAATTTAATAAAGGAGTGATCGCCCGGTATTTAATTAGGCGGGGTGTCACAGGTACTCGAATGCGACTCCTGATCATCTCAATCCTCATGGAGGTCTCCTGAATCACTTCTGGTCCTAGCAACTTATTATCCCCCACTTCGAGCCAACAAGCTGGGGAACGACAAGGCCTGCCATACAAATCCTCAAATGGAGCCATACCAATTGTGAACTGATAAGAGTTATTATAAGCAAACTCTACCAGTGGAAGATGTGGCTCACAACCTCCTCCAAAATCAAGAACACACATGCGTAGCATATCCTCCAACATCTGATTAGTACGCTCTGTCTGTCCATCTGTCTGTGGGTGATAAGCTGAACTCAACCTCAACTCAGTACCCATAGCCTCCTGAAAGCTTTAAGAAACGTGAGACGAAAATCTTGTCTCTATCTGACACAATATTCAGGGGCACCCCATGTAATCTGACAACCAGAGTAATGAACAACTGGGCATACTGACCCGTGGCATAGTCTGTCCGCACCGACAGAAAATGAGCCACCTTGGTCAAACGGTCTACAATCACCCAGATAGAATCGTGGCCCCGCTGTGATGTAGGCAACCCGGTAATAAAATCCATGGAAATACTCTCCCACTTCCACGCGGGTACTTCCAATGGCTGAAGCAACCCTGACGGTTTTTGATGGTCCACCTTCACCAGCTGGCAGGTAGAACACTTGGACACGAACTCAGCAAAGTCCTTCTTCATCCCACTCCACCAGTATTGCCTCCTCATATCCTGGTACATCTTGTCTCCTCCAGGATGTACTGAAAATCGGGACCCGTGAGACTGGGTCATCACTGCATGACGTAATTCTGCTCCTTCTGGAACCACCAATATCCCATTAAACCTCAAACCCCCATCAGAACTAACAGAATAAGATTTAGCACCCTCGGCTAAAAGTCGTGAAAAACGTCGCTAATGCCGTTTAACACAAGGTTAAACTGTATAAGCAACTCCGAATGTTTGTTGGAGAAACCCTTTTCTTTTGAAAATAAAAATTATAAACAAGATGTGTTTACAAAGAAACTTATGTACGAGAGTAATTAAGATTGTGTAATCAGTTTTTAAAACTAAGGCAGTTTCAAAAAAATTCAGCACACTTATAGTATGAGATGAGTAGATGAAGATAATCAACACAATGATTTTAACGTGGTAAAACCTCTCCCAACAGAGGAAACATCCACGGTGACTTCTAAGTCACAAAAGCAAAAATCCACTAATAACAAAAATCAGTTACAAATAATACAACATGTAAGCACACAAAATCAACCTATTCTAAGTTTAGGAATATACCCCCTTGGTGTCCTTCTAACTTCTCATAGATCTGATTTGTTGATGATGTTCTTCCAGTTTGCTAACTTCCTTTGCTTTAGCTTCTTTACGTCGACTCAATGATCTCAGATCTTAAACACAACACTTCCAGTGTAGTAGTATGTTAAGTGTTTGTGTAGTGATTCCTATTCACATGCATGAACTCACACACACTTAGATTTACAAACAGTCCTAGTAAATTACATATAAAGTCTATATGCAGTGATTTTAGTTTATTTCTTTCTCACAGAACTCGAACCCTTTTTGACCTTTAAATATAACCCAGATTCCACGGAGATCTTGCTTCAGAAATCGATCAAGACCTTAATCAATCTCTTTTGAAAATATTTATGAGATTGAAAACCCTCCAAGTGCGAATCCAACTAGGTCAGAGTTAAGTTTTGTAAAAACAGAAACTATAAAACATTTTTAAACCAAATCAGAAATGATTTTCTTAAACCAAGTAGAAAATATGCAGATCTAGTGAAAAATATAACATGCAGAGTATTGATCTAACGTTTCTATGGAAAAAGAAACAAGATCTTCACTCTAAAGTTTAAGTTGTGAACAAGATCAAAAGATCACGAGGTTACAACAACGATATGAACAAACCACTCTCTCTCTCAAACACTCAGGTTGTGTTTGGGGTTGAATGTATACGAAGGTTTGTTTCTGAGTTGAAGTGTTTAAGGGTTAGGGTTTGGTTTTGGGCTAACTGTTTCCCTTTCTCTCTATTCTTTTCTCTCTTCTCTCACTTCTCTTTTCTCTCTTCTCTCTCTTATTTTTTTTTTCTCTCAGAAAGACGAATGCCCAAAAGTCTTCTAAGGCTGAGAAGAGGAGGGTATATATAGGGCTGAGGGAAGGTTCTGGACGTTCGAGGGTAATCAAGGGCTGTGATCAAGTCTTGAAAGGTTTGACTTGATCCAAAGGTTATAAGACAGCGGTGGATTAAAATAATTCTGATTGGTTCATATGGATAGCACCGGGATTAACCAAGAACACATGCAGACCCTTGATATGGAATGATCCAACGTTCATCAATCATCCATCCAGTCCTCTCACATAACAAACACAAATACATTCACCCGGAGGATGACAAGTGTTGGCCTGTGAGTGGCTCTCACACGCGCATCAAAATAATTACAAAACATCACCCTGAAGTCTCTAGCGCTTTGAGTTCCTACCCAACCAAACATTTTAATGAAAACAGAAGTTTCCAAAATAGAATATTAACCCCACAAATTATATTATCCCATTTTATTAATAAAAACCTTTATTAAAAAAATTGTTTAAAAAAGGTTTAAAAAATATTTAAAAATTCCCAAAAATTATTAAAGCTCCAATACAAGGGGAATTAAACACACACTCAATTTTAAGCAATATGAACACATGTATGCACTTCTAATTGTGTGTAGTGTGATTCATTTTATACCATCATGGATCATTGAAGAGGATTAGAGAGAAAAGTTCTGAGGCTTTTTGGTTTCTAGGATGGACTACCAATTTTGTCAATATTTCCAAATTAGTTGAGCACTTATACAATGTAGACTTAAGCAAGTCAAAGGTATAAGGTGCTTCAATCTCCCCCTTTGGAAATATGAGACAAAATCTCCTTTGAGTTAGCTTAAAACTCGTAGGGAACCAAAAAACAAAACCTAGTCCTACACAAAAGATACTATCTACCCAATTCCTAGAAAGTCAAAAATTACATAACTCAACTATTTACAAATTTTTACACTAGAAACGGTAGACAATCAGTAGAAGAGATTCCTGCAAATATGCACACTAAGATCAAGCAGTTTAGATGAATTGTGAACAAAAAAATGAACTCATAAAACTCAAATTTCTCCCCCATTTTGTCTCAAATGGACAAAGGGTAAAACTTAAAGTCTTGAGAGTTTAATCAGCGCATACCATGCCTATAGAATTTCGCAAATACAGAAATCTGTTATAGTCTAAAGGTTTAGTGAACATGTCTGCAAGTTGCAGATCAGTAGGCAGGTAATGAATTTCTAATTCCTTAGTTTCAACAAGTTCGCGTATAAAATGATGCCTTATTTTAATATGTTTAGTTCGCGAGTGTTGAACCGGGTTTTTAGATATGTTAATGGCGCTTTGATTGTCACAATACAATTGTAATTGATCTTCTATAATACCATAATCACTTAACATCTGTTTGATCCATAACAATTGAGCACAGCAACTTCCTGCCTATATATTCGGACTCAGCCGTAGATAATGATGTGCAATTCTGTTTTTTTGCTACTCTAACCAACTAAATTATTACCGACATAATAACAGGCACCTGATGTACTTTTACTATCATCAGTACAACCGGCCCAATCAGCATCAGTATACCCTATGATGGTGCTACAGGTATCCTTAGTGTACCTAAGTCCAAGATTAAGAGTGCCTTTTATGTACTTTATTATACGTTTTACACTCGATAAATGGCTCTCTTTAGGGTTATTCTGGTAACGAGCACACAAACATACAGCATACATTATGTCTGGTCGTGAGTCAGTTAGATAGAGTAGGCTACCAATCATACTACGATAGAGTGTGGAATCAACTGACTTTCCAGTTTCATCTTTACATAATTTAACAGTAGTACTCATAGGCGTTTTGGCGACTTTAGCATTATCTAAACCAAATTTCTTAACAAGATCTAAGTCATACTTGGTTTGAGAGACAAATAATCCATCAGAATTCTGTTTCACTTGAAATCCTAAGAAAAGCTGTAGCTCCCCCATAAGGGACATGTGAAATTCCTTATGCATTATAGCAGAAAAAGATTTAACTTCAGAGTTTGAAGTTGACCCGAAAATAATGTCGTCTACATAGACTTGGGCTATAATAATGTTTTTGTCAAAATGTTTGACAAAGAGAGTCTGGTCATTTCCTCCTCTCTTAAAACCCTTATCCAACAAAAAGTTGGAAAGACGTTCATACCAAGCTCTAGGAGCTTGTTTTAAGCCATACAAAGCCTTTTTTAGACGAAAGACATGGTTAGGGTATTTAGGATCAATGAACCCTTTGGGTTGTTCTACATATGTTTCTTCGGACAGAATTCCATTTAGGAAGGCAGATTTGACGTCCATTTGATAAAGTGTGAATTTTAAGTGACACGCTATGGCGAAAAGAAGTCGAACAGATTCAAGACGAGTGACAGGAGCAAATGTCTCGCTGAAATCTATCCCTTCTATTTGAGAGTAGCCTTGAGCAACTAGTCTAGCTTTGTTTCTAAGGATTACCCCATTTTCATCAAATTTGTTCTTGAAAATCCAACGTGTTCCAATAACATTTTTATTTTGAGGTCGAGGTACAAGATACCAGACATCGTGAATGATAAATTGTAAAAGTTCTTCCTGCATAGCAGAAATCCAGTGTGTGTCATTAAATGCTTCATTAACATTTTTCGGTTCCACAAGGGAGACGAAACATGCATAATTAGCATAATTTCTTAATTGGGATCTAGTACGAACTGGCTCATTAAGATTACCGACCACGTTGTCAATGGGATGATCTTTAGATACCCAACCAGGTACTTCTGGACTCTCAATAGGTAATGAGTCATCTATTTTTGGTGAATCAGTTTTGAAATCATTTTCAGATTCAACCACAATAGGTGATTCAGATATCTTATTTTCGACAATAGTGTCACTTACAATTACATTTATCGATTCCATAAGTGCCTTAGTACGCAGATTGTATATACGATAAGCACGAATGTTTGGAGAGTATCCTAAGAAGATGGCTTTATCACCACGAGTTTTGAATTTAGACAGATGTGCTCTATCTTTACAGACATAACACTGACTTCCAAAGGTTCTTAGGTATTTCAGATTAGGCTTCTTACCATACCACAACTCATAAGGGGTTTGTTTAGAGTTTTCCTAAGATAGACCCTATTAGTGATGTGACAGGCAGTTCTAATAGATTCTACCCAAAAGTATTTAGGTAGAGATTTGGCATGCAACATGACACGTGCCATCTCTTGAAGAGTTCGGTTTTTCCTTTCAGCAATGCCATTCTGCTGAGGAGTTTTAGGGGCACTAAATTCATGTTTGTAACCGTTGTAGTCACAATATTCAACTATTCCTGTGTCTATGAACTCTCCCCCTCTATCACTACGAATGCGATTGACTTGTGTGTCCTTCTCATTTTTAATTCTTAGAAGAATTTTCAAAAAATTCTGAAACGTGTCAGATTTATGTTTTAAGAAGGCAACCCAAGTGAATCGTGTGAAATCATCAACCATGACAAGGATATAACTGTGTCCACAAAGACTAACAGTTCTAGAGGGACCAATAAGGTCCATATGGATGAGATCTAAAGGTCTAGAGGTGAGAATGTCTTTAACCTTTTTATGCGAAGTCTTAACTATTTTTCCTTCCTAGCAATGACCACAGACAACACTTGAAATAGGTTTAATTTTAGGAATTCCTCTAACAATCTCTTAACTAGACAATCTTCCAAGGATATCATAACTTAAGTGACCCATACGATTATGCCAGATCTCATTGTCATCCATTCTGACAATGTTACAGGTTTCAGAACTAGTCTTGACAGTATAACAATTGTCAGGTGTTCTAAATCCTGTAATAATGCATTCACCTTTATCATTTAGAATTTTACAATTGTTCTTTGAAAAGGTGACTGTATGGTCAGAGTCACAAAATTGTGATATACTTAGGAGTTTGGCTTTAAGGCCTTGAACTAATAGAACATTTTCGAGAACAGGCATTCCTTCTTCTTTTAGGGTTCCTTTACCTATGATCTGAGATGAAACACCATCACCAAAAACTACTTTCCCACCAGCAAATCTGGTTTTGTTTAAAAGTTTGGTTTCATCTCCTCTCATATGTTTGGAACATCCTGAATCTAAATACCAACCAGATGAAGTGTGTTCAGCTTTTAAGGCAGTGATAACAATGTTACACTTTATTTGGGGTAAAATATCATCTTTTCTAACCCAAATAGCTCTAGTTTTAATTTTGCGCAAGTTTGCCCTCATTTGATAAAATTTTCGAGACACGGTTTTTTGTCGAAAAACATTTGGAGCAGCAAGCTGATTGTTGTGAAAAAGTTGAGCTTTTGGTTTAGGAAAGTTTCTGGGAGCCTTTCTCTTAAATGAACTCTTAGTTTTGGTCTTTCTATTTCTGTAGTTAGAGTTCTTATCAGGTTGTCTTGGAAGGACATAATTGTTACGACTTTGCCTAGAATAGTTAAAGTTCTTGTAGACAGAAGTGTTGTAAACAGGGGTATTTAGACGCCTAGCATAACAACCTTCAAAGGAATGACCATAAATGTCACAATAGGAGAAATATTGATTGCTTGAGGGATGAATTTCCTTAGGAAAACTTCTAAAGATAGGTTTGACAGCATTCTGTTCAGAAGTGTTATTCCTAGGAGGTATGGTCTTATAGGTAGAATCAGCCTTTCTGATCAAAGGACAGACGTATTTAGTCTTAAGTGCAGTCTCAGCCTTAGAATTACTAGACTCTCCAATGTCTTTCTCTTGTTGCTTTTGATCAAATTCATTTTTAATCAAATGAAAGTCTGGACATGTTTCAATTGGTCTTTTGCCCCCAGACACAAACTTAATGGGTTCAAGTTTAGTAGTTTGTGGTTTGTTCTTAGGGAAAAATCCAATACCGGTTCTATCATCAGACTTGGTCTTGGAGTCAACAACAAAGTCAGTAAAACAATTTGAATTATTTTCAAACTTAGAAAACTTTTTGAAAATAGTAGCTGTCTTTGTTTTTGCTTCCTCCAATTCTAATAATGTTCCCTTGTATTTCATTTCCAGGGTTTCATTAATTTTGGTCAAGTCTTTTAATTTTTGATCAAAAGTTTCAATTTCAGATTGATGAGTCAGACACTGGTTAGTGTACTCTCCAGCATTCAACTTCACTATAAGACTTAGATCATCTAATTTCTTAGTCATGTCTCTAACAGTCTTCTCCAATTTAGTGCCTTTTTTAAGAGTTTTAGCATACAAAGTATGGATATCAAGGAGGTCATCTGTGTCTGAGTCGCTAAGTGAAGTGTGTGTAGTGACTCCTAAAGATTCAGTTTTAGTACTCACGCACCCATTTGCATCGTCATTATCGAGATCACTTTGACTCACACACACGGAACTAGAACTAGCAACATTTTCAGACAATAAAGCATCTAGGCCAATCAAAGGAGTATTCACACAAGCAAGAGTAGGAGCATCATTATCACACACAGGCATATCATCATTGTAAATGATCTTAGCATAAAAGGACATGCAAGGGTCAAGTACATTAGATGACTCAAGTTCCTCTTCATCAGAGTCACTTAAATCATTCCAAGTTTTACAGACATTGGCTTTATTGCGTGTGTTGGCTTTATTCAGATTTACTCTGCAGTCGTGAGCAATGTGACCTAGTTTCCCACATCTAAAACATTCAATCTTTTTAAGGTCTCCAGTGGGTCTGGAATTGTTGTCTTTAGGATGTTTGTCAAGACCTCTCTCATGAGGTTTGGGATTATACAGAGTAGGATAATTAGGCTTGCCTTGTTTAGTTGCCTGTTTGTTTCGAAATTTGACAATTTTCTTAAATTGTTTAGACATTAAGGCAATCTGATTATCTAGTTTGTCTATATCACACTCCTCATCAGAGTCAGAGTTGGTCAAATTGGACTCAAGTTTGGGTATCTTAGAGGCAAAACTCAAGTTAGAGTTGGGTTGTTTTCTTTGAGAATGATTTAATTGTTTCTTAAAGTCTAATTCCATTTCCACAGTCCTAAGTTTTCTATTGAGTAACTCAGGGGTAAGGTTTTGATCATTCATTTCCTCAATAGCATACCTCTTACTGTCAAACTTTTGTGGTAATGACCTTAGAATTTTAGAGACAATTTCATTCCTATCATAAGTTATACCATTAGCATGCAACTTAGTAACTATATCAGTTAAGTTCATGTAAAAATCATCAAAAGACTCAGAATCAGTCATGATCAAAGAGTTGTACTGCTGGATAAGCATTTGAGTTTTAGCAGCTTTAACTCTTGAGTCTCCTTCATGGGCAGTGATTAATGTGTCCCAAGCTTCCTTAGAAGTGGCACAAGATGAGATTCGTTTGAACTCATACTCATTAATAGACATAAAAATGGCATTCTTGCCTTTATTGTTATTTCGAGAAATGATTTTCTCTTCTTGGGTAAATTCACTTAAGATTTTCTTTACCCTCTCATCACTTCCTTCAGTGGCTGGTTTAGTAGGATAAGTGTATCCATTTTCGATAATGTCCCAGACATCATCTCCTAAAGTCCCTTGGATGAAGGCAACCATTCTTACTTTCCAGTAAGCAAAGTTGTTTCCATCAAAGAGTGGAGGTCTAGACAGATTACCAAACCTTTCATTCGTCTCGTTCATAGTTAGATTTTTTAGAAAACGATTTCAGAAACACAAGATCTATTGAAATAAAAGTTAACAGGGCTTTGATACCAATTGAAAAACGTCGCTAATGCCGTTTAACACAAGGTTAAACTGTATAAGCAACTCCGAATGTTTGTTGGAGAAACCCTTTTCTTTTGAAAATAAAAATTATAAACAAGATGTGTTTACAAAGAAACTTATGTACGAGAGTAATTAAGATTGTGTAATCAGTTTTTAAAACTAAGGCAGTTTCAAAAAAATTCAGCACACTTATAGTATGAGATGAGTAGATGAAGATAATCAACACAATGATTTTAACGTGGTAAAACCTCTCCCAACAGAGGAAACATCCACGGTGACTTCTAAGTCACAAAAGCAAAAATCCACTAATAACAAAAATCAGTTACAAACAATACAACATGCAAGCACACAAATCAACCTATTCTAAGTTTAGGAATATACCCCCCTTGGTGTCCTTATAACTTCTCATAGATCTGATTTGTTGATGATGTTCTTCCAGTTTGCTAACTTCCTTTGCTTTAGCTTCTTTACGTCGACTCAATGATCTCAGATCTTAAACACAACACTTCCAGTGTAGTAGTGTGTTAAGTGTTTCTGTAGTGATTCCTATTCACATGCATGAACTCACACACACTTAGATTTACAAACAGTCCTAGTAAATTACATATAAAGTCTATATGCAGTGATTTTAGTTTATTTCTTTCTCACAGAACTCGAACCCTTTTTGACCTTTAAATATAACCCAGATTCCACGGAGATCTTGCTTCAGAAATCGGTCAAGACCTTAATCAATCTCTTTTGAAAATATTTATGAGATTGAAAACCCTCCAAGTGCGAATCCAACTAGGTCAGAGTTAAATTTTGTAAAAACAGAAACTATAAAACATTTTAAAACCAAATCAGAAATGATTTTCTTAAACCAAGTAGAAAATATGCAGATCTAGTGAAAAATATAACATGCAGAGTATTGATCTAACGTTTCTATGGAAAAAGAAAGAAGATCTTCACTCTAAAGTTTAAGTTGTGAACAAGATCAAAAGATCATGAGGTTACAGCAACGATATGAACAAACCACTCTCTCTCTCAAACACTCAGGTTGTGTTTGGGGTTGAATGTATACGAAGGTTTGTTTCTGAGTTGAAGTGTTTAAGGGTTAGGGTTTGGTTTTGGGCTAACTGTTTCCCTTTCTCTCTCTTCTCTCTATTCTTTTCTCTCTTCTCTCACTTCTCTTTTCTCTCTTCTCTCTCTTATTTTTTTTTTCTCTCAGAAAGACGAATGCCCAAAAGTCTTCTAAGGATGAGAAGAGGAGGGTATATATAGGGCTGAGGGAAGGTTCTGGACGTTCGAGGGTAATCAAGGGCTGTGATCAAGTCTTGAAAGGTTTGACTTGATCCAAAGGTTAAGACAGCGGTGGATTAAAATAATTCTGATTGGTTCATATGGATAGCATCGGGATTAACCAAGAACACATGCAGACCCTTGATAAGGAATGATCCAACGTTCATCAATCATCCATCCAGTCCTCTCACATAACAAACACAAATACATTCACCCGGAGGATGACAAGTGTTGGCCTGTGAGTGGCTCTCACACGCGCATCAAAATAATTACAAAACATCACCCTGAAGTCTCTAGCGCTTTGAGTTCCTACCCAACCAAACATTTTAATGAAAACAGAAGTTTCCAAAATAGAATATTAACCCCACAAATTATATTATCCCATTTTATTAATAAAAACCTTTATTAAAAAAATTGTTTAAAAAAGGTTTAAAAAATATTTAAAAATTCCCAAAATTATTAAAGCTCCAATATAAGGGGAATTAAACACACACTCAATTTTAAGCAATATGAACACATGTATGCACTTCTAATTGTGTGTAGTGTGATTCATTTTATACCATCATGGATCATTGAAGAGGATTAGAGAGAAAAGTTCTGAGGCTTTTTGGTTACTAGGATGGACTACCAATTTTGTCAATATTTCCAAATTAGTTGAGCACTTATACAATGTAGACTTAAGCAAGTCAAAGGTATAAGGTGCTTCAAGTCGTACAATCTGCTCCTGGAAAAACGGGTCTGTGGTCTGGGCCTGTATTACCCTCATAACAATCTCGGGTGTGATTGTCATAACGGATATGAAGGAACGGGCTACTGCATCCTGGTGGCCTAACTCCTTCCACTTTGCTTTCCAGACATCCTTTACCTCGTCTACCGGTCTACGACTCAACACATCAGCAACTACGTTGGCCTTTCCCGGATGATACTGTATATCGAACTGGTAGTCCTTCACAAACTCTAGCCATCTGCACTGACGCATATTCAGATCTCGCTGAGTGAACTGGTACTGCAACGACTTGTGGTCTGTGAACAAACGAAATTTCTCTCCCAAAAAATAGTGCCTCCATATCCTCAATGCAAAGACGACCACTGCTAACTCCAGGTCGTGGGTGGGGTAATTCTTCTCATGCGGCTTAAGCTTGCGGGAGGCAAAAGCTATAGCCTTCTCTTCCTGCTGAAGTACTCCCCCGAGTCCCTGAAAGAGGCATCGGTGTAAACCAGGTACTCCGCACCCGACTTCGGTAAAGCAAGGACTGGAACTAAAGTAAGCTTGTCTTTCAGCTCATCGAAAGCCAACTGACAAACGTCATCCCAAACATATGTTACCCCCTTGCGAGTTAGGTTCGTCAGCGGACCCGCTATTTTGGAGAATCCGCGAATGAATCTCCTGTAGTAACCAGCTAACCCCAAGAAACTACGCACTTCCGTCGGTGTCGTGGGCTGTCCCCACTCCCTCACCGCTGACACTTTACTTGGGTCAACTGCTATCCCCTGCTCAGAAACAACATGCCCTAAGAACTTTACCTCTCGCAACCAGAATCCGCACTTCTCGTACTTAGCATACAACTGATGCTCTCGTAGAGTCTGAAGAACCTTCCTCAAGTGCTCGGCATGCTCCTCCTCGGAGTGTGAATATATCAAAATGTCATCTATGAAAACGATGACAAACTGATCCAAGAACTCTCTAAATACTCGGTTCATCAAGTCCATGAAAACGGCTGGAGCATTTGTGAGTCTTCGGCATCACCCGGAACTCATAAGACCCATATCTCGTCAAGAAAGCAGTCTTCGAAACATCCTGTTCCCTAATACGTAGCTGATGGTACCTCGACCTCAGATCTATCTTCAAAAAGAAAGTTTCTCCCCTCAGCTGGTCGAATAGATCATCGATTCGAGGCAACGGATATTTATTCCATATCGTGACCTTGTTTAGCTCCCGGTAGTCCACACACAATCTCAGTGAACCATCTCTCTTCTTCACAAACAAAACTGGAGCGCCCCAAGGTGAGGTACTCCTACGAATGAAGCCCTGACCTAACAGATGCTCTATCTGATCTCGTAGCTCTCGCATCTCTACCGGAGCCATACGGTACGGTGCGCGTGCTATAGGTCTCGTATCTGGCAATAAATCTATAACAAAGTCTATCTCTCGACTGGGGGGTAGGCCTGATATCTCCTGAAACACATCGGAATACTCCCTGACAACTGGGATCGAATCTAAGGGAATCACAACCTCCTTAGAGGTATCCTCCTCTATCTAATACAAATGAGCGGTCGAACCTCCCTCTGGGCGAGGCATCGCCACTACAAACATCTCTTGCCCCGGAATGGCAAAAACAATGCTCCCACCGAAGCAATCAATCATGGCTATATAAGCTGCGAGCCAATCCATACCAATAATCACATCGTGCTCGTGCATGTCTAAAACTAACATGTCTGCAGGTAATACCGAGCTACCAATATCTACCCCCACTCCCCGGCATATAAAGAAAATAAGGGACCCACTCCCCAGTGGTGAGTCTACACACGTCACTGTGCTCTCTGCTGTGGCTAACAACCCTAAGGCCTTCGCAAAATGAGTAGCTATAAAACAATGTGTTGCCCCCGTATCAAACAAAACTCGACCCATAATACCATGGATAGTTTGGGCAAAGTCGGTCGGCCGACGAAAAACAGTAAGGCAATGTCGGTCAGCCGACGTCAGTCGACCGACGCCCAGTTTCGGAAACGAACCTCACGCTACCGAGAAAACTCAACCCATGTTGCCAAGGTAATACCCAAACTACCCAACAAGTATTTAGGGTGATGCATAGAACCAACCTGTGACACCCCGCCTAATTAAATACCGGGCGATCACTCCTTTATTAAATTAAATCAAGGTAAACAGTTGGTTCATTCTCAGCATCACTGTCGATAAAAATAAATTTTCCAATTTAACACCCTAAATAATTAAGCTAAGTGTCAAAACCATTTTCATACATAACTTTCCAAATTTTATTTAAAGAAAAATTATTTATTTATTTATTTAACCACATTCAATAAGTAAGAATCATACCATATTTAAATTTTGCAGCATAGTCCAATTAATTTAATACATTCGTCAATCGAATGTCAACATATGAAATCTAAAGTCACACATCCAAACTGAATAAATCCCATAGTAACAATACTGGAAATAACTGATATACAAATGTCCAATAACAACGGAATAATGGAAGGAGCTACACATGCCCAACTAAATGAAAGTACTAAGAGTGGATCCGAATGAACGAAGTCGTCTAATCAAGAGACCTGCAACTCCCACCTAAGCTGCAGCGCGTTCCTTCCAAGAGATCCTAAGCAAGACGCCCCTGTGACTGGGCACCTGTAATACATACATATATATACGAGAGAGAGAGAGAGAGAGTGAAATGGGTCAGAGCCCGATAGTGTATATGATTTAAAAATTGTTTAGCAAGTATTTAAATTGATACAGGCCAATGCAACAACATATTAGTACGACACTCTCTTGAGAAATTCTCACCTCTCTTCTAATGTGAACACCTATCTCACTAACATTCCCAACGGTTTATCCTATCATTTTATCACACTAACCTTCCCAACCATTTAGTTTATCTCAAATTACTCATAAGATTTCAAAACCAAATAATATCATTGTTTAAAAAAAAATACTTCCAATTAGTAGCACAACTCTCGTTTTAGCTTCATTAATTTATAAAGTTTCCCAGTGTCATATTATACTTTTCAAATAAGTATTTCCGATTTATAGTCCAGAATTATTTCTCACATACCATATCACCGCAACAGTTTAAATTTCCCAAATTTCAGATATATATATTAAGCACTCGTATAATATATACATTCTAACAGCACCAACATACAAACTATGGTGCAGGCATACTCTGCTATCCAATCCCCGTATCTCTCACACTAAGGGATATACAAGTTCGGAATCACTCTTGAACTGTATCAACATATATACACAAACAAGATTGAGGCGAAGCATAAATTCCAAGTCTCTAAGAGGTCAGTGCATACCCTCATGTCTCTTAGGACCGTCTGAACTATCGGTCCGATAGCCTGTACTAAGGATATTTATCTTCTAGGGTACAAGTCAATATCCCCCATAAAGGTCCCATCGAAATAAGACTGTCCCAGCGCGGTAACCTCAGGGATAGCAAGTAGCGCGGGTACATTTTTCACACGTGTATAATATATGCATACACAACCATATAAATATACCACTTATTAATATATCAATATAGATTTCTCTCACCACCCATAATTACAATATTTATCCTTAATTTTCACATTAAGTATTCTTATAAGGGTTCGTCACTAACCTTAACTCGAAGGGTTTCTTTAACTCATTTCGCGACACTCGTGAACTCTATCCTCACATGTATAAAATTCAGTAGGTGTCCTTATTATGTTCCAACGTAACTCTCTTACGCACCTTACCCTTCAATACATAAATTAATCGATTTATAAGTAATTATCCCAAAATGTAATTCTTAGTCCACATTAAGTATCTCCAAAATTCATTCGTATAACCTACTGGTCTCCCCTATCTCCCAAAACATTATATTAAGGATGCCCAAGAATTATTTCATGATAAATTAAATTTAACTCATTTAATAGGGGAAATAGGAGTCTACCAGGAGGGGTCGATCGATCGAGGTTTGGGGCTCGATCGATTGAACCTTCGATCGATCGAAGCTCTAGGCTCGATCGATCGATCAAGCAGGTATTTCGATTTTCTGCAGAATTGTAGTTACGGGTTCTACCACGTTTCTTCATCCAAATCCATATTTTCCAAACCCAAACGTCCCAAAAATTCTACTACTAACATTATATCAATATACCAGACATTTTTAACGTAAGGCATGTGTATTTCTATCATTTAAACATGGATTATTAACCAAAAATTTCATCTAATTATCAAGAACCCTAAAATTTTCTTAAACAGGTTTCTATCAAATTTTCTCCAGAATTTCCTTCTTATAATCATCAAAATTTCGTGGTTAAAGTCCTCTACATGGCAAGGTTTCCAGAATCATTATATAAACCAAAACTACATGGATATTCCTATCACAATTTGAGTTTTCTTCCATATATCTCATCCCTAATCATTCCTAAACTAATATGAAAATTGCACCAACGAATTAAGCAAGATAAACACTTGCCTGGGGTTTTCAGAAGTCTGGATTGCTGTTGATTTTGGTATGGTTGTGTTCCTCGTCTCGCGATCTACGCGTCGGTGGTGGCGGCGGCGCAAACCGTTGAGTTTTGGGCCTTGAAATTGCTTGAGAGCTCTCTCCTCTCTTCTTCAATGGTCGTTCTAGGTTTTGGGAATTCTAAACCTAGGTGACAACCTCAATGTCAGATACAGTCCCTCTAATTTTCGTGGGTTTAATTGCCCATAAATGTAAAATGACCAAAGTTCCCTCCCGGGTTACTAATTAGGCCTAAAAACGCCCCGAGACCCAAACTACACGCCCAGGTACACTTTTCTGACTATCTCGACCCTTCCAGACGCATTGGCGCACTCAAAATGACCATATGGGAAACTTATAAAATATTCACTTTTTATTTATCAAAATTTAGTCCCGACGCGACACGAGCACGTTCCGACTTAAATTTCCGAAATTGTCATTTAACTCACTCATGACATTCAATATAACCAATATAATATATTACTTTGCTCATTAGTAATATTCAACAAGTTTCCCATAATTACTAACTCTCGTCACGTTAATAATTATAACATAATTAATTTCCGGATTTTTATTAAATAATTCATTCACATTAACTTTAATAAATCCCCAAATTAATATAGCATAAAAATACGGGGTATTACAACTATCTTCACGAGATTGGCCCTCTTTTAAGTGAGACATCATAAAAATAGCCATCCTACCCCAGAACAACGAACATGATAGGCTTGTTATAACCGCTCACCATCGCTTAACATTCCGTACTTAGGATAAAACCATACCTCGAATATTACCTCTCAAAACGAGATAACCTTCTAAAATACATATATCCTCTCCGCGTTCACACCCGCCCCCTACGGATGGATCTGAAGAGAGCCCCTCTACTCAATAGTGAATAACTACACACTATAGTTGTATTTACGATACCTCTATTAAACCCGTTTCACATGCGAATCTACAATAACACCTGTCATTATAACCGAATTTTCCGTATCCTCGCTTGTGTATTTTCACCATGAGTCCATTTTCAACTTACGGACCCTTTTTTATTCTACGTATCCACCTCATTGGGTACGAAGTTCCCTAAATAAGTCGACTCTCCTTCATGTTCGGCCACTGTTCGTCCCTTCTGAAGTAGGACTGACATTTCCTTTACCCCTCTATTTAAACAACTGATGAGGGGATTTGCGGTTAAACTACACCCCAATTTCCTCGTTATCCATGGTATCTCTACATGGTTGTGGTTACCAGCTCCCACCACTACTACGTCGCTCATATGAGCCAAAATTTTGCCCAAAATTTAACCTTGGGTGTCACTGCACTCCACCCTACTCAATTTCCTTTGTGTTATCTCTTTCCATTAACCCGTTACACTCCCCCTCTTTCCTGAATCCTCATGGATGGCTTTTCAAAGGAGTTCCCCCCGACTCCACCCCTTTACCGACTACACTGAGTGAGTCTGAATATGCACCACCACTTTCTACAAAGGTGTTTAGGGAAACTAATGCACCCCGTTGTTTATGCTAACGCCATCTATTGTAAACAATAATTATGGTCAATTCTATCGCGATCACCGTATCCAGAATATTCCATGCCTTATACTGAGCCTCCCCTCCTGCAGTCCTTCTAACGGTCCTCGTTGGTCGTTCCAAAGTTATTCGGTGTACGAATTCCAACCAAACTCGTATATGAATTGCATCCACTATACTTAATAGCAGGAGAATATAAGTCGCATGCGTGAACGAATACAACAATCCTATAAAAAGGCTCTATAGCAATGAACGCTACGCTAAAACATAATAAGCCGTACAGATCCTAAGGGACCTAGAACCTGATGCTATGATACCATCCGTGACACCCCGCCTACTAAAATACCAGGTAGCCAGCCCGTGATCAAAATAAAACATTGGTCTCATATGGCTCATTCTTAGCATCACTGTCGAAAACTTTTTTAAAGTTACTTACCACCTAGTAATTTAATTAGACTGTTGCCAAATTTTATCTTTCATTAATTAACACAAGCAGAAAATAAATAATAATAAAACCATCAATACAACAATTAACTGAATCCCACACAAATGAATAACATAAATTAAGATAACCGAGTCAACTATCGGTTCAATAATAAAATACAATTGTAACTGAAATAATAATCTGGATACTCAAAGTCTGATAAGTAAACTAAATACAACATCTGTGGGTGACATGCCCAAATGAGTACTAAAAAGTTCCTCAAATAGGAGTAAATGAACGAATCGTCTATAACAAAGTCTTGCAACTTCCACATGAGCTACAGCTGCGCATACCTGGATAGAATCCTCAAACTAGGCGTCCCTGTGGCTGGACACCAAAAATATTTTGGAAAAGATTTTGACATGGGTCAGAGCCCAAGTAAAATATTTTGAAAATATTTAGCAAGTAGTTAAATTGCAATAATTAAATATTGTAAGGACATAAATTTTCAATTGAGTCCTTTGTAGTTTTGGCTCAATTCCAGACAAAAACGTTTAAGTCATAGGATAGAGTTAATTGATCATCCTTCAAGCCTATGACGTGTTTGTTGAAGACGTAGCGTCCAAGAGTATAAATCTTCATCAAATTGCCGAGTTTAAAGTGCTTCGTTTCAACGTCATCAACATGGTTCCATTGCTCCTAAGGTATGAATGCATTTTATATATAGGAGCTTGGAACATTTTATATTGGGTGAACTTTTTATTTAAAACTGTTGTTTATTTTCAGAAAGATTTTATTAAAACTTTAAAATAAAGTAAATAAAGTTTCTGGGCTAAAAATAGAATTTTTTAACTTTTTGGAAGTTCGTTCGAAGTGTCGTTCGAACGAGTTTGTCGTTCGAACAATAATGTCATTCGAACGAGTTTGCCAACGACTTCCCACATTGGCCATTGGAATGTCGTTCGAACGAACATGATGTTCGAACGAGATTTCCAACGAGATTTCTAACGAGTTCACACTGGAACTTCGTTAGAAGCCTCGTTCGAACGAGGCTTCATTCGAACGAAAATGTCGTTCGAACGACTTTTGGCAGGAATAGTTAATTGGCAGTTTTGAGCAGTTTTTCCCCACTTTTCCACTTCTTTTCCCACTAAATTTTTACCTGAATATGTAAGTGCGGGAACCAAGTGTGTGAACTTAACTTTTTCACTATCCTCCATCCCCTAGAGAGAGTTTTGAGAGCAAATTCTTCCAAGAAAAAGTTCATGTTTTGAGTGTTCATTTTTCAAAGAAAAAAATCATTTAACACTCTAGTTTACACCCATATTGTTTATTCCAAGTTCCAATATATATATCATTACTTGGAGTGTTTGGCACCGGTTTATCGCTATATCCGTTTGAAGAGAAGTTTGGGTTTCCTTCTAAATCCCTCAAAGAAGAAGAGCTTGTTTTGCTGCGGTATTCTCATGTGATGAAAGGCACCATGTGTGGTTGACGGTGTACCTATGTCTCATTGGTGAAGGCCAAGATTCCGATGGAGCTCCGGGGTTGTCTACTAGGCAGAGGTGTTTACAAGAAGAAGTGTCGGGGCTTGAGAGGGATCGAGTCGAGTGTTATAAGTCTTACTGTCTTGTATTTGTAAATCCATACTTAGTGGACTTAAGGCTAGGGCCGTCCGAGGTTTTTTCCCGTTGTGGGTTTTTCCTCGTACATCGCAGCGTAGTGATCCATTGTTTAATTTTATCTTGCTATATCACCTAGAACGCATGCTTAGGTAAAAGGATAAAATTTGGTTTAATCACTACTTGTTTAATTTGGTGCATAATTAAATTTGGGTAATGTGTAGTTAATTCAAGTCGTGAAGTTAATTTGTTAAAATTTGGTTTGGCCTAATTTAATTAAATAAAAAATATGACTTAGGCAAATTTATAGGACTTGGGTTAATTAATTGGGTTTAAGTAAAATTAAATTGTGTGTGAGTTTTATTTAATTTCACTTTGTTTAATTTTAATTTGAAAAAGAAATTAAATTTTGTGAATTTGTTTTTTAAGTGAACCATCATCTTCGCTTCCGCATCTCATAAAAGGAAATTATTACTTTTCGTGAAGTAGAAAAGAATTTTGTCAAAATTGGGGGCCTAGGCTTTTTCGAATTGGTATCAGAGCTTTGATTGAGAAAAGCTCTTGCTTTTTCAAATATGCATGCAAACTTTTCATATTTAAGCTAGTGTCGCACTCTCTTGAGACATAGTTCACCTTTCATCTAATGTCCACACTTAACACTTGCCTTCTACCTTTCCTAGTTAAGATACCCCACCTAACTAGCCATAACAAGTCTCCTTCCACATACTAACTCATTGTACCCACCCGTATTGCCCATACAATATGTTACCGAATTTTCATGTTTTTTATTCCATTATAAATTTCTCAATATATGCTTATTTTTCCCCATAATATAGTTATATTTAATGTCACAATAATTTTCTTTTGCTAAACCCACACAGTAGAATAAAATCACACGTATACATATATCACTCTGTTATATATACACTAACACTGCACCCCTAAGCTGAGTTACGGTGCGAGTATACTAGGCTATAATGTCCTGGGTACATCATTTACGAAACACACATAGTAGAATAAGTCACAAGTATATATATTCATCACACTAATTATATATATACAATACAACACCCCTAGACTGAGACCTGCAGTGCATGCATATTCTGCTATCAAGTCCCGGTACATCACGCACTGTATAAAGGACTACGGATTCCAAATCACTCTAGAACGTATCAATACAAATCATACATATTGTAGGCGAACATAGTCCACATACCTCTGGGTCACGCACATACTTACGCTCCCATAGTCAGCTAACTAATCAACTCACAAATAAGTCTTCACAGTCCTATGTTCTTGAGGTACCAAATCTAAATCCCTCCGGAGGCACACAAGACAAGATTGTCCTCTTCCTACAAACTCCCGTGATAACAAGTATGGTAGGTATGTCATACACATAATAAATCATACAAATCAGTATAGGTATACATACAACCTATATCATATATACCATACATAGCATATATATCTTCCAAATATCCTACGCATTATTAAATTTCAATTATACGTCTCATCGCATATTCCCGAGTATCCCTCACCAGTCGAAGTGTGCCAATTATCCTTTAAAATGTTGTAGTTGGTAATTCACTCATATCCTACTGATCTAAGTCATAGGTTCGCTCATCCCCCGAATTCGTTACATTTCAAATTACACCGATTAATTTAATCAATTTTACATTAATTAATTTATTAAAGTAGTGTCACCCAACTACAATACTATGACTCACTCATATGGTCTGTATCTTCACCCTTTAGAATTTGTTACACAAAAATCCACTATTAAGGTTAACACCTCTCGTTAAATTAACTATTCGATAATTTATTATATATCTCTATAATAAATTAAATCGGCTAATCTGTGCCTAACTCCCGTAGCACTAGCCTGAGAAATATCAGAGTCAAAACTCCGACCCTTAATTTAATTACTAGCACCTCAATTAATTTTTATCCAAGTGGTATCACTCAACCAAAATGCCCGGACTCCCTTAATTGCCCGTATTTTAACCTTTTAGAATTCATTTCACCAAATTCGGTTAATAAGTTTAACACCCTTATTAAATTTAATTGTCCTTAATACTCATCCTATAAGACTCTAAGTATTAGGTTCCATTTAATTTCTATCCATTAAATTCCACCTATAGATACCAGTCCGTATGCTAAATTCATCCCAAATTCCCATTTGAATATGTTCGTATATTTTTTTACATATATTATCGAGTGTCGTTCATTATAAATATTTCTAAATCCATACCCCAAATTTAACCCTATCTAATCCAAGGATAAAATAATGTTCCTTTATATTTTTTCAAAGTCCTTGACTCATCTACGGACATCTCCAAATAACCCGAATTTATTTATTCCCAAACATGTTGGTCTCGCACACCCTATCGTAGAAAAATCATATCAAATTACAAAAAATCAGAAAAATACTAGGTCGGCGCACACCCGACCATGACGAAAAGATATACAATATCAAGTTTTACAATAAATGAAGGGGTCGATCAATCAACGAATTGGGTTGATCGATCAGATATCAGTCATCTTCCCCGATTTTTTTTCCACTATTTTTAAACTCCGAAGCTTTCCAACTTTAATCCATACATCGATTACTTTATCTCCCATATTTATTTCATCTATAAACATGTTCAAACACTAATATATGACATTAATCCTCAGTGATTTTCCTTAAAATTCTAGGGTTCATAAATTGGGTTTTTCTTAATACCCCTTAAATCACAATTCTCAATTCGATTCAATAATCTGAATTCAACAATAATTTCTACAGGTTTTTTTATTATAAATCATATTATAGCCTCATATGATATTATTCTCACATCAGTTAAACATCAATTTCACCCTTAATTCTTAAATCCCCAAAACCCATATTTAACATGTGATACCCTCCAAAAATGAATTTTGCTATAATAACTCATCCCAAAATGAATGTGGATTACACCCACCATGATATGAATTGAAATATCTCAATTTAAATGAAAGCAAGTTTAACTACTTGCCTGGATAATTTCGTAGGGTCTGATTTTTTTTTGTAGATAAATGTTTGACAAAGAACGCGCTCCTCTTCCTTTAGTTTGGCTCCCAAAATTTCCCCAATTTTCTCTCCCAAACTTTATCTACAGATTTAGGTTTTCTCCCATTGTGTTATGGCTTCCCCCAACTCCCTTAATTAGCTTTTATTGGGCTAATACCGTTTTTAGACTAATGCGCTTAATTAAAATGGACCAAACACTCCCGTGTGGATACGGTTATGCCTAAAAACACACCGAGACCCAATTACTACCCTCGGGTACTCTACTTTGACTATCTCGACCCTTCCGGACTTAACCATATACTCAGAATCATCATCCGAGTTACTTAACTAAAATATCAAATTTCAACCTCAATTTACGACACATGTATTCTCAAAAGAAATAACCCGAATTAATTTAAATCTCGATTCTCCTAATAAATTGAATCTTCCAATTTAAATAAATTCTTCAAATTAAATAGTTTCTTTAAATCATCAATTTAGTTTAAATTCTAATTCTGCAAATTAGATAAATTATTTATCCTAAAAAATACGGGTTATTATATATATATATATATATATATATATATATCATCAAATTCGGCTATCCATGCCTATCTCTCGTGGCATTAGCCTATAATCCCGAATATACCAATTTGCAATCTCTACTACTTAAAAAGAGGGAAGTTCTTCAAATCTCAAGGTACTAAACTACCCTCATTAAATTAACATTTCCTATCATTCCCTTAATATTAGTCTCACACATTCATTAAATTAAAATCATTCGATGAATCTTAACTTGATACATTTTCTCTCCTAATACATTCATCTTGAAACCCTAGAAATCAAAAGTCAGCTACCCAAGTTCATTCATCTTCCCATCAGATTCATATTGTATAGTTTCTTCGTTGTTGTTGTTTCTTGTCCAAAAAACAAGGTCAATACTCCTAATTTCCTCTCTAATTTTTTACTCATTTTTCATTTGCCATCAAAAGTATGTATTTGTTAATTTGAAAGCAAATACATAATTTTTATAATTATATCTATCTCATTCATGAATGTTGTCTCTCTTTTGTGCTCATATATTGTATTTTCAATTTTATTGTTATTCTATTCATGTTTTATAATAATTCTAAATTCAATGTTAATTTCAGAAAAATTATATGTATATTTTAAGTTAAGGAATTACCAAGTTCGCACCTTATTAGATTATAATTTTTTATGCCTTCATATGTATTTTTCAGTTGAACATGTTTGTTTCTTAAAGATTCTAAAAATTCTTAAAACACTCTATTTACTTTTTAAAAGACAAACTTACCCTTTGCTCTAAAGATCAAACAAATACATTTTTATTTATTAATTTTTTTCAATAAAAAATAGTATTTTAAATTGATTTTTAAAATATTTTTTTAATTTTTAAAATTAAAAAATAATTAATTTTTATAAAAACTGTTAAAAAAATTGTTATGATAGTTTTAAAAACCCTTTATTATTTAAAAAACTATTATGATACTTTTATAGAAGTTTTTTTTAAGATAAATTTAAAACTCTTTTTTTTCAAAAAAAATTATTTTTTACATAAAATTAGGAAAAAAATTAACAAATAAAAAACTAGTTTTTAAATTGAAAATTGTTTTTATAACCGAACACGACTCAAATAAAAGCAACTCGACACAACACGACACGATAATTTTTTTTTTAACCAAACATGAACACGATCCTAATAAAAGTGACACGACACAACATGAAATATTATTTTTTTACAAAACACGAACACGACCCAAGTAAAAGTATCACGCCACAATATATGTTAGTTTTTTAACTAAACAGGAACTCAACCAAAATAAGAATGACACGACACGCCTCAAAATCTTATTTTCACCAATAAAAGTAATAAGACACAACACGAAATCTCATTTTTTTACCAAATACTAACACAACCCACTTAAAATGCAACACGTCAAGTGGGCCGTGTTCACATTTCGTAAAAAAAGGGATTTTGTGTCGTGTCATCTCACTTTCATATATGTCATATTCATTTTACGTAAAATTAAGATTTTGAGGTATGTCGTGCCGTGTCATGTTAATTGTTTTTTGGTCGCGTATTATAAAACATTTAAATAAAATGTACAAAAAAACAGTTTTAAATAAACAGTTTAAAACAATTTTTTAAGTGCCTAAAGATTTTATTTTAAAAAAATTAAGATTCTAATAGTTACTGTTTTGGAGCTACTGACTTTTTATTTTTATAAAACAATTTTTGATGAATCTTAACTTGATACATTTTCTCTCCTAATACATTCATCTAACAAAACTTCCAAATACATTCATCTTGAAACCCTAGAAATCAAAAGTCAGCGGCCCAAGTTCATTCATCTTCCCATCAGATTCATATTGTATAGTTTCTTCGTTGTTGTTGTTTCATGTCCAAAAAAACAAGGTCAATACTCCTAATTTCCTCTCTTATTTTTTCCTCTTTTTTCATTTGCCATCAAAAGTATGTATTTGTTAATTTGAGAGTAAATACATAATTTTTGCAATTATATCTATCTCATTTATAAATGTTGTCTCTCTTTTGTGCTCGGATTTTGTATTTCCAATTTTATTGTTGTTCTATTCATGTTTTATAATAATTCTAAATTCAATGTTAATTTCAGAAAAATTATATGTATATTTTAAGTTAAGGAATTACCAAGTTCACACCTTATTAGACTAGTTGTGCCCACGTGCGTTGCAAGTGTGGGCGATGCCAGATATTCAACTTCAGTATTTGAATAAATGAATAAGAATCTTTAAATTTTAAAATATTTTATGTAGAGCGTAAATCCTATAACAAATTATGCATAGGTAACGAAATGAACTAAACGATTTGTGTGAAAGAATGTAGTGACAATGATGTAAGAAGATAAGAATTTTGATGAAATTGAAAAAATTACTGTGAATGAATCCGAGTTATTAAAAATGTCAAATGCAAAGCAATAGATCATTTGTTTTGGGAAGACATTGGATAATAGCAATTTGTAATAAAAAAACGAAATTGTATTCATCAAATATGTTTCTTTTGACGTTTGTTTGGATTCAAATGTTCTTCTTCCTCTTCAACTTTATGAGCGACGAAACGTGCAAGCTTTCGATCCGAATCTTTAAGCGATTTCCCTTTAATGTAAAATTGTAGATTTTGCCAACGCACGTATATAACTTTTGAATATAGTCCGGGTGCATAATTCCCTGTGGAATAAAAGAATAAATATGAATATTAAGTATACGTAATTAGTATTGAGTGTTTTTAATTTATGTATGAATTTGAATTGTTAATAACAACGATATTACCTTTTCCTTTGAAGCGATGAAAGTTTTTATAGAAAATATATTTTTTTAATAAAAAGTTCAGTTTCTTAAAAATAAAGTTTTTAAAAAAATAATCTTTTTATAAAAAAAAATATTTTTTTTCAAAACGGACTATCTCTCCCTGTCATATGTGTCCCGGCAAAGATATTGGAAAACTTAGGAACGGGTGGAAATATTGTAGTTATTTTACTATAGTTCATTAACATAATTTTTATGACATTATGTTCTTTCACCATTCAAGGTATACATGACAAAATCATATATAAATTACAGGGGAATCATATTGGAGAAAAAATTCATCTGTGTCCTATACAGGAAAAAAAGGAAAAAAATGGCTGAAACAAAACTTCTGTACTATGTAGGTAACATTCCCTAAATCAATGAATATACGTGGGTTTGTTGACTTTTTGTTTCAGTTAATAAACACATTTATCATGGGAAACTCAAGTGAAGTGTCATTGATTCCCCCAGCTCAGTATTGTGCTGATTGGAATAGGAAAATGGATGTTCACGATACTCTAATTATTCAATAACTAAAAAGAAGTAATTAAAATATTGAAGAATGAATTAATTATGGCAATCGGAGAGAAAATACATCACATGTGTATCCTTAACAAACATAAACTACGTAATTATAAATTAAAACCATGATTAAGGGCATACTATAGAGAACATTCCATTTATAACACTTCATTTTGCCTATAAAGACATACACACACGCGCAGGGATAAAGAGAGAGATGTCTAATTGCCCAATACTGATCCAGATTTTGGTCATCCAATGTCTAACAGTACTTCATTATGTTTTCTTGTTCTATATAAAGGAAGACTATAGTCATGTGCTCACTGGAGGTACATGGTTAGTACTAAATCATTACTTAACAGTTAGGAAATGGGAGCAAAAATATAGCCCAACAAAATCAAGAGAGGCCACCACAATCATCTGGATTCAATTACATCATCTGGCGTTGGAATATTATGATAAAAGCTATATTTTATGGCCTAAAACATGGATGAGGGTGACCTCCCATTCGTCCCTTAGATGCTCGTGCTATCTAGGATAAAAAAATAAAACCAACAAGTAAAAGAGGAGAAACAGTAAAGGTAGGTTTAGTTATAGGTTTCAGAAACTTTCCTATTTGAATAATAATGGTAAACAAATTGAAAAGGGTATGAGGAAAGTAAGTGGACAAATGGGAGAAAGGGATGGGTTTGAAATGATAAAACTTTAGAGCAATCCAAAAGTCACCAAAGGTCTAGACAATAAAAAAAATATCAGATGTAGAGATACAATAAACTAAACTCATGGTAAGAACAAAACAAATCTAATCTTAAAGGAAAAACATCTTGCCATTATCTATGGACATGGTTGTTGATGATATTGAATAAATGAGATTTTGTCCTCTTAGTTACTAAAAAATATTCAAATTTTCGTCTATAGCCTAATTCTTTACCAAAAATAAATGGAAAATTAATGTATTTTAAATTTGGGTTAAGTCTAATATATGGGTATGCGTTTTGATTCCTCGAGATTGATGACTAACATAGTTAATTGGTGGACACATTTATATTGTTAAGTTATCCATACAAGCCTTGCCATATTGGTTTTATGGCCAAACAATTTGCATTATATATCATATTGTTGATGCACTACACTAGTAAAATGATAACAAAAAATTTATTCATTTCATAGGCATGTCCATTGAATGAAATCAGTTTACTTTTTGCCTAGGTAATTTTAGAACATGAATTTACAGAGAGTAAAAGGGAAATAAGAGGCCTTGAAGCTGAGACTAATGATCTAAGGAAAGATTTGGCTACTATAAAAGAAAAATCAAATTAATGGAAAGAGGATCTCAGGAAACAAATTATAACTCGTAGAGAACATGTTTACTAAATGCATAATTCAATTCTTTATGTGATTTCATCAAATACATTTACTTATGTAGTGTTATTCTACAATAAATTAAAGTCCAAATTATAGAGTTGAAAGTTCAAATGGAAAAATGTATAGTCAAGGATGATATAATGGCAGACCATCTCCAAAATGTTATGTTTGATGGTAAGAATAATAATAACATCATGTTTATCCAATCACGACAATCTGGAGGTGAGGCCACAGGCAAAAAACCTGTTCGGGCTGGACATACCTCAAGTAAATGAGTTTTGGCTCCAAATTTTCTATTTTATGGATATATTTATAGAATTTTATCCGGAGAGATGAACTCCATGATTATGATGAATTTATTATGGATATTTAAAAAAAGAATTAACCGCTTCTCGCAACATCTCAACCGAACATTCAAAGGCGAAGGATGAACCCCCCTCCATTCTCTAGCCAGATGACACCTCATATGCTCAAACAACACTGATTCAATAGGGCTACAATACATTTGGCAAAGCAAGGCACTGCGTGTATGTGTTGGTGGACTTTTAACTCTTGGCTTATTTGGATCTCATGCTCTAGCAGTGGAAAGTATTATCTACATATGGGCAGTTTTTATAACAATTAATGATGCTTAAGAGATCAACTATATTAATTCAATATTTATAGACTAGGTGCTTCTAGGTTCTACAAAACCTATTTCTAAAACCTGGGAAAATTCAATTTATAAATACAGAATTTTGGGGACGCAAAATCTCTATCACTTGTATACCTCCAACATTCGAAAGAACACATCAGCCTCCTCCCCACAGAAATTGGGATTCCTAACATCTTGACCGCTTATGCACGTAATGTAGTCTGCTACTAATCACTACTTATCGAAAACAATACGAAACAACTTAGATAATCTCACCTCCAAAGATGCATCACCACATCATATATCCGTCAAAGGGAACACAAACAGTGATGAGTAATGCACACAGTGTTGGAGCTAAAATTGTTCTCTCACGGTATAATGTGAGAAGTTACTCATTGATATACTAATTACATGATAAGAGTTTATGGCTTAAAGAATGATACAAAAAACATTTGAAATTGTATTTTAACTAAAACAAATAAATTACACCTGGGTAATTAGGTGGGAGAATGACTTGGTCCGATACACTTCCTTTAAGTGGACGGGGAGCAAGAGAGAACCTGTAGCTCGTCACGAAGAAACTGGAATCGCATTGAAGGCAGAACTTTTGTGATAATGTCAGCGATTTCATCTTTTATAGAAATTAATTGGACTAAAAGATCCTTTGAGGACTCCTTTTCACTTACATAATTAAAATCAATTTTGATTTGTTTTGTTCGGGCATAGAACATCGGATTAAATGCAAGGTGGGTGACGACAATGTTGTCGCACCACAATGTAGGAGGTTGAGAGAGAGTGACACAAAGTTCATCAGGGAGAGAGCGCAAATATGTGAGCTCAGTTACGACAGTATCGGGAGTGCTTTATATTCAGATTTGGTGGATGAGGGATTCTGACCAAGATAAATGGTATATCCATCGGTCGTCGCCGATCATCGATACACGCAGCCCAATCCGAGTTTAAAAAAAGATTGAAGATCAAGTGGAGATGATTTTTGAAGGAACAAACTAGTGTGGAAGTGTGCTTTAAATATTAGAAATTTTGTTTCAAGGTTGTCCAGTGATCGTTGGTAGGGTCGCATAAATGGCGAACTTTGTTTACAACAAAGTCGAGGTCGCGTATTGTTAATGTCAAGTATTGTAAAGCACAAACAACATGTCGAAATTTTATAGGATCCAAAATTGGTTTGCCCCCTGCCTTAGATAATTTTGTTGTCTTGATGGTGGGGTGAGAAGAGGCAACGAAAACACATCTTATGCACATACGACAACAAAAGTTAGATATAAAACAAATTATACGGATAAATACAAAGAGGATAATGTTTTAACCAACATAACAACCTACACTGCAATTGATCAATCTGTTAGTGAATGAAAGCATATACTATAAAATCTTATACTTGATACATTTTCCTCATTTAATTATGTGTCAGAAATGGAGATATTTTTTTCAGTTTGTCAAGGAGAAGATGATGAGGGGAAATGAATTTGAGACCAAAGTCACCACTGTATGGCAGCTTTTGAAGTAGAAGATGATGACAAAATGAAATTTGAGACCAGAATCATGATTATATGGCTAGATTTCAGAACTTGACTGTTTTGTTTCTACTGTCATTAACCTCCCCTGAGATCAGGCCTAATGTTATATTTTGTAATAGCCATTGTTTTTCCCCTTAAAGAATTCTACATTTTCCCTTTCCATTACCCTCTGATTCATTAAAGTCCGTTGTTCTCAAGTAGACTTGAAAGAGGGCATTTTGGATTCTATGATCGTAGACACTTCATTGAACACTGCACATGCTTCCCCGCATTTCACAATCAGTTCCAAAGTTATATGGCGATTACAACTATTAAACGTAACTGTTCTAGTAAATCGACATTGTTTTGCCCGTTTGGTGCTATCTCATCAAACCAGTCACCATTAGCTCCAAGTCCCCCAAAAATGTTATCAAGAAAATGGAAAGTAGGATGGACAAATTCTGCTGGGGTCATGGTTAAAACACATTTAAATGACCACTTTTTCTTTAAATTACAGGCCATAAGAATTGATAATTAAAATCGCAATGATACATTAATAAATTGGAATTACTTCGTAAACAAAAGTGAGATTCTTTCACTATGAGATTGACAATCCAAGCTTCCACCAACAATATTGACAATATCCTATAAAGTTCCAAAGGAAATATATGACCATCTCGAATATAAATTATAGGAAATAATTTCAATATGGTATTAACTACTTCACATACCTCCTAAACAAAATTGAAATTCCTTCACTCTCAGATTTACAATCTGAGCTTGTACCACCAATATTGACAATATCCTACAAGATTTCAATTAAAACTTAATTACGAAAAAGTTAAATGATAATTTTTTTTTACGAAATATCATATTACAATCCTACTATTGTTAACATGCCTGTAAGGAGTAAGTACATCATATTATATAAGAATGACAATAAACAAAAAAATTAAGTAGTTGTCTTAGTACCATCAACTATTGTAATACTGAACTTCCACGTTACGAAACTAATTAAAATAAATTGTTATTATGAGTGAAATTTATAGATGGAATTAGGAGTGTCCACCTTCGTTTTTGAAAAAGAAACAAGAGCAGCCAATGAAATAGACGATATAATTTCAATGAAATAGACATATCTAATATACAAATAACTTAAGTAGCCATATTGGACTGTGGTTTTTTAGCTTCCATTTCAAAGGATGAATGAATCTGGAATTAAATTATTGGGATAGGTGACTGTTAATTTTTATTTTGGGAAGATGAATGAATTGTGATTTTTCATATGTATTTGAGAATAAATGCTTGGGACAATGGATTTTGATTTCCAGGGTTGTAAGATGAATGAATGAATTTGGGTGTTTTGTTATGTGTGAATGAATGTGAGTTGTCATATGTATTTGAGAGTAAATATTTGGGATAACTGAATTTTGATTCCTAGGGTTGGAAGATGAATGAATTTGGATAGTTTGGTATGTGTGAATGAATAGAAGAGAGATGAGAGGAATGAATGTGGGTATTTCGTATGTTGTGTTATTAAATAGGGGAGAGATATGTAAGACTATTATTGAGGGTATAATAGGTATTTTAAATTTAATGAGGGTACTTTAGTCTTTTGACCATTGAAGAGGAACTCCCCTCTTTTAAAGTAGTACAGATTATTATTTTTTATGCCATCATATGTATTTCCCAGTTGGACATGTTTATTTCTTAAAGATTCTAAAAATTCTTAAAACACTCTATTTACTTTTTAAAAGACAAACTTGCCCTTTGCTCTAAAGATCAAACAAATAAATTTTTATTTGTTATTTTTTTTCAATAGAAAACAGTATTTTAAATTATTTTTTAAAACAATTTTTTAATTTTTAAAATTAAAAAATAATTGTTTTTCATAAAAACTATTAAAAAACTTGTTATGATAGTTTTAAAAACCCTTTATTATTTAAAAAACTGTTATGATACTTTTATAAAAGTTTTTTTTAAGATAGATTTAAAAATTGTTTTTTACATAAAATTGGGAAAAATTAACAAATAAAAAACTGTTTTTAAATTGAAAATTGTTTTTATAACCGAACACGACTCAAATAAAAGCAACTCGACACAACACGACACGATAATTTTTTTTTGAACCAAACATGAACACGATCCTAATAAAAGTAACACGACACAACATGAAATATTGTTTTTTTACAAAACACGAACACGACCCAAGTAAAAGTGTCACGCCACAATATATGTTATTTTTTTAACCAAACAAGAATCCAACCAAAATAAAAATGACACGACACACCTCAAAATCTTATTTTTACCAATAAAAGTAATATGACACAACACGAAATCTCATTTTTTTATCAAATACAAACACAACCCACTTAAAATACAACACGTCAAGTGAACCGTATTCGCATTTCGTAAAAAAAGGGATTTTGTATCGTGTCATGTCACTTTCATATGTGTCATATTCATTTTACGTAAAATTAAGATTTTGGAGGTGTGTCATGCCATGTCATGTTAATTTTATTTTGGTCGCGTATTATAAAACATTTTAAATAAAATGTACAAAAAAAACTGTTTTAAATAAACAGTTTAAAACATCGTTTTAAGTGGCTAAAGATTTTATTTAAAAAAAACTACTTTAAGTAATAGTTACTGTTTTGGAAGCTTGGATGTTACTGTTTTGGAAGCTTGGATTTTACTTTAAATAATTTTTTTTAAATAAAATCTTTGGGCACTTAAAAAATTGTTTAAAACTGTTTTTTTTTGTACATTTTATTTAAAATGTTTTATAATACCGCCTATACATACCGCTGACGCGTATCAACATACTAAAAATATGGTCCTCGCCAGCGGTATGTATAGGGGGTTGGACCACCTATTCCTACCGCTAACGCTGACCATTTTTTTAAATAGTAAAAAGATTATTTTTGAAATAATAAATAATGGTCCTCGCCACCGCTATAAGAAAAATTGGACTCCATGTCACGTCGCGTATTATTTGGGTCGTGATCGTGTTAATTTAAAAATATAAAAAATAGTTTTCAATATAAAAAACAGTTTTCAATATAAAGAACAGTTTTTTTTTTGTTTTTTTTCCCAACTTTATGTAAAAAATATTTTTTTTGAAAAAAAAACAAATTTTAAATCTATCTTAAAAAAAACTTTTTTAAAACTATCATAACAGCTTTTTAAATAAAAAACGGTTTTTAAAACTATCATAACAATTTTGATAAAAAAAAACTATTTTTTAATTTTAAAAAATAAAAAATATTTTAAAAAAACTATTTTTTAATACTATTCTTTATTGAAAAAAAAATTAACAAATAAAAAAGTATTTGTTTGATCTTTAGAGCAAAGGGCAAGTTTGTCTTTCAAAAAGTATTTGAAGTTTTTTAAGATTTTTTGGAGCGCAGTTAGCTTTACCCGTTAATACCACATTGAAAATATTTCCTATAATTTATATTCGAAATGGTCATATATTTCCTTTGAAACTTTTTATGATATTGTCAATATTTGTGGTCAAAACTTGGATTGTCCATCTCATAGTGAAGGAATCTCACTTTGGTTTACGAGGTAATTACAATTGATTAATGTATCATTGCTATTTTACTTATCATTTAGAAACTGATCTATATAAGATTCTCTTATGTTGACAAAAATGAAAAAGTAAGGTCCGTCATAACCGTGATGATAATCATTCATACGTTTGCCTAACAATTTTCTAATCTCAAATACCTTTTTGTAAAATAAATAAATGTTTATATACATGGTTAGAGTATATGCTTTGATCCAATTATGTATTATTATTTTATGAGTGTTGGACAATTAAAATTTGTTAGCATGAATGAAATCCATTGCATATCATGTGTTTGATAATATTCATCTATGTCTTTTTTTTAACATTTCTATCTCCGTTTTCTGTTTTGGGTATCCGATTTGCGAATTATAAAATACAAATGTATATATACATGGTACCTAATACTGAAAGAAATGCAGGTGAATAATTTTGTAAAAGGGGTGTATTTACAAACTACGCGTGTATAACAAATTATAGAGTAGAACCAAGTAGACACCCAATTTTTTATAAAATAAGGAAGAACATAATTGTTTGGATAAACAAAATTACATCATTGCAATATATATATTAAACTTTTTGATATCATGATAAATGAAACAACCTATGAACCAAAATAATCAAAGACTCTGATGAATTATTATTTAGTGGGCTTTTTTGGAGCGATTGGGTACTCAGTGAGTGAAATTTTGGGTCCACTAAGTTTAAAATGACATTCACGCACAAACTTATGTATTGATACATAATTTATTTTTATATTAACCGAATATATGTTTTTTTAACCTACATTTTTCAAACTATTTTCGTTATGTCATAATTGTTGGATTCATATATATGGAAGACTAGATGGATACGTATATAGAGAGAATGGGGATGGATTTGGCATTGGTTTTATAGGTTGCGACCTAAATTGTTGAGTATAATGAAGATTTGGCACATATTGTCCCATTTATTTAGTCCTGAAAATTTAGCACTTGGCAAAATATTATCGTCTTTCGCCTACATGAGGGAGAAGATTTTTTTTCTACGCGATTAGTGTAGGGTACATCTGATTGGTAAGTTATAAAAATGGTGAATAACATTTTAATTTTTTATGGTAGTAAGAAAAAGAGACAAGTGGTTAGGTACCTAATTAATAAAGTCAATGATGAGAATCCCAATGCTTTGGTACGGTAGAAAACTAGACCAATATCAAGTCGAAAGTTTTAGAAAACAATCCACCAACATAACGAAAAATAATGCGATCGGTGGTTTTGACTGTAACATCTGCCTAAACATGGTTCAAGACCCTGTAACCACCTCTATTGCTACCCCTGTATTTACAAATGGATTCATTACCTAAGTGTATCTGCTGAAATTCAAGATCACCAACAGCCTCAATGCCCTGTGTGCAAGGCTGAAATTACAGAATAAACCTTAGTACCACTCTACGGACACGGTCAAACAGAAAAAGCATATGAAGACAAAGTCCCACACGGGGTCATACCATGAAGGACTTCGAGTCCTAAATAGGATGTAGTCATCCGTCGATATCGCCCACATGCATGATAGGCTGGCAACAACAGCAGCTGTTGCTATTGCTTACAGATACATGTCAGCTGGCTGGCACAGAGGAGTAAGCACGGATGAATGACTAAGTAAGAACAGTAGCTGCTGCTGTAACTAGAATTTTAGCGAGAAAAGATAGGACTCTTTCAGCGAAATCAACCATAGTGGATGCATAATATAATAATGTGTTATCATCTAAGTTGGTTTATTATTGAGCTTAGCATCTTTCACTTAATATAATTCATGGTGGAATTCTATACATTTTCCTAGAATTTGTGATAACTTAGTTGTTGTGAATATTTGGAGTAATAATTTAACTGGTAAGATAGGAAATTCCCTTCATGTATGCTCTAATATTCAGTATGTTGGTCTGAGCGCAAATAAATTGAGTGTAGATTTAGGGTTTGAATTTGAGAAGATAAAAGAGTGTTGGGAATTTTAAACTGCCAAAATTTACCTGTATTGACTTTGTGGGGTTACAGGGCCAATTCAACAATAGATTGGTTTATTTTCGAATCTCCAAGGGATATTGTTGGCTAACAAATCCTTAATTCTAGAGTCATTATTAAGCCTGAGAAAATTACCTTTTCCAGATCTAAGTACAAAAAAAATTTATACTCCATATTAATATCCCCTAATTTTATACCCATTTGATGAGCCATATAAATCGTTTCAACCACTCGGAAGAGTTATTTTTACCAGAGTTTTTGTAGTACCTCTGTTGCAGTTATAGGGATTCTGATTATATATACATACATGTTTGTGTGTATTTCTTCCTGCTTTTGAGTAGGAAGCTCTGAGTTCATTTGTGATAGATTTAAAGTATTCACAGGAATATCTTGTATAGTTTACAGTTGAATGGATGTTTGGTTTTTGGGGTAATGATTGATGCTTCATACTAGGTACTTTATGTTATATTCTAACAAAACAAATTCTACATAATATGTTGCAAGTATTTTTTTTACTTTATCCTTCACAGATTTGTAGTGGAAGGAAGATTAATATTTGGAAACGGCCACTCACTTATGATAAAATTCTCACATAAATAAATTCTCGAATATTATCTAGCTAGTATTCTAATTTCCTCCTACTCACACATTCGGATTTTATTCACATATACTATCGGTATATATATTCTACACGCATACAAATATATATACCCGCCGAAATAATTTTTCGAGTGTTATTCATCCCAAACACTCCTTAAATTCATACCCCGAATCTTATTCACACTAACTCGAGATTTATACATCACTCACTTCATCACTTAGAGGTCCTCACACTCTATATTGGATCACCTACTATTTATCTCCAAAAGGAATTCTTCTCCAATCCTTTTTAGTGCAAGAAAATAACTCCAATTTTTTTTCCTGTCATAACCGAACCGAACCAATCCCATGGCCCTAAAAACGAACTGGTACAGTTCCAAACAAACGAACCGAATCGATGACACCAAAAATGAACTGGTTCGGTGATCCAAAAAATCGAACCGGTAACCCATAATACGAACCGGTCCGGCGATCTGATCAGTTCGTGAGTTCATTTTCTTTTCCAACTCTGAAATTTATGGTTTTTACTCTCACCAACCATTACTATAAACATCTACACACTTAAATATACCCAACACATCAACTTATTATTGGGATTCATCAAGTTAGTTTTTACTCAACCCTTCTAATTTCTCATCAATAATTTACACAATTAACATGGATTTTAACCCAGATTTCATATGGAGTTGTTATCACCTCAATTTGCATGAAATCCTTTCCAAAAACTCCATTTTGATTTAAGAATTCCAAACTCAAAATTTATATTATTTTGACCAACTATAATATGAATAATAAACACAGATAATTAATTAAAGCAAGTTAAACACTTGTTTCGTTGGATAAATCTAACGACCTCGTGCCGGAATTCGCCGAAGATTGGCCCGAGTCTTCCTCTTTTCTCCCTTTTCTTCCTTTCTCTTCTTTCTTTCTTTTCTTTCTTTCCTTATGTCTCTCTCTCGAGGTCTTATAAGAGAAAATAAGGGTTATCCTCTTATTAAACCCAAAATTGACTCGTATATACAATTGCGAGTTCCTATTGGTCCAAAAAGTCTTCGAAACCAAAACACTACCCCCGGGTACTCTACTCTAACTATTTTAGACCTTCCGAGACCAACCTTGCACTCGAAGTCCCCATCCGAGTCACTTATAAAAAATTTACCTTTTTAAAGCCTATACAACTCCTCACGTATTTTTCCGAATAAAATATTATTTCTTGTCGCTTTGCCCATCCGCAACATGATATAAAATAATCCAACTTCATTTACTTATTCCCGTAAATAAATGTGGCACACCTCGATAATAATCCTAAACTCACCAATTGATATTTTAACCCACACTTCAAATTTTCTTTCACTTAATTTCTCAAATCATTTCTCCGAGTATTAAATTACACCCACTCATGTAATTTAAATACTCATAAAACTATGGGGTATTACACTCGTTTCCCATAGAGGACGTCAATTATGGGTGGTAAAGTCCTACTATTTAAGAGAATAGCCGAACTGAGTAAAGAATAAAAAATACATACATATGAGCAAAATGTACGTGGTTCAATAATGTGCCTACATCCATGGGAGGTTTTTCTTTTCTATTATCAAAACTCTAATACTTATGATTATATTGGGCTAGGTTTACGTTTATAAGAGGTGGTGATTGAGCCTTTGAGACCTCAATCACTATGACAGTTATCCCCAATTGATTGGTCATATCTTTTTCCTTGATTCTCGTTGGTCGGTTATCTTCAGTAGCCTTATCTTCATAGATAGGAATGATTGATCGAGTCAGTGGGGCATGTAAACTCCTCCCACATGTGACGGATTATTTTTTTCACAATATGTTTAATATTTTATTCTCTGGAATGGAACAGTATAACGAACACCAAAATATTAAAAACAATCTAATATAAAAAATATGATATAAAGAAGAATATGATATTATAATAATATGATAAAGAAATCATATGTAAAAAAAAGTGGATATAGAAAATATATTATGTAAAAAGAAATCGGACAAAAAAATATGATATATAAGAAACTGGTATAAAAAATTATGATATAAAGAAGAATTTGATATTAAAAAAATATGATATAAAAATCGGATATAAAGAAGAATATGATGTTAGCAAAATATGATGAAAAAAAATCATATATATAAAATATTTATATAAAACAAATCGAATGAACAAAAAATATGGAAAAAAACGATATAAAATTTTTGCAAATTTTGGTTTATTAAATTTTTCTTTGGGTATAACTAAAGAAAATTTTTCCACAAAATGTGGGAAAGGCATGGAAAATGATACCGAGGATGAAAAAAAATCTATGATAGATTTTTTTTTTTGGTTACAAGAGGAAATAAAACAGACAAAACAAGGAAGAAACTCTAGGACACGGGAATAACAATAACAGCACGTTCAAGCATCTCAAGGAGTTGCTCCGGGGTGTGGTCATACTCTAAATAGAGCTCAGGTGAGTCTTTAGCAATTTTGGCCATGCAGTCCGCTTGAGTGTTCCTCTCTCTCGGGATGTGAAGGACCTTGGCTTTAAGGTAGTTGGCGAGATCACAACAGTCTTCAATAATGTTTGCGAGGGGGTGGTTTCCTATGTCTTCCGACTTCAAGAGTTGAACAACATCACGACAGTCGGTCATGAGGTAGACACACTCCCAATTCTCCCATTAGGCAATATTCAGGCCATGAAAGATACCTTCCATTTCCGCTCTAAGTGGGCTAGTCGTCCCTTGAATACGACTAGTGAAGCCAACAATCCATCTTCCTTCCCCAATTTAATATAAAAAAATATGATATAAAGAAGAATATGATATTAGAATAATATGATAAAGAAATCATATGTAAAAAAAAGTGGATATAGAAAATATATTATGTAAAAAGAAATCGGACAAAAAAATATGATATATAAGAAACTAGTATAAAAAATTATGATATAAAGAAGAATTTGATATTAAAAAAATATGATATAAAAATCGGATATAAAGAAGAATATGATGCTAGCAAAATATGATGAAAAAAAATCATATATATAAAATATTGATATAAAACAAATCGAATGAATAAAAAAATCTGGAAAAAAAATGATATAAAAGTTTTGCAAATTTTGGTTTATTAAATTTTTCTTTGGGTATAACTAAAGAAAAGTTTTCCACAAAATGTGGGAAAGGCATGGAAAATGATACCGATGATGAAAAAAAATCTATGACAAATATTATCTATCAAAAAGCACAAAAAATGGGACCTGACTCCTCTAGATCTATTTGAGAGCTCTACATGGTAGATTGCTCATCCCAACTTTTTATTTCAAAATAAAAAGTTTAGATTAACTCATTTTTATAAAACAATAAATTTCAAAAGTAGTTCATTTTGAAAAATATTGTAGTGACGTGGTACAATTGTGACCATTCATGGAATAAATCTAATTATCTATATGCTCCTTTCATTTCAAATTAAGAGTCCACTATTTTATTTTTGATCGTTTCAAATTAAGAATCAACTTCTTTTTTTGACATAATCAGCGAACTAAATTCCACGATAGCGAGCAATGGTTGTCTTGGCATTGATTGATTGTATCATTAATCTATGCAAAAAATAAATATGGGCTTTTAATTTGTGACAGAGGGAGTTGAATATACTCAAATGGATTACTTTCGAACTATCTCTTGTGTCACATGTCAACATTTAAAGCATTCACTTTTATTACCCTGATGAATTTCTCTCCTTTCATTTATGTATCTCTCTTTCTCTTCATTTATGAGTTGTAGTAAAGGTACTCCTGTTTTTTTTTTCTGACACTTTACATTTTAAAATGATTATATATTATGTTTAGAAAGTTATGTTGGGATTCCGAACAGATATAATAGGTGCATCTTTAGCATGATATTTTGTTTATTAATCTTAAATTTTATTATCCACACTTATCTCTCTCTTCATTTATCTCTTTATTTCTCTACCTCTCATTTCCATCATTTTCTCAGTGAAACGGAATTTTTTCCCCTCCATCATTTTTATTAATGGTGAATATTTGAAAATTAAATTTTTATTTATTTATTTTGTCCAGTTTATTTAAACAATATGCGCATCTTTGGGGCTCAATATTAGTTATATGAGTGTCGAGGAACTCAATCCCTAAAAATATCTTATTTGTAACTTTTTGCCCATTAAATTGTGCCAATTAAAGTGACCTAAGTTCCCGGTTGAAGAGGCGCCATACGGATATAAGTGTGTGTATATATTGCAGTGCCTTTCTCCGCTCTTTTAGTCTCCAAACAGTATAAAGCGCTCCCCATGGAAGCTCTCTCCTCTGTCCGTGTATTCAAACCACAGTTATGAACCCTCTTTTAGTTATGGGGTTACAATTTCCTTGGTTGCCATTTATCCATCGAACGCCCCCTATAATTCATCAGCTCATTCGTTCCTAGCATCTTAATTAGCTTTACTAATAGGATGATGTTCATCTCAAAGAATCTATTAACAGGCCGTTCATGGCACGGAAAAAGCAGAATTGAAACAACCATCTGGGCCGTTCAGCTTTTACTCCTATCGGCCGGAATCATTTCCACCGTTGGCTTTTTCAAAGTAGCTGTCATACCCTACTCATTCAACGTAGTTATCACCACTCTACCTCCACTTTTTCTCTCAATCAAGACATGGTTGTCTCCGCCTTACATCTACGTTATCCTCAACTTCATCATCATTTCCATCGCTGCTTCCTCTATTTTTCACCACCATCTCATATCTACCCATGAAATAGACCACGACTCAGAAAATACCATTACTAGTAGTGTTCCTACACTTTTACCACAACACCACAACGACCAAATAAATTTCAATATAAAGGATTTTTCTACCGCGGACACCACAAGTACAGCCACTGTCACAGTATTAGAATCCGTTGAGAAGGAGAATCTACATCCGAATCTATCGGATTATCCGCTTATAGTCGATGTTAAAGCAGAGCCTACAAGGGAGAATCACAAACAGCTAGTACAGGACAAAGATAATTTGGAGGAAACATTGGAGGAGACATGGAAAGCTATTATTGACAAAGATAATCCACCCGCGAACCGGCACCTCAAGAAAAGTGAAACTTGGGCTGTGCCACCGGAAGTTGAGGACAACAATAAGTCGGAGGAGGAGGAAAATTTGAGTTTTCCGTGGGCGGCGGGGTTGCGGGAACTTAGAAAATCGGAAACTTTCAACGACGTTGGGTCGGTGAGGCGGAAGGGTGGGCTCATACGGGACCCCTCCATGACACACGACGAGTTGAACCGGCGAGTGGAAGCTTTCATTCACAACTTCAACAGGGACATGAGGTTACAGAGACAAGAGTCTGATCAGCGTTTCATAGAAATGATTAATCGTGGAATTTAAAAGTTTTCATTACTTACTACCTACTACGACTATGAATAGTAAGTACTAGTGTTAAGATTTGTTACTTATGCACATGGTTTTGAGAGTGCCTCTGAGATTAAATGTTAGATACACTAGAATTTTCGTTACGTTAAGATCTCTGTTTTTTAAAGCTCAGGATCTCTCTGTCTTTTAAAGTCAGGTCCTGGCTCTAGTCTGTATGGGGTTGATTAGCTCTTATTTTTGTGTACGTTTTACATCCATCTGTAATGAATATTTTCTTAATGTTGTGCATTACATAGTAGGTAACTACTGTATCTGTATATGCAAATTGGTGTTTGCCTTACATTTTACCCTCTTTAATTTCCTTCCTTATTTAATAATTATCTTTCCATATTTGGCATTAATATATATGTAGTGGGTAGGTTTAATTTGCACAGCTAAAAACGCACAAAAGTTGGTATGCTCTCACAAATGCAAAGCTAAAATATAAAAGAAAAAACGATTTCTTCCCCTCTAATGGATCTTTGATGTAAAAAATACATATTTTATTTGTTTTTAGTCAACAAGTGCGGACCATCATCAACAAGTCTCGTGAAGTTCTCGAACAAAACTTGGCTATTCTTTTGAACCAACACTATGACTAAACAAAAGTATAGCTTTGATTGGACTTACCCCTTTTTGCCGACTGCACAACTGCTTTTGTAATTCTATCCATTGTCAACCCAGGGACAAATTGAACTTTAGCCAAAATATTTTTAAAACTTTGAAAAACTATAATTATTTTAATATTTTTTCTCTACGTATGAAAAAAAAAATAATGGATAATAATTAAATAAGATTCATACTTAAAACACTGTCCTAACCATAATATTTAATTTCAATCAATTTATGAAAAATTCTTAAGTATAATAATTACAAAATTTGTTTTTAATCAATTCTTGTAAAAAAATTAGTAAAATAATTACATAAAAGAGATACCAAAAACACTATAAATAATGTAAAATTTATTTTTTTATTAATTCACAAAAAATAAGTATTGGTAAATAACTAGAAGTATGCAGAAAAATTAAAGTTGAAGTGAAATAATAGGAAAAAAATACTAACCTTGAGAAATATGTTAATGAAATTACTTATGCTTCTCTCCAAAAACCTTGCTCAAAAGTCTAGTGTTTTTATTTTTATTGTTTCAAGTATTTGCATTTGTAGCGAAAGAAATATTGAATATATCTAGTTGTTGTTTTAGATAAATAACTAGCATGAAGCCCGTGCGATGCATGGACGATTTGTAGAAGAAAAATCCCATAAACGTGTGCATGATCTCAATTTATTAAACATATATAAATTTGGGTTAAATTTTATCACATTTTATAAATAACAAAGTAGGAAAAAGGAAAGGTGAACTTAGTAAAAAATAGTTTCCCATTGAACTCAAAAGAAGAAAAACTTTGTTAAATGAAGAGCACATTTACATACATTACATAAATTCTTTGTTGGATGAACACCACTTTACCCTTTCAAGTCATCCCAAAGTAATTCACATTTGTTGAACTTTTTTTTAAGACAAAAAGTAAAACAAAAGCCGAAGGAATATCACACAATGACATTTGATACCATTATATGGTAATACTTTCGTTTAAGATCCAAAGATAACTCCGCAAGAGAACACATTCTGAAAAAAGAAGTACACATTTAAAGATTTTTGGTAATTCGGTTGACAAATAGTGTAAATATTTTGAGGCGACCGATTGCATTTACTAAGGACATTCAAGAGCTTATTTGTTAACCAAAAAAAACTATAAGCTTACAAATAAAATTTATCGCCAAATCTTTCACCCGAATTCAAACCGACTGTCTTTAGCACTTTTGGAGTTATTTACGATATGACAAACTCCATAGAGATCCTAGTAACTAAACAAATCATCTAATAGCCACACCCAAATTTATATATAAAAAAATTAAAGAACTATTAATGATAGCCACACCCAAATTTATAATATTTTCATAAGACGATCAGAAAGAAGTTAATAATTTAAACATGTTAATAACTTATTGTATTAGAAAGGATCAAGTGCGGAGTAATTTCTTGAGTTTGCACCCAACAGTTATATTTTTTTAAAATATTAAAAAAATATTTTTTGTGTGTATATTTTAAACATTTTAATGGCTCCTCAAAATTCCTTAGCGTATAAAACATCAATATATTACAAATTATTAAAATTAAACGGAAACTAAATACACTAATCTTATATATAAGTTTTTTGACGAATCTACATAATATATTGAAAAATATATACCTCCACAACTATGAACAAACAAAATACTACTCATGATAAACTCCAAAACTATAACCACCCTCATCCAACGATTCAAAATGTTTGAGGATACCCTTAGATCAACTGTTTGGTACCATTACTCGTAACCCCATATGACATCACATAACTGACAAACAACCCATTCAGTTGTCACACACAACCGAATGGGTTGTTTGTGTCGGCCCAAGCACCGCCGCAAACCACCTATCACAAAACGCAAGCTCCCTCACTAATTCTTTAACACCCGGAACCGTATTAGGGTCAAACCCGCTCATAACTGGGCCAGACATACCCTTTTTGATCCGTTCAGCATCTTGAGCAAAACCTTGCATGGTGGGTTGACGTGTTTTGGTTGGGTTCAATGGGGACCCGAATATTTTTTTTCATTGAGATCTTTGATGGAGTGACCCAGATCCGGTTCTATGTAAGTGGAGTTCTTGTTGACGTGGATACGGTGAGTTCGGGTGGGAGGTGGAGTGGGCTAGATTCGGATCCGGTTACCCCGTTAATTTGTGCGTTGAGGATGTCCTTCATCCAGCCTAGCATGTGGTCGAATGAGCGGTTTTCTTAGACTAAAACTACTACTGTTTTGATGGGGTGTGTGTTTTATTTGCGTAGTCCGCCATTTTTGTTTGTGTTTGGGCAGGTGGGACCATGGGAGAGGATTTTTTCAGGCTTGTAAAATGAGAAAGAGAAAGGAATAGATCTTCAATAATGGGGCTTGCAAAGTGAGACTACAAATAGATGAAGGGAGATATCGGGAAGCCAAATAATCATTGAAATCTTCATTCTTCTGTTTCGATATTGTAACTGTTGTTGCAGTAATAAACAATTAAATGCAGAATTAAATTCAGGAACGAAATTACCCAATTGGAGCAAATAATTCTGGGGCAGAAAAATTATATAAGAATTCCGGAAATTGGACAGCGAAGAACACGGCTGAGTCGCGGACTAGGTCGCTCTCTTTAAGGTGTTTCGCGGCTCTGCCTCCAATTGTGCCGACAGTGTTCAGCCCCGTCACCCCCAGGATAAAACAGCCTCCAATTATATTACGGATTGATAGCACAAGAATTAATCCGGTCTGTATACACCCATTCTGTATTAGTTGCTCGATTCTATAATTAATCTGCACCGAATGAGATTAATTATTCTGGAAAAAGTATTATGGGAGAAGGAAATTTTTTTCAGAACTATAGAGAAAATTTTTTGTGTTGGAAGAAGATAACTGTGTTCCAAAACCGGAGGCAACCAGCTCTTTTATGGGGCAAAAAGAAAAGAGACGTTGGTAAACAACGTGGAGAAAAAACTGGAAGAAGTGGGCAACTCGGTTGAAGAAATCAACACGCAATAAACCACGTTTTAATTTTTTCGGAATTAATTACCGTTAAAAAATAATTTTTAAAGCCCAAAAAACGTTAATTTATTTGTCCAAAAAATTAATTCTTAATGATCCCAAGCCCAAGACCCAGGACCCGGACCCGGACACGGGCCGGGCCGGACGGACGGCGGCGGCGGCGCGCGCGTGCGTGTGTGACTTGGCCCATTGGGTCTGCCCCACATACCCACAAAAACTTGAATGCCCAAAGGGCTGAACCTTTGTTCCCAAAAAATTGTAAATATACACAACACAAATTTTCCTTCCCACCGATGTGGGACTCCCTTAAAGGCTTTTCAAAGTTCTTGCAACAGCTAAAGCTAACAACAGCTGTTAGTGGATAACAGCTGTGTTCCAACAATCCCCCACTTGCAAAATTTGAAAACATTTTATCGAGCAATAATCTATAGAATTGTGCATACGCAAATGTGTCTTTCGACTTGAACCTTTACGTAGTAAAGATGATTCAGAATATACTAGAGTAACCGTAGTTTTGAACTCTATCTCTGACAACATCCCACACACAACCCTACTTGGGTGTAAGTCTAATAGCTAGCACGTTACGGCCATGTGCTTCTATCCCAGTATAGTGAACGCTTTAGGAATTTGCCCAAAATATCCATAGGAAGCGGCCACACTTTCACATTCACATAGGTGAGTCTATCAAGAATACTCCTGTAGCTAAGTACCCCACTCAAAATAAAGCTATAGATCTCATTAAGTGTTATAATAACTCATCCTCAACTCGCTTTAGGATATCATGCTCCATAGGGATGGACTCGGAGTAAAACCCCGTTCTATATTAATTAATAATCGCATGATTCAACCCATATCACTTGTGACTTGTTATTACCCTTTGAACATATTTCTTGGGATCTCCAGTCTATATGTTGGGTTACCATCACAAATGACTCATTTATCCAAGGGCTTTAGTCCCATCCCTTTCGTGGTGTTCCACACCTTCTCCCTAGCTAGTCCTTTCGTCAAAGGATCAGCTAAGTCCTGTTCAGACCGTATATGATCCACCCTCACAGCACCCGTAGAGATAAATTCTCTAACAGTACTGTGCTTACGACGTATTTGTCGTTTCTTACCGTTATAATAACGTTTCTCAACTTTTGCAATAGCCGCGGTACTATCACAATGAATCAAAACGGCTGGAATTGGTCTTTCCCATATTGGGATATCTGACAGGAGGTTTCTTAACCAACCTGCCTCTTCACTAGCAGCAGCTAGCGCTATCATCTCAGACTCCATAGTGGATTGAGCCAAAATAGTTTGTTTCTTAGATTTCCAAGAAACTGCACCACCAGCGATGCTAAATATATATCCACTAGTAGCCTTAGAATCATCAGATAGGGTGTTCCAATCTGCATCACTAAATCCTTCAAGGACAGCGGGATGCTTATTATAGTGTAATCTGAGGTTCATCGTCCTTTTAAGGTACCGCATGACTCTCTCAATAGCATGCCAATGCTCGATACTAGGTCTACTAGTAAATCTACATAGTACTCCCACAGCATAAGCTATGTCAGGTCTAGTGCAATCTGTAGCATAACGTAAGCTACCAATAATGCTTGCATAGGCATTTTGGTTTACACTGTCGCCAGTGTTCTTAAATAACTTTACACTAGGGTCAAATGGAGTACTAGCAGGTTTACAGTCAAAGTAATTATATTTCTTTAGAACTTTCTCAATGTAATGAGATTGATCCAAAGAAAGTCCATTTCTGACCTAGTAATATTAATTCCTAATATTACACTAGCTTCACCCAAATCCTTCATATCAAAGTTGGCACATAATAATGATTTAACATTTTCTACTGCATGATTATTGGAACCAAAAATGAGCAAGTCATCAACATAAAGACATATGATAGTGCAAATGTTCTCAGCATATTTATAATAAATGCATTTGTCACTTTCATTAATTTTAAACCCATTAGAGATGACTAGGCTATCAAATTTATCATGCCATTGTTTAGGTGCCTGTTTGAGTCCATAAAGAGATTTATCTAATTTACATACTTTATTTTCTTGACCGTGTACAATAAAACCTTCAGGTTGATCCATATAAATCTCTTCTTCTAATTCTCCATTTAAAAAAGCAGTTTTAACATCCATTTGGTGTACAATTAAATCATTTAAGGCAGCTATAGCAAATAGTACACGTATAGACGTTATTCTAGTCACGGGTGAAAATGTGTCAAAAAAGTCTACATTTTCTCTTTGTCTAAAACCTTTAGCAACAAGACGTGCCTTATATTTTTCAACAGTGCCATTAGGTTTTAATTTCTTTTTAAGAATCCATTTACACCCAATTGTTTTACATCCAGGAGGAAGGTCCACTAAATGCCAAGTTTTATTTGTTTCCAAAGAATCCATTTCATCATTAATAGCCTCTTGCCATAAATCGGCATCTAAAGAAGATAAGGCTTCTTGAATAGTGTTAGGATCCTCCTCTAAGGTATAAGCATAAAAGTCGGGACCAAAATCTTTTTCTACACGAGCCCTTTTACTTTTTCGAATTTCTAAAATGGATTCATTATTTTCTTTATTTTTATTTAAAGAAATATTAGTGGATGACTCGCCCCCACTATTCCTCAATTTAAAAGGAAATTTATCTTCATAAAAATCGGCGTCATTTGATTCAATAATTACTTGATTTTTCAAGTCATAAAATCGGTATGCTTTGCTATTAATAGCATAGCCTATAAAAACACACTCATATGCTCTACTTGCCAATTTAGACCTTTTAGGGTCGGGTATACGTACATAGGCTAAACACCCCCACGTTCTAAAGTATGACACGTTGGGCTTAATATTTTTCCAAATTTCATAAGGAGATATTTTCATTTTAGTCTTAGGAATTCTATTAAGCACGTGACACACAGTCAAAATAATTTCACCCCACCAATGTGAGGCAGCCCCGGAATTTAATAAAATATCCACTACTAATTCAGTTAATGTCCTATTTTTTCTTTCGGCTTTACCGTTCATTTCGATCGAATAAGGGGCAGTTTTTTCGTGAATAATACCGTGGGTTTTATAAAATTCAATAAATGGTCCAGAATCATATTCGGTGCCTCTATCACTACGTAACCTTTTTATTTTTCGATTAAATTGATTTTCAATTTCATTAAGGAAAATTTTAAACATGTCAAACGCTTCACTTTTATTTTTCATTAAATACACAAATGAATAATCGGAACAATCATCAATAAAAGTTATAAAATAACGTTTGCCATTTCTAGTTGTGACACCATCCAATTCACAAATATCCGAATGAATTAAATCAAGTGGTTCAGATTCTCTAAAAACAGATTTATGTGGTGTCTTAGTGATTTTTGCTTGACTACACCATTCACATTTTTCAAAATCATTTAATGATAATTCGGGAATTAATCCTAAAGTGCTCATATTTTTAACAAGTCGTTTATTAACATGACAAAGCCTAGCATGCCAAATATTAAATGAACAAGCAATATAAGCAGAAGGAGAAATTTTATTCATTGCATCAACATTCAATTTAAACATCCCATCAGTGGCATAACCCTTGCCTACAAAAATTCCATTTTTGGTCAAAGTAAATAAATCAGCACCAATAGTTTGAGTAATGCCAGCTTTTGAGAAGATAGCCCGAAACCAAATTTTTCCTTATCTCGGGAGTGTGAAGAACATCTTTGAGGATAATAGTCTTTCCCGAAGTGAACTTCAATTCCACATTTCCAGTACCAGCAACCTCAGTGGAGTGAGAATCACCCAACAACACCTTCTTATCTGCAGTCTCAGAATAAGTCTTAAACAGACTACGGTCATAACAGATATGGCGGGAAGCGCCAGTATCCAACCACCACCCTTCGGCACCGCTAACCATGTTGATTTCTGAAATCATAGCACATAGGTCCTCTTCGGTCAAATTCGCTTGTGCTTGTGGCACATTGTGACATTTGCGAGCCATATGGACAGGCTTGCCACACTTGAAACAGAGAAACTGTCCCGAGTTGCTAGACTGTCCATTTCCAGGGTTCTTATACTTATTCTGAGTCTGAGTCTGATTTTTAAAATTCTGGTTGTGGCTCTTTTTCTGATTTTTCATATTTTTTTCGTTTGCCTTTAAAACAACTGGAGTGTGGTTCTTTTTCTGATTTTTGTTGTTAGACACAACAAGAATTTCATCTTTATAGTCCTGTTTTCGGGATTCCTCCTCAATTCTCAATTTAGTAATTAATGACTCTAGTGAGAATTCTTTAGACTTATGCCTCAAAATATTTTTAAACTCTTTGAACAGTGGAGGCAATTTATCAATAATTACAGCCACCTGAAATTGCTCATCTAAAGCCATGCCCTCGGAAATAATTTCATGGGCAATCATTTGCAAATCATGGGTTTGAGCAACAACAGATTTATCATCCGTCATTTGAAATTTCAAATAACGGCTGACGGCATATTTTTTAGCACCCGCCTCCTCCGTGTCATATTTTTTAAAAAGTGCGTCCCAAACATCTTTCGCAGTTTTATAATTGGCATAATAGTCATAAAGTTCGTCACTTAGAGCATTCAGAATATAGTTCTTGCACAAAAAATCATTTTCCTCCCAAGTTCTAATTGTTTTGCTTTCCTCAACAGTAGGTGGATTATTAACTACGGGTTTGTCAAATTGAACACATGATGCGACCTTTTTCGTAGTTAAATAAAATAGCAATTTTTTGCTCCAACGTTTAAAATGAGTGCCTTCATATTTGAAAGGCTTATTTAGGTTACTAGAGTTAATTTCGTCCATGGCAGAATAAGAACACCTTAAAATTGTTGTTGCAGTAATAAACAATTAAATGCAGAATTAAATTCAGGAACGAAATTACCCAATTGGAGCAAATAATTCTGGGGCAGAAAAATTATATAAGAATTCCGGAAACTGGACAGCGAAGAACACGGCTGAGTCGCGGACTAGGTCGCTCTCTTTAAGGTGTTTCGCGGCTCTGCCTCCAATTGTGCCGACAGTGTGCAGCCCCGTCACCCCCAGGATAAAAAAGCCTCCAATTATATTACAGATTGATAGCACAAGAATTAATCCGGTCTGTATACACCCATTCTGTATTAGTTGCTCGATTCTATAATTAATCTGCACCGAATGAGATTAATTATTCTGGAAAAAGTATTATGGGAGAAGGAAATTTTTTTCAGAACTGTAGAGAAAATTTTTTGTGTTGGAAGAAGATAACTGTGTTCCAAAACCGGAGGCAACCAGCTCTTTTATGGGGCAAAAAGAAAAGAGACGTTGGTAAACAACGTGGAGAAAAAACTGGAAGAAGTGGGCAACTCGGTTGAAGAAATCAACACGCAATAAACCACGTTTTAATTTTTTCGGAATTAATTACCGTTAAAAAATAATTTTTAAAGCCCAAAAAACGTTAATTTATTTGTCCAAAAAATTAATTCTTAATGAGCTCAAGCCCAAGACCCGGACCCGGACACGGACACGGGCACGGGCCGGACGGACGGCGGCGGCGCGCGCGCGCGTGTGTGACTTGGCCCATTGGGTCTGCCCCACATACCCACAAAAACTTGAATGCCCAAAGGGCTGAACCTTTGTTCCCAAAAAATTCTAAATATACACAACACAAATTTTCCTTCCCACCGATGTGGGACTCCCTTAAAGGCTTTTCAAAATTCTTGCAACAGCTAAAGCTAACAACAGCTGTTAGTGGATAACAACTGTGTTCCAACAGTAACCGAGTTATTTATGTAAAGAGAAAGGAATAGATCATCAATAATGGGACTTGCTAAATGAGACTACAAATTGATGAAGAGAAATATTGGGATGCCAAATAGTCATTAAACTCGTTCTCTTATTTTTGAAATTGTTACCTGATTATTTGTGTAAAGAGAAGTTTATAACGCATTAATTGCGTATTTGTATAAAGAGAAGTTTATAATGCATTAATTGCTATTAAAATCTCTAATACCATCGTGTTAGAGGTATAACTAGCATGCAACCTGTATAATGCGCGAGCGCATTCAATTTTTAAATATAATTAAATTTATATTCCACTAAAAATGTTGTCAAAAGTAAAAAGTTGGTATATGATGAATAATTTAATAATTTTGTTATTATTAATATTTAAATCAAATAACTAATGTAATGAATAATTTAATAATATTTTAATTATTAATATTTAAATCAAATAACTAAATATGTGTATTCAGAATTTAGTAAAGCTAATCTTCATCATCATCACTTTAAAATAAAAATGGCATCTATTCTTCACCTAACACCAGTACCCACACTAACTTCAATACCCCTCCACTCCTTTCTCTATCACCCCCCCTTCAAAACCTGTAGATAAAATGGAACCTGTAGAGAAATAAGAAATTCAAGTCATTCATTCTACCTGTGGGTAACTCATTATTAGGCAAATGCAAATGACCATTGGCCATTTCAAAGAAAGCATGTGCTGCATCTAAACCTCTCCGTTCGAGTATTTCATAAGATAGCTTCCCTCCGACGTCTTTCCCTCTTATTTGCGACACCCGTCCCTCCTGTAATGGAAGTACAAACATAAAACCACATAAGCAATGAATTGCAGAAAACCAACCATCAGGTGTACAAAACTTCAAATTAGAGGTTGCTGGAATTTATGAATACTACTCCATTGTTTTCCTAGATGTTTGCTGCTATGGATTGGAGATGGATGGTACAAATTGGTCATTGAGAGACGGTTTAGTAGCCAAGGAGAAATAGGGAGTCAAGGATGGAAGAGGAATGGACGGTTTAGTATCCAAGGAGAAATAGATAGGTATATAAATGATATAGGACGCATGTGATAAACAAGAATGGATGCATGTGATAAACAGCGGTTTAGTAGCCAAGAGAACACGTAACTTTGTTAACTTAAATTGCATTAAATGATATTAAAACTTTTAATACTATTGTATTAGAGGTATAATATAAATATAAATAAAAAAGATAGGTGATATATTTAATGAGATCAAAAACTAATTAATAGAACGCTAACTGGCAGGGGATAATTTATGTATGTGCCGGGCGCTATAACATCCGATCTCATTTCCCCCAAACGCTACATCATGTTGTGTGCCAAGTAATGGCTCCCAAACGGCATTGTTTGGGTGTTGTTTTATGCTAAATATATTGTACCCATTGTGTCGACATTATTTTTGTGTTCGATACAACAAAAAAATACTTAACATTTGGCATACCAATTAGGATTACTCTGTGATGTGAAAGATTGTGATTAACGCACACCAACTAACTATTTGAAAACCATTAATATTTAAAATTTACATATATTTTATGACTTAATCTTAATTATTCAGATTCAAATAAATGACTAGGGTGATCTCTTTATAACACTAGAGGAGCCGGAACTCCACACAAAAGTATTACTTCATAGACATTGGACCATAATAGTACCCCACTACTATTTTGATCCATAAAAAAACTAGAACAAGTCAAAAGCAATAAGCAAAAAAAAAATGACAAAATAATTAAAAATTAAAAAACTCTCTCGCATCAATTTAATTATCACACAATGAGTGAAAATAAATAAAAAATACTAGAAAGTCGAAAATTGCTTAAGAACAAAAAAGTACTTGCACGACAATTTAAATGTTACGAAACAATCAGGTTTGCTGCTCTTGAAGGAGAAAATTTATAACCATTTGCTCCCAAAGGAAAATATTATATGTAATGTATCACACTAGTACCCAAAATTATAGAAACTGTTTTATATGTGTTGCATTATGATATGAACCCTATCATGAGGCACTGCATGTAAAGTACTTCCCGAAAATTTTAAAAACAAAAAAATCATTGGAGATGGTCTCAACTCAAAACCACTTGTTAAGAGATTGTATCAATTAGAAGTTATCACGCCTGAGGAGCTCCAGGCGGTAATACAATTTGAATCGCTGCTTATTCTCTCTAAAATAAGAGTGGGAAGCCCAACTGATCCCTAAAGCCCAAACAAGAGATGAAGGTACAGGTGGGAATCTATGAATTTTACTAGGCTATTATAAAAACAAGGTAGCACTTTTGTAAAAGAAAAAAGAAAAAGAAAAAAGCTAAGAGCTTTTGCATAGTCCCTCGCCAATAAGGTTTGGATGCCAGCGTCCACAATTTTAAAAGAAAAATGCTTGGATCCCTTGCATATAAAAACCCGCGCACAATAAATATTAGTTTTTACTAAAAAAAAATTAACCTTTCGTCTTCGTCGTCATTCATATTCAACATATTCAAATTGCGGATTTCTTCCAAAAACCGTAAGCATTGTTTTATTGCTAAAACATGTGTCTCTAAGCTATCCTTCCCCATGCAAACTACTTTAACCTCCAATTTTACATGAATAATATTACACGGATCCTCATTTTGTACTCTCAAAGACAAGAAAATAACAAGTTCTATTCTATGCTCTAACGATCCACAACAACAAGATATAAGTATTTAAAGCAGAGGATATGGAGGGGCTATTGAATAATTTTATTGATTTCACATACAAACATAATGATATCAAATCAACTCACATTCATTTCAAAATAGAGAAAATTATATTTAAGTTACATTTGTCACATTAACATACATATAAGTCCTATTGATTTTTCAACAATCATATAGGTCCTATTCCAACTTTTTAGAGAATTTTTTTCACAATTTTACTCTTGTTAAAACCAATCATCCGTAACTTCCTTTAGGAAGTTACATAAGTGGTTGGATTTTTTTTAATCTTAAAATGATCATAACTTTTGATTCACAAATCCGTTTTCACAAAATTACTATATTTGAAATCTGCTCGACGAGATCTATCAAACAAGATTCATGAAGCCTATATAATTTCAAAGAAAAAAAATTACACTAACAGTAAACTTTACTGTAGCAATAGTTAATGAAATAGTTTTATATATATGACATTTTCACAAACAGACAATAACATTTACTATAGTAATATTACGCAGTGTATATATATATATATATATATATATATATATATATATATATATATACGGGTGGATCCAAACTTTTTTTTTTCAAAATTACCTTATATTTAATGATCCGCGCTAGCGGCATCTAATACTTACCCCAATTGTTGGAGTTTCAACGAGCTTCATCAGAGCTCCGATATAGGGTGGATAGTGGTGGCATGTGGTGCCGCTGGCGCGAACTTTTGAAAATAAGAGACTTTTGAATAAATAGGTTCTGGATCCACTAGATTGGCATGGGGTGCCGCTGGCGCGGACCTTTGAAAATAAGAGACTATTGGATAAATGAGATTTGGATCCTCCGGAGTGCCGGTTTGGAGTGCCAGTTAGGTGCCAGTAGCGTAGACCTTTAATGTGATAACACAGTAAATGTTATTGTTTGTGAAAATCTCACAGATATTAAACCTTATTGTATACACCAGAAAAAGAAATAGTTTTATATCTGTAACATTTATACAAACAATACTGTATACACCAAAAAATGAAATAGTTTTATATATGTGACACTTACACAAACAATAACACTTACGGTGTTAATATATTTACTGTACACGCCAAAAAACGAAATAGTTTTATATCTGTGACATTTTCACAGACAATAACACTTACTGTGTTAATATATTTATGAATTAGTTTTATATATATAACATTTTCACAAACGGTAACATTTACTGAGTTAATATTACACAATATATATATATACACACACGGTAGATCCAAACCTCTTTTTTTTCGAAATTACCATATTTTTAAAGGTTTGCGTTAGCGCCATTCAATCCCCACCACTACCCATCCCCATTGTCGGAGCTTCAACGACCTTCATCAGAGCTATGATTTGGGGTGGGTAGTAGTGGCATAGGGTGCCGCTGGCGCAGACCTCTGTAATTAAGAGAATATTAGATAGATGGGGTTTGGATCCACCGGAGCTCCAGTTTGGGGTGAGTAGGGTGACATTGGATTAAGTTTATATCTGTAACATTTTCACAAACATTAACAATTACTGTGTTCATATAGCACAGTATATATATATATATATATATATATATATATATATATATATATATATATATATATATATATACGGTGGATCCAAACCTCTTTTTTCTGATATTGTCTTATTTTTAACGATCCGCGCTAACAGCATCCAGTCCCCACCACCACCCACCACCATTGTCGGAGTTCCAACAACCTTCATCAGAGCTCTGATTTGAAGTGGCATGGGATGCCGATGTAACATTTTCACAAACAGTAACATCTATTATTTGTGAAAATATTACAGATATAAACCTAACCCAATGCTATCCCTACTCACCCCAAATCGGAGCTCCGGTGTATCCAAACCCCATTTATCCAATATTCTCTTATTTCATAAGGTTCGCACCAGCGACACTCCATGTCACCCCAAATCAGAGCTCTGATGAAGGTTGTTGGAGCTCCAACAATGGGGGTGGGTAGTGGTGGGGATCAAATGCCGCTAGCGCGAAACGTTAAAAATAAGACAATGTCGAAAAAAGAGGTTTGCATCCACTGTATATATATATATATATATTGTGTTATAACACAACAAACGTTACTATTTGTGAAAATATTACAGATATAAACCTAATCCAATGTCAACCTTACTCACCCCAAATCGGAGTTCCGGTGGATCCAAACCCATTTATCCAATATTCTTTTATTTCCTAATGTCCGCGCCAGCGGAACCCCATGTCATCCCAAATCAGAGCTCTGGTGAAGGTTTTTGTAGTTCCGACAATGGGAGTGGGTGGTGTTTGGGATTGGATGCCGCTAGCGTGGACCGTTAAAAATAAGATAATATCCGAAAAATAGATTTAGATCAACCGTATATATATATATATATATATATATATATATATACCGTGTTATAACATAGTAAATGTTACTGTTTGTGAAAATGTTATAGATATAAACCTAACCCAATGACAACCCTACTCACCCCAAATCGGAGTTCCGGTGGATCCAAACCCCATTTATCCAATATTCTCTTATTTCCTAAGTGACACCTCACGTCACCCTAAATCAGAGCTCTGATGAACGTTGTTGTAACTCCGACAATGGGGGTGGGTATCGAAAAAAAGAGGTTTGGATCCACACACACTATATATATCTATATAATAAAGTAGGAAACTTATGTATGTCATAAGCTTACTTGATGATGTCATCTTTATGAGATTTTCTACACTTCCTATTTTGTCCCTCAAATTTTTAATTTTTCCCTCTTTTTTTACTTACCAAATTTTCACTTCAATTCAAAATTGGGGGTACTTTTGTAAGAACTACTCCATTCTCCACTTTTCTCCCGCTCACACCCTCTCCCATTTCTCACGCACCCTCTCCCATTCTCTCAACATCAACTCAAAATAACCCTACCTCAAACATCATCCCAAGGGTTTCGATATCAGGCCGCCGATCTATGGTGGTTCTAGGGTTATACATGCACATTTTTTGCTATACATACGCATTTATATATACATCTTAGGGTTTTACATCTTAGGGTGATTTTTTATTCTGTAATTTAGGGTTTTTTGTTTTAGGTGCTTACAAAGGATAAGACCCACTTGGATATCTACATGTGTGGGGGGTAGGTTTCTAAAATGGGGATCTATATTGTTACGAATCTTTTTTTTTGTATACGATTAAGGATTTTATTGGTTTGCTGAAATTTCGTATTGGAACTTTTATCTCTATCTCATTAATCTCTCATTCCCTACTAAAGTTTCGTAATGTTTTTAGCTATTATTAAGGTGTGAAAAATTTATGCTTTACAGGTATTTATGAAAATGCCCAAATGTATGCATTATTTGATATTATGAAGTTTTTTATTTCATATTATTCTGAGATATGATTTTTAAGAGGTTTATGATATGGGGATTTGTATTTTTTAGAGGTCTATCTCGAATCTATTCAACTGTTATAATTTTAGGATCGCACACAATAGTATTTTGTATTCTTTTTATTCTGAGCTATGATTTTCTATTTGTTATTTCAGGTTCAAGATCTTTGAGGCATATTTTTGTCCGTATTTCGGTTTTCACTTCATATGAATATTCAGATATGGGAGTATAAGGACATTGGTTCTACATCGAATATTTAAATATGTGAGCATTTACTTTTACTGAATTTCAAATGCCTTTTTTTTTAGTCCTAAAGTCCTTGAATCAAATTCATCTTATAAAAAATAAAAAGATAAAATCAGAGAATAGAATAGAAACTACAAATTTACTCTGTAAAAACATCAGAGAATAGAATATAATTCAATTGTTTTCGCAAGGCTATTGAAAAACCAAATATTTTTTTTGTAGTACCCTAAGCTGGTAAGAATGTGGCACACCTACTATTTTTGTTTTGCGAAAATAGTGTGAGCATCATTTAAATATAGACCCTCAAGTTTAAAAGGTGAAGTTTTAGAATCTCAAATATAATGAAACTGTGAAAGTTACTTCCTCATGCTACAATAGTTAGGCAAATCTTTTCAGGTCTCATTGTCCATAAATGACACATTTTGGAATTTCCTCAAAGTCTTCAAATGCCTAAACTCGGTTACAAGAATCTATTTCTCATTGTAATGCTAATTTAATTTTTTAATTTGGTGGAAAGTTACTGACTATAAGCAGTGCCCTGCAGCCACTAATCCATTGAGGCATCAGTGGTCCCAATTCCAACTTCCCCTTAGGTGCCCGCTTGGTTTTCTTGGAAAGATGTGTTATCTGACTACAAATTGACAATCCAAGTACGCTCAAGCAGCTAAGTGGTGAACTTTTATTATGTTGATGCTAATCTAATTTGTTGATGCCTCGAAATGCATAGTTCGGGTTTAACCTAATTTTTTTTTTTTTTTAATATTGAATTGCATAATTAGGGTTTAACCTAATTCATTGACAATTTTAGTTTTGTTGTTAACAAGGGTGAATGATCCACCCGTACGAAATTCACAAGAATATTTCATGATGGAGATGCGTGCGGCCATAATGGTACATGCAGTTGATTCATTACTTAAGTTGGTGTCGAAGTTAAAAACAGACGGTTATCTTTTCAGGGTTTGTAAAGAAAAAATACTGTTGAGCTTGCGTGGGAATTCCCATGCTAATGTAGTATGTTGGCATTGCATGGGAATCTATTGTTTAATATTGTCTACTTTCCTTTTCTATAAAATTATTTTTCTACTAATTCTTCGGTGTTGCAGCTATACCATGTTGAATCACTATTGTTCTTTTATATTTTGAAACACTATTGTTGTTTTACAGCATTATTCTATATACACTGATATAAGGGGCTAAATGTACCATATTGTGCATTTAGTTCTTTTACATCATTATTCTATATAATAGGAGGAAAATGGATGTAAGGCTTAAGAGGAGCACAATATGGTACATTTAGTCTCTTTAATTCTATTTGTTTTCCACGTCTCAAACTCGCATAGTGGCAGAGTTACTCAGATCAAAATCTGTGTGTTTCAATGTACCGTGCTTTGATTTCAGTACATCATGTTTCGTTGTTTTTGCTTTCTTTCGATAATGCTTCGATAGTGTGCCCCAATGTTATTATGCTAAATAACCACCTGCCATTTGAATCTTAATATTTTTAGCCTAACTCGCTGCTTCTTTTCTTGATTTTATACAGCATGCCAAAAGATCAAGCCTAATTATATGCAGCGAACGAAGAAGATTCATTATATATACAATGTATGAGTCGTCATCGAGGATATTAGATGTCTGGATCTGTCACAATCTGGCTATGGAATTCTCTCATCAGTGTTTATTCGCCATTGTACGAGAGGTATTCTTATTTGATGTTGATTTGAGTTGGGTACCTTTTTTAATAATTTCATTATTAAGATGAAGATTCATTATATATACAATGTATGCGTTGTCATCGAGGATATTAGATGTCTGGATCTGTTGGTGATAAGAGTTTTTCTATTGAATACTAGATGTCTGGATTTGTCACAATCTGTCTATTGAATTCTCTCATCTCATCAGTGTTTATCCGCCATTGTACGAGAGCTATTCTTATTTGATGTTGATTTGAGTTGGGTACCTTTTTTAATAATTTCATTATTAAGATGAAGTGTTCCTTTGTAATGTGATTATAAGCAATCTAAATTAATTTCTATTTGAATTGACAATGTTCATCTTATGTACGGGTCTTAATTGCTATTCTTTATTTTGTATCAGTTTGTTAACGGGGTTTTCCTTTTGCAACTTTCATTGGACTCAACATAATGCTTGATGAAATTGAGGTAAATTGTTATTTGTGACTCACTTGAAACTTATTGATTAGTATATGTTATAACTTACATGAAATGTAGCTGACTATTATATCTGATGTGTTATGAGTTTTCTTCTATTTTTTGCGTGCCTTTTAGCTAACTTATTAAAACACTTTTTGGGTATATATTCTACCTTATCGACTCTTAGTTTCTTTGATTTATTTTTTAGTGGGGACTTCATTTGAAACAATTTCCTGGATAAAATTGAAAGAGGCAAGTATGCTTGATGGATAAGCCAAAATTGAATTTTAATCAATAAAACATTCTTGACATATTTGGAATTACAGTGACCTTTTACCCGGCTTATTATAACACATTCATGATGAAACTTAATGTCAAGGTTTGTGTAGCTTAAAGCCAAGTACTCTGGGCACATAGCTCCGAGCTACCTTTTGCGGCTTGAGGTGCCCATATTTCATCAAAACTAGGTGAGGAGATGTAGTTCCGAAGTAAACATCCTCGCATTTGGGACTTTGATCGAGGATAGTAACATATGGGTGATATACTCATTAATGGGTGCCATAATCTGTTTCAGAATGTTTTAAATCGTAGCTTTATCAAAGGTAATTTTTCTAGGTTGTAGGGTCACCACGGCAACACTGCACTGTCGTGTTGGAGTTTTTTTAGTTTGCTCTATTGTTTTGTATGTCATGTGTTGGTTCACAATGTGTGTATACATATTGATTTAGATTTTTTTTACTGATATGAATCGAGTGGTTGGTTTCGAGTTATTGATGGACAGCCAACGCGCCAAACCCAACCCCAAACCCTGCGTTGGCATAAGCTCAATGTTGATGGTCGGCCAACACAATGTCTCAGTTATTTGAATCTGGTTGGGTTCAAGAACAAAATCGAGTACTTACACATGGAGTTCCGGACTGTAGGAATTAGTCCAAAGCTAATTTAGAGTTTAGGTCAAATGTATTCAATTGTGCACTGAAACTATGTTCAGTTTCCTAACGTATTCAATTGTGCACTGGAACTATGTTCAGAAATTAATAGTCTAAAGATTATGTTTTTGGAACGCCCATTCTGGCATTCTATAATTTTTCTCACCACCTAAACGAATAATCAGATGATATGGTAATAGAACTAAGTAAAGTTGAATTATGAGTAGGTTCGATTGGGTTCTATTGAAGTGGTTATTAGGGTTGATATAAATGTCTATGAGTAGCCTCAGTAATTATGGTCCTTTTGAAAATGTTCGTGTGATTGATTTGGATTCTCATTTCATAATTGCATTTTATAATATGTATAACATCAGGTATCAATATCATTGGTTACAAAAGAAACAAATAGACTAATAAAGACATGTTCCAACTTCTTTTCTTGGTGCATCTGCCTTAATACGAGGAGGCCTCACTATTTGATCAATCAAGTCATATTCCAGAGCTTCTTATGCGTTGAACCTCTTCATTCGACCTAAGTCTTTGTGATTCTTATCAGCAGGTTGACCTGTCTTCTGGGCCAATTATTTTAAAAGGTAATCTTTGATTCTAGAAGCTCATGTTCTGTTTGATAAACCTATGCAATATTCTATTTGATAGACCTAATCCATGGTATATTTCAGCACATTTCAGCATATTTTGGAGTAGAAAATATACAATTCAGAGTGAAAATACATAGAAAATATGCCACGGATTAGTATCCCTTCTTGGCCAATTGTGCTGAATATACCGCTGTAAAATATACCATTCTTTCATTGAGGATCTGCGGAATGGATTATAGCAGACTTTTTAAATATTATGATTTCAATTGTTCATGATTTGTTCATTCCTCCATGCTTTTATATCCTATTCACTTCTTCCATATGCCAATTTGTTATATATTTTAGTATCCAATGCATTTCTATGTATCTCCTTAAAATTTTGAATTTTTAAACTATTTTGACATATGTACAAGTACGGGGTTGGCTCGAGACATCTTAAATTGGAAAAATATTGGAGTTGAAACTCAAACATTAGAGGAATGGTGCGAGTCCATTGGTTGATGGAATATCAAATCTCATTCTGTCAAGAACCTTCCCGGTATGTTTCTCCCCTTTCGGTATTTTATATGTTTGGTAATGCCAGTATCAATCTCTGGACTGAAAAATGAGAAATGGTTTTCGTACTTCATGGTACATGAGATTAGTTTAGATTATATTTCTTAGAAAAATTAACTTCTTATACCAGTAAAAAGGGAGTTCAAATTACATGAATTTTGTTTGGCTCGATTCAATGCTTCTAAAAAGCGATGCTGCTAGGTTGTCAGTTGTTCAGGTGAGATTTCAGAATCTAATGCTCAACATAAGAGAATTTACCACATAAAAGAATTTAATGACTATTATCAATGCATTTTTTTATTAAAGTTCTTTGTGTCAAGTTCAGTTGATATATGTTCTTTTATTTCTATCCATTGGTTCTGTTGCTTGCTACCAATACATCATATAAATTAAATTAATGTACCATAGAGTGGATAATTGGAAAATTGTGATCTCCTATTTATTATTGAATTGATGACCGTCTTTTTAGGGTCCAAAAAAGATTCTTAACAGTCCATGCGTGGGCATAGAGGGAAAAAATGAAATAATTGAAAAAGAGATATGCAATAAAAGTTGTTCTCAACCGTTGGATATCTCATTGGTGAAGCCTATTAACGGCGGCGAGGCCACCTTTTTAGGCAACCGTGGGATAATGTGGTCTTTTTGTTCCCAGACTTTTGTTCATCTACGAACAATAGTTGATATTGTGGTACATACTATTTAATCAGGTGCACACTATTAGAATGAGTGCTCGACCACGACTGTTTAATCAGGTCCACTCTTTTAACGATGAGAAATCTTATTATTTTTTAGCACTACCGTATTGGTCAAAATTATACTGTGGTACCATCATAAAGTTTAGACTTGCTACTTTTTCATTCCTAAATGTCACCTTCAGTAGAAAAAGCATTTACACCTAGGTTGAGCAATTCGGGAATTAGTGGTATGCTTTATTAATTCTATAATTTGTTTTACTGTTAGTTTAAGTAGTTTCCCATATTCCATAATTAGTTTTAAAAGTTGTCCATATTTCATGATTAGTTTTACAAGTTGTCCCTTATCCCACAATTAGCTTTATAATTAATTTATGTACTTACATTTTTCAGGATTTGGAAATCGTTGCTCAAGCATCCAAAAAAACACGTTGGACTATCTTTATCACACTTTAGAACAGGTAAATATGATATTTTCATAATGAAAGTGATACTTTGATAATTGTTGGATTTAGTTTTTGGTCTGATCCACTAGATCAGTTATGGTTTGCGTTGTCCTACTAATGGTCCAATTATCATCTACACAGGTCAGTCTGTGTCGACCAGAGGCATATAGATTTCAAATCCACTAGATTATTGGATTCACTCAGCGTGACGTGGGCGATACAAGCTCCATGATGTAATTGTTGTCGCCCTTCGAAACATGGTCTGGTTGGGATTGTTTGTTGTCTTAACGTGCAATGTTGGCATGATGTTGCAATTTTGAAATGTTTATTGTGATACATGCTATTTTTTGAGTTAAATAGTCGATTATATATTTGAAGTTTAAAATTGACTATTATTATTATTATTATTAATATTATTATTATTATTATTATTATTATTATTATTATTATTATTATTATTATTATTATTATTGTTGTTGTTGTTGTTGTTGTGATATTTTGGTATTGTCTAAACATGGTGGATAATCATATAAAGAAAGGGAACTTTGCCCAATTTTTATAATGATTTTTTTTTTATGAATAGAACTTGAGAAAACATATATGATTTGACAACAATCTTGGTCACCTATAATAGAACCTTCGTACTTTTTTTAACATCTCTTTGGGTGTAAATTTTCTTTTTCAAACTTGACACCTCTACATGTTGTAAATTTTATTTTATCGTTGTTGTTGGAATGGACCATATTATTTTTGGTGTTCATTAAAGTTGGACTATTTTTTATTTGTTAAACAAGGTGGATACCTTATAAATAAGTGATATTACCATTATTATTTTTAAAATTACACTTTGTTTTGTTGGGTAACGAATTTTTTGTCGTTTTGTAACTACGTATTTTGAATTTTTTTGTCATTTGCGATTACGTACTTCAAAAAATTAGCATCGTGCCTTCAGGGTATATAATTACACTTCAATGTATATTTGTTGCCTTTTTGTGTTTGTTTACTTGATTGTAAATCAGAAGAATGTACAAGTTGATAATGAGTGTTAGTGTCATTGTTGATCGAGTGTTTTTTATTTCTTAAACAAGACGGATAGTCATATAAACAAAAGAAGTTTTGCCCATATTTAATTTATTTATTGATATATTAGTTGTATTTCGACAAGTTTATCTAAATTGATGTTGTTTATATGAGGTCCAAGAAGGACTAAATTTTCTAAATTGTTTACGCATTTGTGTTGTACAAAAAAGTTTGACTTAAATTTACACGATTCAATACATTGAAAATATACACTTATAATATATAAAACATTTATTATTTACATTAAACATGATTCAATACTTTTAACAATTATCAGCGTGACTTTAGGAACGGGGCGAATAATCCTCTAAACAAAGAGAACTTTGCCCAAATTTTTTAAATTGTTTAGGATTATTTACTTTATATAAAAACATTCGACTTAAATTATACATGGCTTAATATTTTGAAATTTTTTCTTCGTGCCTTCCATTAAAGGGAAATACGCTTAACTGGAGGATCTTCAATTGGCGGATGTCGGCTTGCTTACCCCCGTTTATGAAAAGGCTGCTCCCGTGTCTCGAACCCTAGACCAATCGTAGCTTTGGCGAGGTAACTTGCCATTGCACCAAGGCACGACTTTATACTTTTCAAAATTATCAGCGTGCCTTCAGGCACGGGCATACCCTAGTATATATATATATATATATATATATATATATATATATATATATATATATATGTTACTGTTTGTGAAAATGTTACAGATATAAACCTAACCTAATGCCAGTTCTATCCACCCCAAATCTAAGCTCTGATGAAGGTTGTTGGATAGCGTAACCCTTTAAAAATAAGATAATTTTAAAAAAATGGTTTGGATCTACTCTGTGTGTGTGTGTGTATATATATATATACTGTGTAATATTAACACAATACTTGTTACTGTTTGTGAAAATATTACAGATATATGCATATTTCTATTTCTGGTGCATACAGTAAAGTTTACTGTCTGTGTAATTTTTTTCTTTAAAATTATATAGGCTTCATGGATCTTGTTTGATAGATCTCGTCGAGCAGATTTCAAAAATAGTAGTTTTACGAAAAACGAATATGTCTATTAAAAGTTATGATCATTTGAAGATTAAAAAAAAAAATTCAACCATTTGGTAAAAGTTACGAGTATGACTTATATGTACGAGAAAAATATGATGGGACTAGAATGTCTAAAAAAAGTCTAATAGGATCTAGAATGCCCATTAAAAATATTAGAAACATAATAATATCATAATATTAGAAACCAGATGCAAACTACTTTAACCTTCAATTTCACATAAAAACATAATGATATCAAATCAGCTCACTTTCATATCAATCAATTATAAATATATAACCATTTAAAAAAAACAAATATAAAACTAAATTTGAGTACAATCAGAAGTTTATATGGTTACTAACAATGACTTAAAATTGCGATACACATGTTTCTCTCATCTCAATTAATTACATTCACCGGTACTACACGTAATTTAAATAAAAGTACTCGTCGTTTAACATAAAAAAATTTAGGTAAGAGGGATAGGATCCCCAAACATATTATTAAAAATTTGAAGGATAAAAAGTCTCTCCTAGGTGACCTTTACAAGATCTAGAGAAAAAATAAGCAGATATTTGAGCCCAATGATCTGTTTTAAATTTCTAGAAATTTAGGAATTTATAACCATTCCCATTACAATAAATATAGGAAGAGCTAAAATAAATTGGAGTTTTATAAGTAACCCTTTACAAAATTTATTTAGAAACTCTTATGGAAGGAATGCCTATATTATTTACTTTAAGAAGACATTTGAGAATTGAAGGAAGAGAAGAATAAGACTAGAATATTTCTGATGTATTGCTTGTAGACCCCATCTTTGGTAAGCCATCTGTTGGGAAGTAGCCTTGTATCAGAATATGATGGATTTTAAAACTGTGTAAGCTCAAGAGATTAATTTAACTCTCTATTATACTGTTAATTTTCCATGGAGGCTTGCCCTTACCTTTCAAAAGTTCAACAGTAAGCTTAGAATCAGATTCAATTACCAAATTAGAAATAGCCATAGAGACACAAATTGTGATCCCCTTACACACTGCATATGCTTCAATAAAATTGCTACTTTGATAGCCCAGATTGAAACAGAAACCTGCCAAGAAGATACCATTGTGGTCTCTTACTAAACCAACTTCCCACTTTCTCCTGGATTCCCAATTGATGCACCATCTACAATAAGTTTAAAATAACCTATCATAGGTTTGTGTCACATAATGATTTAGAAGGATATTTACTTTTGAGAAAATTTGAGCCCAAACAAATTAGAGAGATGAAGTTCCTCTTTATTCATATTGTTTGTAAACTGAATACATTGAGCCATTTGTTGAATGAATTCAATAATCTTAGCTATAATGACATTGACCCTCATTGGAATTCCATCAAAGTTGATGTTGCTTCTAGCTTTCCAAATATCCCAGTATGTGATAAGAGGAATGTTTGAATAAAGAAATTTTAAGTAATCTAGTTTGCCTCTTCTCAGACCCCAAATAATAAGCATTCCAGCATAACTTGGTAAGTCTAAAGTTTAAATGATTATCCATACCAAAGATTCTAGAGAAGTGCTTCCAAACGATGGTAACACATTAACTCTGCAGAATAGTGTGGTGTAATATAACAGTATATACACATAGCACATACGGGTTTTCGGATTACCTCAAAGGCGGAATGTAACCCGATGATCGATGCACGTTGTTTGATACGAGCCGACACCGAATCTGCGAGTTCTTCCTCCGTGTACGCTTCGCGTCTCGTGAAAGTCCGGGTTGGCTACAAGAGTTGCCCCTTTGAATATCACCCTCACAAATCCAAGATCCGTTGATGATGGATCAAGAGAGAGAGATGATTTGTGTAGGAGGATTTCTAGAGAGAGAGAGATACCGAAAAAATGTATCGTATATTTTCTGTTGTTACTTGTAATCACCAAATAGGATATCTATATATAATAGATAAGAGTTCCAAAAATCAAGGAGTTAGTTGGACTCTTCTTATCTGTTATATTTAAGACTCCTCTATTATAATAAATACTTAATTATTATAATAATAATTTATCCAACACTAAATTGGATAATCCATATCACGGTGGGCGGATTATGGATCCGGGTACAAAACCCGACCCATATATTAACATCTCCCACTCGCCCACATAAGGCGTGGTCTCTCTAACAAATCTCCAACGATCTCTGTCATCACTCGTCTCCTCATACAGGAAAATGTGACGTGCGACCTCACGAGAAAACGTACAGTCTCAGGAGCGTAATCGTTAAGCCATCATCTAACTAACGAAGACGCATCACTCGAAGGAATCTCGCATATACCCAGACAGTTTGATTTACACCGAATTTAGCACTCTTAATCCCTCAAGAAAGCAGTGCTAGATCCCAAATATGTAATGTACTCATGAATAAGTCGTGCACAAAACACAGTAAAGCCGTCCGGACTATGAGTCACATTATCATGGTGTATAATCAAATAGTCTTCCCTAAGTCCTCATGCCAATTCAATTAGACTTAACCGCTTTCCTAGTCGTGCCCCTTTAGACGGAATCAACCCTCGTCCTAGGTAAACACGCTAAAGTAGCGTCATCAAGTCCTCTCTTCATGACATAGTCTCAGGTCGACAAAAGGCATATCGTTGGATTATAATAATCCATGTGGCTCACACAGCGATGAAGCAGGGATTCATTCATCGCTCCCACTATTGGTCGGCAAAGCACATACAGTATGAAATGTATGCTATGGCGTCATCCCGTTGAAAAGGGTATGTCACTTTTGAAATAAAAGGACGCCATACGAATCTTAGTCTAGTCGCTATCTAGCGCCTAACCTGAGTTTCAGCCCAGTCACTCACATAGTGCCTGCCTGAAATCTCACATTCGGCTAAAAACAGGCTACATAGAGTTATGGAGATACTCTATGATCGACCTAAAAGTATAAATAAGGTCTCATCTTAGTACTCAACTAAGGCGACATATAGCAGAATCTGCATAATCGTATATATCCTGCTCGCCTTTCAGGCGCCAAGGATATAAATGTCTCAGCTCGCTTTCAAAGCGCCACAGACATAAATGTCTCATCTTGCTCGCTGTCTAAGCGCCAAGGTGAATCACTCGTGTGAGAGAGTCGATTCAAGCCCGGTGACATATCTATAAGATGTGTACATAGTGATAACAATTCATTTAATTTAACAAATAAAAGAAATGAATATTATATCCAATAAATAATAATAATGTCAATAAACAATATGGTGTCATACATATCAAATCCTACGTAGTCCCATACTCCTAACATGTGAAAGGAAAACATCTCGAGCAATGGGCTTGGTTAATGGATCAGCCACCATACAACCTGTGGAGATATGTTTCAAGACAACCTCCTCTTGCGCAACCATGTCTCTAATGTAATGATAACGAATGCCAATATGCTTAGACTTCCCATGATACTTTGGATCCTTTGCATAAGCTAGAGCTGACGTGCTATCACAATAGACAAGCACAGGCTCAGCTGCATGATCTGAAATGCCTAGCCTTTGAAAGAATCTCTTTAGCCAAACAGCTTCCTGAACAGCTGCCGAGCATGCCACGTATTCCGATTCCATTGTGGATAGAGCAAAGCTCCACCTCCAAGAATGAACGTATATCCCGAAGTGGATTTCCTTCCATCTTTGTCACTAGCCCAATCAGCATCGCTGTAGCCTCTAAGTCTCAAGTCCCCTTCATGATAACATAGGACGAGATCAGCAGTCCCACGAAGGTATCGAAAAATCCTCTTCACTGCTTGCCAGTGTTTGTGGCCTGGGTTACTCTGATAACGACTAACTATACCAACTGCATAGCAGATATCTGGACGCGTACACAACATAGCGTACATCAGACTCCCTATGGCCTGTGCATATGGCACTTTAGACATTTGATTCTTTTCTTCATCAGTTCTTGGACAATCATCTAGGCTCAATGTACACCCTTTCTCCATTGGAGTGTCTATGGGTTTAGAGTTATGCATGCGAAACCTTTCCAGAATCTTCTTTACGTAAGTCTCCTGAGACAAACAGAGAAGCTTCTTAGATCGATCTCTCACGATCTTAACCCCCAGCACATAATTTGCTTCACCCATGTCCTTCATCTCAAAAGTAGAGGACAGCCACTCTTTAGTGGCGACAATGGAGTCCAGGTCATTCCCAGCTAACAAAATGTCGTCGACATACAATGAAAGGATAAGAACACTTTTCTTGGATCGTTTAAGATATACGCAGTGATCTTCTTCAATCATCTCAAAACCAACAGAGGTAATGACATGATGAAATCGGAAATACCACTGCCTTGACGATTGCTTGAGGCCATATATAGAACGTTTTAGGCGGCAGACTTTGCGCTCTTGTCCTTTGGATACAAAACCCACAGGTTGTTCCATATAGATCTCTTCGTCAAGTTCTCCATTGAGAAAAGCAGTCTTAACATCCATCTGAAATAGTTCTAAATTCATTTGCGCGACAATAGCTAGGATAAGGCGGATAGAGGCAAACCTCACCACTGGGGAGAATGTCTCTTCGTAGTCTACACCCTCTCGTTGGGTATAGCCTTTCTCCACAAGGCGTGCCTTATACTTGTCAATTGAACCATCCGCTTTGCGCTTGACCTTTAGAACCCATTTGTTCCCAATAGTCTTGCGCCCGGGTGGAAGGTCAACTAACTCCCAGACTTTATTTTTAGCCATGGAGCTCAATTCTTCCTGTATAGCAACCATCCACTCATCCTTAGCACTTGAGGAAAGAACTTCTGCAAAAGAATTTGGCTCTTCCTCATCTAAAGCAATGCTTAGGAAAGTATTCCCCTCAATCTCAAAATGACGACGTGGAATGTTTCCTCGCTTACTACGGCAAACCTGAGAATCGTGAGTTTCTAGTGGTGGTGCACTCACACTATCTGGAATGCTCCCACTAGGCTGAAGACCACTACTATCTTCAGCGATTACAGGAGGAGGAACTAATCCCCCAGCCTCGCCTGAAGATGGTAAAGTGTTTTCAGTATCCTCTAACTCATAGAGTTCAAGATCCTCTTTTGTATTGCTTGTGCTAGGGAAATCCTTTTCTAAGAATTCGACATCACGTGACTCTATTTCAGTCATTCCTCCATCAGGGTGTTCACCGTACATAACGTAGCCTTTTGAGCTCTCAGAATATCTTATAAATATATGCTTTCGAGCTCTAGGGCCTAACTTCCCGAACTTATGAGAAGTTGTGTGAACATAGCCTGCCGAACCCCAAGGGCGCAAGTGATCCAAATTGGGTCTTTCGCCTCTCCATAGTTCATAAGGTGTGGAGGAAACTGACTGAGAAGGCACTCTATTCAGTATGTAGGCAGCAGTCAAAAGAGCATCCCCCCAGAAGGATATTGGGAGGTTGGCCTGCGCCATCATAGATCTAGTCATATCTAGAAGAGTTCTATTCCTTCTCTCTGCAACACCATTTTGTTGTGGAGTGTGAGGGATAGTTAATTGTCTGCGTATCCCCTTTTCTTCACACGTTTCTTTGAACTGATCAGATAAGTATTCGCGTCCTCTGTCAGTACGAAAAGTTTTTAACCTCTTCGATTGCTGATTCTCAACCTCTGCTATATAGCGTTTGAAACAATCCAAAGCTTCATAGCGGTGAGCGATCAGGTAGACATGTCCAAATCGCGTATAGTCATCAATAAACGTAAGAAAATAAGAGGCGCCATGACGTGCCTTAACGCTCATAGGTCCACATATGTCTGAGTGTACTAGTTCTAGAGGTTGATTAGCTCGTAAAGCCTTACCAAAAGGCTTTCTACAGGCTTTTCCTGCCAAACAAGGCTCACATATAGGTAGGTCGACCTTAGCGAGTGGGCCTAAAAGGCCTTCTCTAGCTAATCGGGCCATCCTACCTTTTCCTATATGCCCAAGTCTAGCATGCCAAGTAACTGAATCAACATCAACATTTGCAATATATGATAATGAAGTTGAAGAAACAGAATCAAATAAATCTATTTTAAACAAATTATTCCATAAAGATCCATGTCCACAAATAATATTATCCAAAATAATATTCAAACCACTACTATTAAAACTGAAAGAAAAACCATAGTCTGATAAAGCTAAAACTGAAAGTAAATTATGCTTTATTCCAGGCACATAGAGCACATCACGAAGAAGTAGCTTGGTCCCAGTGCTAAGGTGGAGTTCGTACGAACCGACTCCTACAGCATCTTCACGAGCACCATTTCCCATGTAGACACTCTGAGTACCGGCTGGAATACGTCGATAATCTACAAATCCTCCTCTATCCCTTGTCACATGTTTTGTTGCTCCTGTATCTACAATCCACATAGGAATAGAATGAGCAACTAATACATGAGAACATACACAAATATGGAGAGGTGAAAATAAAGAGGAAAGGAAAGAGGATACCTTCTTTAGCTCAGTGCAATCACGAGCAAAGTGACCCTTATTTCCACAGTTGTAGCACTTGACTTTGGAAATATCTTTCTTCCCACCACGCTTGCCTCTTTTGGCTTTTGTTATCTTTTTCCCTTTAGGGACATTTGCCCCAGCCTGCTTAGTCTGCTTTCCATTTCCATTTTGCTTGGGCCTATTTCCCTGACGTCTGCCACTCTGGGCGACAAGGACAGCAGCACGGTTCGCCTCTTAGCGCTCCGCCTCAAGCTCAACATGACGAGATATGTCAGAAAAATTCTTAATACTGTCATTGTGAGTCATTATTTGTTTCATGTGCACCCATGAATCAGGAAGGGAGCGGATAACAGCCTGAACCTGTTGCTCGTCAGAGAGAATGTGATCAGCTTCCTTAAGCTCATGAATCAAGGTGGACATCACTCGAAGATGCTCAGTCATCGTGTGCTTATTATCCTTACGATAAGTTTCGAACTTCAAAACAAGACCCCTAAGTCTCGTAGTGGACGTACCACCGAAGTCGAATCGAAGCTGATCCCACAGTTCTTTAACTGTCTTGAAGTGATCGTAATGCGCAATAAGGTCATCGTGCATGTGGCTTAGCATAGTAAAGCGGGCAGCACGATCCTTATTCACCCAAGCCTGGTAAGCCTCATGCTCACGCCGGCTGGCGGCAGTACTACTCCCAACTGGTTCAGTCATAACAGTGGTGAGACAATCAAGCAACTCATGCTGATTGAGTAGATATTGGATCTTACGGTGCCATATGTTGTAGTTGTTACCAGTTAGCTTATCTTCTTTAGTCATAGCGGCGATTACGTTTTGCTTGCCATTACTACATGAAAAATGCGCAAAAGATTGACATTAATATTATTATTAAAACACATCTTTTTAATTTGTTCTAAAATCCAATTAGAAAATATTTTCTTCTCTTACATATTAAAATCGAAAGTTTGCAAAGCTCGCAGTCATCTCCTAATATTGTAAAATTAGAGCATATTTTCTAATTGATTTTTAAACAAATTTTATCCGATTAATGAACACATCTATTAATCATTTACATCCATTCATCATAATTTAAAATCACGGCAGATAAACAAATTATGATAACCAGTTTTGCGCCATACAACAATAAATGCGCAGGGTCCCACATAGTCCCCTTAATTAACAGTTTAGAGCTTGTGCTAAGATAATTCCTATGTATTGTTGTGCATTCAGAAATCATCCCCTTACATGTGGCTTAAAAAACCTCTCATTCTCACCAATACATCAATAAAAGGAGAAGAAGCCTATACATAATATCTACTGAAAGCCGGGCGGGGTATGTCCGATTGCACATATACATAGGAACAACCTTAAAACAAGAATTAAACAGGCAAACACTAGCTCATTCAACTGTTAATTTTCAGAATTGTCCATTTAATCATGCAAAACACATAACCTAGGCCTTTAAATGGACAATTATTGCTACACTCACCAACTTAGGGAGCGAGCATGGTCAAACATAACTATTGTGTTAACTACGCAAGTTATCAAGACAATAATCATTAAATAAAAGCATAAAAATCCATTAAATACTAAATTAAATGGACCACCAAAAATACATTAATTTTTCCAGAATGTCAAAATGCTCAGAAAATATTAATTTTCCATCCACTAAGTCAGAAAAAAATTTCTGTAATTTTCTGCAATTTTCGGTAATTTTTAGACATTATTTAAGTGTCAAAAAAATACAATAAATCATTTTTATAATAGCACAGCAGTAAAAAATATTTTGACAACATGGAAAAATTTCTTTCGGCCTACTGAATCCAAATATATTTTTTTCAGATTTTTATCGCATCGTTAAGGCCCTCAAAAAATTATTTAAAATTAAAATAATTAAAAAATACTATTTACTGTGGGCCAAAAAAATACACAAAAAATATTTTTGGATTCTACATAAAAAACCGAGCCCCCACGCGCCAGGCCCAGCCCCACCCCACGACTTGGTTTGGGTACAGTTTGGTACAAAACCGAGAGTATAATTACAAAAAAAAAAAAATAAAAAAAAAAACATATACTGTTCATCGTCTTCTTAAAACAGAAAATTTCCAGATTTCGCGATTTCATGGAGCCATGTTCAGAGGGTCATAACTTGCTCATTTTTAATCCAAAATTAACAAATAATATATGGTTGGAAAGCCCTCGCGACGTAGAACAATTATGTAAAAGAAAAACAGATTTTCATCGTCGTTTGATCCACTGTTTTTGGCCTCAAAGTTGGCAAAAAAAAATTTCGGAACAACTTCAAATTGAAATTAGGGTTTCGATTTTCTCTCAATCCGTTCAACGAAAATTAATGAAATTTCGCGTACGAGTTCTTTATCAACACAGAAACAAAACCTTATAAAAATTTCGGATTATTACGCGCTCAATTTAAAACGAATTTAAATTGGTATTAATGGAGTTTATGTACAAAAAAAAATAATCCGACGAATAATCCGGCGATCAAACAAATTAACAAGCTCTGATACCAATGTAATATAACAGTATATACACATAGCACATACGGGTTTTCGGATTACCTCAAAGGCGGAATGTAACCCGATGATCGATGCACGTTGTTTGATACGAGCCGACACCGAATCTGCGAGTTCTTCCTCCGTGTACGCTTCGCGTCTCGTGAAAGTCCGGGTTGGCTACAAGAGTTGCCCCTTTGAATATCACCCTCACAAATCCAAGATCCGTTGATGATGGATCAAGAGAGAGAGATGATTTGTGTAGGAGGATTTCTAGAGAGAGAGAGATACCGAAAAAATGTATCGTATATTTTCTGTTGTTACTTGTAATCACCAAATAGGATATCTATATATAACAGATAAGAGTTCCAAAAATCAAGGAGTTAGTTGGACTCTTCTTATCTGTTATATTTAAGACTCCTCTATTATAATAAATACTTAATTATTATAATAATGATTTATCCAACACTAAATTGGATAATCCATATCACGGTGGGCGGATTATGGATCCGGGTACAAAACTCGACCCATATATTAACATGTGGGATATGGTTTCTTCTTGATTAGTATACCATCTGCATTTTAAAGCTAGTCTAATACCCACATTCTGAATGACCTGGTCAATAGGAATTGCATTTTGTACAAGTCTCCAATTGAAAATTGAAAATTTTATAGGGCAATACTTGTTCCAAATGAAATTCCATTTAAGATATGAAGGAAGATGAGGTCAATAAACCTCCATTTCTAACTTAAAAGTGAATGAGCCCTCGGTAGTAGGTATCCAAATGACATTAGATTGATCTTTGATAATAAATTTTGAAGCCAAAGTTGAAATGGATCTGATTCTTTTGATGGTTTGAGAACCATTAACACCAGTAAGCAAGCTGCTTTTGTACTTCTTCATAAACCTTGACCAAAGGCTATTGTTAGAAATAAGATGCCAAATAGTTTAATGCTACTAGCTTTAGCTAGAATGTGCAAGTCTCTATAGTCCAGACTACTTTCAGACAAAGGCAATCATAATTTAGACCAATCAATCCAGTAGAACCTTTTATCTTCCATATTAGGACCATTCCAAAAAAGTTTGGGAACAATTTATGGATCCCATATATGACAGCTTTTGGAGGATTTAAAGCAACAATAGTGTAAAGTGGGATAGAAGACGTCAAATGTTTAATGAAAATCATTCTACCTCCATGGGATAACAACTTAGAGTTCCAACATAACAATATGTCTCTAATCTTTCCAATTAACTCGGCAAAATGAGGAAAAAAGTTTGCCTTTAAATAGAGGACATCCCAGGTAGCTGATGGATAGATCTTTATAATTTAGACCCAATGAAGAGTTTATTCTAGATGTTTTGGACAGAGGGATCTTCTTGTCTAAAGAGAATGAACTTTTGGATCTATTAGTTAGCTCTCAAAAATTTCTTCATACTCAGTTAAAAACTTCATCAGTCTAGATGAACTCCTTTTATCACAATTGGTGAAGATGATGATATCATCAACAAAGATCAAATGCGAGATTAATTCAGAATTAATGGGGTGTGAAAATGGCTTAATATTTCTTTGAATCATGAGATAATCTAACCCCTATTGAGAACTTCAGCTACAATAATAAAGAGACTTGGGGATATTGAATCCCCTTGTCTAAGACCTCTAGTAGACTTGAAATAACCTATCATTCTACCATTTATAATGACGTAGAACCAATTATTTGAGATTAACCTCCAAATCATGTCAATAAACACTTCTGAAAATCCAAATTTTTTAGGACAAGACAACAAAAACTGCCAAGAAATTCCATCATATGCTTTTTTCATGTATAGTTTTACAATGATATTAGATCCATGAATTTTCTTCCCCAAATCTTGACCCATCTCTTGAGCTAGAAGGAAGTTATTTTCTATTCCTCTACCTTTCGTGAAACCACTTTGATTTGGAGAAATATTGGTTGGGGAAGGAGGGGGGGGGGGGGGATAGAGGATAGTCTGGAATTTATGATCTTAAACACAATTTTCACAGAGAAATTATGTAGACTTATAGGTCTAAATTGGCTGAATGTTTTAGGATGAGAAGTTTTAGGGATAAAAACAATATTAGTGCTAGACCAGCTGGAAGGAAATGAGTTTCCAACTACAGTGCTCTGGATAGCATATTAGTTATGCCCATTTTTAGGATTTCCTAGAAAGTTTGATAAAAGTTTCCCCCCCACCCCCCACCACATAACCATCAAGTCCTGATGCACTCTCCAAATTTAAATCTTTGATAGTTGTGTTGTTCTCATTCTCATCAAGAGTTTCAGTGAAAAAAACATTCTGGTCATGAGATAAAAGGTCTGGAATGGCATTGAAGAAGCTAGACTCAGTAACAAAAGGTTCTGTAGTTGGCTGAGATTTGAATGATTGATGAAAGCAGCCTTAATATCCTCTTCATCTTCTAACCATTGATCACCTTCAGTTTGGATTTTCAAAATGGTCAATTTTCTTCTCTTTGCTATCATTGTGGCATGAAAGAACTTTATGTTCAGGTATCCTGTGACACCCCGCCTAATTAACCCTGGTGATCAATCCTAAATTAAATTAGAACAGGTTTCTCAGTTGGTTCATTCTTAGCATCACTGTCGTCTTTTTAATTACTAACCACCTAAGTGAGAAAATTAGACTAGTGCCATATTTTTATCTTGCTTTACTTCAAAGAAAATACTCACGCGGAAACATAATAATTAAACAATCACAATTAACTGAAATCAACCAATCACATCTAAATAAACTAACCGAATAAACCATCGGCTGAAATCCAACAATTGTAAAGGCAGATAATAAAAATCTCCAGAAGTCTGATATAAATTTTAAATAAAGCTGTGAGCGACAGGCTTAAGTAACTGGTAGATATTTCTACACTATATTTGAAAAGAATGAGGCGCCTAACAAACTCCCGCAGCTGTTACACCCCGCCCAATTAAATATCGGGTGATCAGTCCTTTATAAAATTTATAATTGAATGTTCGGTTGGTTCATTCTTAGCATCACTGTCGAAAATTTAAATCCAATTAATTACCTAATATTTAATTAAGCTAGTGTCAAAATATTTTCCAATTAAAATTGAAACCAATTAATTCATTTAATAAACTTCTGAACATGTAATTATATACCATACACAAGAATTTAATGTTGACTGAATCTATTTCTGAATAATCAAGGCTGGATAAAAACCTCCAGTTCCAAGTCACAAACCAAACCATAATAAATACTCAATCCAACAGAAAAGAACTACAAAGTAAACTGAGTACAACTCCGCTAATGAGAATGGGAGACACATGCCCGAACTGAGATATCTGAACTAGGAACTGAATGAACTAAGAGAAGCATCTAATCTCAATGACCCGCAACTTCCACAACAGTTGCAGCTCGGCAAACCATCCAAGTATCTAGAACCGGTGTCCCTGTGGCTGAGCACCTGTACTAATACATATATATATATAGCAAAAGAGAGAAAAATGCAAGAGACGGGCCAGAGCCCGATATTTTAAAAAGATTTATTAATAAGTATTTAAAACTGCATTAAAGCAAGTATTATATGCATGTTTGTTCGAACTCTCACATGAGATTCTCACCTCTCAACTAGTGTGCACGCCTAACGTACCTCTAATCTAACCTAGCCATCTGACACACTCCTAACTAGGAAAAAGGCTTATCCCTCTAACAACCCCTCGTAGTAGTATTTCGTATTTGATCTCGACATTTATTATTTTAAACAGGTGTTAGCACACTACAGTTAAGTATTTACTATTTACTTACATACTTTACCAAAGAGTTCGTTATAAACACACGTATATTATTCTCAGCACAAATATACAAATAGGGCACCCCTAGGCTAAGCTGCGGTACACACATACTCTGCTATCAAATCCCGGTACATCACGTATATGAGGACTACATATTTCGAATCTCCCAGGAACCGTTATAATAAGCGAAATCACACATATTAGAGGCGAACATAGTTCACATACCCATGGGTCACGCATATACCTACGCTCCCATGGTCAGCTGACTTATTAACTCACAAATAAGCCATTCACAGTCCTATATCCTTAAGGTACCGATCTAAATCCCCCCGTAGGTACACAGAGATTAGATGGCCCTGTTTCGAAAGCCGACCTCCCGTGATAGCAAGTATGGTAGGTATGTCATACACATAATATATCAAATATAGGTATACACACAACCCATCAAATCAATTAGTATACACACAATCAAATGTCATATTCCATACCTAGTATTATTATCACTAAATACTATCCACGTATTTTCAAATTACAATATTCCCCCTCTCGTAATATATATAAGGATAATATGTCCTTCGAAAATCCTTAATACAAAATCATAAGAAGTCCCAAATGTAACCACTAATTTTTATTCTTATAATTTTCATATCGTTAGAACTAATATAGTAAGTATTTATCACTTAATACTCTCAACGCAATTACAATTACGATTATCTCTCTCTCGCAATCTTCAAGGTAAATTCACCGTTCCAAATATTTGAATCATTACACCTAAGAAACTCCCAATAACTCTGCACTATTTTGGGTTCATCGAACACTAATTTTTCTCAATCAAATTGACTATTTACACAAATAGGGGCAAAATAGGAAATTCTCTAAAAATTAGAAATCTCGCTCGAACCAGAATGGATCTCGCTCGAACGACTTTACGTGTCGTTCGAACAAATTCACGCGACAACCAATCTCGCTCGAACGACTTCAAGCGAGATCTCGTGACCTGGGCTGTTTCGTCTTCAACCTTAGACAACCTCGTTTTTCACCCTTTTCAACCCTAAAACCTCTAAAGATCAAGCCCAAACTTCCAACAATCAATCCCAAATATTATTCTAACATGTATATGTGATTTTCCATAACCTAACATCATTAAATCATCACCAATCATCCATATAATTCGAAATCCCCAATTTATTATCAAGAACCCTAGTTCTTACATTGATATACATAACTTCTAAATTAAGCCCATATTTATTCATAGAAATCATCATAAATCCGTAGGCATCATCCTATCTATATATGGGATTCAAATTCTTATCAAATCAGCCCTCGATTATAATATAATTCTCCAATTTCCCCCAAATTAACTTTCATAACAAAGGTTTATTAACTTAGACTAACATGAACATAAGTATCGCTAAAGAAAGCAAGAAATAAACACTTTTCTTGATTTCAAAGGTCTGATCCGCTGGTGTTGTTGGTATGGATGCGTTCCTCGCATTCCGATCTACACGATGATGGTAGTGGTTGTGCAAGGTGATGAACATAGCTTCTCCTCCTTTGAAATTTGCTCTCCCTCACCCACTGTGGCTCTCTCTTGATTTTGGTGTAACCTAACCTAATTGTCCCCAATTATCTGATATATTATTTCTCCAATTTTCGTCCATTTAATTCCTCCAAAAATTCAAATTACAAAACTACCCCTACCGGGTGCCGGCTTGACCTAAAAATATCCCGGAGTCCAAATAAAATACTCGGGTAGAGTTTTCTTACTAGATCGACCCCTCCGGACTCAACGACGCACTCGAAATGATCATACAAGTTACATAAAATAATTTACCTTTTTATTCCACTTAATTAGTCCTGACACAACTCACACGCGCGTCTCCGACTTAATATACCAAACTGTCGTATTTCTCTCTCACGATAAGATATTTAAAATCGTCATTCCATATTACTTATTCTCACCGTAATATTAATAATTACTAATTTCTCGTCACGCTAGTAACTATTCAAATTTAATCCGGATTAATAATTAGTCTTCACCTTTTAAATTAATTAATCCCACAATAATAATAAATCACATAATCTTCACCTTTTAATTTAAATAGTTACAATAATTTAATTTCTACACTAATTTTGAAAAGAATGAAGCGCCTAACAAACTCCTGTAGCATCCATGTATGCTGCAGCAACGAATCCCTGAAATGAGTCAAGTCTGGCGTCCCTGCGACTGGACACCTAAAAGGTTTTTAAAATATTTATAGAAAGGTTTAGAACCCATAACATTTGGAAAATATTTAACAAATGATTAACTTGCAGTAATAAATATGTATGAATGCTCTTCATATTTTAGTTAGTGTCGCACTCCCTTGAGGATATCCTCTCCCCTCCTCTAATATGTGCACTACTAACGCCTTAATTAATTTCCCTAGTTATTTATTCCAAAACTAGATAACCGATATAGTCCCTTGCAACCACCCTACTCTAACCGAGTATGCAATAATTATGATTTCTAAGTTATCATCAATATTAACTTAATTATTCATTCCCTTCTTAAATTCATATAACTTTCACACCCGTTATACATAAAACACAATTGCTGGCCTGTATTAAATTACTCGTATATAATTATTTATCCCATTATATACGTATAGTCATATTACAACAATCCCACATATGTTGAAATAGTAAATAATACTGAACATCCTCTCGAGTAATAACTCATCGAATGTATATTCTCTAAAGTGTTATCTCACTAGGTGTGTTCACATAACCTAGTTACCCCAAGTCAGAATCGCTCACTAACTAGGTTAATAATATAAATATTGGAGGCGGTCATATTCCTTCCCTGAAAGTTAGATGCCCCTCACCCATATAATGGACGCTATGAACTGGGGATATACTCTCCCTACTCCTCAAGCTAGGGGATTCACCCTCTACGTGCAACCTCCCCTGATAGAACTAGAGTAGGTATAGTAATAATATCTAGCCACTGATATTAATGCACACACCATATATATATATACTATTGCACATCGTATATATCTATATAGAAATAAAATACCCTGACTATCCCGTGTACTAAGTCCGTAACACAAGCCTATACAAATTGTCATGAGTTTATGGTCCAACTCTGATTATTAATTAATTTGCACATTAATTAAGTAGGTTAGTTTTGGTGTCGCCCAACCAATATATTCAGACTCGCTCTCGTGACCCGAATTAAATAAAACCCGAGTCTGAATCCCCGAAATTAATTAGTTTTACATCTAAATTAGTTTAACACCCTGGTATCGCTCAACCAACATACCCGGACTTTCCCACTAGATCCGTATTTTATTATTTTGGAATATTTCTCCCAAATATTTACCATAGCGTGTCACACATAAATTGCTCTCAACCCCAATTACTTTCCCTCATATTTGTTACGAATTTATGTTCCATACTTATTTCTCACTAACTAAAGTATGGGGGAGAATTTTTAATTAATTTCCCTTATATATTAGAACTGGCGGAACTGTCAAAAATCCCGGACCATCGATCGATCGATCCCAGCCATCGATCGATCAATCGAATAGGTCTTCTTCTTCTCCGTAGGTCTGTTTCTCCATGTACGAAAACCTTAAAATCCCAACTCCTTCTACTGACTAACCCAAGTCCTCTCATCAATATATCACCCCTAGAACATCATAAGGAACCCCCATAAAGTTCCCAAACCCCGTTTAATTTCCGTTTTCTACTGTTTTTCTAACTTGGGGCAAAACCCGAGTTATTCGTAAATTAGTAACAACACCAGATTTTAACTCAATTTCATTCATAATTCGTCTGGGTTTATCCCAACTCAGGTGAATATTTGTTCAGAATTATGTAACACCATAAATTCCTGCACCAATTTCCATCTTGTGTTCCAATTACAAAAACCCCATTTTTGTATCCGTTTATCCCCAAAATGAATTTTAGGTATTCACATCACATAAATATGAATTTAAAACATAAATAAATGCTACAAAAAGTTAACCACTTGCCTTATGGTTTCGTAGGGTCTGATCCGGAGTTGTGATTCTCAAGGTTGATGTTGAAATACACCATCTGGCTATTTCCCTTGTCCCCCAAATTGGTTCCTAGTGCCTTTAATTGCTCCTTAGGGTTTTTTGTCCCACTATGTGTTTTCTAATCTCAAATCAGCCGTTCCTCTTTTCCTTTTAATTAAGTAATTAGGCTTAATCCCATTTTTAGCCTAATGGGCCAAGCCCAAGTAACCCAAATACCCCCATGTGGGCCCAGTTATGCCTAAAAACGTCATGTGACCCGTTTACTACCCCCGAGTACACTTTTCCGACTATCTCGGCCCATCCAGACTCAACCATATACTCAGAATTGGAATCCGAATTAATTTATAAAAATTCTTATCTCACACCCAAATTAGTCTATATCGACTCCCGACTGAGATAAATAAATGTCACGTCACTAATACCCGTAATGACGTAAATAAATTATTACTCTTCACTTAGTAATTAAATTTCCCTAAATATTAACCATTCGCTCTTCGATTAATATTTAAATAAATATTACTATAATTAATTCAATTAAAATTACGATACACAAGTAATTTGAAATTTCTCAAATTAATTAAATATTAAATGCCAAAAATTACGGGGTGTTACATACTCCCCCCCCCCCTTACAAAGGAATTTCATCCTCGAAATTAGGTCGTACCTGTGGTGAATAGCTCTGGATATTGTTCCCGCATATCCTCATCCCGTTCCCAGGTAGACTCGTCAACATTGTGATGACCCCACTATACTCTAATTAGTGGAACAACCTTGGATCGTAACTTGCGCTCACTACGGTCCAGAATAGCCACTCGTCTCTCCTCATACGAGATGTCTGGCTGTAAATCAATCTCCTTGAGTGGAATGTGCCATAAGGACCTCTCGCTCCTTCGATATTTCTTTAGCGATGCCACATGGAACACGTCGTGTATCCGCTGAAGATGCTCTGGCAATCCCAGTCTATACGCTACCGGTCCCACCCTCTCAATAATAGGTAAGGGTCCCACGTACCTTGGTGTTAATTTACCCTTCTTACCGAACCTCATCACCCCTTTCATAGGGGACAACCGGACTAATACCTGATCCCCAACCTCTAACTCCACATGTCTCCGCGAAGCATCAACCTAACTCTTTTACCTATCCCGAGCTATTCGAATCTGCCCTCAAATCAGCTCTATCTTGGCAGACATCTCCTGGAAAATCTCCGATCCCAATAACTTATTGTCCTTCACCTCTAACCAACAGGTGGGTGAACGACAAGGTCTCCCATACAGTGCCTCGAACGGTGCCATGCCAATCGTGAATTGGTAAGAGTTGTTGTACGCGAACTCTACAAAGGGAAGATATCTCTCCCATCCTCCCCCAAAGTCTAAAATGCACATTTTGAGCATGTCTTATAGCATCTGATTGACCCTTTCAGTCAGCCCGTCGGTCTGTGGGTGATAAGCTGTGCTCAAATGTAGCTCTATGCCTATGGCCTCCTGAAAGCTCTGCCAAAAATGGGCCACAAAAATCTTGTCTTTGTCAGACATAATATTTATCGGTACCCTGTGCATCTTAACAATATCTTCTATGAAAAGTTGCGCATAGCGCATCGTCTCAAAGTCTATACGAACTAACAGGAAGTGGCTCAACTTGGTCAATCGATCCATAATGACCCATATAGAGTCGTGACCCCTCTGCGATGGAGATAACCCTGTAATGAAATCCATGGAGATGCTCTCCCACTTCCACACGGGAATCTCTAAAGGCTGTAGCATTCTTGGAGGTCTCTGATGGTTACCTTTCACGAGATGACACGTGATACATTTCGCGACAAACTCTTCTATGTCCCATTTCATTATTGCCCACCAATACTGTCTCCTCATATCCTGGTACATTTTATCCCCGTCGGGATATACCGCAAATCTCGAACCATGGGACTCTGTCATAACTGCGTGCCTCAACTCCTCGTCCTCTGGCATAATTAACCTCCTATTTAGGCGTAGGCCTCCTTTCGAGCTGATAGAGTAACCCTCCGCTCCCTCAGCTAACAGCTGGCGTACCCTATCCTGGCAGATCTGGTCACTACACCCAAACTGGCGATTGGTCACGGCCAAAATCCCTGACCAAAACTGTGGGTCGCGGACTTGGGCCGTGACCATTTCGGGCGTGAACATTTTCGTGGGTCGCGGACCAAGTCCGTGACCAAAAACTGGTCACGGCCGAGAGGGGTCACGGCAAATGGTCGCGGACTTTGGCCGTGACCCATGCCGTGACGGGTCGCGGCCCTCGTCCGTGAACCACAACCGTGACAAATTGGTCGCGGCCAAAGTCCACGACCCACGTCCGTGACAAAAAAATTTTAAAAAAAAATTGGTCGCGGCCCTCATCCGTGACCCACAACCGTGACAAATTGGTCGCGGCCAAAGTCCGCGACCCACAACCGTGACAAAAAAATATTAAAAAAAATTGGTCGCGGCCCTCATCCGTGACCCACAACCGTGACAAAAGAAATAAAAAAAAAAATGGTCGCGGCCCAAGTCCGTGACCCACAACCGTGACAAAAATTTTTTAAAAAAAATGGTCGCGGACTTTGGCCTCGACCATTTTTATGCGCGACAAAAAAAAATAAAAATGGTCATGGACAAAGTCCATAACCATATTTATCTACAATTTTAAAAAAATGTATTTTTTTGATCCAATCCTAAAATTGGTGGTCCTGTGAGTGCACCGTCGGTTGCTACGATGTGTTACAAATATTTATTATTCGCAAAATAATAAAAAAAATAACAAATTGTGAATCGAGAACGTTGTTAATAAACAAATATATATACAAACTTAAAAATATTACACGTCTTAATAATTCACAGAACCAAAAAAAAATTGGGCAGAGTTTCCTCTATTTTCTTGACATTCCAAACCCTGTAAATGTAAAACCTGCTTATTATAAAGCCCGCACGACCATAAAATTCAACAATCAAATTATAAAAGCCCGCACGGCCATAAAACTAAATAATAAAAGCCCGCACGGCTATAACACATAAAAAACATTATCCTGAATGTTCACAACATATAAACAATCTTCATGTTGCAAACCATTGCCTCCTTCATTTGTTCCACGCGCAAAAATCCTACAAATGATAGAATACAAAAAACAAAAATATCAGTAACCAAGTAGTTTTACAAAAAATTTAATCAAGCTGAAAAATTGCATATATGAGATCAAATTATCAACATATCAATGTTTTTATGCCTAAACTCTAGAAATATGCAAATTACCATCGTATTCTCAAATCGGGAGTCTCGCGGCTGCGCGGTCAGTTCCTACGAGCTACATTGGTCCCGTGGAAGGTGTTGGTGCCACCCACGGGGACGTTCGGAGGCTGTTTCGGGTTGTCACCCTCTAACGCCATATTTTTAAGCTTAAATCTAGAAATATGCAAATTACGATCGTATTCTCAAACCGGGAGTCCCGAGGCTGCGGGGTAAGTTTCTAAGAGTTACATTGGTCCCGTGGGAGGTGTTGGTGCCACCCACGGGGACGTTCGCGGGCTGTTTCGGGTTTGCGCCCTCTAACGCCATGTTTTTAAGCCTAAGTCTACAAATATAAAAATTGTCGTCGTATTCTCAAACCGAGAAACCCGCGGCTGCGGAGTCAATTCCTACGAGTTACATTGGTCCCGTGGGAGGTGTTGGTGTCACCCACGGGGCCGTTCGGGGGCTGTTTCGAGTTTTCACCCTCTAACGCCATGTTTTTAAGCCTAAGTCTAGAAATATGCAAATTACCATCGTATTCTCAAACCGGGAGTTTCGAGGCTGCGGGGTCAGATCCTACGAGTTACATTGGTCCCGTGGGAGGTGTTGGTGCCACCCACGGGGCCATTCGGGGGCAGTTTCGAGTTTTCACCCTCTAACGCCATGTTTTGCTTAAGTATAGAAATATGCAAATTATCGTCGTATTCTCAAATTGGGAGCCTCGTGACTGCACGGTCAGTTCCTACGAGTTACATTGGTCCCGTGGGAGGTGTTGGTGTCACCCACGGGGACGGTCAGGGAGCTGTTTCGAGTTTTCACCCTCTAACGCCATGTTTTTAAGCCTAAGTCTATAAATATAGAAATTACCATCGTATTCTCAAACCGGGAGTCCCGAGGCTGCGGGGTCCGTTCCTACGAGTTACATTGATCCTGTGGGAGGTGTTGGTACCACCAACGGGAACGTTCGGGGGTTGTTTCGAGTTTTCACCATCTAACGCCATGTTCTTATGCCTAAAGTCTAGAAATATGCAAATTACTGTCGTACTCTCAAACCGGGAGTCCCACGGCTGTGGGGTCAGTTCTTATGATTTACATTGGTCCCGCGGGAGGAATTAGTGCCACCCACGAGGCCATTCGGGGGCTATTTCGAGTTTACAACCTCTAATGCCATGTTTTTAAGCCCAAGTCTAGAAATATGCAAATGATCATCGTATTCTCAAACCGGCAGGCTCGCGACTGCGGGGTCAGTTACTACGAGTTACATTGGTCCTGTGGGAGGTGTTGGTGCCACCCATAGGGCCGTTCGAGGGCTGTTTCGAGTTTTCACCCTCTAACGTCATGTTTTTAAGCCTAAGTCAAGAAATATGCAAATTAAGGTCGTACTCTCAAACCGGGAGTCTCTCGGCTGCGCGGTCAGTTCCTACGAGTTACATTGGTCCCGTGGGAGGTGTTGGCGCCACCCACGAGGACGATCGAGGGCTGTTTCGAGTTTTCACCCTCTAACGCCATGTTTTTAAGCCTAAGTCTAGAAATATGCAAATTACCATCGTATTCTCAAACTGGGAGTCCCGAGGTTGCGGGGTCAGATCCTACGAGTTACATTGGTCCCGTGGGAGGTGTTGGTGCCACCCACGGGGACGTTCGGGGGCTGTTTCGAGTTTTCACCCTCAACTCCATGTTCTGCTTAAGTCTAGAAATATGCAAATTACCGTCGTATTCTCAAACTGGGAGCCTCGTGGCTGCGCGGTCAGTTCCTATGAGTTACATTGGTCCCGTGGGAGGTGTTGGTATCATCCACGGGGACGGTCGGGGGCTGTTTCGAGTTTTCACCCTCGAACGCCATATTTTTAAGCTTAAGTCTAGAAATATGGAAATTACCATCGTATTCTCAAACTGGGAGTCCCGAGGCTGCGGGGTCAGTTCCTACGAGTTACATTGGTCCCGTGGGAGGTGTTGGTGCCACCCACGGGAACGTTCGGGGGCTGTTTCGAGTTTTCACCATCTAACGCCATGTTCTTATGCCTAAAGTCTAGAAATATACAAATTACCGTCGTATTCTCAAACCGGGAGTCCCACGGCTGCGGGGTCAGTTCTTATGAGTTACATTGGTCCCGCGGGAGGAATTGGTGCCACCCAGGGGGCCACTCGGGGGTTGTTTCGAGTTTACAACCTCTAACGCCATGTTTTTAAGCCTAAGTCTAGAAATATGAAATTACCATCCTACTCTCAAATCGGGAGTCCCGAGGCTACGTGGTCAGTTCCTATGAGTTACATTGGTCCCATGGGAGGTGTTGGTGCCACCCACGGGGCCGTTCGGGGGTTGTTTTGAGATTTCACCCTCTAACGCCATGTTTTTAAGCCTAAGTCTAGAAATATACAAATTACCATCGTACTATACAACTCGGAGTCCCGCGACTGCGTGGTCAGTTCTTACGAGTTATATTGGTCCCATGGGAGGTGTTGGTGGCACCCACGGGAACGTTCGGGGGCTGTTTCGAATTTTTCACCCCTCTAACGCCATGTTTTTAAGCCTAAGTCTAGAAATATGCAAATTACTGTCGTACTCTCAAACCGAGAGTCCCGCGGCTGCGTGGACAGTTCCTACGAGTTGCATTGGTCCCGTGGGAGGTGTTGGTGCCACCCACGGGGACGGTCGGGGGTTATTTTTAGTTTTCACCCTCTAATGCCATGTTTTTAAGCCTAAGTCTAAAAATATGCAAATTAACGTTGTATTCTCAAACAGGGAGTCCTGAGGTTACGAGGTCAGTTCCTACTAGTTACATTGGTCCTGTGGGAGGTGTTGGTGCCACCCACGGGGACGTTCGGGGGCTGTTTCGAGTTTTCTCCCTCTAACGCCATGTTTTTATGCCTAATGTCTAGAAGTATGCAAATTACCATCGTATTCTCAAATCGAGAGTCCCGCGGCTGCGGGGTCAGTTCCTAAGAGTTACATTGATCCCGTGAGAGGTATTGGTGCCACCGATGGGGCCGTTCGGGGGCTGTTTCGAGTTTTCACCTTCTAACACCATGTTTTTAAGCTTTAGTATAGAAATATGCAAATTACCATCCTACTCTCAAACAGGGAGTCCCGCGGCTACGTGGTCAGTTCCTACGAGTTACATTGGTCCCGTGGGAGGTGTTGGTACCACCCACGGGGACGTTCGGGGGCTATTTCGGATTTTCACGGTCTAACGCCATGTTTTTAAGCCTAAATCTAGAAATATGCAAATTACCGTCGTATTCTAAAACCGGGAGTCTCGAGGCTGCGAGGTCAGTTCCTATGAGTTACATTGGTCCCGTGGGAGGTGTTGGTACCACCCACGGGTACGTTCGGGGGCTGTTTCGAGTTTTCACCTCTAACGCCATGATTTTAAGCCTAAGTCTAGAAATATGCAAATTACCGTCGTACTCTCAAACCGAGGGTCCCGCGGCTGCGTGGTCATTTCTTACGAGTTACATTGGTCCCGTGGGAGGTGTTGGTGACACCCACGGGGACGTTCGGGGGCTGTTTTGGGTTTTCACCCTCTAATGCCATGTTATGAAACCTAAGTCTAGAAATTTACAAATTATCGTCGTACTCTCAAATCGGGAGTCCCGCGGCTGCTTGGTCAGTTCCTACGAGTTACATTGGTCCCGTGGGAGGTGTTGGTGCCACCCACGGGGACGTTTGGGGGCTGTTTTGGGTTTTCACCCTCTAACGCCATGTTTTTAAGCCTAAATCTAGAAATATGCCAATTACCTTCATATTCTCAAATCGGCAGTCCCGCGGCTATGGGGTGACTTTCTACGAGTTACATTGGTCCCATAGGAGGTGTTGGTGCCACCCACGGGGTCGTTCGAGGGCTGTTTCGAGTTTTCACCCTCTAACGCCATGTTTTTAAGCCTAAATGTAGAAATATGCAAATTAAGGTCGTACTCTCAAATCGGGAGTCTCGCGACTACGCGGTCAGTTTCTACGAGTAACATTGATCCCGTGGGAGGTGTTGGTGCCATCCACGGGGACGTTCGGGGGCTGTTTCGAGTTTTCACCCTCTAACGCCATGTTTTTATGCCTAAGTCTAGAAATATTCAAATTACCGTCGTATTCTCAAATCGGGAGTCCCGAGGCTGCGGGGTCAGATCCTACGAGTTACATTGGTCCTGGGGGAGGTGTTGGTGCCACCCATGGGGACGTTCGGGGGCTGTTTCGAGTTTTCACCCTCTAACGCCATGTTTATTCCTAAAGTATAGAAATATGAAAATTACCGTCGTATTCTCAAACCGGGAGTCCCACGACTGCGGGGTTAGTTCCTACGAGTTACATTGGTCCCGTGGGAGGTATTGGTTCCACCCACGGGGACGGGCGGGGCTGTTTCGAGTTTTCACCCTCTAACGCAATGTTTTTAAGCCTAAGTCTAGAAATTTGCAAATTATCATGGTATTCTCAAACCGAGAGACCCGCGGCTATGGTGTCAGTTCCTACGAGTTACATTACTCCCGTGGGAGGTGTTGGTGCCACCCACGGGACCGTTCGGAGGGCTGTTTCGAATTTTCACCCTCTAACGCCATGTTTTGCTTAAGTCTAGAAATATGCAAATTACCGTCGTATTCTCAAACCGAGAGCCTCGCGACTGCGTGGTCAGTTCCTACGAGTTAAATTACTCTCGTGGGTGGTCTTGGTGCCACCCACGGGACCGTTCGGGGGCTGCTTCGAATTTTCACCCTCTAAGGCCATGTTTTGCTTAAGTATAGAAATATGCAAATTATCGTCGTATTCTCAAACTGGTAGCCTCGCGGCTGCGCGGTCAGTTCCTACGAGTTACATTGGTCCCGTGGGAGGTGTTGGGCCACCCATGGGGCCATTCAGGGGCTGTTTTGAGTTTGCAATCTCTAACGCCATGTTTTTAAGCCTAAGTCTAGAAATTTGCAAATTACCATCATACTCTCAAATCGGGAGTCCCGCGACTGTGTGGTCAGTTCCTACGAGTTACATTGGTCCCGTGGAAGGTGTTGGTACCACCCACGGGGACGCTCGGGGGCTGTTTTGGGTTTTCACCTCTAACGCCATGTTTTTAAGCTTAAGTCTAGAAATACGCAAATTATCGTCGTACTCTCAAACCGAGAGTCCCGCGGCTGCGTGGTCATTTCTTACGAGTTACATTGATCCCGTGGGAGGTGTTGGTGCCACCCACGGGGACGTTCGGGGGCTATTTTGGGTTTTCACTCTCTAATGCCATGTTATGAAACCTAAGTCTAGAAATTTACAAATTACCGTCGTACTCTCAAATCGGGAGTCCCGCGGGTGCGTGGTCAGTTCCTAAGAGTTACATTGGTCCCGTGGGAAGTGTTGGTGCCACCCACGGGGACGTTTGGGGGCTGTTTTGGGTTTTCACCCTTTAACGCCATGTTTTTTAGCCTAAATCTAGAAATATGCCAATTACCGTCATATTCTCAAATCGGCAGTCCCGCGGCTGTGGGGTGAGTTCCTACGAGTTACATTGGTCCCATGGGAGGTGTTGGTGACACCCACGGGGTCGTTCGAGGGTTGTTTCGAGTTTTCACCCTCTAACGCCATGTTTTTAAGCCTAAATGTAGAAATATGCAAATTAAGGTCGTACTATCAAATCGGGAGTCTCGCGACTGCGCAGTCAGTTTCTACGAGTTACATTGGTCCCGTGGGAGGTGTTGGTGCCATCCACGGGGACGTTCGGGGGCTGTTTCGAGTTTTCACCCTCTAACGCCATGTTTTTATGCCTAAGTCAAGAAATATTCAAATTACCGTCGTATTCTCAAACCGGGAGTCCCGAGGTTGCGGGGTCAGATCCTACGAGTTACATTGGTCCGGGGGGAGGTGTTGGTGCCACCCATGGGGACGTTCGGGGGCTGTTTCGAGTTTTCACCCTCTAATGCCATGTTTATTCCTAAAGTCTAGAAATATGCAAATTACCGTCGTATTCTTAAACCGGGAGTCCCACGACTGCGGGGTCAGTTCCTACGAGTTACATTGGTCCCGTGGGAGGTATTGGTTCCACCCACGGGAACGGGCGGGGGCTGTTTCGAGTTTTCACCCTCTAACGCCATGTTTTTAAGCCTAAGTCTAAAAATATGCTAATTATCGTCGTATTCTCAAACCGGGAGCCTCGCGGCTACGAGTTACATTGGTCCCGTGGGAGGTGTTGGGCCACCCACGGGGCCATTCGGGGGATATTTCGAGTTTATAACCTCTAACGCCATGATTTTAAGCCTAAGTCTAAAATATGCAAATTACCATAGTACTCTCAAATCGGGAGTCCCGCGGCTGCGTCGTCATTTCTTACGAGTTACATTGGTCCCGTGGGAGGTGTGGGTGCCACCCACGGGGACGTTCGGGGGCTGTTTCGAGTTTTCACCCTCTAACGCCATGTTTATTCCTAAAGTCTAGAAATATGCAAATTACCGTCGTATTCTCAAACCGGGAGTCCCACGACTGCGGGGTCAGTTCCTACAAGTTACATTGGTCCCGTGGGAGGTATTGATTCCACCCATGGGGACGGGCGGGGGCTGTTTCGAGTTTTCACCCTCTAACGCCATGTTTTTAAGCCTAAGTCTAGAAATATGCTAATTACCGTCGTATTCTCAAACCGGGAGCCTCGCGGCTACGAGTTACATTGGTCCCGTGGGAGGTGTTGGGCCACCCACGGGGCCATTCGGGGGATGTTTCGAGTTTATAACCTCTAACGGCATGTTTATAAGCCTAAGTCTAGAAATATGTAAATTACCGTCATACTCTCAAACCGAGAGTCTCGCGGCTGCGTGGTCATTTCTTAATAGTTACATTTGTCCCGTGGGAGGTGTTGGTGCCACCCACGGGGACGTTCGGGGGGCTATTTTGGGTTTTCAACCTCTAATGCCATGTTATGAAACCTAAGTCTAGAAATTTACAAATTACCGTCGTACTCTCAAATCGGGAGTCCCGCGGCTGCGTGGTCAGTTCCTACGAGTTACATTGTTCCCGTGCGAGGTGTTGGTTCCACCAACGGGTACATTCGGGGGCTGTTTTAAGTTTTCACCCTCTAACGCCATGTTTTTATGCCTAAGTCTAGAAATATGCAAATTACCGTCGTATTCTCAATTCGGGAGACCTGCGGTTGGGGGGTCAGTTCCTACAAGTTACCTTTGTCCCGTGGGAGGTGTTGGTGCCACCCACGGGGCCGTTCGGGGGTTGTTTCGAGTTTTCCCCCTCTAACGCCATGTTTCTACGTCTAAGTCTAGAAATATAAAAATTACCGTCGTACTCTCAAATCGGGAGTCTCGCGACTGCGCGGTCAGTTCTACGAGTTACATTGGTCCCGTGGGAGGTGTTGGTGCCATCCACGGGGACGTTCGGGGGCTGTTTCGAGTTTTCACCCTCTAACGCCATGTTTTTATGCCTAAGTCTAGAAATATTCAAATTACCGTCGTATTCTCAAACCGGGAGTCCCGAGGCTGCGGGGTCAGATCTGACGAGTTACATTGGTCCTGGGGGAGGTGTTGGTGCCACCCACGGGGACGTTCGGGGGCTGTTTCGAGTTTTCACCCTCTAACGCCATGTTTATTCCTAAAGTCTAGAAATATGTAAATTACCGTCGTATTCTCAAACCGGGAGTCCCACGACTGCGGGGTCAGTTCCTACGAGTTACATTGGTCCCGTGGGAGGTATTGGTTCCACCCACGGGGACGGGCGGGGGCTGTTTCGAGTTTTCACCCTCTAACGCCATGTTTTTAAGCCTAAGTCTAGAAATATGCTAATTACCGTCGTATTCTCAAACTGGAAGCCTCGCGGCTGCGAGGTCAGTTCCTATGAGTTACATTGGTCCCGTGGGAGGTGTTGGGCCACCGACGGGGCCATTCGGGGGATGTTTCGAGTTTATAACCTCTAACGCCATGTTTTTAAGCCTAAGTCTAGAAATATGCAAATTACCATCGTATTCTCAAATCGGGAGTCCCGCGACTGTGTGGTCAGTTCCAACGAGTTACATTGGTCCCGTGGGAGGTGTTAGTACCACCCACGGGGACATTCGAGGGCTGTTTCGGGTTTTCACCCTCTAACGCCCTGATTTTAAGCCTAAATCTAGAAATATGCAAATTATCGTCGTATTCTCAAATCCCGAGGTGGCGGGGTCAGTTCCTACGAGTTACATTGGTCCCGTGGGAGGTGTTGGTACCACCCACGGGGACGTTCGGGGGCTGTTTCGTGTTTTCACCCTCTAACGCCATGTTTTTAAGCCTAAGTCTAGAAATATGCAAATTATCGTGTACTCTCAAACCGAGAGTCCCGCGGCTGCGTGGTCATTTCTTACAAGTTACATTGGTCCCGTGGGAGGTGTTGGTGCCACCCACGGGGACGTTTGGGGGCTGTTTTGGTTTTTCACCCTCTAATGCCATGTTCTGAAGGCTAAGTCTAGAAATTTACAAATTACCATCGTACTCTCAAATCGGGAATCCCGCGTCTGCCTGGTCAGTTCCTACGAGTTACATTGGTCCCGTGGAAGGTGTTGGTGCCACCCACGGGGACGTTTAGGGGCTGTTTCCGGTATTCACCCTCTAACACCATGTTTTTAAGCCTAAATCTAAAAATATGCAAATTACCATTGTATTCTCAAACCGGCAGTCCCGAGGTTGCGGGGTCAGATCCTACGAGTTACATTGGTCCGATGGGAGGTGTTGGTGCCACCCACGAGGACGTTCGGGGGTGTTTCGAGTTTTCACCCTCAACGCCATGTTTTGCTTAAGTCTAGAAATATGCAAATTACCGTCGTATTCTCAAACTGGGAGCCTCGTGGCTGCGCGGTCAGTTCCTATGAGTTACATTGGTCCCGTGGGAGGTGTTGGTATCATCCACGGGGACGGTCGGGGGCTGTTTCGAGTTTTAACCCTCGAACGCCATATTTTTAAGCTTAAGTCTAGAAATATAAAAATTACCGTCGTATTCTCAAACTGGGAGTCCCGAGGCTGCGGGGTCAGTTCCTACGAGTTACATTGGTCCCGTGGGAGGTGTTGGTGCCACCCACGGGAACGTTCGGGGGCTGTTTCGAGTTTTCACCATCTAACGCCATGTTCTTATGCCTAAAGTCTAGAAATATACAAATTACCGTCGTATTCTCAAACCGGGAGTCCCACGGCTGCGGGGTCAGTTCTTATGAGTTACATTGGTCCCGCAGGAGGAATTGGTGCCACCCATGGGGCCATTCGGGGGTTGTTTCGAGTTTACAACCTCTAACGCCATGTTTTTAAGCCTAAGTCTAGAAATATGAAATTACCATCCTACTCTCAAATCGGGAGTCCCGAGGCTACGTGGTCAGTTCCTATGAGTTACATTGGTCCCATGGGAGGTGTTGGTGCCACCCACGGGGCCGTTCGGGGGTTGTTTTGAGATTTCACCCTCTAACGCCATGTTTTTAAGCCTAAGTCTAGAAATATACAAATTACCATCGTACTATACAACTCGGAGTCCCGCGACTGCGTGGTCAGTTCTTACGAGTTATATTGGTCCCATGGGAGGTGTTGGTGTCACCCACGGGGTCGTTCGAGGGCTGTTTCGAGTTTTCACCCTCTAACGCCATGTTTTTAAGCCTAAATGTATAAATATGCAAATTAAGCTTGTACTCTCAAATCGGGAGTCTCGCGGTTGTGCGGTCAGTTCCTACGAGTTACATTAGACCCGTGGGAGGTGTTGGTGCCACCCACGGGGACGTTCGGAGGCTATTTCGAGTTTTCACCCTCTAACGCCACGTTTTTATGCCTAAGTCTAGAAATATTCAAATTACCATCGTATTCTCAAACCGGGAGTCCCGAGGCTGCGGGGTCAGATCCTACGAGTTACATTCCTCCCGTGGGAGGTGTTGGTGCAACCCAGGGGGACGTTCGGGGGCTGTTTCGAGTTTTTACCCTCTAACGCCATGTTTTTAAGCCTAAAGTCTAGAAATATGCAAATTACCGTTATATTCTCAAACTGGGAGTCCCGCAACTGAGGGGTCAGTTCCTACGAGTTACATTGGTCCCATGGGAGGTATTGGTGCCACCCATGGGGCCGTTCGGGGGCTGTTTCGAGTTTCACCCTCTAACGCCATGTTTTTAAGCCTAAGTCTAGAAATATACAATTTACCGGCGTACTCTCAAACCAGGAGTCTCGCGGCTGCGTGGTCAGTTCCTACGAGTTACATTGGTCCCGTGGGAGGTATTGGTTCCACCAACGGGGACATTCGGGGGCTGTTTTAAGTTTTCACCCTCTAACGCCATGTTTTTATGCCTAAGTCTAGAAATATGCAAATTACCGTCGTATTCTCAATTCGGGAGACCTGCGGCTGGGGGGTCAGTTCCTACAAGTTACATTTGTCCCGTGGGAGGTGTTGGTGCCACCCACGGGGCCGTTCGGAGGTTGTTTCGAGTTTTCACCCTCTAACGCCATGTTTTTACGTCTAAGTCTAGAAATATACAAATTACCGTTGTACTCTCAAACCGGGTGTCCCAAAGCAGCGGGGTCAGATCCTACGAGTTACATTGGTCCCGTGGGAGGTATCGGTGCCACCCACGAGGACGTTTGGGGGCTGTTTCGAGTTTTCACCATCTAACGCCATGTTCTTATGCCTAAAGTCTAGAAATATACAAATTACCGTCGTATTCTCAAACCGGGAGTCCGACGGCTGCGGGGTCAGTTCTTATGAGTTACATTGGTCCCGCGGGAGGAGTCGGTGCCACCCACGGGGCCATTCGGGGGTTGTTTCGAGTTTACAACCTCTAACGCCATGTTTTTAAGCCTAAGTCTAGAAATATGAAATTACCATCCTACTCTCAAATCGGGAGTCCCGAGGCTACGTGGTCAGTTCCTATGAGTTACATTGGTCCCATGGGAGGTGTTGGTGCCACCCACGGGGCCGTTCGGGGGTTGTTTTGAGATTTCACCCTCTAACGCCATGTTTTTAAGCCTAAGTCTAGAAATATACAAATTACCATCGTACTATACAACTCGGAGTCCCGCGACTGCGTGGTCAGTTCTTACGAGTTATATTGGTCCCATGGGAGGTGTTGGTGTCACCCACGGGGTCGTTCGAGGGCTGTTTCGAGTTTTCACCCTCTAACGCCATGTTTTTAAGCCTAAATGTATAAATATGCAAATTAAGCTTGTACTCTCAAATCGGGAGTCTCGCGGTTGTGCGGTCAGTTCCTACGAGTTACATTAGACCCGTGGGAGGTGTTGGTGCCACCCACGGGGACGTTCGGAGGCTATTTCGAGTTTTCACCCTCTAACGCCACGTTTTTATGCCTAAGTCTAGAAATATTCAAATTACCATCGTATTCTCAAACCGGGAGTCCCGAGGCTGCGGGGTCAGATCCTACGAGTTACATTCCTCCCGTGGGAGGTGTTGGTGCAACCCAGGGGGACGTTCGGGGGCTGTTTCGAGTTTTTACCCTCTAACGCCATGTTTTTAAGCCTAAAGTCTAGAAATATGCAAATTACCGTTATATTCTCAAACTGGGAGTCCCGCAACTGAGGGGTCAGTTCCTACGAGTTACATTGGTCCCATGGGAGGTATTGGTGCCACCCATGGGGCCGTTCGGGGGCTGTTTCGAGTTTCACCCTCTAACGCCATGTTTTTAAGCCTAAGTCTAGAAATATACAATTTACCGGCGTACTCTCAAACCGGGAGTCTCGCGGCTGCGTGGTCAGTTCCTACGAGTTACATTGGTCCCGTGGGAGGTATTGGTTCCACCAACGGGGACATTCGGGGGCTGTTTTAAGTTTTCACCCTCTAACGCCATGTTTTTATGCCTAAGTCTAGAAATATGCAAATTACTGTCGTATTCTCAATTCGGGAGACCTGCGGCTGGGGGGTCAGTTCCTACAAGTTACATTTGTCCCGTGGGAGGTGTTGGTGCCACCCACGGGGCCGTTCGGGGGTTGTTTCGAGTTTTCACCCTCTAACGCCATGTTTTTACGTCTAAGTCTAGAAATATACAAATTACCGTCGTACTCTCAAACCGGGTGTCCCAAAGCAGCGGGGTCAGATCCTACGAGTTACATTGGTCCCGTGGGAGGTATCGGTGCCACCCACGAGGACGTTCGGGGGCTGTTTCGGGTTTTTACCCTCTAACGCCATGTTTTTATTCCTAAAGTCTAGAAATATGAAAATTACCGTCGTATTCTCAAACCGGGAGTCTCGCGGCTGCGCTGTCAGTTTCTACGAGTTACATTTGCCCCGTGGGAGGGGTTGGTGCCACCCACGGGGACGGTCGGGGGTTGTTTCGAGTTTTCACCCTCTAACGTCATGTTTTTTAATCCTAAATCTAGAAATATGCAAATTATTATCATATTCTGAAACCGGGAGACCCTCGGCTGCGGTGTCAGTTCCTACGAGTTATAATACTCCCGTGGGAGGTGTTGGTGCCACCCACGGGACCGTTCGGGGGCTGTTTCGAATTTTCACCCTCTAACGACATGTTTTACTTAAGTCTAGAAATATGAAAATTACCCTCGTATTCTCAAACCGGGAGTCTCGCGGCTGCGCGGTCAGTTTCTACGAGTTGTATTGGTCCCGTGGGAGGTGTTGGTGCCACCTACGGGGACAGTCGGGGGTTGTTTCGAGTTTTCACCCTCTAACGCCATGTTTTTAAGCCTAAGTCTAGAAATATGCAAATTATCGTCGTATTCTCAAACCGGGAGTCCCGAGGCTGCGAGGGCAGTTCCTACGAGTTACATTGGTCCCGGGGGAGGTGTTGGTGCCACCCACGGGGATGTTCGGGGGCTATTTCGAGTTTTCACCCTCTAACGCCATGTTTTTATTCCTAAAGTCTAGAAATATGCAAATTACCGTCGTATTCTCAAATCGGGAATCCCACGACTACGGGGTTAATTCCTACGAGTTTCATTGGTCCCGTGGGAGGTATTGGTGCCACCCACGGGGATGATCGGGGGCTGTTTTGAGTTTTCACCCTCTAACCCCATGTTTTTAAGCCTAAGTCGAGAAATATATAATTACCGTCGTACTCTCAAATCGGGAGTCCCATGGCTGCGTGGTTAGTTCCTACGAGTTACATTGGCCCCGTTTTAGGTGTTGGTGCCACCCACGGGGACGTTCGGGGGATTTTTCGGGTTTTCACCCTCTAACGCCATGTTTTTAAGCCTAAGTCTAAAAATATACAAATTATCATCGTATTCACATACCGGGAGACCCGCCGCTGCGGGGTCAGTTCCTACGAGTTACGTTGGTCACGTGGGAGGTGTTGGTGCCATCCATGGGGCCCTTTGGGGGCTGTTTCAAGTTTTCACCCACTAACGCCATGTTTTTAAGCCTAAGTCTAGAAATATACAAATTACCATCGTACACTCAAACCGGGAGTCCCGCGGCTGTGTGGTTAGTTCCTACGAGTTACATTGGTCATGTGGGAGGTGTTGGTGCCACCCACGGGGACGTTCGGGGGCTGTTTCGAGTTTTTACCCTCTAACGCCATGTTTTTAATCCTAAGTCTAAAAATTTGCAAATTACCATAGTACTCTCAAACCGGGAGTCCCGAGGCTACGTGGTCAGTTCCTACGAGTTACATTGGTCCCGTAGGAGGTGTTGGTGCCACCCACGGGGACGTTCAGGGCTGTTTCAGATTTTCACCCTCTAACGCCATGTTTTTAAGCCTAAGTCTAGAAATATGCAAATTACCGTCGTACTCTCAAACCGAGAGTCCCGTGGCTGCGTGGACAGTTCCTACGAGTTGCATTGGTCCCGTGGGAGGTGTTGGTGCCACCCACGGGGACGGTCGGGGGTTATTTTTAGTTTTCACCCTCTAATGCCATGTTTTTAAGCCTAAGTCTAGAAATATGCAAATTAACGTTGTATTCTCAAACAGGGAGTCCTGAGGTTACGAGGTCAGTTCCTACTAGTTACATTGGTCCTGTGGGAGGTGTTGGTGCCACCCACGGGGACGTTCGGGGGCTGTTTCGAGTTTTCTCCCTCTAACGCCATGTTTTTATGCCTAATGTCTAGAAGTATGCAAATTACCATTGTATTCTCAAATCGAGAGTCCCGCGGCTGCGGGGTCAGTTCCTACGAGTTACATTGGTCCCGTGGGAGGTATTGGTGCCACCGACGGGGCCGTTCGGGGGCTGTTTCGAGTTTTCACCCTCTAACACCATGTTTTTAAGCTTAAGTATAGAAATATGCAAATTACCATCGTACTCTCAAACAGGGAGTCCCGCGGCTACGTGGTCAGTTCCTACGAGTTACATTGGTCCCGTGGGAGGTGTTGGTACCACCCACGGGGACGTTCGGGGGATGTTTCGGGTTTTCACGGTCTAACGCCATGTTTTTAAGCCTAAATCTAGAAATATGCAAATTACTGTCGTATTCTAAAACCGGGAGTCCAGAGGCTGCGAGGTCAGTTCCTACGAGTTACATTGGTCCCGTGGGAGGTGTTGATGCCACCCACTGGGACGTTCGGGGGCTGTTTCGAGTTTTCACCTCTAACGCCATGATTTTAAGCCTAAGTCTAGAAATATGCAAATTACCGTCGTACTCTCAAACCGAGGGTCCCGCGGCTGCGTGGTCATTTCTTACGAGTTATATTGGTCCCGTGGGAGGTGTTGGTGACACCCACGGGGACGTTCGGGGGCTGTTTTGGGTTTTTACCCTCTAATGCCATGTTATGAAACCTAAGTCTAGAAATTTACAAATTATCGTCGTACTCTCAAATCGGGAGTCCCGCGGCTGCTTGGTCAGTTCCTACGAGTTACATTGGTCCTGTGGGAGGTGTTGGTGCCACCCACGGGGACGTTTGGGGGCTGTTTTGGGTTTTCATCCTCTAACGCCAAGTTTTTAAGCCTAAATCTAGAAATATCCCAATTACCTTCATATTCTCAAATCGGCAGTCCCGCGGCTATGGGGTGACTTTCTACGAGTTACATTGGTCCCATGGGAGGTGTTGGTGCCACCCACGGGGTCGTTCGAGGGCTGTTTCGAGTTTTCACCCTCTAACGCCATGTTTTTAAGCCTAAATGTAGAAATATGCAAATTAAGGTCGTACTCTCAAATCGGGAGTCTCGCGACTGCGCGGTCAGTTTCTACGAGTTACATTGGTCCCGTGGGAGGTGTTGGTGCCATCGACGGGGACGTTCGGGGGCTGTTTCGAGTTTTCACCCTCTAACGCCATGTTTTTATGCCTAAGTCTAGAAATATTCAAATTACCGTCGTATTCTCAAACCGGGAGTCCCGAGGGTGCGGGGTCAGATCCTACGAGTTACATTGGTCCTGGGAGAGGTGTTGGTGCCACCCATGGGGACGTTCGGGGGCTGTTTCGAGTTTTCACCCTCTAACGCCATGTTTATTCCTAAAGTCTAGAAATATGAAAATTACCGTGGTATTCTCAAACCGGGAGTCCCACGACTGCGGGGTTAGTTCCTACGAGTTACATTGGTCCCGTGGGAGGTATTGGTTCCACCCACGGGGACGGGCGGGGGCTGTTTCGAGTTTTCACCCTCTAACACCATGTTTTTAAGCCTAAGTCTAGAAATATGCAAATTATCATGGTATTCTCAAACCGGGAGACCCGTGGCTGCGGTGTCAGTTCCTACGAGTTACATTACTCCCGTGGGAGGTGTTGGTGCCACCCACGGGACCGTTCGGGGGCTGTTTCGAATTTTCACCCTCTAACGCCATGTTTTGCTTAAGTCTAAAAATATGCAAATTACCGTCTTTTTTTAAACCGGGAGCCTCGCGACTGCGTGGTCAGTTCCTACGAGTTACATTACTCCCGTGGGTGGTCTTGGTGCCACCCACGGGACCGTTCGGGGGCTGTTTCGAATTTTCACCCTCTAAGGCCATGTTTTGCTTAAGTCTAGAAATATGAAAATTACCGTCGTATTCTCAAACCGGCAGCCTTGCGGCTGCGCGGTCAGTTCTTACGAGTTACATTGGTCCCGTGGGAGGTGTTGGGCCACTCATGGGGCCATTCAGGGGCTGTTTTGAGTTTGCAATCTCTAACGCCATGTTTTTAAGCCTAAGTCTAGAAATATGCAAATTACCATCGTACTCTCAAATCGGGAGTCCCGCGACTGTGTGGTCAGTTCCTACGAGTTACATTGGTCCCGTGGGAGGTGTTGGAACCACCCACGGGGACGCTCGGGGGCTGTTTCGGGTTTTCACCCTCTAACGCCATGTTTTTAAGCCTTAATCTAGAAATATGCAAATTACCGACGTATTCTAAAACCGGGAGTCTCGAGGCTGCGAGGTCAGTTCCTACGAGTTACATTAGTCCCGTGGGAGGTGTTGGTGCCACCCACGGGAACGTTTGGGGGCTGTTTCGAGTTTTCACCGCTAACGCCATGTTTTTAAGCCTAAGTCTAGAAATATGCAAATTACCGTCGTACTCTCAAACCGAGAGTCCCGCGGCTACGTGGTCATTTCTTACGAGTTACATTGGTCCCGTGGGAGGTGTTGGTGCCACCCACGGGGACGTTCGTGGGCTATTTTTGGTTTTCACCCTCTAATGCCATGTTATGAAACCCAAGTCTAGAAATTTACAAATTACCATCGTACTCTCAAATCGGGAGTCCCGCGGATGCTTGGTCAGTTCCTACGAGTTACATTGGTCCCGTGGGAGGTGTTGGTGCCACCCACGGGGACGTTTGGGGGCTGTTTTGGGTTTTCACCCTCTAACACCATGTTTTTAAGCCTAAATCTAGAAATATGCCAATTACCGTCATATTCTCAAATCGGCAGTCCCGCGGCTGTGGGGTGAGTTCCTACGAGTTACATTGGTCCCATGGGAGGTGTTGGTGCCACCCACGGGGTCGTTCGAGGGTTGTTTCGAGTTTTCACCCTCTAACGCCATGTTTTTAAGCCTAAATGTAGAAATATGCAAATTAAGGTCGTACTCTCAAATCGGGAGACTCGCGACTGCGCGGTCAGTTTCTACGAGTTACATTGGTCCAGTGGGAGGTATTGGTGCCATCCACGGGGACGTTCGGGGGCTGTTTCGAGTTTTCACCCTCTAATGCCATGTTTTTATGCCTAAGTTTAGAAATATTCAAATTACCGTCGTATTCTCAAACCGGGAGTCCCGAGGTTGCGGGGTCAGATCCTACGAGTTACATTGGTCCTGGGGGAGGTGTTGGTGCCACCCACGGGGACGTTCGGGGGTTGTTTCGAGTTTTCACCCTCTAATGCCATGTTTATTCCTAAAGTCTAGAAATATGCAAATTACCATCGTATTCTTAAACCGGGAGTCCCACAACTGCGGGGTCAGTTCCTACGAGTTACATTGGTCCCGTGGGAGGTATTGGTTCCACCCACGGGGACGGGCGGGGGCTGTTTTGAGTTTTCACCCTCTAATGCCATGTTTTTAAGCCTAAGTCTAGAAATATGCTAATTACCATCGTATTCTCAAACCGGGAGCCTCGCGACTGCGAGGTCAGTTCCTACGAGTTACATTGGTCCCGTGGGAGGTGTTGGGCCACCCACGGGGCCATTCGAGGATGTTTCGAGTTTATAACCTCTAACGCCATGTTTTTAAGCCTAAGTCTAGAAATATGCAAATTACCATCGTACTCTCAAATAGGGAGTCCCGCGGCTGCGTGGTCATTTCTTACGAGTTGCATTGGTCCCGTGGGAGGTGTTGGTGCCACCCACGGGGACGTTCGGGGGTTGTTTCGAGTTTTCACCCTCTAACGCCATGTTTATTCCTAAAGCCTAGAAATATACAAATTACCGTCGTATTCTCAAACCGGGAGTCCCACGACTGCGGGGTCAGTTCCTACGAGTTACATTGATCCCGTGGGAGGTATTGGTTCCACCCACGGGGACGGGCGGGGGTTGTTTCGAGTTTTCACCCTCTAACGCCATGTTTTTAAGCCTAAGTCTAGAAATATGCTAATTACCGTCGTATTCTCAAACCGGGAGCCTCGCGGCTGCGAGGTCAGTTCCTACGAGTTACATTGGTCCCGTGGGAGGTGTTAGGCCACCCACGGGGCCATTCGGGGGATGTTTCGAGTTTATAACCTCTAACGCCATGCTTTTAAGCCTAAGTCTAGAAATATGCAAATTACCGTCGTGCTCTCAAACCGAGAGTCCCGCGGCTGCGTGGTCATTTCTTACGAGTTACATTGGTCCCGTGGGAGGTGTTGGTGACACCCACGGGGACGTTCGGGGGCTATTTTGGGTTTTCACCCTCTAATGCCATGTTATGAAACCTAAGTCTAGAAATTTACAAATTATCGTCGTACTCTCAAATCGGGAATCCCGCGGCTGCGTGGTCAGTTCCTACGAGTTACATTGGTCCCGTGGGAGGTGTTGGTGCCACCCACGGGGACGTTTGGGGGCTGTTTTGGGTTTTCACCCTCTAACGCCATGTTTTTAAGCCTAAATCTAGAAATATGCCAATTACCATCATATTCTCTAATCGGCAGTCTCACGGCTGTGGGGTGAGTTCCTACGAGTTACATTGGTCCCATGGGAGGTGTTGGTGCCACCCACGGGGTCGTTCGAGTTTTCACCCTCTAACGCCATGTTTTTAAGCCTAAATGTAGAAATATGCAAATGAAGGTCGTACTCTCAAATCGGGAGTCTCGCGACTGCGCGGTCAGTTTCTACGAGTTACATTGGTCCCGTGGGAGGTGTTGGTGCCATCCACGGGGACGTTCGGGGGCTGTTTCGAGTTTTCACCCTCTAACGCCATGTTTTTATGCCTAAGTCTAGAAATATTCAAATTACCGTCGTATTCTCAAACCGGGAGTCCCGAGGCTGCGGGGTCAGATCCTACGAGTTACATTGGTCCTGTGGGAGGTGTTGGTGCCACCCACGGGGACGTTCGGGGGCTGTTTCGAGTTTTCTTCCTCTAACGCCATGTTTTTGTGCCTAATGTCTAGAAGTATGCAAATTACCATCGTATTCTCAAATCGAGAGTCCCGCGGCTGCGGGGTCAGTTCCTACGAGTTACATTGATCCCGTGGGAGGTATTGGTGCCACTGGCGGGGCCGTTCGGGGGCTGTTTCGAGTTTTCACCCTCTAACACCATGTTTTTAAGCTTAAGTATAGAAATATGCAAATTACCATCGTATTCTCAAATCGGGAGTCCCGCGACTGTGTGGTCAGTTCCAACGAGTTACATTGGTCCCGTGGGAGGTGTTAGTGCCACCCACGGGGACATTCGAGGGCTGTTTCGGGTTTTCACCCTCTAACGCCCTGATTTTAAGCCTAAATCTAGAAATATGCAAATTATCGTCATATTCTCAAATCCCGAGGTGGCGGGGTCAGTTCCTACGAGTTACATTGGTCCCGTGGGAGGTGTTGGTACCACCCACGGGGACGGTCGGGGGCTGTTTCGTGTTTTCACCCTCTAACGCCATGTTTTTAAGCCTAAGTCTAGAAATATGCAAATTATCGTCGTACTCTCAAACCGAGAGTCCCGCGGCTGCGTGGTCATTTCTTATGAGTTACATTGGTCCCGTGGGAGGTGTTGGTGCCACCCACGGGGACGTTTGGTGGCTGGTTTGGTTTTTCACCCTCTAATGCCATGTTCTGAAGGCTAAGTCTAGAAATTTACAAATTACCGTCGTACTCTCAAATCGGGAGTCCCGCCGCTGCCTGGTCAGTTCCTACGAGTTACATTGGTCCCGTGGAAGGTGTTGGTGCCACCCACGGGGACGTTTGGGGGCTGTTTCCGGTTTTCACCCTCTAACGCCATGTTTTTAAGCCTAAATCTAGAAATATGCAAATTACCGTCATATTCTCAAACCGGCAGGCCAACGGCTGTGGGGTTAGTTCCAACGAGTTACATTGGTCTCGTGGGAGGTGTTGGTGTCATCCACGGGGTCGTTCGAGGGTTGTTTCGAGTTTTCACCCTCTAACGCCATGTTTTTAAGCCTAAATGTATAAATATGCAAATTAAGATCGTACTCTCAAACCGGGAGTCTCGCGGTTGTGCGGTCAGTTCCTACGAGTTACATTAGACCCGTGGGAGGTGTTGGTGCCACCCACGGGGACGTTCGGAGGCTGTTTCGAGTTTTCACCCTCTAACGCCATGTTTTTATGCCTAAGTCTAGAAATATTCAAATTTCCGTCGTATTCTCAAACAGGGAGTCCCGAGGCTGCGGGGTCAGATCCTACGAGTTACATTCCTCCCGTGGGAGGTGTTGGTGCAACCCACGGGGACGTTCGGGGGCTGTTTCTAGTTTTTACCCTCTAACGCCATGTTTTTAAGCCTAAAGTCTAGAAATATGCAAATTACCGTTATATTCTCAAACTGGGAGTCCCGCAACTGAGGGGTCAGTTCCTACGAGTTACATTGGTCCCGTGGGAGGTATTGGTGCCACCCATGGGGCTGTTTCGAGTTTCACCCTCTAACGCCATGTTTTTAAGCCTAAGTCTAGAAATATGCAATTTACCGGCGTACTCTCAAATCGGGAGTCCCGCGACTGCGTGGTCAGTTCCTACGAGTTACATTGGTCCCGTGGGAGGTGTTGGTTCCACCAACGGGGACATTCGGGGGATGTTTTAAGTTTTCACCCTCTAACGCCATGTTTTTATGCCTAAGTCTAGAAATATGCAAATTACTGTCGTATTCTCAATTCGGGAGACCTGCGGCTGGGGGGTCAGTTCCTACGAGTTACATTTGTCCCGTGGGAGGTGTTGGTGCCACCCACGGGGCCATTCGGGGGTTGTTTCGAGTTTTCACCCTCTAACGCCATGTTTTTACGTCTAAGTCTAGAAATATACAAATTACCGTCGTACTCTCAAACCGGGTGTCCCAAAGCTGCGGGGTCAGATCCTACGAGTTACATTGGTCCCGTGGGAGGTATCGGTGCCACCCACGAGGACGTTCGGGGGTTGTTTCGGGTTTTTACCCTCTAACGCCATGTTTTTATTCCTAAAGTCTAGAAATATGCAAATTACCGTCGTATTCTCAAACCGGGAGTCTCGCAGCTGCGCGGTCACTTTCTACGAGTTACATTTTTGCCCCGTGGGAGGTGTTGGTGCCACCCACGGGGACGGTCGGGGGTTGTTTCGAGTTTTCACCCTCTAACGTCATGTTTTTTAATCCTAAGTCTAGAAATATGCAAATTATTATCATATTCTGAAACTGGGAGACCCTCAGCTGCAGTGTCAGTTCCTACGAGTTATAATAATCCCGTGGGAGGTGTTGGTGCCACCCACGGGACCGTTCGGGGGCTGTTTCGAATTTTCACCCTCTAACGACATGTTTTACTTAAGTCTAGAAATATGCAAATTACCCTCGTATTCTCAAACCGGGAGTCTCGCGGCTGCGCGGTCAGTTCCTACGAGTTGTATTGGTCCCGTGGGAGGTGTTGGTGCCACCCACGGGGATAGTCGGGGGTTGTTTCGAGTTTTCACCCTCTAACGCCATGTTTTTAAGCCTAAGTCTAAAAATATGCAAATTATCGTCGTATTCTCTAACCGGGAGTCCCGAGGCTGGGAGGGCAGTTCCTACGAGTTACATTGGTCCCGGGGGAGGTGTTGGTGCCACCCACGGGGATGTTCGGGGGCTATTTCGAGTTTTCACCCTCTAACGCCATGTTTTTATTCCTAAAGTCTAGAAATATGCAAATTACCGTCGTATTCTCAAATTGGGAATCCCACGACTACGGGGTCAATTCCTACGAGTTACATTGGTCCCGTGGGAGGTATTGGTGCCACCCACGGGGACGATCGGGGGTTGTTTTGAGTTTTCACCCTCTAACCCCATGTTTTTAAGCCTAAGTCGAGAAATATATAATTACCATCGTACTCTCAAATCGGGAGTCCCATGGCTGCGTGGTCAGTTCCTACGAGTTACATTGGTCCCGTTTTAGGTGTTGGTGCCACCCACAGGGACGTTCGGGGGATTTTTCGGGTTTTCACCCTCTAACGCCATGTCTTTAAGCCTAAGTCTAGAAATATACAAATTACCGTCGTATTCACAAACCGGGAGACCCGCCGCTACGGGGTCAGTTCCTACGAGTTACATTGGTCACGTGGGAGGTGTTGGTGCCATCCATGGGGCCCTTTGGGGGCTGTTTCAAGTTTTCACCCACTAACGCCATGTTTTTAAGCCTAAGTCTAGAAATATACAAATTACCGTCGTACTCTCAAACTGGGAGTCCCGCGGCTGTGTGGTCAGTTCCTACGAGTTACATTGGTCATGTGGGAGGTGTTGGTGCCACCCACGGGGACGTTCGGGGGCTGTTTCGAGTTTTTACCCTCTAATGCCATGTTTTTAATCCTAAGTCTAGAAATTTGCAAATTACCATCGTACTCTCAAACCGGGAGTCCCGAGGCTGCGTGGTCAGTTCCTCCGAGTTACATTGGTCCCGTAGGAGGTGTTGGTGCCACCCACGGGGACGTTCAGGGCTATTTCAGATTTTCACCCTCTAACGCCATGTTTTTAAGCCTAAGTCTAGAAATATGCAAATTACCGTCATACTCTCAAACCGAGAGTCCCGCGGCTGCGTGGACAGTTCCTACGAGTTGCATTGGTCCCGTGGGAGGTGTTGGTGCCACCCACGGGGACGGTCGGGGGTTATTTTTAGTTTTCACCCTCTAATGCCATGTTTTTAAGCCTAAGTCTAAAAATATGCAAATTAACGTTGTATTCTCAAACAGGGAGTCCTGAGGTTACGAGGTCAGTTCCTACTAGTTACATTGGTCCTGTGGGAGGTGTTGGTGCCACCCACGGGGACGTTCGGGGGCTGTTTCGAGTTTTCTTCCTCTAACGCCATGTTTTTGTGCCTAATGTCTAGAAGTATGCAAATTACCATCGTATTCTCAAATCGAGAGTCCCGCGGCTGCGGGGTCAGTTCCTACGAGTTACATTGATCCCGTGGGAGGTATTGGTGCCACTGGCGGGGCCGTTCGGGGGCTGTTTCGAGTTTTCACCCTCTAACACCATGTTTTTAAGCTTAAGTATAGAAATATGCAAATTACCATCGTATTCTCAAATCGGGAGTCCCGCGACTGTGTGGTCAGTTCCAACGAGTTACATTGGTCCCGTGGGAGGTGTTAGTGCCACCCACGGGGACATTCGAGGGCTGTTTCGGGTTTTCACCCTCTAACGCCCTGATTTTAAGCCTAAATCTAGAAATATGCAAATTATCGTCGTATTCTCAAATCCCGAGGTGGCGGGGTCAGTTCCTACGAGTTACATTGGTCCCGTGGGAGGTGTTGGTACCACCCACGGGGACGGTCGGGGGCTGTTTCGTGTTTTCACCCTCTAACGCCATGTTTTTAAGCCTAAGTCTAGAAATATGCAAATTATCGTCGTACTCTCAAACCGAGAGTCCCGCGGCTGCGTGGTCATTTCTTATGAGTTACATTGGTCCCGTGGGAGGTGTTGGTGCCACCCACGGGGACGTTTGGGGGCTGGTTTGGTTTTTCACCCTCTAATGCCATGTTCTGAAGGCTAAGTCTAGAAATTTACAAATTACCGTCGTACTCTCAAATCGGGAGTCCCGCGGCTGCCTGGTCAGTTCCTACGAGTTACATTGGTCCCGTGGAAGGTGTTGGTGCCACCCACGGGGACGTTTGGGGGCTGTTTCCGGTTTTCACCCTCTAACGCCATGTTTTTAAGCCTAAATCTAGAAATATGCAAATTACCGTCATATTCTCAAACCGGCAGGCCAACGGCTGTGGGGTTAGTTCCAACGAGTTACATTGGTCTCGTGGGAGGTGTTGGTGTCATCCACGGGGTCGTTCGAGGGTTGTTTCGAGTTTTCACCCTCTAACGCCATGTTTTTAAGCCTAAATGTATAAATATGCAAATTAAGATCGTACTCTCAAACCGGGAGTCTCGCGGTTGTGCGGTCAGTTCCTACGAGTTACATTAGACCCGTGGGAGGTGTTGGTGCCACCCACGGGGACGTTCGGAGGCTGTTTCGAGTTTTCACCCTCTAACGCCATGTTTTTATGCCTAAGTCTAGAAATATTCAAATTTCCGTCGTATTCTCAAACCGGGAGTCCCGAGGCTGCGGGGTCAGATCCTACGAGTTACATTCCTCTCGTGGGAGGTGTTGGTGCAACCCACGGGGACGTTCGGGGGCTGTTTCTAGTTTTTACCCTCTAACGCCATGTTTTTAAGCCTAAAGTCTAGAAATATGCAAATTACCGTTATATTCTCAAACTGGGAGTCCCGCAACTGAGGGGTCAGTTCCTACGAGTTACATTGGTCCCGTGGGAGGTATTGGTGCCACCCATGGGGCTGTTTCGAGTTTCACCCTCTAACGCCATGTTTTTAAGCCTAAGTCTAGAAATATGCAATTTACCGGCGTACTCTCAAATCGGGAGTCCCGCGACTACGTGGTCAGTTCCTACGAGTTACATTGGTCCCGTGGGAGGTGTTGGTTCCACCAACGGGGACATTCGGGGGCTGTTTTAAGTTTTCACCCTCTAACGCCATGTTTTTATGCCTAAGTCTAGAAATATGCAAATTACTGTCGTATTCTCAATTCGGGAGACCTGCGGCTGGGGGGTCAGTTCCTACGAGTTACATTTGTCCCGTGGGAGGTGTAGGTGCCACCCACGGGGCCATTCGGGGGTTGTTTCGAGTTTTCACCCTCTAACGCCATGTTTTTACGTCTAAGTCTAGAAATATACAAATTACCGTCGTACTCTCAAACCGGGTGTCCCAAAGCTGCGGGGTCAGATCCTACGAGTTACATTGGTCCCGTGGGAGGTATCGGTGCCACCCACGAGGACGTTCGGGGGTTGTTTCGGGTTTTTACCCTCTAACGCCATGTTTTTATTCCTAAAGTCTAGAAATATGCAAATTACCGTCGTATTCTCAAACCAGGAGTCTCGCGGCTACGCGGTCACTTTCTACGAGTTACATTTTTGCCCCGTGGGAGGTGTTGGTGCCACCCACGGGGACGGTCGGGGGTTGTTTCGAGTTTTCACCCTCTAACGTCATGTTTTTTAATCCTAAGTCTAGAAATATGCAAATTATTATCATATTCTGAAACTGGGAGACCCTCAGCTGCAGTGTCAGTTCCTACGAGTTATAATAATCCCGTGGGAGGTGTTGGTGCCACCCACGGGACCGTTCGGGGGCTGTTTCGAATTTTCACCCTCTAACGACATGTTTTACTTAAGTCTAGAAATATGCAAATTACCCTCGTATTCTCAAACCGGGAGTCTCGCGGCTGCGCGGTCAGTTCCTACGAGTTGTATTGGTCCCGTGGGAGGTGTTGGTGCCACCCACGGGGACAGTCGGGGGTTGTTTCGAGTTTTCACCCTCTAACGCCATGTTTTTAAGCCTAAGTCTAAAAATATGCAAATTATCGTCGTATTCTCTAACCGGGAGTCCCGAGGCTGGGAGGGCAGTTCCTACGAGTTACATTGGTCCCGGGGGAGGTGTTGGTGCCACCCACGGGGATGTTCGGGGGCTATTTCGAGTTTTCACCCTCTAACGCCATGTTTTTATTCCTAAAGTCTAGAAATATGCAAATTACCGTCGTATTCTCAAATTGGGAATCCCACGACTACGGGGTCAATTCCTACGAGTTACATTGGTCCCGTGGGAGGTATTGGTGCCACCCACGGGGACGATCGGGGGTTGTTTTGAGTTTTCACCCTCTAACCCCATGTTTTTAAGCCTAAGTCGAGAAATATATAATTACCGTCGTACTCTCAAATCGGGAGTCCCATGGCTGCGTGGTCAGTTCCTACGAGTTACATTGGTCCCGTTTTAGGTGTTGGTGCCACCCACAGGGACGTTCGGGGGATTTTTCGGGTTTTCACCCTCTAACGCCATGTCTTTAAGCCTAAGTCTAGAAATATACAAATTACCGTCGTATTCACAAACCGGGAGACCCGCCGCTACGGGGTCAGTTCCTACGAGTTACATTGGTCACGTGGGAGGTGTTGGTGCCATCCATGGGGCCCTTTGGGGGCTGTTTCAAGTTTTCACCCACTAACGCCATGTTTTTAAGCCTAAGTCTAGAAATATACAAATTACCGTCGTACTCTCAAACTGGGAGTCCCGCGGCTGTGTGGTCAGTTCCTACGAGTTACATTGGTCATGTGGGAGGTGTTGGTGCCACCCACGGGGACGTTCGGGGGCTGTTTCGAGTTTTTACCCTCTAATGCCATGTTTTTAATCCTAAGTCTAGAAATTTGCAAATTACCATCGTACTCTCAAACCGGGAGTCCCGAGGCTGCGTGGTCAGTTCCTCCGAGTTACATTGGTCCCGTAGGAGGTGTTGGTGCCACCCACGGGGACGTTCAGGGCTGTTTCAGATTTTCACCCTCTAACGCCATGTTTTTAAGCCTAAGTCTAGAAATATGCAAATTACCGTCGTACTCTCAAACCGAGAGTCCCGCGGCTGCGTGGACAGTTCCTACGAGTTGCATTGGTCCCGTGGGAGGTGTTGGTGCCACCCACGGGGACGGTCGGGGGTTATTTTTAGTTTTCACCCTCTAATGCCATGTTTTTAAGCCTAAGTCTAGAAATATGCAAATTAACGTTGTATTCTCAAACAGGGAGTCCTGAGGTTACGAGGTCAGTTCCTACTAGTTACATTGGTCCTGTGGGAGGTATTGGTGCCACCCACGGGGACGTTCGGGGGCTGTTTCGAGTTTTCTTCCTCTAACGCCATGTTTTTGTGCCTAATGTCTAGAAGTATGCAAATTACCATCGTATTCTCAAATCGAGAGTCCCGCGGCTGCGGGGTCAGTTCCTACGAGTTACATTGATCCCGTGGGAGGTATTGGTGCCACTGGCGGGGCCGTTCGGGGGCTGTTTCGAGTTTTCACCCTCTAACACCATGTTTTTAAGCTTAAGTATAGAAATATGCAAATTACCGTCGTACTCTCAAACCGGGAGTCCCGGGCTACGTGGTCAGTTCCTACGAGTTACATTGGTCCCGTGGGAGGTGTTGGTACCACCCATGGGGACGTTCGAGGGCTGTTTCGGGTTTTCACCCTCTAACGTCATGTTTTTAAGCCTAAGCCTAGAAATATGCAAATTAGCGTCGTATTCTCAAATCGGGAGTCCCGTGGCTGCGCGGTCAGTTCTTACGAGTCACATTGGTTCCGTGGGAGGTGTTGGTGCCACCCACGAGGCCGTTCGGGGGCTGTTTCGGGTTTTCACCCACTAACGCAATGTTTTTAAGCCTAAGTCTAGAAATATGCAAATGATCACCGTATTCTGAAATCGAGAGTCCCGTGGCTTCATGGTCAGTTCCTACAAGTTACCTTGTTCCTGTGGGAGGTGTTGGTGCCTCCCACGGGGACGTTCGGGAGCTGTTTTGGGTTTTCACCCTCTAACGCTATGTTTTTATGCCTAAAGTCTAGAAATATGAAAATTACCGTCATATTCTCAAACCGGGAGTCTCTCGGCTGCGCGGTCAGTTTCTACGAGTTATATTGGTCCCGTGGGAGGTGTTGGTGCCCCCACGGGGACGTTCGGGGGGTGTTTCGAGTTTTTACCCTCTAACGCCATGTTTTTATGCCTAAAGTCTAGAAATATGCAAATTACCGTTGTATTCTCAAATTGGGAGTCCTGCGGCTATGGGTTCAGTTCCTACGAGTTACATTGTTCCCATGGGAGGTATTGGTGCCTCTCATGGGGCCGTTCGGGAGCTGTTTTGGGTTTTCACCCTCTAACGCCTTATTTTTAAGCTTAAGGCCTCATATTTTAAAATTATCGTCGTATTCTCAAATCGGGAGTCCCGTGATCATGCAGTCAATTCCTACATGTTACATTGGTCCCGTGAGAGGTGTTGGTGCCTCTCACGGGTTCGTACGAGGGTTGTTTCGTGTTTTTGCTATCTAACGCCTTGTTTTTAAGGTTAAGTCCTAATATTTTTTAATTATCGTCGTATTCTCAAACCGGGGGTCCCGTGATGTCGCGGTCAGTTCGTACGAGTTATATTGGTCCCGTGTGAGGTGTTGGTGCCATGTTTTTAAGTTTAAGCCTCGACATTAGCAAGTTATCCTATCATCGTATTCTAAAACCGGGAGTTTAAAATATTTTCAACATATTATCCAACAATGAAACCAATAATTATCCCGTACTCCTTCTAATTATCCCATACTCCTTCTAAAATACTATCAAACAACATTCCAACAACCAATAATTATCCAACAGCCAAACCAAACAAAACCAATAACTATCCCGTACTCCTTCTATCATCTAAAAGATTTAATAGATAATGCATATCAATTATATAACTACTTTAGTTAATGTACAGAGTACTTGGTTTGTAAGGAAGAGCTGGTATGTAATGAAGAATTGGTACCCAATTGGTTAGATCTGCAATACGTAAACAATGTGTTATGAAGAACGGGTATGTAAAATTAAATAAAGTACCTCACAAAATCACTGAATTGTTTTTTAAAATTAAAGAAAGTACGGTACCGTACGGGGACTGCTACAAAAAAATATAGGGGATGCTATAAAACTTCCTTCAGACAAAATAGGGGTTGGGGTTGGTTTTTGCGTAGGTAGAGGAATGTTTGAGTTGGATTCTTTGGTTTTCTTGGGTTGGAGTTTGAAGATGCAATAATCATACATATGATCTTTGTCCATATACTAAGAGAAGAGGGATGGAATATTTTTATGTGAAATCTGCAATTCATCCTCAACACTTGTCCACTAATGCCATTGATCCTCATGGCCACGACTTTGTTGTGCTAACCTCCAATGTACCTACAACTGTCATGTTTATGAGTGGATGGACTATAGACCTGCTCGATCATCTTGACTACTACAATCAACTATATAAAGAATTGCAAATACAATAAACGCATAACAAAACTATTAATAAATAATCAAAACTTTACCTCGATGAATGTAGTGGTTCAATTAAATCCAACATCTTAGTACTGAAGTTTGGAAACCCTACATTTAAATTAGTCAAAAGGTTAATAAAAACAAATAAAGATAAAAATTTATACTCAACTTCTTAATAGAGAAAATAATCAAAACCTCAAACGCAATAATTGTCCACGTTTGAAATGCTCTCTCTTTTATTCTTCCGTTTCTGAATGGCATCTCAATTTGTTAAAAAATGAGGAGTGTACAATTTAATTTGTATGTTTAGCATTAGTCTTCCAAAAGTGTGATGAAAAGATGAAAACTCTTATCAAGGTAATATATGAAAGGAAAAACAGTAAGATAAATGATAGTATAATTACATCGCAGTAGCCTTGAATGAGTGAGTGTCTGTCAAGAATAGAGAAAAGCGATGCAACTACTGCTGAGCCCTTGGCAAGATCGAAACTCATGCTCCCAGCATCAGTTATGACTTTCCCATTACTAATCAGTATGAAAAAAAGTCTTAAAAACATCACCTGTTGTATGCATATATGCCCAAATCATTAATTTCAACACATGAACACATTATGACTATTTAGAAATCCATTTTATTATGTCCATGTGAGCATCGTAGAGTTTCCCGTGTATAAGAAATTTTGTGAGCATTTTCAAATACTTAAGAGAGAAATAACCGCACGGGTATGATCATTTAACACCCAAACAACAACTAACTCAAACTATTCTAAAAAAACGATTGGAAAAAAAGACTTACTTTGATTTACAAAAAGAAATATTACTACAATTACCTCGACAGATTGCTATGTGTTGGCCCAAAAGTGTCCCAAATAAAGGTCTCCATAACGTTATTATCAATTTTATCCCTACCTACGGGACAAACAGACAACCATGTAATGTATGACGTTAGTATAAAATTCTAAGATATAACACCCCAAATGTTTGATCCTACAGTACAAACAACAAATGTATGATGTTGGTTTAAAATTTCAAAATATAGCACACCAAATGTTTGATGAAGTGATAAACAAAATTATAGCACACCAAATTTTTTGTCGATGATATGAAAATGAAAAGAAAATTACTAATTGAAATCTTCCTAAGAAAAAAGAAGATATAAATTATGAAAACAAAATTTTAAAATTGACAATACCTGTACCCACTGTGTTATAGCTCCATCACCCAAACCCGATTTGGTCCAACAAAAATCAACCCACCGGACTTAAACCGGGCAGAATTACTACAGTAACCCAGTTGAAAATCGAGACCCAAACCCAACAACCCTAGTGCTTGAATGAGGGATGGTCACGGCCCATAGCCGTGACCCACACCCAGAAATGGTCACGACCCTAAGCCGTGACCCTCAATGTGTGTACTTTCTTCTTTGTCATGCCATGGGTCATGGACTTGGGCCGTGACCCATTCTCCACCAAGCTTGAAGGGAATTTTGGCACGAGTTTGGTGCCAAGATGGTAACGACCTAGTCACGGCCCAAGTCCGCGACCACTGTGGTCGCGGACTTGGGCCGTGACCACTTTCAGAGCATAGATAATTTGGTGTGATAATAAATATGGTCACACCAAATATTGAGTGGGTCACGGCCCAAGTCCGCGACCAGCTGGTCGCAGACTTGGGCCGTGACCCACTGGGCATGACCATTCGCAGGATTTGGTGTAGTGGGTCCTCTGTGTTTGCCCTCATAACTCGCATAATGATCTCCGGTGTGATGGATAAAGCTGACATGCAGGCCCTGGCTATATCATCCTGTTATCAAATATCTTTCCACTTCGCTTTCCAGACTTATGATATTTCCTCAGTCGGTCTCCGACTCAATACGTCTGCCACCACATTAACCTTACCAGGATGATTCTGAATATCAAATTGGTAGTCTTTCATGAATTTTAGCCACCGTCTCTGCCTCATATTCAGATCCTTCTGGGTAAAGATATACTGAAGTGACTTGTGATCCGTGAATAGGGTGAACTTCTCTCCCAGCAGATAATGTCTCCATATCCTGAAAGCAAAAACAACTGCTGCTAGCTGTAGGTCGTGAGTGGGGTAATTCCTCTTGTGGGGCTTTAGCTTTCTAGACTCATACGTTATAGCCCTCTCCTCTTGCTGAAGCACACCCCCAAGTCCCTATAAGGATGCGTCGATGTAAACCCGATACTATAGTCCTCCCCTTGGCAATGTAAGTACGGGTTCAGATGTCAACTTATCCTTTAGCTCGTCGAAAGCTAATTGACAATGATCACTCCAAATAAAAGGCACCCCTTTCCAAGTGAGATTCGTCAAAGGGCCCGCAATTTTTTAGAACCCCTTAATGAATTGTCTGTAATAACTTGTCAATCCCAAAAAGCTATGCACCTTGGTCCCCACTCCCTCACCGCCGATACCTTACTCAAATCCACCGCAATACCCCGGTCTGACACCACATGACCAATAAACTGTACCTCCCGTAGCCAAAATCCACAGTTCCCAAACTTGGCATAAAGCTGGTGATCCCGCAGCGTCTGTAGAACCATACGCAGATGGTCTGCGTGCTCCCCCTCAGTGCGCGAGTAAATCAAGATGTCATTAATGAACACGATGACAAACCGGTCGAGATACTCCCTAAAAACCCTATTCATGAGATCCATGAACACTGCTGGCGCATTGGTGAGCCCGAATGGCATCACCCTGAACTCGTAAGATCCATACTCTGATAGGAAAGCAGTCTTAGGAACATCCTCCTCTCGGATACGCAACTGATGATATCCTGACCTCAAATCGATCTTGGAGAAGTAAGACGCCCCTCTCAATTTGTCAAATAAATCATCAATCCTAGGCAACAAATACTTATTCTGTATCGTCACCTTGTTCAGCTCCCTATAGTCCATGCACAACTGAAGTGAACCATACCGCTTCTTCACAAATAACACCGGTACACCCCACAATGAAGTACTTCGCCGAATGAAACCCTGACCCAGGAGATGTTGAATCTTCTCTCTCAGCTCACGTATCTCTGAAGGGGCCATATGGTAAGGTGCTCGAGCAATCGGCCTTGTCCCCAGTGCTAAATCGATTACAAACTCGATTTCCCTATTGGGTGGTAACCCTGGTATTTCCTGAAACACATCCTCGAAGTCCCTCACTATCGAAATTGAGTCCAACGGAATTACCACCTCCTGCGAGGTCTCCTCCTCGATATAATTGTGATACCCCACCTAATTAACTACCGAGTGATAAGTCTTTTATTAAATTATAACCAAGGTGAACGGTTGGTTCATTCTTAGCATCACTGTCGCAAAAATAACTTTTCGAATTAAACACCCTAAATAATTAAGCTAAGTGTCAAAACCATTTAAAACATTATTTCCATATTTAATTTAAGTCCAATAATAAAAACATTCATAATTCATAGTTTAAGAGTCACACAATAACTAGACTGGAAAAGATCATCCAAGAAGTTTAAGCATTCAAATAACTAATTCCAACTTTAAAACTTCAAAGGAAAAACATCCTGACAGTAACAAATCCCAAAGTAGAAATACTGAAAGTAAATGAATCACAATCTCTGACAAAACCATCTGAATAAGGAAAAAGGGCTACACAAGCCCAACTGGATAAACAGAACTAGGAGTGGAATCAATAATGAGGTCATCTAAGAAAAGGCCTGCAACTCCCACCTAAGCTGCAGCATGTTCCTTCCAAAGAATCTTAAGAATGACGCCCCCGTGGCTGGGCACCTGTAATATATACATATATATACAAGAGAGAAGAGATAACAGGAAACGGGTCAGAGCCCGATTGTAAAACAGTTTAAAAATTCAGTTTAGCAAGTATTTAAAATGTTTACCGCCTAATGCAACAATCATATTAGTATGCGGCACTCTCTTGAGAAATTCTCACCTCTCTTCTAATGTGCACGCCTACCGCACTATTAATCCCCAAAAGTTAAGCTTATCTTAAATTCCTCATAAGGTTTCATGCCGACCATTACTAGGGCTAAGATAATTAATTTCTGAGAGTAAAGTGTTCATAAAAAATTCATTTCATTATAAAGTCTTTCAGTATTGCCTCAAACTTTTCAAACACTTATATTAAAGTCGAAATATTTATTCATTACTTAACTACTTTTAATCACAGTAGAAACTTTCAAATTTCAAGTCTATAAATATATATATTAATCATTCATGAAATATATATATATATATATATATATATATATATATATATATATATATATATATATATATATATATATATATATATATATATATATATATATATACACTATCGGCACCCCACATAAAATTTATGGTGCTAGCATACTCTGCTATCAAGTTCCCGTATCACTCGTACTAAGGAAAATACTAGTTTGGAATCACTCTCGAACTGTATTAACACAAAACACATAAAAATTGAGGCGAAGCATAGTTTCAAGTCACTAAGAGGTCAGCGCATACCCTCACGTCTCTTAGGACCATCTGACTATCGATCAGATAGCCTGTACCAAGGATTCCTGTATTCTAGGGTACAAGTCAATATCCCCCATAAAGGTCCCGTCGAGATAAGACTGTCCCGGAGCGGTAACCTCAGTGATAGCAAGTAGCGCGGGCATGATTTTTATACGTATATAGTATATGCACAAACAAAGCCATATATATATATATATATATGTATACTACCATTTCCATTTCCAAATTAGGTACACCCACGACCCATACTTATGATATTCGTTCTTAGTACACATTATTAGATTATTCCGTATAACAACTCGTCTCTTTTATTCTTATTTATGGGATTATTCCAAACTTACTTCGTATCACTCGTAGTATCCTATCTCCCTAAGTGTAATTTCAAGAGGTACTTTCTTATTTTATGACATAACTTCCTTACGAGTCTCACTCCTTTAGACACACGTTCCCATTATTCCTTAAGTTTAAATCACTCTTCGTTAACACTAATTTCGTCTTTACATTAAATGCTCCATTTTTACGAAGTCCTACTGGTCCTCTTTATGTCCCAAAATGTTCTAACAGTAATGTTCAAAGGTTACCACTCATTTTAATCGAAATAAAATCTTTAAAATAGGAATATGAATTTTCCAGGAGGGGTCGATCGATCAATGGAAGTGGGTCGATCGATGCTCTTTGGTCGATCGATCGATCAAGCAGTTATGGCGAAACTACAGAAATACCAGTTATGGAAATCCTCTTCCAAACTCATCCAAATCATCATTTTTGACTCCCAAACTCCCAACAAATGATACTACAAGTGTTATATACCCAAATAAATAATATTCTACGTAAGACATGTGAGTTTTCATCAAGTATAACCAATTAAAAGGGAAAAATCTATATAAATCTCAAGAACCCTAATATTTTCTTTAACTTAGTTCTTCCCATTCTTTTTCCAGATTTTCTACTCCTAACTCAATGAAAATTCGTGGTTCAATCTTTACATATGAAATAGATTTCCAGAATATGATTTTTACCTCTACAACATGTAAATTCTAGTCTCAAATATATGCTTTCTTTCACGAAAACTAGTTATAATCAACCCTAGACTAATATAATTGAAGCATTAACTAAAATAAATCAAGATAAATACTTGCCTGGAAATCTTTATTTCTGATTTGTGGAAGAAATTGGTGTGGATGTGATCCTCATCGCGCGATCTACAATTTGGCGGTGACGGCGGTGCAAACGGTGGAGTTCTTGGCCTAGAACTTCTTGGAAAGCTTCTCCTCTTCCTCTCTAATGGCCATCCTTGGTTTTTAGTTATGCTAACCCTAGAAGACAACCCCTACCATCTGATATTACCTTAGAAAATTCGTGGGTTTCCATGCCCAAAAATACAAAATGTCTAAAACACTCTCCCGGGATTTTAATTAGGCCTAAAAATGGCCGAGACCCAAACTAAACCCCCGGGTATATTATTTTGACTATCTCGACCCTTCCGGACACATTGACGCACTCAAAATGACCATACGGGTGACTTATAATTTATTTACTTTTAATAATTCAAATTTAATCCCGACGTGACACAGGCGCGTCTCGATAAATTTCCAGAATTATCAAATTAGATTCTCGTGATAATTTTACTAAATTTAATTACACATCTTACTTTACCCATAACGTAATTTACAACAAAATTCTAATAATTACTAACTCTCATCACGCTAGTAAATATTTAAATGATTTCTGGATTAATATTAAATTAATATCTCTAATTAAATTTAATAAATCCCCAAATTTAAAAGTCATAAAAATACGGGGTATTACATACTCCCCCTAATAACGGAATTTCGTCCCAAAATTTGAAAAATAAGGTATACCAGGTAAGAATAACTCTGGGTATTTCTCACGCATGTCTGCCTCACACTCCCAAGTGGATTCCTCCACATTATGATGCTCCCACTGGACCCATACAAGTGGGAATACTTTCGACCTCAATCTCCTTTCGCTATGGTCTAGAATAGCCACTGGCCTCCCCTCGTAAGAGCTATCGGTCTAAAAGTCAATCTTATCAATTGCGATGTGGGTGTGGGCCATGTCATCCCCAAGGTATCGTCTCAATGACGAGATGTGGAATACATCGTGAATGCGGTGTAAATGCTCTGGAAGTCCCAATCTGTATTCTACCAGCCCAATCCTCTCGATAATGGGAAATGGTCCCACGTACCTTGGGGCGAGTTTGCCTTTCTTTCCAATCCTCATCACTCCTTTCATAGGAGATACACGTAGTAATACTTGGTCCCCCACATTAAATTCTCAAAAAAACCGTTTTTCATCGGCGTAGATTTTCTGCCTGTCCAGGGCTACCCGAATGCGAATCCTGATAAGCTCAATCCTAGCAGAGGTTTCCTGAATCACCTCTGGTCCTAACAACTTGTTGTCCCCCACCTCTAGCCAACAAGTTGGAGAATGACAAGGCCTGCCATACAATGCCTCAAATGGAGCCATGCCAATCGTGAACTGATAGGAGTTATTATAAGCAAACTCCACCAGTGGAAGGTGTGGCTCCCATCCTCCTCCGAAATCAAGGATACACATGTGTAGCATATCTTCCAACATCTGATTGGTACGCTCTGTTTGTCCATCTGTCTGTGGGTGGTAAGCTGAACTCAATCTCAACTCTGTACCCATTGCCTCCTGAAAGCTCTCCTAGAAATGTGACACGAAAATCTTGTCTCTATCCAACACAATATAAAGGGGCACCCCATGTAGTCTAACAATCTCGGTAATCAACAACTGAGCATACTGGCCCGTGGTATAGTCTGTCCGTACTGGCAGAAAATGAGCCAACTTGGTCAAACGATCCATAATCACCCAAATGGAGTCGTGACCCCGCTGTGATGTAGGTAACCCAGTAATAAAATCCATAGAAATACTCTCCCACTTCCACGTGGGTATTTCCAACGGGTGAAGCAACCCCGACAGTTTCTGGTGGTCTACCTTTACCATCTGGCAAGTAGAACACTTGGACACGAACTCAACAATGTCCTTCTTCATCCCACTCCACCAGTATTGTCGCCTCATATCCTGGTACATCTTATCTTCCCCGAGATGCACCATAAATCTGGACCCGTGAGACTGTGTCATCGCTGCATGACGTAGGTCTGCTCCTTCTGGGACCACTAATCTCCCATTAAACCTCAAACTTCCATCGAAACCAACTTAATAGGACTTAGCACCCTCAACCAAAAGTCGTACAATCTGTTCCTGACAAAATGAGTCTGCGGTCTGTGTCTGTATTACCCTCGTAATAATCTCGGGTGTTATTGTCATGACAGATATGAAGGAACGGGCTACCGCATCCTGGTGACCCAACTCTTCCCACTTTGCTCTCCAGACGTCCTCTACGTCGTCTACCGGTCTACGACTCAACGCATCAGCAACCACGTTAGCCTTCCCCGAATGGTATTGTATGTCGAATTGATAGTCTTTCACAAACTCTAACCACCTGCGCTGATGCATATTCAGTTCTCGTTGAGTGAATAGGTACTGCAGTGACTTGTGGTCTGTGAACAAGAGAAACTTCTCCCCCAATAAATAATATCTCCATATCCTCAATGCAAAGACGACCATTGCTAACTTTAGGTCATAAGTGGGGTAATTTCTCTCGTGCGACTTAAGCTTATGGGAGGTAAAAGCTGTAGCCTTCTCCTCCTACTGAAGTACTCCCCCAAGTCCCCGTAAGGAGGCATCGGTGTAAACCAGATACTCCACTCCCGGCTTGGGTAAAGCAAGAATTGGTGCCGAAGTCAGCTTATCTTTCAGCTCATCGAAAGCCAATTGACAAGCATCGTCCCAAACATATGGTACCCCCTTGTGAGTCAGGTTCGTCAATGGACCCGCTATCTTGGAGAATCCTCGGATGAATCTCCTGTAGTACCTGGCTAACCCCAAGAAACTACGCACTTTCGTCGGTGTCGTGGGCTATCCCCACTCCCTCACTGCTGGCACTTTACTCGGGTCAACCGCTATCCCCAATTCAGATATAACATGCCCCCAAAACTGCACCTCCCGTAACCCGAATCCTCATTTCTCGTAATTATCATACAGCTGATGCTCTCGTAGAGTTTGAAGAACCTACCTCAAGTGCTCAACATGCTCTTCCTCAGTGTGTGAATATATCAGGATGTCATCTATGAAGACGATGACAAACTGATCCAAGAACTCTCTGAACACTCGGTTTATCAAGTCCATGAATATAGCTGGAGCATTTATGAGTCCAAATGGCATCACTCTGAACTCATAGGCCCCATATCTTATCAAGAAAGCAGTCTTCAAAACATCCTGCTCTCTAATCCGTAGCTGATGGTATCCTGACCTCAAATCTATCTTCGAAAAGAAAGTTGCTCCCCTCAGTTGGTCGAACAGATCATCGATTCGAGGCAACGGATATTTGTTTCGTATCGTGATCTTTTTCAGCTCCCGGTAGTCCACACATAGCCTCAGTGAACCATATCTCTTCTTCACAAACAAAACTGGAGCTTCCCAAGGTGAGGTACTCCTACGAATGAAGACCTGACCTAACAGCTGCTCTATCTGATCTCGTAACTCCCTTATTTCCACTGGAGCCATACGGTACGGAGTGCGTGCTATCGATCAAGTATCCGATAACAAGTCTATGAAGAAATCTATCTCTCGACTGGGGGGTAGGTCTGGTATCTCCTGAAATACATCAGAATACTCACAAACAACTGGGATCGAGTCTAAGGGAATCACAACCTCCTTAGAGGTATCCTCCTCTATATAATACGGATGAGAGGAAGAGCCTCCCTCTAGGCGAGGCATCACCACTAAAAATATCTCCTGCCCCGGGATGGCAAAGATAATACTCCCACCGGAATAATCTATCATGGCTCTATATGCTGCGAGCTAATCCATGCCAATAATAACATTGTGCTCATGCATATCTAAGACTAACATGTCTGCTGGTAATATTAAGTTACCAATCTCTACTCCCACACCCCTACATATAAAGAAAATTAAATACCCATTTCCCAGTGGTGAGTCTATGCATGTCACAATGCTCTCTGCTGTGGCTAATAATCCTAAGGCCTTCGCAAAATGGGTAGCTATGAAATGGTGTGTCACCCCAGTATCAAATAAAACATGGCCCATAGTACCATGGATAGGAAACGTACCCTCAATCGCGGGCGGTGCCTGAGGAGCTGTTGCCTGGTGGACGTTATAGACACGTTCGTACTGCAACTGCCCCTGCTGTACTGGAGCTGCTGGGATGGCTGGTAGGGCTGGTACCTGAGACGGTGCTGGGAGTGCGGCTGGAAAAAGTGGCCTCTGCTGTTCATTACGGGCACCCTACTGCTCTGGGGCCCTATCTCCCTATGGACAATCCTTGTGCCTATGGCCATTTTTACCACACCCGAAGCATCGGCCCCTGAAATTTCCTCCCCTCTGTCCCTGATGATTATGACCCTGCTGGCCGTTACCACCCTGCCATTGGCCCTGCTGAAAACGTTGTTGGCCCTGATGGCCCTACTGTTGACCCTGCGGCTGACGGTGTTGGCCCTGCTGGCCCTAACTAAATCCCCCAAATCCCTGCCTGGAGTCACCTGATTGGAACCGCTTGGTAGGGTCCCCCTAATGCGAACTCTACTCATTATGACGAGTCTGCCCTGAGATACCGATGCTCCACTAGTACTACTACCCCTTTTCCTGCCCTGCTGGCTGGACTCTCCTGCTTGTTTGCTTCCTTGCAGATAGAAGTGATAATCCCGACAGTGTAACAAAACAGCATTGAGTACATCCGTGTAGGTACTCAGTGACAGATTGCCTATGAGGTGCTGACGGATCCTCCAGGCCAACCAGTCCACAAACAACAATATCTTCTTCACCTCAGTGGGTGCCTCATCTGGCACTACAGTGAGTAGTCTAGTGAACTCCTCCTCGTACTCAGTAACAGTCATATTCTCCTATTTCAGATTCAGTAACTTCCGCCTCATCTCAGTCTGTACAGCAGATGGAAAGTATTTGCGATCAAACCGCGCCCAAAATGACTAAATAGTGATAATGTCCCTCTCCTCCAAGGTGGTGGCCGATTCCCACCACTACAAAGCGGCCCCCACTAGCTTGAAGGAAGCCAATAGCTATGTCTGCACGTCCGTGCACTCGTACATACACATATGCCTCTGGATATCTTTCTTCCATTGGTCGGCTACAATGATATCCGAACTACGCGCGAACTCTGGGGGATGCGCCTTTTGGAAGGCATCCCTAACCCTCTCCCATGCAGATGGAAGCTGTCCTAGTACTGGCGCCACTGCCTGAACCTGGGGTGGAGCCTGCTGCACTACTACTAATGCGGTATTCACCGCCTGAGCAACGATTGCGGCTACCTCGGTTGGGTTCATCGTTCCCTGAATCAGAGCTGCTGGATGCTCGGCTTGGGCACCTCTATCCTTGGGTGCACGTCTCGGAGGCACCTGAAACGTAAAGGTAGTTTATTAGTCTACCGTTATTAGCAAATCTCAAATGGCTGAAGGCGTAAGCGTAAATGCAAGAATACAACAATCCTAGAAATAGGGCTCTATAGCAAGAATGCTGAGCTGAAAGCAAAATAAGCCATACATATCCTAAAGGACACTAGAACCTGATGCTCTGATAGCACCTGTTACACCCCACCTAATTAAATACCAGGTGATCAGTCCTTTATTAAATTATAACCAAGGTGAACGGTTGGTTCATTCTTAGCATCACTGTCGCAAAAATAACTTTTCGAATTAAACACCCTAAATAATTAAGCTAAGTGTCAAAACCATTTAAAACATTATTTCCATATTTAATTTAAACCCAATAATAAAAACTTTCATAATTCATAGTTTAAGAGTCACACAATAACTAGATTGGAAAAGATCATCCAAGCAGTTTAAGCATTCAAATAACTAATTCCAACTTTAAAACTTTAAAGAAAAAACATCCTGGCAGTAACAAATCCCAAAGTAGAAATACTGAAAGTAAATGAATCACAATCTATGACAAAACCATCCGAATAAGGAAAAAGGGCGACACATGCTCAACTGGATAAACAAAACTAGGAGTGGAATCAATAATGAGGTCGTCTAAGAAATGGCCTGCAACTCCCACCTAAGCTGCAGCACGTTCCTTCCAAAGAATCTTAAGAATGACGCCTTTGTGGCAGGGCACCTGTAATATATACATATATATACAAGAGAGAAGAGATAACAGGAAACGGTTCAGAGCCCGATTGTAAAACAGTTTAAAATTTTAGTTTAGAAAGTATTTAAAATGTTTACCGTCTAATGCAACAATCATATTAGTATGCGACACTCTCTTGAGAGATTCTCACATCTCTTCTAATGTGCACGCCTACCGCACTATTAATCCCCACAAGTTAAGCTTATCTTAAATTCCTCACAAGGTTCCATGCTGACCATTACTAGGGCTACGAGAATTAATTTCTGAGAGTAAAGTGTTCATAAAAATTTCATTTCATTATAAAGCCTTTCAGTATTGCGTCGAACTTTTCAAACACTTATATTAAAGTTGAAATATTTATTCATTACTTAACTACTTTTAATCACAGTAGAAAGTTCCAAATTTCAAGTATATATATATATATATATATATATATTTATCATTCATGTAATATATATATATATACTATGGGCACCCCACATAAAATTTATGGTGCTGGCATGCTCTGCTATTGTACAAGGGTGTTTATCAATAAAAAAAGCAAATAAAATAAAAATGCTTTTTTTATTAATGACATCCGAGAGGTGCCCGCGAGAGTCACTGCAGCAATGACATTCGAGAGGGTCAGCGCCACTGCAAGGGTCATTGCAGTAATGACCCTCGAGAGGTGCCTTGCAAGGCTTACCATAGAAATCCAAGATTGAGAAGTGCCACTGCAAGGGTCAGCGCCACTGAGGGTCAGTGCCACTGCAAGGGTCACTGCAGTAAGGACATTCGAGAGGTGCCTTGCAAGGCTTACCACATAAATCCAAGATTGAGAAGTGCCACTGCAAGGGTTAGCGCCACTGCAAGGGTCACTGCTCCAATGACATTCGAGAGGGTCAGCGCCACTGCAAGGCTCAGCGTCACTGCAGAAATGTTATTTGAGAAGTGCCACTACAGGGGTTCCGGCAGAAACTCATATTGAGAAGGAACCCACCCAAAGTGGCCAGGATGAGGGAGTAGCTACCACGAGCAACTCCTCATCATGAAACGTCAGTCTTTAAATGAACAACAGTATTAACACTTTACTTTCTTGTAAAGGTTGCCTAGTTGAGCAAGCAGGGCTCGAACAAGCGCGTTGGGACCTCTTGGGAGTTTTGGCTTGGAGGCTGAGGGACAAGGTATGTTGAGAAAGCTCAACCACTTAGCACTATAGGATTGAGAGAATACTAGTAGGAAGACCCAAAAGTCACTCAAGACTACACACACTTCACACTTGGTCACAAGTGAAGTGAGCAACCAATGAGCTGGCTACTCACAAGAAATAAACTCTTTACAAGAAAATGACTTTTCCAGAAGAGGGGGTCCTCAAGGTCCCTCTCAAGAAAAACAATATTTTTAGAGGAAAGGAGTCCTTAAGGTCTCCTCTCTCAAGATTTGCAAAATTGCACCACAAGTTACCGTTTCAAAAGATAACTACCAAATCTGATATTTTGTCTCCAATCGGGGACATATGTGCTTTTTGACTTTTGGTCGGCGCCAGGTGGTTCCTGTAGGGGGGACAGACAGGCTGCCTACATGTAGAGACAAATGGTACACTTCAGACATTGTTCCCCACCAACTCTCTCAATTTTGGCGCCCAAAAAATGGCAACTCACCCCTAACGCCCTAGTATAAATAGACCTATGGGCAAGGTCAAGAGATAGACAATTCAAATTGCACTGCTACTCTGCCAAAATATCACCAGACCTACCTAATTATTCTCTCCCTGCTCATTCTCTTAGTGCTAAGTTCCTTGTTCCTTCACTCCCCACTGACAGCCATCACTCTCAGGTGTTTCCCTTGAGAAAATTATTATTTTTGCTGTGAAAGTTTATCTTCTTACAGGGAGTGAGTTGAAGCTTGAGTTCCATTGTTACCAGAAGGAGAAGTTTTCTTCAAAAGTTTCACCAGGAGACCTTAAAGACCTTGCAGGCAGCATCCATTGGAGTGGGTCACACCTCACCCTTTCCAGTTATTCATAGACCCCAGTCTCACTACCCTCCTACATTTGGCGACTCTGCTGGGGAGTTATCCTCACTTCCATGGACAAAGAAGGTTTCAATGTCTCTAAGCAGTTGGTTTTTGAGGACATTCCGTCTGGTAATGGATCTCACAGTGATCAGAGTACTCAGGAAGAAGTGGTGGTGATCGGAGACAAGGCGCCAGCGCCTCAGGGAAGGCAGACTAGTTCGCCAGCAGTGGCTCCAATGGCAGGTATGAATCTTATGGCAATATTTTTTGACTTTTTAAAGAAAAACAACGTGGATATATTAAGCTTGGGTCAAGGTTGTGTGACATCTGCTGCTGCCCCTTCTGGAGGGGTAGCCACTCCTATTACGATTCCGGCAGAGACGATTCAATCTCGAAAGGCGGTGCCGAAGCAGGTCCTGGTGCCAACAGGCTCTCCAGCTGCTAAAAGCACGTGTTTGGAGGAGTCACCCTCTAAGGCTATTACTATGGAAGAAGTGAGGAAGCTCCTCTCCTCCTCTCAGAGAGAGGGTTCCCACCTATAGAGGAGTTACAAGACCCCTATCCACAGGAAGTAAGTGAGAAGCCATACTCTAAGGGGTATATTCCACCAAAATTTGTCAAGTTTGGCGAAAGGGGGGAGAACCCTAGAGAGCACGTGAAGAGGTTTGTCGAGTACCTGGGAGTACATGATGGCGAAAAGAACCTGAGGTTGAGGGAGTTATCTAAGACTCTCACTGGGAAGGCTTATACATGGTATTCCCACTTGGCGCCTAACAGCATCCCTACTTGGGAAGAGATGCACAGGCAGTTCCTCCAGAAGTTTTTTGTAGCGGAGGACGAATTTACATTGAGGCACCTGGCACAAGAGGTCCAGAAGCCAGGAGAAGAGTTGATGAACTACATCAAGAGATTTCATGAGAGGGCCTTAGATGTCCACGAGGACGTGGTGGAGGCCAGGTTACTACAGATATGTGTGGAAGGACTCTTAGAAGAGTACAAGCTGCACTTGATCAATGAAACTAGAGATGGAACTTTCAGAGAATTTACCAGGGCCGCTAGCAACATAGCTATGATAATCAAACCAAGAGCCCCGGGATGGAGGATGCAAGTTCCACTGACTCCTGGGAGGTTTCAAGTTTCGAGGAGGCAAGCGGTTAACTATATGGATGGGAGTAACAAAGGGAAGAAGGGAGGCTCTGGGGCCAAGACTGACAGTCCCTGCAACAAGAGAAAATTTAGGGAAGATGCCCCGCCGCCACTACTATGCAGCGTAGCTGAGGCTATGGATTGTTACCGCACCTTAGTACGAGAAGATGTAGCAGGACCTCCCCACCTAAAAGGAGAAACCCCCACTGCAGCTGACAAGGCCAATCCAAAGTACTGCGAGTTGTGCCAACGAGTGCAGCACTCTACCAAAGATTGTTACTACTTGCGAAGGATCATTGGCGAGCAGATGGCCAGCGGTACCTTGCAGATACCCCCGATGGACGTTAACGAGAACCCACTTACTACGCATTACTTTGGCACCGCCAACATGTTAGTTGCCTACGACGAAGAAGCTATAAGAAGTCTTATGAAGTGGGAGAGTGGCGAGCAGTTATGCGAGGAGTTAGAAAATCTATCACTGAGCAGACTTGAGTTAGAAAGAAAGAAAGAGGAGTGGTTCTTCACTCCGGAACAAGAAAATGGAAGTGGGGAAGTTAAGGAAGTGACTCTCTCAGAAGGTGAGGTAGACGTCATTCTCGCTCTAGATGAGGGATGGACCTCTGAAGCGGAGTACGTTTGCAGTGCCCAGACGTACGAAGTAGACTTAGACTTTGAATGTGAGGCCATAGCAAGGAGCCCCAAGTTCAAGTGGTTTTTCGACCAGATAGGGGTGAAGTATGACACAAGGGTGTCCATCACGAGGAAAGTCTTGGATGACAGTGCAGCAGCGGGGAGACCCTTCGCTAAATTGGCAGGGGCCAATCATAAGGATGATTAAGAAGTATACTTCTGAAGTGGTGTTTTAGAAGCAGATAGGTTGGTGCCTTACTTCCACAACCGCCCGTTGTATGTCACAACCATGGTTAATGGAGTCTCATTTCCTAGGGCGTTGATGGATGGAGGAGCATCATCCATTAACATCATGCCCATCAGTACATTATGTGAAACAGGAATTGACCAGGAGAAGGTGGTTTCGATACCACTTGTAATTTCCGGATTTGACAACGCCGGAATGTAGTCTATTGGATACCTGAATGTGGGAATCAAGTTGGGAAATTTCACCTCCCACATCAAATTTCATGTTATTAATGCTAACACCAGCTACCAATTACTCATTAGAAGGGTATGGATGTACACTCATGGCATAGTGCCTTCCACCTACCATCAATGAGCGAAGGCAAGCATTAGAGGTACATAGATAGTGATCAAGGCCACGCAAAAACCCTTTGCCGTTGAGGAGGAACACCTGGTAGATACTTCCCTCTACACCGAGTTAGATGAGGAAAGAAAGGTCTCTGCAAGAAAACTAGAAGGAATTAAGGTAGCTGAGGGAAGGGCCCCGCAGAAGAAATCTGTTCATAACCGTCTAGGGGGGAGGATAATCCCCCACATGGCCAAAGGCAAGAGTAAAGTAGAGAGGTAGCTAGACCCCCTCAAACTTGCAAGAAGGTGGTATTGCCCAATGGAAAGATCATCTACTGTTTATAACGATCTGCGCGGGCGGTGTTCTGGGATGAGAGCATCGACCCGATGCCCGAATGTTTTATCATTGATGAATCCCATATCGTTGAGCATGTTGAGGAACCAGAAGAAGCTCCAGAGTTCATGCAAGACGGACCCAGAGAGCAGCTGCAAGAATTAGAGGAAATCAAGTTGGGGCCAAAAGAGGGTGAGAGTAGACCCATTCTAATCTCCAAGTGCCTAGAACCAAGACAGAGGGAGGAGCTCATTGGGCTACTTAAGGAGTTCACTGATGTATTTTCTTGGAAGTACATGGAGATGCCAAGAATAGACGCAGAAGTGAGATCTTATACATTGAACATCCTTCCCAATGCCCTTCCGATAAGGCAAGCCACATGCACATACAAAGAAGACCTCGATTTGAAGATAAAAGCTCAGGTGGAGAAGTTGTTAGCGGTAGGGTTCATCAAGCCTATTCAGCACCCCATATGGCTGTCCAGCATAGTGCTAGTGGCGAAGAAAGACAAGAGCCAGATGAGAATCTGTGTAGATTTTCGTGACTTGAACAGGGCGTGCCCTAAGGATGAATTCCCACTACCCAGTATAAACAGCTTGGTGGACGCCACCGCGGGACATGAGATGTATAGCTTTATGGACGGGTATGTTGGCTATAACCAAATTAAAATGCACCCTTCCAACGTGGAGAAGACTGCCTTTGGTACACCGTTAGGGAACTTTCACAATATAGTCATGCCCTTCGGATTGAAGAACGCCGGGGCCACATACCAGCGGACCATGATGGAATTTTTTCATGACCTATTTCATGAAGTACTAGAATTATATGCGGATGATTTGGTGGTGAAATCTAAGAAAGAAAGCAAACATATTCAGGATCTCAGGAGAGTATTCGAAAGGTGTCGTCGATATAAGAGGAGAATGATACCCTCAAAGTGTGCCTTTGGGTTTACTGCAGGGAAATTCTAAGGTTTTGTGGTAAATAGACAAGGGGTGAAAGTGGATGCAGAGAAGATGAAAGCCATTGTGATGATGCCACCGCCCAAGAGTCAGAGGAAACTAAAGAGCTTCCTGGGAAAGGTATCCTACTTGTAGAGGTTTATACCTGCGCTGGCAGAAGTAACTCATCCGTTCGTGCCTCTACTAAAAGATAAAGCCAAGTGGGTTTGGGGAGAGAGACAGGAGAAAGAGTTCGAGAAGATTAAAGAAATCCTAGCCTCTCCTTCCATGATGATTCCCCCCGAAGTTGGAGCGCCGCTGCTGCTCTACCTTACTTCTACAGAGAGGTCGATAGGGTCCCTCTTGGCGCAAGAGAAAGAAGGAGTGGAAAAGTCGATCTACTACCTGTCAAGAGTAATATCTGGAACAGAATCGAGATACACCAGTGTTGAGAGGCACTACCTGTCGTTGGTATTTATAGCCCAGAAGTTGAGACACTATCTTCTAGCCTTTACAGTTCACATAGTCACCAAGTGTGATCCCATCAAGTACCTCCTCGCGCGGACTATACTCATGGGACGAGCAGCAAGGTGGTTTTTGATCTTGTCAGAATACGATCTAAAATGCGTAGTGCCTAAAGCCATTAAAAGCCAAGCAATAGCAGATCTACATGCCCACTTCCCAAGTGGAGTTTTTGAATTTCCTAGTGAAGAGCTACCTGGAGAGAGTTTTCAAGCATGCATGGCTAAGGAGGTGAAGAAGTGGTTTATGGAGTTTGATGGTTCCAGTGCTCAAGAATGGGTGGAGCCGGCGTCATACTATCAGATGGGAGGGAGAAGATTACCCCCTCTTTCAAGTTAGATTTTAAATGCTCAAATAATGAAGCTGAGTACGAAGCCCTCATTCTAGGGATGTTGGAAGCACTCAAAAGAGGGATCAGGGTATTGTGTATACGAGGGGACTCCAATCTGGTAGTAAGGCAAGTCAATGTAGAGTTTTCCCTTAAACATGCCAACTTAGAGCCGTACAGACACATCATCCAAAGACTGTTGGGACAGTTCTTAGAAGTAACTGTGGAGAGGCAGGCACGAACGATGAGCAGGCACCCTGCCGCGCTCGCCACCATAGCACAAAAGTTTGACATGGAGGGGACAGAAGAAACTATCACAGTGAGGCGGAGAACGGTACCCACTACTGTAAAATCCTTATTCCCAAGTAACGAGCCAGAAAACTAGAGGCGTCTGGTGGAAAAGCAACTTGAAACCAGGGAAGGGACAATGAAAATATTAAAGTTAGCCAATTACCATGTGTTGTAAGGAACTCTCTACTTCAAGCGTCCTGGAGGGTTTCTGGCAAGGTGCGTAGGGGAGCAAGAAGCTAAGGAAAGGTTAATAGAGATGCACCAAAAGCACTACAGAGATACAGATATCCCCCTTTACAGACGACTGCAGCGAAGTGGGTATTATTGGCCTGCCATGAGCGTAGAAGTGGCCCTCTTATAACAAAGTTGTTTAAAGTGCCAAGCTAATTTTGACCAACCGACAGAGGCTAACTTTATGGAAGCCTTCGAAGATTGGAGATAGCCATACCTAGCATATCTAGGAAACGGGGAGCTTCCCGCCGAGAGAGCGGATGAAATTTACTTTAAAAAAAGGATAACCCGTTTCTACTTGGTCGAAGGGGAGTTATATATGAAGGGGTACAATGAGAAGGCGCTAAGGTGCGTAGCCAAAGAGGAGGTGGAAAGGGTGTTGAAAGAAGCTCATGAGCCCTCCCACATGGGAGGCGCCAAGTTATATGATCAACTAATGACGTTGGGATACTACTGGACGACCATGGAGGCTGACTCCATTGGATATGTGAAAAAGTGTAGAGCATGTCAAGTGCATGGAAACATGGTGCACGCTCCCTCCGTCAGTCTACAAAGATTGGAAGCTCCTTATCCCTTTCACACATGGGCGTTCGACCTGGTGGGAAAGATCGCCACAGCATCTCACGGCAAGGCTTTTATCATTGTGCCTACAGAATTATACACCAAATGGGCGGAAGCCATTCCTTTAAGGAGAGTCACCGCCCAAGTGGTAACCCAGTTTATAAAGGAGTATATCATATGCAGGTTTGGTATACCCAAAGTGATCCTAACGGATAACGGGAAGCAATTTGTATGCAAGGAAATGGCCCTCCTCACAGACAAATATAAGATTGTGCATAATAGCTCAACCATATCCTACCCCAAGAGCAATGGCCAAGCAGAGGCTACCAATAAGACCCTGATAAATTTTTTGAAGAAAATGCTAGAGGACATGCCGGGAGCATGGGATGAGAAATTGCCTATGGTGTTATGGGCCTACTGTACTTCGAAAAGAAAGCCAACAAGATTCACTCCCTTCTCCCTGATATATGGGACCAAAGATGTCCTACCAGTGGAATTGGCGGTGCCTTCAGCCAGAATTTCTCTTAGCAATGGGCTCATCCCAAACCCAAGGCATGTGCAGCTGGAGGCGCTGGACGAGCATAGGGACAAGGCAAGAGAGAATTTCAAAGTCTATACTCAGCAACTGTCCAGGGCCTACGAGAACTTAGTCAAGCCTAGAGAATTCCAAGTGGGAGATCTAGTCCTACGAGCATCAACTCACCATCTCCGTAGCATGTCGTCATCAAAATTCAAACCCAACTGGGAAGGCCCTTTTATCGTCAGAGGAGTAGGGAAGTCGGGCTACTGCCAAATATCAGAACCAGAGAGTGATTGCCTCCAGTCCATCAACTGCAAGTGGCTGAAGAGGTATCATGCTTAGTAATATCTAACAAGTTTTGTTTATGTTTTACATGTCTATAATGGATTTCGAGGATTGCTCCTATACCAGAAAAGTTTTTTTTGTAAATTTTTTTAGAGCAATACTACATTGTAAACAGCACACAAAAGTAAAGAAATTAAATAGCAACACTTTCGATCATTGTTGACGTTTGCTTTGCTTATTCATTTATACATATATATACACTCCCTATTAAGTTAGAAGAGAGTACGAAAAAAAATCAGGAACTTTGCTCACTACACTTGGGAGGTAAGTCCATCCTAAGAGAAAGTATACTGAGCAAAGTCCCTCATACATAAATTAATAGAAAATATAGAGGGAAGATTAAATTCCTCCTCTTTAATATTACAAAGAACAGTGAAACTCTTAAAGAGAATATAGAGCAAGACCCCAAAGACTAGGGTCTAGCTAATTCAAATAGTTTTTTTTAAATCAGGCTTTCGGGAAAGGGGCATGGGTCACCCCCTCTCCAACCTAGACTCTACGACTATAAGTAGTAATATGCAGGAATACCCCCACAGACAGGAGGGGCAATCCAAGAAAGTCGCATGCCAATACCTCACAGCAACAAGAGGTGCATTTTCGAAAAAAATATACAATATGTTAATACATAACTTTTCATATTAATGCAAATACCCTGCAGTATATGGGGCAGCCACCAGTAGACTAAATGCTCACAGAAATTAGAGCAAGTCATATAAAATAAACACCCACAGTATAAAGGGAGAACAAAGGAAAAAGAAAGTGCAGAAGAAACAAAGTGTCTCATTCAGGAATAATAAGTGATGTACACATAGAATTCTGAGCACTGCAAAGCAAGAAGTAGCCTATCTACTAGAAACTACAAAAAACAAATCATCGCGACCGATGGCACCGGTATATGACGGACCATCCTCCCGCAGAAACTCTTCCTCCAACCTGATGAATTTAGCCTCGTCCTCCTCATCACCAGACTCAAGTCTGGCAAGCTTCACCTGCAGTAGGGCGATTTGATTTCGGATTCTCATAGCCTCAGCCTGCCGCTGCTCAACTCTAGACTGTCGGGAAGCGTGAAATCTCACTATCTTTCCGAAAGGAACACTCAGAAAAGGGCGAACCCTCGCATCAAGCCAATCCAAACGAAAATGATAGAACTGCTGCAAGTCGCAGAGAGCATCCAAGAACAGCAAAATGGAAGAGCTAGCCAGCTTAGCAGGGGAGGTAGCCAAGAACTCATGAACATGGACAGTGAGAACCCTCAGGTTGAAGGCCGTAAGACTGTCAACCTGAAGTATACTATGAGAAGTGAATGTCTCAGGATGGTGCTCTAAGATGAGATCCAAGAGCTGACGCTCATGTACCCTGAATCGGCCTGGTAACTCCTCACGCCATAGCCTACTAGCAATAGTCGCAGCATCCTCTACTTCATCATCGCCATTAGAGTGGTGAGACCCCGCCTTAGAAGGAAGGAAAGAAGACTCTCCGCCAGAATCAGTGTCACCGACCAAAGGAGTGAACTCAGAACTATGATCTCTCTCCACAGTCGCCCCACTACCAGTCTCCACAGCCATCGAGCACCCTCATGCACCTAGAAACAATGAGACAAGGGTGAAATGGAAACGTTTTCACAGCATACGCAAGAAGAAAAAGGGGAATAGTAAAAAGAGGGGGTATGCTAGTTTAATACCTCTCTCGCTGTTTCCCCACTGCCAGACTCCACAGCCATCGGAGTACTCTCATGCACCTGGAAACAATGAGACAAAGGTGAAATGAGAATACTTGCACAGTATACGCAAGAAGAAAAAGAGAGGAATAGTAAAAATAGGGGGTATGCCAGTTTAATACCTCTCTCGCAGATGCCCCACTGCCAGACTCCACAGTCATCGGAGTACTCTTATGCACCTGGAACAATGAGACAAGGGTGAAATGAGAATGCTTGCACAGTATACGCAAGAAGAAAAAGAGAGGAATAGTAAAAGGAGGGGGTATGCTAGTTTAATACCTCTCTCGCAGATTCCCCGCTGCCAGACTCCACAGTCATCGGAGTACTCTCATGCACTTAGAAATAATGAGACAAGGGTGAAATGGAAACGCTTGCACATCATATGCAAGAAGAAAAGAGGGGAATAGTAAAAAGAGGGGGTATGCCAGTTTAATACCTCTCTCACAGATGCCCCACTACCAGACTCCACAGTCATCGGAGTACTTTCATGCCCCTGGAAACAATAAGACAAAGGTGAAACGAGAACGCTTGCACAGCATATGCAAGAAGAAAAGAAAGGAAATAGTAAAAAGAGGGAGTATGCTAGTTTAATACCTCTCTCGCAGCTATCCCACTCTCTGGCTCCACAAAATGTCGTAGCAACTTCATCAGGCTCCATAGTCATCGGAGCAACCTCGCTCACCTAGAGACAATGCAACAAAGGGGAAGATAGGAATGCTTGCGCAATTTAAACAAAATAATAAAGACATGAGAATGACATGAGGGAAGTAGATACCCTTATACACTGTACCAGAATAACACCCTCCGTAACGGTTAAAGGAGGAGGAGAAGGGGGTCCCATAGGGGCCGTAACACTGGTCGATGCTCCTGAAGGGGATGTCTCAGTGACCAGTGCTTCTGAAGAAATACCTCAACCTCAGGCACTTCCGGAAGAACAACCTTAGCGACGGCGGGCGCGAGGGGTAGGCGAGGTTGCGAGTGACAAGAAAGGGCAAGAGGTAACAAATCACTTACCTCATGCATGATAAACACCTCAATTAAAAAGAGGGAGAGGGAAACTCCTAAAAAGGCACCACAGAGATATCTACCTGAAGGGGCGCGATAATAGGACAAACTGGCCCATGTATACGGGCTGCTGAAGAGGCAATAGCAGGAGCCACACTCGAAACAGCGCCAAGGGATAACTGCAAGAAAATAAAAGAGGGCTACGATAAGTACAGGCTGGATAGAGAAGAAATATATAACTAAGAAAATAAGAAGGTACCTGAGCCCCCTCCAAAAGGGAAGAGCGAAAAAGGACGGTCAGCGCAGTAGGGGCTGTGCTGATGGCCTGTAAAGAATGAAAATATGTTATTCATCGCACGTTCGAGGAAAAAGAGATTCCATGCTTCAACAGAAAGGCCTGACCTGAAGTGTTGGCTCACTGGTTGAAGCCACAGTAAATGTTGGGCCACGAGAAATTGCCTGAACCAAGGGTCTACAGTCCATAGTTATGCGGACCCTAGGGATAGAAATCCTCCCCGAAGAGGATAAACCCGGGATGATACCGCCAGGTAAGGGAGGAGCCCCTCCCTAAAAAGAAAATCCAAAAGCCATTAGGACTCCTATTGAAAGGAAATAAATATTCAAAAGTAAAAATACATACCTCAGATGAAGAGGCATCCAGGGGCTCAGCTGCAGAAGTGCCCACCGCCGAGATAAGAGAAGATGAGGTGACAACGCCGGAAGACTCGACCCTCTACGAGTGATAAATGGGTAAATAAAAATAAGTAAAGAGAAAATGGCACAATAAAATTTTTAAGAATAGCGAGGCATACCTGAGGAGAAGGAGAAGCCACAAGGGTGGTCCTGGTGGCGGTAAAGTGCACAGATGAAAGTTGCAGGGAAATGATAGCGTACACAACCCAAATGTAATTAGAAGACTAACAAATTACAACAGATGATAAAAGAATTAAGGAGGCAGCAAACCTCTCTAAAAAGCCTCGGGAAGAAATGAGCATGGAGTTCCTCTTCCGCTGAAAGGGCGTCATTCGTAGTGGGGGAAGAGGAGAACTACTTGCCTCTATGGAAATGACCTGCAAAATATGACAGAATGCTTTCATTAACAAATAAAAAATATAATGAGGAGGAAGAAAGAAAATCATATGCGAAAAAAAATATACGAGTAAAGGGGAAACGCTTACAGTAGCAGGGAGCGTGGTCTGGCCATAAGGGAGATGGGTGGGGTTAACTCCCCCAGGAGAATGGGATGCCTCATCATCGCTAGAAGACTCTCTCGAGACTGATAACAAAGCATAAGTGTTAGTAGTGCTTTCTCTATGGAAACCCAGGCCGCCCATATCACCCGAAGAAGAACTATGGTCGTCATAGGAAGGGGTGCTTCCATAATCAACTAGTTCCTCTTCCAATGAAGGGTAGGGAGATAAAGAAACTCCGAGAGAACTAGTTCCACTAAGTAAAGAATGTCGTGATATAATACCTTCTGCAATGGGAATAGACACGACCCGCGCCTCCTGGGAAGCAAGGCTCGGTGTGGAGTAACCTTTCCCTTTCACTACTTGGAAAGTCTCCCCCACCCCAAGATCTCCAGTATCAGACTCTTGATCCACCGTAGAGGAAGTAGTCATGCCAACGCCATTTCCTTTCTTTTTCTTTGAAGCCCGGGTCCTCACAGGAGAAGAGGGAGGAGAAGTGGTAGTAGCATGAACAAAATTAGATACATTTGCGTCAGGGTGTTTCCTTTTGCTTGTAGTAGAGGTGCTCGCTTTCCCTCTGCTCTTTGGCTGGCTTCTAGACTTCACAGGGGAAGCTCAGTCGGCGGAGGTGGAAGTGACTCGTCAATGAGAGGTTTCACTAAAAAGGGAATGGCCTGCTCCAAGGGTGGCATGGGAGTGGTGCTGAGAAACCAAGGATCTTTCTGCGTCCGCCTTACCAAAAACTGAGCTTTGGTTTATTTAATGGGGTTGGTCTCATGAGGGGGGCCAACTATGCATTCTTGAATAAGACGGACTTGTCGCTGCCAAAGGAGGAACCAAGATGAAGTGAATGAAGGATGGTAATCGCAGGGAGGCACATAGAGACCACCTAAACCACTGACCCTACAGAATAATCCCTGAAGAGTAAAGCTAGCACACGCCTCTGAAAATGCCTCAGAATGACTGCTGTAGGTGGGAAGAGGAGGGATATGAACGCCCTGATCGTAGCCAAACTGTTGTCTTACCCTCTCGGAATGATAAGATTCAGCACGCGGACCTAACTCGGTCCAAGAAGGAAGGAATCATGGTAAGAGCATCGTCACCACATTAATATGAGGACAGGTGGAAACTGATCCCACTGCTGAAGGGAAATAGAAGGTCCCGCCATCACCAGGGAAAGAAAGCTAGCTGAAATTTCCCCCAGGGCGCTTGGTATAAGGCCGAAACTCCTCAATATCGTCAATCAACATTCCTAGAGATTTCTTGGGAATTTTCTTATGCCACTGAAGAAGTCTCGGAGCGTCGCTATGACAAGCGTAAGCCCCTGAAGTAAAGTGGGGGAAATGCTCAAATAAAAAGTCCATTAAGAGAGCGGCGTTTGCATGATTAGTAACATCATACCGACCGCAAGACCTCTCTACATCTATGTGTGCTCGGTCCATCCAGGTGTAAAGAGAACCCAAGGTCAAGGCGGCCATGGGTATCGACCTACCGCGAGACAATCGTGCAGCCAATCTAAAAAGAAGTTCGCGGGGACAATCTTCGGGCTTACCTGGCAGAAGGAACTGAGTAAAAAATGTAACGAAGAAAGCAGCTAAATGTGCAGGAGAGTGGAGCTTAGGACAGTCCTAGGATCTGGGGGCTACGCGTGAAGTCTCTCCCTTCTGCAACTGCTCAAATTCTCTGAACCAGTATCTTTGCCATTTGGCAAAGGAATGCTTGGAATGACCAGTTATATTTATAGCCACATACTTCGAGCACTCTCCGAGAGATGACCATAGCTCCCCCACCATCTACTACTATAAAGAATCCTCACAGTCATCAGAAAAGACCTGTTGCCCAAAGAAAGGAAGGGCGTAAAATTCACATACATCTTCTAGGGTGAGGGTAAATTCGCCCCAGCCTGTGACAAAGGTGTGAGACTCCATACTCCACCGAGACAATAAAAGATTGAGCGAAGAAATATGCTTAAATATGGTGCAGGACTTCAGGCTGCTGACGGCGGTAAAAAGTCCCACCTCCCTAAGAATAGCCACATAATCAGGAACGCTCAGAACATAATCAACCCAGCTAGCCCACTCCTCTATGGGTCCCCCCGGGGCTTTAACTTCAACATTGGAATAAGGAAAGTCACCGCGGTCGACTCAGACTCGGAGAACGAAATTCGGAGAAATTATAGGGAGGTCAGCAGACTCACTTAACCACACATGAAAACGCTTGGGAACAGCATCAGAAATTTTTTCCCCAAATTCAGAAAGTGAAATCATGAAACTGTCAGCAGGACCAAAAAAAGGAGCGCGACGATAAATACCAAAGTCTCACCCTTGGCGAATGTGCATATAGTCCTTCCCTGCCTGAGAAGAGGATGACGTAGTTGATGAACCACCAAGAGCCATTGGCTCAAGAAAATAACTCATCCTAGTGGGGACTCCGAGCGAGGGACCCTGGGTGTCCCCTGTCGCAAAAAAAGAAGTGGAAGTGGAAACCCCCGCAAAAACATGTGAAGAGCCCCCAGCCAGTGGCATACTCCCCATAACGCCAACAATTGGCGAGACACCCTGGGTCATGGAACCTTCGATGTGACAAGATGTCGAGACCCTCCCACCAGAAACAAATGGCAAATCACTGATCTCCCCAAACACAACACGACCAGTCAAAAAATCATCAACATCACAAAGGGTCGAGACAACCTGGGTCGAGGAACCCTCGACATGACAAGATGTCGAGACACCCCCTTGAAGTGACGAGGGACCCGTAGAAGCGAGGCCAAGCCGCCAGACCCCCGGCCACTGACGAGAGGTCACCATATAGTCATAGGCCGAGACCCCTATTCCTGAAAAATTCAAAGGCATCGAGATACGGGTCACCTCGGAGCTGCTGGCTGCTTGGTTTGGGCACGTCTATCCTTGGGTGCACGTCTCGGAGGCACCTGAAACGTAAAGGGAGTTTATTAGTCCACCGTTATTAGCAAATCTCAAATAGTTGAAGGCGTAAGCGTAAATGCAAGAATATAACAATCCTAAAAATAGGGCTCTATAGCAAGAATGCTGAGCTGAAAGTGAAATAAGCCATACATATCCTAAAGGACACTAGAACCTGATGCTCTGATGCCACCTGTGACACCCCGCCTAATTAAATACCAGGTGATCAGTCCTTTATTAAATTATAACCAAGGTGAACGGTTGGTTCATTCTTAGCATCACTGTCACAAAAATAACTTTTCGAATTAAACACCCTAAATAATTAAGCTAAGTGTCAAAACTATTTAAAACATTATTTCCATATTTAATTTAAGCCCAATAATAAAAACTTTCATAATTCATAGTTTAAGAGTCACACAATAACTAGACTGGAAAAGATCATCCAAGCAGTTTAAGCATTCAAATAACTAATTCCAACTTTAAAACTTTAAAGGAAAAACATCCTGACAGTAACAAATCCCAAAGTAGAAATACTGAAAGTAAATGAATCACAATCTATGACAAAACCATCTGAATAAGGAAAAAGGGCGACACATGCTCAACTGGATAAACAGAACTAGGAGTGGAATCAATAATGAGGTCGTCTAAGAAAAGGCATGCAACTCCCACCTAAGCTGCAACACGTTCCTTCCAAAGAATCTTAAGAATGACGCCCCTGTGGCAGGGCACCTGTAATATATACATATATATACAAGAGAAAAGAGATAATAGGAAACGGGTCAGAGCCCGATTGTAAAACAGTTTAAAAATTAAGTTTAGCAAGTATTTAAAATGTTTTCCGGCTAATGAAATAATCATATTAGTATGCAGCACTCTCTTGAGAAATTCTCACATCTCTTCTAATGTGCCCGCCTACCGCACTATTAATCCCCACAAGTTAAGCTTATCTTAAATTCCTCACAAGGTTCCATGCTGACCATTACTAGGGATAAGATAATTTATTTCTGAGAGTAAAGTGTTCATAAAAAATTCATTTCATTATAAAGTCTTTCAGTATTGCCTCGAACTTTTCAAACACTTATATTAAAGTTGAAATATTTATTCATTACTTAACTACTTTTAATCACAGTACAAAGTTCCAAATTTCAAGTCTATATATGTATATATTAATCATTCATGTAATATATATATACTATCGGCACCCCACATATAATTTATGGTGCTGGCATGCTCTGTTATTGTAGAAGGGTGTCTATCAATAAAAAAAAGAAAATAAAATAAAAATGCTTTTTTTATTAATGACATCCGAGAGGTGCCCGCGAGAGTCACTGCAGCAATGACATTCGAGAGGGTCAGCGCCACTGCAGGGGTCAGCGCCACTGCAAGGGTCACTGCAGTAATGACCCTCGAGAGGTGCCTCGCAAGGCTTACCATAGAAATCCAAGATTGAGAATTGCCACTGCAAGGGTCAGCGCCACTGCAAGGGTCACTACAGCAATGACATTCGAGAGGGTCAGCGCCACTGCAAGGGTCAGCGCCACTGCAAGGGTCACTACAGTTAGGACATTCGAGAGGTGCCTCGCAAGGCTTACCACAAAAATCCAAGATTGAGAAGTGCCACTGCAAGGGTCAGCGCCACTGCAGGGGTCAGCGCCATTGCAAGGGTCACTGCAGCAATGACATTCAAGAGGGTCAGGGCCACTGCAAGGCTTAGCGTCACTGCAAGGGTCATTGCAGAAATGTTATTCGAGAAGTGCCACTACAGGGGTTCCGACAGAAACTCATATTGAGAAGGAACCCACCCAGAGTGGCCAGGATGAGGGAGTAGCTACCACGAGCAACTCCTCATCATGAAACGTCAGTATTTAAATGAATAACAATATTAACACTTTACTTTCTTGTACAAGTTGCCTAGTTGAGCAAGCAGGGCTCGAACAGGCGCCTTGGGACCTCCTGGGAGTTTTGGCTTGGCGGCTGAGGGACAAGGTATGTTGAGCAAGCTCAACCACTTAGAACTATAGGATTGAGAGAATACTATTAGGAAGACCCAGAAGTCACTCAAGACTACACACACTTCACACTTGGTCACAAGTGAAGTAAGCAGCCAAAGAGCTGCCTACTCACAAGAAATAAACTCTTTACAAGAAAATGACTTTTCCAGAAGAGGGGGTCCTCAAGGTCCCTCTCAAGAAAAACAACATTTTTAGAGGAAAGGAGTCCTTGAGGTCTCCTCTTTCCAGATTTGCAAAATTTCACCACAAGTTACCGTTTCAAAAGATAACTACCAAATCTGATATTTTGTCTCCATTAGGGGACACATGTGTTTTTTAACTTTTGGTCGGCGCAAGGTGGCGCCTGCAGGGGAACAGGCAGGCTGCCTACAGGTAGGGACAAATGGTACACTTCAGACATTGTTCCCCACCAACTCTCTCAATTTTGGTGCCCAAAAAATTCCAACTCACCCCTAACGCCCTAGTATAAATAGACCTCTGGGCAAGGTCAAGAGATAGACAATTGAAATTGCACTGTTACTCTGCCAAAATATCACCAGACCTACCTAAGTATTCTCTCCCTACTTATTCTCTTAGTGCTGAGTGCCTTGTTCCTTCACTCCCCACTGACAGCCATCACTCTCAGGTGTTTCCCTTGAGAAAATTACTATTTTTGCTGTGAAAGTTCATCTTCTTGCAGGGAGTGAGTTGAAGCTTGAGTTCCATTGTTACCAGAAGGAGAAGTTTTCTTCAGAAGTTGCACCATGAGACCTTAAAGACCTTGCAGGCAGCGTCCATTGGAGTGGGTCACTTATATTAAAGTTGAAATATTTATTCATTACTTAACTACTTTTAATCACAGTAGAAAGTTCCAAATTTCAAGTCTATATATATATATTAATCATTCATGTAATATATATACTATCGGCACCCCACATAAAATTTATAGTGATAGCATGCTCTGCTATCAAGTCCCCGTATCACTCGTACTAAGGGAAATACTAGTTCAAAATCACTCTCGAACTGTATTAACACAAAACACATACAAATTGAGGCGAAGCATAGTTCCAAGTCACTAAGAGGTCAGCACATACCCTCACGTCTCTTAGGACCGTCTGACTATCGATCAGATAGCCTGTACCAAGGATTCCTATGTTCTAGGGTACAAGTAAATATCCCCCATAAAGGTCCCATTAAGATAAGGCTGTCCCGGTGTGGTAACCTCGGTGATAGCAAGTAGCGCGGGCATGATTTTTACACATATATAGTATATGCACAAACACAACCATATATATATGTATACTACCATTCCCATTTCCAAATTAGGTACACCCACGACCCATACTTATGATATTCATTCTTAGTACACATTATTAGATTATCCCGTATAACGACTCGTCTCTTTTATTCTTATTTATGAGATTATTCCAAACTTACTTCGTATCACTCGTAGTATCCTATCTCCCTAAGTTTAATTTCAGTAGGTACTCTCTTATTTTACTACGTAACTTCCTTACGAGTCTCACTCCCTTAGACACAAGTTCCCATTATTCCTTAAGTGTAAATCACTCCCCGTTAACACTAATTTCATCTTTACATTAAATGCTCCATTTTTACAAAGTCCTACTGGTCCTCTTTATGTCCCAAAATGTTCTAATAGTAATGTTCAAAGGTTACCACTAATATTAATCGAAATAAACTATTTAAAAGAGGAATATGAATTTTCCAGGAGGGGTCGATCGATCGATGGAAGTGGGTCGATCGATCGATCATCGATCGATCGATGCTCTTTGGTCGATCGATCGATCAAGAAATTATGGCGAAACTACAAAAATACCAGTTACGGAAATCCTATTCCAAACTCATCCAAATCATCATTTTTAACTCCCAAACTCCCAACAAATGATACTACAAGTTTTATATACCCTAATAAATAATATTCTATGTAAGACATGTGAGTTTTCATCAAGTATAACGAATTAAAAGGGAAAAATCTATATAAATCTCAAGAACCCTAATATTTTCTTTAACTTAGTTCTTCCCATTCTTTTTCCAGATTTTCTACTCCTAACTCAATGAAAATTCGTGGTTCAATCTTGACATATGAAATAGATTTCCAGAATATGATTTTTACCTCTACAACATGTAAATTCTAGTCTCCAATATATGCTTTCTTTCACGAAAACTAGTTCTAATCAACCCTAGACTAATATAATTGAAGCATTAACTAAAATAAATTAAGATAAATACTTGCCTGGAAATCTTTATTTCTGATTTGTGGAAGAAATTGGTGTGGATGTGATCCTCATCGCGCGATCTACAATTTGGCGGTGACGGCGGTGCAAACGGTGGAGTTCTTGGCCTAGAACTTCTTGGAAAGCTTCTCCTCTTCCTCTCCAATGGCCATCCTTGGTTTTAGTTATGCTAACCCTAGAAGACAACCCCTACCATCTGATATTACCTTAGAAAATTCGTGGGTTTCCATGCCCAAAAATACAAAATGTCTAAAACGCCCTCCCGGGATTTTAATTAGGCCTAAAAACGCCCGAGACCCAAACTAAACCCCCGGGTATATTATTTTGACTATCTCGACCCTTCGGGACACATTGACGCACTCAAAATGACCATACGGGTGACTTATAATTTATTTACTTTTAATAATTTGAATTTAATCCCGACGCGACACAGGCGCGTCTCGATAAAATTTCCAGAATTATCAAATTAGATTCTCGTGATAATTTTACTAAATTTAATTACACATCTTACTTTACCCATAACGTAATTTACAACAAAATTCTAATAATTACTATCTCTCATCACGCTAGTAAATATTTTAATGATTTCTGGATTAATATTAAATTAATATCTCTAATTAAATTTAATAAATCCCCAAATTTAAAAGTCATAAAAATACGGGGTATTACAATAATACAAGTGGATGCGCGATCCTCCCTCAGGTAGAGGCATCGCTATTGGGAACATCTCCTGTCTCGGAATGGAGAACACGATTCTCTTCTCGTAACAATCCACAGTCGCTCGATAACCTGCCAACCAATCCATACCTAGGATGACATTGTACCCCACCATATCTAACACTCAAAGGTCCGCTGCTAAACTAAGACTTCCAATCATAATGTCTACCTCCTGACAAATAGAGTGAATCAATGCCCCGCTGCCTACTGGCGATTCTACACACATACGGAGACTACTTGCGGTCTCTAGTAACCCGACCCGTTTAGCAAATTTAGATTTAATGAATGAATGAGATGCTCATGTATCAAAAAGTATCCTACCCTCATGACCATGGATGAGAAACATACCCTCAACAGCTGGCGGTGCCTGTTGTGCTAGAGGATTGGGAACATTCCGGATATTATACACATGCCCGTAGTGCATCTGCCCCTGCTCCTGTGGGTCTGGTGGAGCCGATGCTGCTGGTGGCATCTGTCCCTGCTGCCCCTATTGGGCACCCTGTTGTTGGCCTCTGCCCCTCTGCGGGCACTCCCTCTTTAAGTGTCCTGTCTGGCCGTAGATAAAATACCGTTTCTGACCGTCCCCCTGTCGTTGGCTCTGACGTGGCTGCCCCTATTGGCCTCCCCCATTGTTCCCTTGGCCCTGACGGCCTTGAGGAACCTGCTGCTGTTGATTTGGGCCAGGCTGACCCTGCCTAAATCCTTGTCCTCCCGGTCGGAACCCACCAGGCCTAAATTTCTTAGCCTGATTCCCTTGCTGACTGCTAGTCTACTGCTGAGTACCACTTGTGTCACCACCAACAACTGCCTTGCCCTGCTAGCTTGACTCTCCTACCCTCTTGCTCCCCTTCGCATGGAAGTGATGATCCTGGAAATATACAAGAGCTGCATTAATGACATCTGTATACGTCACCAATGCCGGATTACCAATCAAGTGCTGCCTGATCCTCCAGGCTAGGCCATCCATGAACCTTGACTTCTTCTGCTCTTCGTCGCTCACCTCATTTGGCACAAAGTTTGCCAAACGGGTGAACTCCTCCTCATAATCCGCCATTGATTGGTCACCCTGAACTAACTCGCTAAACCTCTTCCTCATTTCTGCCTCTACCGCCGCTGGGAAGTATTTGCGGTCGAACCGCACCCAGAACTCAGATATCATCATCAAATCCCTCTCCTCAACGGTGGTAACTGACTCCCACCACTGTAAGGCTTCCCCCGACAGACGAAAGGTAGCAAGCATATGTTTCTGCACATCATTACACTCCAACATGAGTAGGTGTCGCTGAATATTTTTCTTCCAATCACAGGCCTCTACTACATCGGTGCTACCCTGGAACTCTGGTGGGTGACGCTTCTGAAAGGTCTCCCTAACTCGCTGCCAAGAAGGTGGTACAACTGGAGCTTGAACTGCCGATGCCACTAGAGACGGTGCCTGGGGCTGTGGGAAATGAGCTGCCATAGCTCGCATCGCAGTCTCAACTGCATGGGACACTATCACTGCCACCTGAGTAGTGGAGATCAACTCGAGTGGTGTTACTTGTGGCTCCTGATGAACCTCCCTGAACTCATCCCTAGCCTCAGCTCTCTCTGCTCTCTGTCTCTTCGGTGGCATCAGAAAATAGATCGAATCGTATAAGTACACAATGTATATAAAAATATAATAGCAGAAATACGATATCTCAAAAGCAAAAAATGAATCAACATTCCTAACAATAAGGCTCTATAACAACCGAACGCTACGCTGAAACGTCGTAAGCCGCACAGATCCTAAGGACACTAGAACCTAATGCTCTGATACCATTTGTGACACCCCTCCTAATTAACCCCGGCTGATTAGGCCTAAATTAAATTAGAACAGGTTTCTCAGTTGGTTTATTCTTAGCATCACTGTCGTCTTTTTAATTACTAACGGTGCCAAATTTTTATCTTGATTTACTTTAAAAAAAATACTCATGCGGAAACATAATAATTAAACAATCAAAATTAACTAAAATTAACCAATCACATCTAAGTAAACTAACCGAATAAATCATCGGCTCACACTACACCAAATCCTGCGAATGGTCACGCCCAATGGGTCACGGCCCAAGTCCGCGACCAGCTGGTCGCGGACTTGGGCCGTGACCCACTCAATTTTTGGCGTGACCATATGTATTTAGGCCTAATTAAAATGTGACTCGTAGGAACTGACCCTGCAGCCGCGGGACACCCGGTTTGAGAATACGATGGTAATTTGCATTTTTCAAGACTTAGGCTTAAAAACATGACGTTAGAGGGTGAAAACTCGAAACAGCCCCCGAATGGCCCCGTGGGTGGCACCAACACCTTCCAAGGGACCAACGTAACTCGTAGGAACTGACCTCGCAGCCACGGGTCTCCAAGTTTGAGAGTACGACGATAATTTGCTTATTTCTAGACTTAGGCTTAAAAACATGACGTTAGAGGGTGAAAACTCGAAACAGCCCCCGAACGGCCCCGTGGGTGGCACCAACACCTCTTACGGGACCAACGTAACTCGTAGGAACCGACCTCACAGCCACGGGTCTCCCGGTTTGAGAATACGACGGTAATTTGCGTATTTCTACACTTAAGCAAAACATGGCGTTAGAGGGTGAAAACTCGAAACAGCCCCCAAACGGCCCCGTGGGTGGCACCAACACCTCCCACCAACACCTCTCAAAACGACGATAATTTTCATATTTCTACTTGGTTACTGATAATTTTAACTCATATATGCAATTTTTCAGCTTGATTAAATTTTTTGTAAAACTACTTGGTTATTGATATTTTTGTTTTTTGTATCCTATCATTTGTAGGATTTTTGCACGTGGAACAAATGAAGGAGGCAATGGTTTACAACATGAAGATTATTTATATGTTGTGGACATTCAGGATAATGTTTTATATGTGTTATAGCCGTGCAGGCTTTTATTGTTTAGTTTTATGGCCGTGCGGGCTTTTATAATTTGATTGTTTAATTTTATAGCCGTGCGGGCTTTATAATAAGCAGGTTTTTCATTTACAGGTTTTGGAATGTCAAGAAAATAGGGGAAACTCTGGCCAATTTTTTTTTGGTCTGTGAATTATTAAGATGTGTAATATTTTTAAGTTTGTATATATATTTGTTTATTAACAACATTCTCAATTCGCAATTTGTGATTTTTTTTATTGTTTTGCCTATAATAAATATTTGCAACACCTCGTAGCAGCCGACGGTGCACTCACAGGACCCCCAATTTTAGGATTGGACAAAAAAAATACATTTTTTTTAAATTATAGATAAATATGGTCATGGACTTTGTCCATGACCATTTTTATTTTTTTTATCGTGCTTAAAAATGGTCGCGGCCAAAGTCCGCGACCATTTTTTTTATTTTTTTGTCACGGTTATGGGTCGCGGACTAGGGCCGCGACCAATTTTTTTTAATTTTTTTTGTCACGCACATAGGTCGCGGATTTTGGCTGCGACCAATTTGTCACGGTTGTGGGTCACGGATAAGGGCCGCGACCAATTTTTTTTTTTTTTTTTTTTTGTCACGGACGTGGGTCGCGGACTTTGGCCGCGACCAATTTGTCACGGTTGTGGGTCACGGATGAGGGCCGCGACCCCGTCACGGCATGGGTCACGGCCAAAGTCCGCGACCATCTGCCGTGACCCCTCTTGGCCGTGACCATTTTTTGGTCACGGACTTGGGCCGCGACCCACGAAAATGGTCACGCCCGAAATGGTCACGGCCCAAGTCTGCGACCCACAGTTTTGATCAGGGATTTTGGCCGTGACCAATCGCCAGTTTTGGTGTAGTGTCAAATCCAACAATTGTAAAGACAGATAATAAAAATCTCCACAAGTCTGATATAAATTCTAAATAAAGCTATGAGTGACATGATTAAGTAACTAGTAGAAATTTCTACACTAGAATTGAAAAGAATGAAGCGCCTAACAAACTCCCGCAGCATCCCTGTATGTTGCAACAACGAATCCTTGGAATGAGTCAAGTCTGGCGTCCCTGTGGCTGGACACCTAAAAGGTTTTGAAAATATTTATAGCAAAACATTTGGAAAATATTTAGCAAAGGATTAACTTGCAGTAATAAATATGTATGCATGCTCTTCATATTTTAGTTAGTGTCGCACTCCCTTGAGGATATCCTCACCTCTCCTCTAATATGTGCACTACTAACGCCTTAATTGATTTCCCCAGTTATTTATCCCAAAACTAGATAACTGATATAGTCCCTTGCAACCACCCTACTCTAACCGAGTATGCAATAATTATGATTTCTAAGTTATCATCAACATTAATATAATTAATCATTCCCTTCTTAAATTCATATAACTTTTACACCCGTTATACATATAATACAATTCCCAGCCTGTATTAAATTACTCGTATATGATTATTTATCCCATTATATACGTATAGTCATATTACAACAATCACACATATGTTGAAATAGTAAATAATATTGAACATCCTCCCGAGTAATAACTCACCGGATGTATATTCTCTAAAGTGATATCCCACTAGGTGTGTTCACATAACCTAGTTACCCCAAGTCAGAATTTCTCACTAACTTGGTTAATAACATAAATATTGGAGGCGGTTATATTCCTTCCCTGAAAGTTAGATGCCCCTCACCCATATAATGGACGATATGACCTGGGGATATACTCGACCTATTCCTCAAGCTAGGGGATTCACCCTCTACGCACAACCTCCCCTGATAGCACTAGAATAGGTATAGTAATAATATCTAGCCACTGATATTAATGCACACACCATATATATATACTATCGCACACCGTATATATATATATATATAGAAATAAAATACCCCGACTATCCTGTGTACTAAGTCCATAACACAAGCCTATACAAATTATCATGAGTTTATGGTCCAACTCTGATTAATAATTAATTTGCACATTAATTAAGTATATTCAGACTCGCTCTCGTGGCCCGAATTAAATAAAACTGGAGTCTAAATCTCCGACTCCAAATTAATTAGTTCTACATCTAATTTAGTTTAACACCTTGGTATCGCTCAACCAACATACCCGGACTTGCCCACTCGATCCGTATTTAATTATTTTGGAATATTTCTCCCCAAAATTTACCATAGCATGTCACACATAAATTTCTCCCAACAATAATTACTTTTCCTCATATTTGTCAGGAATTTATGTTCCACACTTATTTCTCACTAACTGAAGTATGGGGGGAGAATCTTTAATTAATTTCCCTTATATATAAGAACTGGTGGAAATGTCAAAAATCCCAGATCATTGATCGATCGATCCCAGCCATCGATCGATCGATCGAACATGTCTTCTTCTTTTCCGTAGGTCTGTTTCTCCATGGACGAAAACCTTAAAATTCCAAATCCTTCTATAGACTAACCCAAGTTCTCATTAATATATCACCCCTAGAACATCATAAGGAACCACCATAAAGTTCCCAAACCCCGTTTAATTTCCGTTTTCTACTATTTTTCTAAATTGGGGCAAAAATCGAGTTATTTGTAAATCAGTCACAACACCAGATTTCCAACTCAATTTCATTCATAATTCATCTGGTTTTATCCCAACTCAGGTGAATGTTTGTTCAGAATTATGTAACACCATAAATTCCTACACCAATTTCCATCTTGTGTTCCAATTATAAAAAATCCATTTTTGTACTCGTTTATCCCCAAAATGAATTTTAGGTATTCACATCACATAAATATGAATTTAAAACACATATAAAATGCTACAGTAATTTAACCACTTGCCTTATGATTTCGTAGGGTCTGATCCGGAGTTGTAATTCTCAAGGTTGATGGTGAAATCCCCTATTTGGCTCTTTTCTTTGTCCCTCAAATTGGTTCTTAGTGCCTTTAACTGCTCCTTAGGGTTTTCTCTCCCACTATGTGTTTTCTAATATCAAATCAACCATTCCCCTTTTCCTTTTATTTAAGTAATTAGGCTTAATCCCGTTTTTAGCCTAATGGGCCAAGCCAAAGTGACCCAAATACCCCCGTATGGGCCTGGTTATGCCTAAAAACGTCCCATGACCCGTTTACTACCCCCGAATATACTTTTCTGACAATCTCGGCCCATACGGACTCAACCGTACACTCAGAATTGGAATTGGAATTAATTTATAAAAATCCTTATCTCACACCCAAATTAATCTATATAGACTCCCGGCTGAGATAAATAAATGGCCCATCACTAATACCCGTAATGACGTAAATAAATTATTACTGTTCACTTAGTAATTAAATTTCCCTAAATATTAACCATTACCTCTCCGAATAATATTTAAATAAATATTACCATAATTAATTCAATTAAAATTACGACACACAAGTAAGTTAAAATTTCCCGAATTAATTAAATATTAAATGCCTAAAATTACGGGGTGTTACATATCCCTCCTTCAACCATTTGATGTTGAACTTCTGCTTCTAGTATCTCTTTTCATTTCTAAGAGCACAATTTAGATTAGCTTTGGCTTTATATAAATTGGATTTTTTCTTCTCATTAGGATTTTGCTCAAAATTGATCTCCTGAATAGTTAAATTGTCTTCCATATCTCTAACAATTTAGAAAATATCTTTGAAGTGGCTTCTATTCCACTCCTTTAAATTAAATTTCAAATGTTTGAGCTTCTCTAACCAAATTTTCATAGAAGACCAATTAATTTCCCATTACAAGACGAATTAACAAGTTAAAAAATATAATCATTGGAACACCACATGCTTTGGAATTTGAAAGGCTTAGGGTAGTCTTCACTATCATATTTTATAGAACGTGAAAAAGGAGCATGATTAAAGAAGTTTTTATTGAGTTGGGAGATAGTGGTATTTGGGAAAAACCATTGCCAAGACATATTCACCAATCCTCTATCCAGTCTTGTAAATAGAATATCAACTCCACTTCTATTACTGCACCAAGTGAACTTTGTTCCCAAATACCCTAAGTTTGATAAACCACAATTGAGAATTATTTCATTAAAATCTTGAGAGGAATGAAAGTCAACATCATTTCCACCTGATTTTTCATCTTGATAAAGAACCACATTAAAATCCCCAATGACAAAATGGGGAGAGTATATAAAGTTAGGGAAAGTACTCTTAGGTCCCTCACAGACAAATTTTAAACACTAAAGGAATTTTGACAAATTTCAAACACAGTACACTAAATCTCTTCTTGTAGAAGTTCACGCTAGTGGCATAACAAGTGGACTTAATAATATATTGTCCTTAAATGCTTAAATATTGTCAATAAGGGACCTAATTATAAATTGCCCAATAAATTTTTGGCATTCATCTTCTAGTTGGTTCCACAACTAGATTCTTTCAGATCTAGTTGCATTTGTCATAGACTGAGTTAAGATTAATTAGGAAATTCGGAAGAAAATGATTGATTTATAGACTCATACTTTGCTCCTCATTATGCAATAAACTAGCTTCCATACCTTCTTTCCAAAAGAACCAAATTTTTTCAAAAATATTATAGTGGGATCCTTTAAAATTTCACTTTAATATGTATTTAATCAATTTATCCTTGCTGATTTTGGGTTCAATAATAGCAAGAACTTTGAGGTTATGAAACTTGATCAACTTTTTAATTCTTCTAGAGGTGGATTTGTTTCCATCCCCTCTTGCATTACAACAAATAAAGATAATCATTTGGATTGATTCGAGGAGAAGTTTGGTGAAAACTTAGTACCTGACTTGGCAATTCTTCTAAACATAGGATCTGGTGGGGCTTTCTTAAATTAATTTAGAATCAATAGCTGCTGAGGATGATTTTTTGTTTTAGTAAGTTTATCAGTTATACACCAAACTGGGTTGTCTTTCTTCTTGGCTCTTTCTCTGGATATTTTATAGTTCTTCAACCATCTTTCACTCTGGGTTGCAAAAAGCTTAAGTTCTTCATACATTGGGACTTTGATTCTTTATCTTGGTTTTGAGTCTGGGGGGAAGTCTTCATTAAATTATTGATGATTCTCATATTCTGGGAGATCAGTGGCTGTTTGGGATAGGTTAAAATGGTCAATAACCATAGCTGCTTCAGATGAAATATCATAGTGTTTGCTTTTTTACAATATGCTTGGCAGTTTGACAACATGAGAATTCACAATCCCCAAGTTCTTGGTGATTTGGTCTCTTTAATTTGGCCTTAGTTTGGCTGAGTAAGGGTGGTGTTTTGGACTAGTTACTAGGATGGTTTTTTATGGTATTGTGGCTCGGTTTCTTATGGTTCATTAATTTTAGGAGGAATGGATAATTCCTTGGAAAGGTTGTTTAATAGACAATCAACAATATCACGGCCTTTCTTTATACAATGGGTACAGTAATTGGGAATATCTTCATAACACATATCTTTCCAGAAACCATCTTCTCCATATTCAACCCATATTATGTGAGGATTCTTCTTCATCAAATTGAATTCAAAGCATACTCGAGTAAGTCTAGGTATGTTAACGAAAGAAGCTGATGCATCCATACGCTATTGATTACCCACTAGTTGAGCAATGGAATGCAGAGGACTTTTGGTAAAGAAGTGAATGGAGGTGTGGGAAATTAATCCAAATTGGGGTGATGGGGCTTTCTCCATTGGTTTTGAAGGACGGGGTCCATTTGAAGGTTCGCAATTGAAACTCCCAATGAACCATTGATATCTAAGCTAAAAACGAGCGAAGTCTTCTTTACAATTGTGTCTGATGATTCTAACAGGCCAATACTTTATGCAGCCATGAGGGAGAAGGTTAAGAAGGCTTTTTTAATGACATCCATCGATGGTGCATGTCATGCAATTTTAAATAATCAAAATGTGCAATTTCATGGAGCTATGTACACGCAATTTTAGTAAATTACATCTACATTAACACGAATTTAAAATAAAGTACATGTGAAAACACGTATAATTTAATTAGTTTCATGTAAATTCACTTGTAATCTCTAAAATATACATGCATATTGATACGTTTAATGTAAACATACCAACACAAAAAACTAAACCCTTAAAAGCAATTGAACCCCCTCAAACTTTAAACCCTCGTGAAACCATAAATTTTACAAAATTAAACCGTGATGTAACCCTAGACCTTAAAAACCCAGTAATACGTAAAAGCACTAAACACTGACATTTTTCCCAAATACTAAACTATCACGCTTAAACCCATTTCTGATAATTAAGTTTGAAAAATTTAGCTAAATAAAATCATTATTATTTTTAAATAATATTCATAAAATAATTTACCATTTTTTCCTTCAACCACTAGCTTCTACCTAAAGATCCTAGACTTGGCAATAGAATTTATAAACTGAAAATTTCAAACATAATCATACATGAGGACAATAGCTCAATGAGTATAGTTCAACAAACTATCGCAATTAATATGCGTAACTTTAAACTTAATCAACTTATTTATTTTTATCAACGTCTCATAACATAAATTATTACTAACCAACTCAACAAAATTAAACTACCCATACCAACTGGCCTATCTTTAGAAATATTCACCTAAACTTTACAATCAAATTATACCAATCGATCATAACATAGTTCTTCCAATCCAATCCGTGAATATATTACTTGCAAAACATACCCAATAAAGAAATCTTAAAACTTAATCATATCATATTCTTACCCTTTTGCCTATACCTTACCTTGTATATAGGTTTACTTACACTCTTATAAATAAATCATATCTCATCTCTTACAATTAAGCATATCACATTACCTGCATTAAAACATTAAATCTCTCTTTCTAATAGACTGAAATATATCTTTGGATTAATATCCAACATCTCTTCCCTTTTACAGCTATAAACATCTCTATTACTTTTAAGTAATAACATCTGTTTGGATCAATATCCAACATCTCTTTCCTCTACGGCTATAAACATCTCTATGACTTTTAGGAAGTAACATTTCTTCGGATTAATATCCAACATCTATTGCCACTACACCAAAAATAACAATTTGGCACACCCTGATATTAAAAATTTGGCACGATTTTAAGCTGTGCCAAATTCTAGCACGATTTAATGACAATTTGGCACACTTTAGAACAGTGCCAAATTTTGGCACTGTTTTAAAGTGTGCCAAAATTAAGAACACTTGAATATAATATAAAATACCTTAAAATTTTGGCTATGTTTAGTTTCCCTCTTCTCTATCCTCCCTCATCTTCTCCCCCGCTCCCCCATCTCTCTCTCGACCAAAAACCCAAGCCCTGCCCCTCTCATTCTCTCTGCCGCTGCCGTCACCCCTTATTCCTCTTCGCGTCACCTCCCCTCCTCTCCGCCGTACTCCCCTTATTTGCCGCATCCTATCCACCGTACTCCCCTCCTTTGCCACAACCTCTCCCCGACTACAAAGGCCCACTGAGGCCACACTCCCTCCAAGGTTGTTGCCGCCCCACTGAGGTATTTCTCATATTAATTTCTGGAATGGGTTTTTTGTTTGGTGCTTAACAATGGAGGGTATTTCTCTCACCTCTCATATAAATCTCTATATTCATTATCTTCCCATTTTGTATCTTCCCATTCTCTCTCTACACACACACACACACACAGGACTTGCATTGCAATAACAGGTTTAAATTATTGTGTAATTTCATCCGACACCTGAATGTCCACTGGATACAGTATTCTCACCCGGGATTACTCCAAAATCTGTAAACTGTAAGGTAAATTAAATCTTCTCTTCTTATTTACTGTTTAAATTATTTACCTGTTAGTATAAATTAGTGAGTTGTTGGGTCTCTAGGTTAATCATTAGTCATTGTGTCATCTTCTTGATTTGGTAATTCATATATTGGTTTTCACATGATCTGACCTAATTTTAGGATTTAATATTTGTTGGCTAATTGTACAAAATTAATTAGAAGTCATCAGTATGGAACAACTGAAAACAAATTAAGTCAGTCATAGAAAAGTGGTACGCGCAAAAAGTTACATTCTTAGCATCGTGGTTGAATATGGGGAAAATTGCTAAAAGAAGAAACACATAAACCCCTAGAACTACTTTTCGACCAAAAAATGATTTGGCTCCAAAGACATCGATGTCGCAAAAATCATTACGCCTTTTGTCCCAAATTAATAGTCGTTGTATGGGAATTGTTAAGATGGGTGATTTTGTAATCTCACCTAGTTTTATATCTTGTTTTCAGAAACATGACTACTAATATGGGACGGAGGGAGTATTTTTTTAGTTGTTATTATCAAAAAGTTTCCTGGGAGGTATTTTGCAACAAAATACATTTTTTTGGCACAAAAATGGTTCAAGCTAGTTTCTTGCAAATAATGCATAGTTTGGGAGTTTTGTTTGCATTTAATTCTTGCATTTAATTCCATCAACACTTTATAGTTTAATATAATTGTGTGTTGCACATAAAACCTATTCATAATGAAGAATATACTAGACCAGTCACATTTAGCTTGAGTTGTATTGGTTTAGCTTTGATTCAACTTAGTAAATAGGAGTTTAAGGGGTTTAATTAAGGGAACGGGAGATAGATGATAGTAGCTAGGAATGAAAAAATTGGTCAGCGACTCAACATTATCGCTTACATATTAATATTAAGTGATGTAAACCAAATAAATACCTCAATTGTCAATAGTCTTAATCATTGTTATCGATTAAAACGTAATCCCTAGTTTCGATTTCGATAATGAAAACAAGAGCAACAAAAATAAGAAAATTTGTCAGAGGTTTATGCTTCCACCTTGAATTAAAGGGCTACATTACAGTTTTGGACCATTGAGCTTTTGTCTCTCAATAAATTACTTGGATCGGTTCCTATAAGCTTATGAACTACTTGTAAGTTCATAACATAGGCTAAATGTATATGTATTAATATTTAAGTGTTTAAATGCTGATATTGCATGTTCATGTTTGTGACATTGTTAATGTGCACATAGAGGGGTAAAGCTTGGATAGTCCAATTGTTAATTGTGGCCTGTTTCTCACTAGCAACAAAAATGGAGGAGATTGAAGTGCCTCCCATTGTTGATTTACAGGTGAGAGAAAAATTAATGTGAATATTTATTTATTTCATTATATATTGAACCATTTGCCATTCTGATATGTTCTTATAGGTAATGGACATATGGATTTTTGTGAGTAGGTAGGAGATCCCAAGTTTTTATTTAAAGGCAAAACCATACAAAGAATGGAGCTTCTTATTTTGAGCACCTTGAAGTGGAGGATGTGAGCTTGCACTCCTTGTTCTTTCATAGACTACTTTCTTAAAAAGATTAACCATGATCAGCTTCCATCAGAATGTTTGATCTCTAGATCAATTCAATTCATCTTAAGCACATTCAAAGGTATATTATTCACTATATTCACAAATGTGTTAATTTATATCGATACATATCCATATAATAAAGCACAATATAACTCGTGTCCTAATGGCATGTAATGATACCTAAATATACTCATAAAAGGGACATGTTATCAATTTCACACACATATGTGTGTATACTCATATATGGGTACTGAAACATTAAAATGTTTGATCCAGTGCTGGGTGGGAATTGAATTCAGGTGTTGGGGAGGTTTGGAGATCAAAAGGCCAGCATAGGCTACCAGTGATTTGTTTAGTTTTGTTTTACAAAGGTTCAACTCAGGCCAATTCCATCCAATCTTGATCAAGTTACTACAGGTAACTATTATTTATTACCCATTTATTAAACTTTTAAAATGCAATGAATTATTTCTACTCAGCATTTATAGTTTGTCTTTTTCATTCTATATCTGATCATTCCTTTTAAACTTTGAAAATCACTTCATGGACACAATAATTAATAGTATTTATGTTCAATGTATCTCTTCTATTCTTCTTCTGGAGCTATGAGGTTCTACTCAAGAAGCATTGAAATTGGTAAGGTAACATGTGTGTTAAGTTTTCTTTGGGAGTAAGAGGACCGATTATTGGGGTTGGGGGTGGGGTGGGGTGGGAGGGGGGGGGGGGGGGGTTGCATTGTGTGTATATTTAGGTGATGTGTGTGTGTATATATATGTATGTAGTATCATGTTAATATCAACATATTTACGTAATGTGTGTGTATATATATCTATAACGTCTTTTAGATTAGTTGCAACCTAAAACAAGCCATTTGAGGGTGAAAACCCAAATCAACCCTCAAATGGCCCCGTAAGAGGCATGAACACCTCACACGAGACCAATGTAACTTGTACGAACTGACCGCGTAGTCGCGGGTATCCCGGTTTGAGAAAATGAAGATAATTTCAAAATATGTAGATTAGGCTTAAAAACAAGCCGTTTGAGGGTGAAAATCCAAACCAACCCCCAAACGGCCCCGTAAGAGGCACGAACACCTCGTACGGGACCAATGTAACTTGTAGGAACTAACCGCGTAGTCGCGGGTCTCCCGATTTGAGAATATGATGATAATCTGAAAATGTAATACCCCTTGTAACTTAGTATTTAGGTTGATCAAGTCTAAATATAAAATCATACGAGATAATAGAAACAAAAATAATATCATTCTCAGCATGAAGAGGTCAATTGAATAATGGACAAAAATTTTGAACCGATGAGAAGATCCTCAAATATGACTCATAATGTGTAATAACCAAATCTATAAACAACAGTAATACATAAATATAATCCCCAAAGTGTCAATAAATATTACAAATCATCTATGTCAACATACAACTAGACATCTCAAAATAAGCTAGACTGAAAAGATATATGATAACATGAGAAGATAGAGATCTGCAATAGCTCTGGAGCCGAAACCCCGAGAGATGTATACCAAGCGCTGACTGGATTGAAATGCAATCTAAGTGGGAGGTCCAGCCCTAGTACCCGATTTCCAAAAAAAGTGGTTAAAACCCTAGCAAGTAACTTAGCTACGCAACTCAAAGCAGTTATATGCATAGATGATAAAGTCATAGTTTAATAATTTAATGAACAACCCAACCCATAAACGTAGTCTCACAATATATTAGAATTATCTCATTTCATACCATTAATTAATCATTCTCATTAACTAATCACACAGTAACCGATGTGCTCAGTAGTTCATTAACACGTAACTGACATGCTCAATAATTCATTAACACATAACTGACATGCTCAATAATTCAATAACACGTAACTGACAGGCTCATTAATTAATTGCCCCGTACCCGACATTCTCATTAATTAATTGTCACATAACTGACATGTTCATAAATTAATCATCACGTAACCGACGTGCACCCCTTCATCTCAGCCATCTCATAAACATGTGGTACGCCAAAATGAAATAATCACATTTCACGCCCTGGCGCCACCTGGTATTCGCATGGCCGGGGAATCACATAACACAATATTCATTACCATCACATATCACGCCCTAGCGCCACCTGGTATTCGCATGGCCGAGAAATAACATATCATAACAAATCATAAACATCATGTTTTATGCCCAGACGCCACCTGGTATTCTCATAGTTGGGAATTTACACATCATAATATTAGGGTGTCCCTCCACGGTACCCACCCATTCATTTCCATCTTAGCAAGTTCAATTAATTTTGGCATTTTAACATGTAATTATTCACTCCGAGGAAACTAATCATATGCGAATTATCCCAGTTACCCCGACTTGGCTCTACTATTTAGGATTCATTATCTATATTCTTTTAAACGGTTTTATATAGAGCTAAATGGACAAACATCATGCAAGTGATTCTTCGTAACGCAAAGCGTAAAGTTGAAAGTTTATTATTTTTGATTTACGATTTAAGCCATCACGACAACCCGTCGCTTAACTCCGTGTATGGGACGTCTCACTGAAGTGAAATCCAAATAAGGAACCCTCCCGATACACTAACGTTTAGATAAAGTAGTTGTTAAGAAAAATTATGTATAGTATATTATACGAAAGCATGACATTTAAGCCATCACAACAACTCATCTCTAAACTCCATGGGTGGGACATCTCACCGAAGTGAAATCCAAACAAGGAACCATCCCTATACACTAACGTTTAGATAGAGTAGTTGCTAAGACAAATTATTTAAGGTTTATTATGCAAAAGTAGGGCAAGAATTTAAATGTTTATGCGTGAAATCTATGAATTAAGCCACACTACTATTTAACAACCAAACCAATCACAATAATTTCCCGTACTCCTTCTAACGTCTACATAGCAGAATGCACATCAATAATAGCATGGTTTCGAACATGGGTTCATATGGAGTTCTTACAAAAAGGGACACGTAATTATTTTACGTGAATATGTTACATCATAAGGGGTCCATTAATGCGTATCAATTGTCACAAGTCATTTACAATATTCACATATTGATTATTATAATATGAATAAGAGTCTTGCAACAATTCTCATTGAATTGGAGCATACATATCAAAAGTACTACTCCTAAAGCGTAAGGTACAAACCTATTGAGCAATTGATCTTTCAAAATATCGTAGTTCTAAATAAATTTCACATCGTCTATTCTCGTATCGCAAATTATCAAATTCTACCTACGGGGTCCAACTCTAAAATTGTCATTTTCATGTGTTGGCGTCAATAATTAATTTTCTCAAACTAAAAAGCTCGACATTAATTTTTTTTACGTATATACAACCATTTAAATTCACCTAATATCACATAAATTAGAATTGCACCTTTTTATAAAGGTCACTGGGTCAATAATTAATTTGTTTACAAATTAATAGGCTTGACATGAATTTTTAGGTCTATAACACTACTTCAATTCACCTAACATCACATAAATTAGAATTGCACGCTTTTATCAGGGTCACTAATAAATTTTATCACAAAAGTTTAGTTTAGGTGAAATTAGCAAATACACACATAAAAGGAGAGGAGTAGGAAATTACTTGCCTCCATGCGCGCCCCCAAAACACCATGAAATTTGACTTCGAAATGGTATTTGAAATAGCATGAGGTTTGACTTGTAAATATTGGAAATATTTTACGAGATATGAAATTTATAGATGGTTAAAATTCTCTGGGTAATGGGGATTAGAAGGTGTCAACTGTTATGATTCGGGTAAATGAGAAGATTTATTCTCCTACTTTATTGGAAGCTCAAATGTTGGCAGGTAGTGTGCCCTGTTGGCTATTGGCTACAGGGTCATCAATCCCCCCTTTTCTCCTAATTTATAGTGCTACCCTTCTAGAAGAGTAAGAAGCCTTCATCCAATGACCCTATCCAATCGAACATTAAATCCCAAACTCCCAAGCTGCTGTCGAATTTCTAAATCCCAAGACTGAATCCCCTGTTTTAAAAAGCACAACCCTCTTTTCTTTATATGTAACCAAATCTCAAAAGAAAAACTTATGCTCCTACTGTTATAACCATGTGCCGCCCTTTTTGACCACCACCCCTCATTGCTTTGCCTTCTGATTTATCCTGTTGAACCTTAGCTATCTAAATACCCATTAAACCCCATTGAGTCGACCATATCTCTCTCTTAATTGTTCTTACATCGTCGCAATATCCTCCACCTTATTGTTTTCTCTTGTCTATAAAACAAAAACCCTATAACTCCTTAAATAGCAACAGTTGTTTTCCTATTAAAACATTTTCGGCCCATTCATTTTCTTTTATAACCCATACTTATGCGTTATAAATGTACCCGACCCATATACATTTCTTTTTATCTATGCCCCATTTGTGGATAAGGCCAAATAACTCATTAATTGCTTGTGAATTAGACCTTCTCAAATTAACAATCTAATTAACTAGAAATTCTCAATAAATATTAACATTTATGCTAAATTCATAATTATACCATAGTTATTCCAAATTTAATAATGAAATAAATTAATTTAAAAACTTAAATTTCATCCTTATAAAGTGTAAAAATTCATGACGTTAATTTAATTTGACTCATCAATTTGATTTCTTTGAACATAAGTCACTTCTATTTCTCCAATATTCAAACCTGGATATTAATTATTTAATTTATAAGAATATCGGGGTATTACATTCTTCCCTTCTAATAAAAAGAATTCTTCCCTCGGAATTCATAGAATATAACACATACCTATATCAAAATAAATGTGAATACTACTATTTCATCGCCTCTTGCTCGCAAGGGGACTCATCCTTGCTATGGGGACCCCATTGAACACAGACTAACAAAATCTCCTAGTCCTCAAAATCTGGATTTTGCGATCTAAGATACAAGTTGTCTCCTCGGTGTCTGAAACATCGACATCTAATTGGACAATGTCTAAGTCTATAGGTTGATATGCAGTCTCACCCCACAATAGCTTAAGAAGTACTGATATATGAAACACAATGTAAACCCTAGCTATATGGTCTGAAAGTGATAAACTGTAAGCGAGAGTTCTTTCATAATCCATGATCATAAACGACTCAACATACATCGAGATCACTTTCCAATCTTCTTAAAATTTATCATTTCCTCCTCTAATGGAACCTTGATAAGTAACTGATTACCTACACTAAACTCTTTTTGCCTACTTTGGGTAGTCTTAATTTTCTCACTAATTATATCGATCTCCATCGAAGTCTCCTAAGTGAACTCGAGTCCGAACAAGCAACTCTCTCATATATCGCATTAACACATCATTAACTTACACGACCTCCCATACAATGCCTCATACAGTACCATACCAATGAATTTTGGTAGCTATTTCCATACCCTTAAAATCTAATGCACATTCCCGAAGCATATTATCTAATAAAATGGCTCACCCGTTTTGTCTTCCTATTCGTCTGGGGGTGGTATAAGATACTTACGTGCATATTCCTGTTTGATTACATCACCAATGGTACTTCATATAAGCAAACAACATCTGCTACATACAAATGTGTATACTACTTTGCTAAAAAAATGTGTGTGGACTAGAAAGAAATGCGCCATTCTCATCAAAAGGTCCGCTATAACCCAAATAAAATAGTGATGCCTTGGTGTCGAAAGCAACTTGATGACGAAATCCATCAAAGTGTTATCCCACTTCCACTCGGGAATGTGTAAAGGTAAAATCTTACCGGACGGTCGCTAACGACTCAACTTCACCATATACATGGGATACTAACATAGTAACATCCAACCTCATCCGAGACTACTAATATTATCTCTTCATATCCTCATATATCTTATCCCTACCAAAATGCACCGAAAGTTGCGATTTATGGAACCCTTACATAATGATTTAAGATAACTCTACTCCTGGTGGCACAACTAACTTCCCCTTTAAAAAAATGTTATTTATCCTTCCTCCAATGTCCCTTACAAGAATATCGGGAGTTACGGTGAACATCCCCATAAATGCATCAGCTAACTTACAATTCACCTAAACAGAACCCAAATCTATCAACATAAGATTAGGTAAAATGCAAATAGGTCGTCAGGTCAAATCACCTTCCACCCAAATGGCCTTTCCTGGTAAATGTTGAATCATAAATTTCTAATCCTTAATAAACTTGAATTACTCTCGATGTCGCATGTGCAAACCCTTTTGTGTGAACCAATACTGATGATGCTTGTAATCTCTAAAAGCATGAACTTCTCACTACACAAATAATGGCTCGAAGCATGTAGTGCAAACTCTATGACTACTAGATCTAAATCATGAATCGAATAGTTATCATCATGACCTCACTCCTAGGAAAATAAAAAATCTGAGTCAAAATCAACTTTATCTTTAGAGGGTCAAAGGCATACCTCTCCAAACAAATTGAATCCCCTTCCGAATTAACTCGACCAACAGTCTAAAGAAATATCCCCGAATAAACTCCTAATAGTACCCGTTAAATCTTGAACATCTACGAACCTATGTAAGTGTCATGGGTTGTTCCTAATGCAAATGGCCAAAACTTTCTTTAGATTCACTGATAATTCCAACTCCTAAACTACATTGCCCAAAAATTTCACACTTCGTCTCCAAACTCACATTTACAGAACTTCGCATAAAAATCTAAATATTTGGCATTCTCCCCCTTAGCTGTGAACAAATCAAGATGTCACCAATGAGGGTGATGACTAACTGACCTACATACAACTAAAACTATTAATTCATCAAATCCATGAATACAGCGGGCGTTGTTCAACCCAAACGTCGTAATTTTTGAATTCGTAAGAACCATTACGAGTAACAAAGGCAGTCCTTGGTACGTCCTCCTCATGTACACTTAACTAGTGGTACTCCATACGCACATAAATATTCAAGAAGAAATTAAACGTCCTGAACATGATCAAATAGATCATCACCCATCGGTAAAGGACACTATCACCTTATTCAACTCCAGATAGTCAACACCCAAAAATAGTGAACCATCTCGCCTTTCCACAAAATAACTGGATCTCTACATCATGATTACACTGATCAAACCCTTGTTATAAGATTTTATTGATTGTCTCTCTCAACTCTTTCATTTCCATTGAAGCCATTTGATATGGTGACTTGGCAGTTGGCATCACACCAGAAGTAAAATAATTCCCCAAAACTTATTTATCGGGTTATTGGCAGCCTCAACCCTTTTCAAACACATCAAAAAGATTATCCAACAATCGGATTTGAATCAAATGAAACTGTGGTCACCTTTGACATATTTTTATCAATAACATTTCAAGTACATAATGGCACCACCCTCTGGACTAAGCATAGACACAATTGTGACACCCCGACTAATAAAATACTGGGTGAACAGTCCAATACCAAATTAAAACAGGAATCCCAATTGGTTCATCCTTAGCATCATTGTCTAAAACCTTTTTAAAACTTACTAACCACCTAGTATTCAAAAAGCAAGTGTCAAATTTTATCTTTAATTAAACAACCAATAACATGCAGAAAGATAATATGAGTTATACACCACGACTGAATTAAATCAACTGAATAAATAATAAACTACATGTTGAATAAACCATCGGTCACCAAAGTAAATAGTCCAATACAAACATCCAACACCTGAATAAATAAAGCTGAAAACTACAACTGAAGCGTCTGGGCGACATGCCCTAAGTAGACTGAAACTGATAAATGATTCCTACCCTAGGAATGAATGAACGATGCATCTAATCCAAACACCTGATAGCATCCACATATGCCGCAGCTCCGTATCCCTGGAATAGAATATCAATCATGGCGTCCTTGTGGCTGGACACCTAAAAGGTTTTGAAAATAATTTTATAGCAAGGGTTAGAACCCAAAATATTTTGAAAATATTTAGCAAGTGAATTAACTGTAGTAATTAAAAATATATGAATGTGATCCATATTTAAGTTACTGTCGCACTCTCTTGAGGACATTCTCACCCCTCCACTACTGTGCACAACAAACGGTTACCTTAACCCCACCTAGTTGTACTACCCCGTCCTAGTATAATCTACCCTTTCCATGTAACTCTAACCCGAGTATAATAATTCCTGGATTATAATTTATCTCACCAGTTAACTTAATTAATTTCTTTTAAATCATAACATATAACCGTGACACGCGTTAGATAAAATAAGTACATCACACACTGTATTATTACCCCCATATAATATTTAATACCATTATATACGTGCCTTTACTAAAACATTCACACATATATCATACATATATCCATCCCTCCGAGTATACCCTCACCGGATGATTTCCTCTAAAGTGCTATCTCACTAGGTGTGCTCACATAACCTAGTTACCCAAGTTGGAATCGCTCACTAACTTGGCCCAAAATATAAACGTAATGGAGGCGGTCATATTCTTTCCCTGAAAGTGAGATAAATTCCTCACCCATATACCGGACTCTATGACCTGGGGATATACTCACCCTACTCCTAAAGCTAGGGGATTCACCCACATCGCGAAACTTCCCTTGATAGCACTAGAGTATATAAATTAAATAAATATCTAGTCATTGATATTTAATAGCACACACCATATATAGACATATATATGCTATCACTACACTGTATATATATAATATAAACCCTGGCTTTACCGTATACTCAAAGCCGGTAACAGCTAGCCTGAAATTTCCCGAGTCTCTTGCCCGACTCAACTTTATTAATTTTATCACTTATTAATTTATCATCTTCTCGAGTCTATGGTCCGACTCTAATTTATTTAATTCACACTTCAATTAATATAATATTTCCCCCGAGTCTATGGTCCGACTCTAATATAAATGCCTTGCACATTTATTTATATAATATTTACCTGAGTCTATGATTTGACTCTAATTTAATTAATTAACACATCAATTAATTTAATACTTGGTGTCGCCCAACCATTATACCCAGACTCGTTCACTTGGCCCATAACTTAATATTTCTCGAGTCTATATTCTGACTCTAATTTAATCTATTCCTCTCAGTAATTAATGTAACACTTCCGTGTCACTTTCCCAAAATACCTGGACTCGCTCACTAGGTCCATTTTTAAATCTTTAGAATTTATTCCCAATATTCTCCCATAGTGTGACACGCATTCATCTCTCCCAAACCTTCCAATTATATTTACCTATAATTGCCAAGTGTCATTCTCTCAATAAATCCTCATCATTTAAATCAACCCACGAATTTTCCCCAATAAATATCCCCTATACAATTAAAAACTGGCGTCACTGCCAAAAATCCCGTATCATCGATCGATCGAACCCCCTAGGTCGATCGATCGATCGTCCCAGTCATCGTCTTCTCCAGCCTACTGTTCGGCCATGGACGAACTCTAAAGCTTTTTTTTTGTTCTAAACCCTTAACCAATTAAAATCAACATTTCCTCCACATAAGAAAAGGGTCTAAACATCCTAAAGACCTTAAATCTTCATCAAATTTCATTAATTCCAACGTTTTCCCGATTTGGGTTTTATCCGGGTTTCAAATCTCCCATACGATTTTCATTCCTATTAACAGAAATTTACCATCGATTCTTACTGGTTTTAACCTATGATTCATACTCCCGCATTCCAGAATCATATACATAATAAATTCCTCCCTTAGTTTCATTAAAATATATCAGTTACCGAAAACCCAATTTTGACATGGATACCCACCCAAAATGAATTTTGATTTACACTTCCCATAATATGAATTGATTATCATCAATTTAAGAATCAAAACAGTTAACCACTTGCCTGGAATCGTTCGTAGAGTTTGATCCGTTGGTGTAGTTAAGGAACACTCACTTTTGTCCCTTAATTTGGCTCCAAAAATTCCCAATTGGCTCTTGATTTGGTTTCCTCCATGTCTCTCTCAAACCCTAGGTTTAGAATTTGTTAACTGCCATTCAACTTTTCCCCCAATTAGGTTTAAAACCCCTAATTCCGTTTTTGGCCACATGGGCCTAATTAAAATGGCCCGAATCACCCTGTGTGGCCCCGGCTATGCCCAAAAATGCCCCGAGACCCAATTGCTACCCCCGGGTACTCTTTTCTGACTATCTCGACCCATCCAGACTCAATCGAGTCCTCAGAATTGCCATCCGAAATACTTTATAACATTTTCAAATTTCGACCTCAAAATGCGACACACATTAAATTCGAACAATTTAACTTAAAGTCGCTAATTATAAATAATTCTTCTCACTCCAATAAATCCTCCAAATCATAAATTTAAGTTTCTCAAATTTAAATATTTTTATATCTCTCGAAAATAATTAAATATCAAATTCTCAAAATTACGGGGTGTTACATCCTTCCCACCTTACAAAAGAATTTCGTCCTCGAAATTAAGATAAGCCTAGTGCTCCAAGCTTTGCATATCACTCTCTAGTCACGTTCCTCTAAGTCTGTTGTATTTGTCTCTCCCGCTTCTAACCTTAAGTTACACAAATATGAATTTTAATTAATCAGGGCATCCATACACCCCGTACTCGTGCTTAACAGGACAAAAGTCGCCTTAAATATCTCGGGTGCCCATACACCCTATCCCCGTGCTTTACCGCACGAAAGTTACCCGACTATGCTAGCCGTAACCCATAATATAACTTTCAACCCATAGTCATATCACGCGCACACACACACACACACACACACACACACACATACATACATACCCAACCCATGTACTAACGTCCAAACATCTCCCCACTTCCAACGTTGCGTTAAGTTTTATGCGTGGGACATCTCTCAAAGTGAAATCCAAACAAGGAACCCCCCGATACACTACTACCTAACATCGTCAGTCATTGAGATCCGTTAGACCCTCAGTCCATAGCTCGTACCCCCGAATACTTGTCTCTTAGCACAAAAGTACATACACCTACCCTTATGCTACAAAAGACAACATAAAATACCTTGCCCTTACTGTGACTAGTTCTTGCGCAAAATAAACCCCGAGCTATCTCTCCCTGCTCGAAAATAAATCTAACCACCCTGATTCACTTTAGTAAACACCCCTACTTATCGGGATAAAATGTGAGAAAACAAGACCTCACTATGTGTGTATCGCACCACACAATACAACATATATACACACATATATATAGGCTAGATGCCCTCTTAAGTGATACCTAGTACCAATCACACCCTGGTTTCGCAAACACCAAAACTTACCCTCACTCTCCACAATAGTTCAAATTCATCGCTATCCAGTTGATATTTGAGAAAATTATCAACCCCACTCCCATAATACTCGAAAGTAGTAACCCTTCGAATAATTCAAACCTTCCCTCAGTGTACACCTCCACTCTCCCATGGATAACACCAAAGAACTCCGCTACCCCACGAAAAATCTTATCTACATACTATGGCTGCTACAGCCAACGCACCCACTAAATCCGACTCACTCGCGAACTTTAATGAAAAATAATTTTATATTGTGACACCCTCACTGTCACCCAAAATATAGCCCATGCCCATAGGATAAAAAGATAATTACCTCCATACTATAGCTGCAATGGTTGATCCTCGGGTTCCTGAGTAGATTCCCCCTGCCCGAACGCACCCATGACTTGTTGTAGTGGTTGCACATCCAGGACCTCATCCTGTAGTTTACCCCTTCCTCGTTGAGGATATTCTCTCTTCACGTGTCCCGCTTCCCACAAACGAAATACCTCCTAATAAATTCACGCTGCCACTGATCCCTTCCTTATTGGCCTTGTCATAAGTCCTGGCCATCCTGTCGATAGCCTCCAAACCTAAATCGCTTGGTCTGATTCCCCTATTGGGAATCCTGCCCCTGATGTCCCCCTGTCTGTTGCTGAGATACTCCACTGGTACTGTTCCCTCCCGCTTTATCCGACTGACTTGGTTCCCCTCCCCTCTTTCTTTCTCTCACGTGGAAGCGATATTCCTGACAGTGCAAAAGTGTTGTATTTACGATGTCCGTATAAGCTACTAATGCGGGATTACCAATCAAATGTTTCCTGATCCTCCAGACTAACCCATCCGTGAACTTTGACTTCTTTCTTTCTTCATCGCGTACCTCATCCGGTACAAAATTTGCCAAACGAGTGAATTCTTACTCGTAGTCGGCCATTGAACGGTCCCCCTGAGTCACCTCTCTGAATTTTCTCCTCATTTCGGTCTCAACTACTAGCGAAAAGTATTTGCGGTCGAACCGCACCCAAAACTCTGTAATTGCTAATGTATCCCTTTCCTCAACTGTGGTGATCGACTCCCACCACTGTAGCACTTCTCCCACTAACCTAAAAGTGGCTAGTATTTTCTTCTGCACCTCGTTGCAATCTATCATGCATAGGTGACACTGGATATCTCTCTTCCACTGACACGCTAACACCATATCGGAACCCCCTTGAAACTCTAGTGGATGGCCCTTTTAAAAGACCTCTCGTACTTGCTGCTACCCCGACGGCCCCGGGTGGGCTTGAACATCTGGTGCCACTAACACTTGTGGCTGATCTCGTGGAAAGTACCTTGATATTGCGATCATCGTCGCTTGAACTTCCTGTGCTACTAATTCAGTTACCTGTGCAGCTGAAATCATCTCTGGCAGTTGCTGCGGTAACTCTGGCTCCTGATGAGCCTCCCTAGTCTCATCTCCCTCTGTTGCCCTAGATTCTCTCTCTATCCTGGGTGGCATCTGAAATGAGGATCGAAACGTATGAGTTCACCCTCAAATATAAAGTAATTGGCAGAAGAACGTAAACGCGCATATGTATAAGAATACAACAATACTATGATAGGGCTCTACATCAAAGGATGCTAAGATGAAACGTGAAAAGCCGCACGGATCTTAAGGACACTAGAACCTGATGCTCTGATACCATCTATGACACTCCCGCCTAATAAAATATCGGGTGATCAGTCCTATACCAAATTAAAACAGGAATCTAAGTTGGTTCATCCTTGTCATCACTGTCGAAAATCTTTTTAAAACTTACTAACCACCTAGTATTCAAAATACTGGTGCCAAATTTTATCTTTAATTAAACAACCAATAACATGCGGAAAGATAATATGAGTCATACACCACGACTGAATTAATAATAAACTACATGCCGAATAAACCATCGATCACCAAAGTAAATAGTCCAATACAAACATCCAACACTTTAATAAATAAAACTGAAAACTGCAACTGAAAACTCTGGGCGACATGCTCTAAGTAGACTGAAACTGATAAATGATTCCTACTCTAGGAATGAATGAATGATGCGTGTAACCCAAACTCCTGCTAGCATCCACATATGCCGTAACTCCGTGTCCCTGGAATAGAATGTCAATCATGGCGTCCCTATGGCTGGACACCTAAAGGGTTTTGAAAATAATTTTATAGCAAGGGTTAGAACCCAAAACATTTTGAAAATATTTAGCAAGTGAATTAACTGCAGTAATTAAAAATATATGAATGCACTCCAAATTTAAGTTAGCGTCGCACTCTCTTGAGGACATTCGCACCCCTCCACTACTGTGCATAACAAACGCTTACCTTAACCCCACCTAGTTGTACTACCCCGTCCAACTAGTCCTGGTATAATATCCCCTTGCCATGCTACTTAACCTGAGTATAATAATTCTTGGATTATAATTTATCTCACCATTTAACTTAATTAATTTCTTTTAAATCATAACATATAACCGTGACACACGTTATATAAAATAAGTACATCACACACTGTATTATTACCCACATATAATATTTAATACCATTATATACGTGCCTTACTAAAACATTCACACACATATATAATACGTATATCCATCCCTTCGAGTATACCCTCACGGGATGATTTCCTCTAAAGTGCTATCTCACTAGGTGTGCTCACATAACCTAGTTACCCAAGTTGGAATCGCTCACTAACTTGGCCCAAAATATAAACTTAATGGTGGCGGTCATATTCCTTCCCTGAAAGTGAGATAAATTCCTCACCCATCTACCGGATGCTATGACCTGGGGATATACTCACCCTACTTCTCAAGCTAGGGGATTCACCCACATCGCGAAACCTCCCTTGATAGTACTAAAGTATATAAATTAAATAAATATCTAGTCACTGATATTTCATAGCACACACAATAAATACACATATATATACTATCACTACACCCTATATATATAATATAAACCCCGGCTTTACCGTGTACTCAAAACCCGTAACAACTAGCCTAAAATTTCTTGAGTCTCTGGCCCGACTCAACTTTATTAATTTTATCACTTATTAATTTATCATCTTCCCGAGTCTATGGTCTGACTTTAATTTATTGAATTCACACGTCAATTAATATAATATTTCCCCTGAGTCTATGGTTCAACTTTAATATAAATGCCTTGCACATTTATTTATATAATATTTACCCTAGTCTATAATTCGAATCTAATTTAATTAATTAAAACATTAATTAATTTAATACTTAGTGTCGCCCAACCATTATACCCGGACTCGCTCACTTGGCCCATAACTTAATATTTCCCGAGTCTATATTCTGACTCCTATTTAATCTATTCCTCTCAGTAATTAATGTAACACTTAGGTGTCACTTTCCCAAAATACCCGGACTCGCTCACTAGGTCAATTCTTAAATCTTTAGAATTTATTCCCAATATTTGCCCATAGTGTGACACGCACTCATCTCTCCCAAACCTTCCAATTATATTTACCTATAATTGCCAAGTGTCATGATCTCAATAAATCCTCATCATTTAAATCAACCCACGAATTTTCCCCAATAAAAATCCCCCATAAAATAAAAAACTGGCATCACTGCCAAAAATCCTGTATCATCGATCGATCAAACCGCCTGGGTCGATCGATCGATCGAACGTCCCAGTCATCGTCTTCTCTAGCCTTCTGTTCGGACATGGATGAACCCCAAAGCTTTTATTTTCATTCTAAACCCTTACTCAATTAAAATCAACATTTCCTCCACATAATAAAAGGGTCTAAACATCCTAAAGACCATAAATCATCATCAAATTTCATTAATTCCAACGTTTTCCCGATTTGGGTTTTATCCGGGTTTCAAATCTCCCATACGATTTTCATTCCTATTAACAGAAGTTTACCACATATTCTTACTGGTTTTAATCTACGATTCATACTCCCGCATTCTAGAATCATAAACATAAGAAATTTCACCCTTAATTTCATTAAAATATATCAATTACCGAAAACCCAATTTTTACATGGATACCCACCCAAAATGAATTTTGATTTACACTTCCCATAATATGAATTGATTATAATCAATTTAAGAATCAGAACAGTTAACCACTTTCCTGGAATCGTTCGTAGAGTCTGATCCGTTGGTGTAGTTAAGGAACACTCACTTTTGTCCCTTAATTTGGCTCCAAAAATCCCCAATTGGCTCTTGATTTTCTTTCCTTTGTGTCTCTCTCAAACCCTTGGTTTAGAATTTGTTAACTGCCGTTCAACTTTCCCCCCAATTAGGTTTAAAACTCCTAATCCCGTTTTTGTCCACATGGGCCTAATTCAAATGTCCCAAATCACTCCGTGTGGGCCCGACTATGCTAAAAAATGCTCCGAGACCCATTTGCTACCCCCGGGTACTCTTTTCGGACTATCTCGACCCATCCAGACTCAACCGTGCCCTCAGAATTGCCATCCGAAATACTTTATAACAATTTCAAATTTTGACCTCAAAATGCGACACACATTAAATTCGAACAATTTAACTTAAAGTCGCCAATTATAAATAATTCTTCTCACTCCAATAAATTTTCCAAATCATAAATTTAAGTTTCTCTAATTTAAATATTTTAATATCTCCCAAAATAATTAAATATTAAATCCTCAAAATTACGGGGTGTTACAACAATATACTTCCCCTAACCCGGTATCGTGAAAAGGATAATCTAACCCCTACCATATATATGAACCTGTACCTCACATATTCATCTATCCTCAAAGTCACATCATAAGGGTGGTGCCTAAACCTAATAAATTAGCCGCGAAACACAATATACCACATAAACTTCGACTTCATCACAATTCTCGAAAATACGAGTAGGTGCGCCTAACGAGGTAGCTATCGATAAATATCCATCACAATGACTAAGAAGCAAACTAATAATCCACATAAAATAGATTAACACAAACGAGTGTGTGGCATCAGTGTCCAATAAATCTCAAATTAAAGTGTCGAGACATAAATCCTATCGCACACCGTTGGGACATGTCCCTGAAGTTGTCCATACTAGACACGCTCTTGGCCTGGATGACACTAATAGTATTGCCCCGAATTTCAACATTGGAGCAAACCCAAAATTTCCTGATAAGCTGTAAGGACAATTTGTCCATCCTTATGTATATGTTATGTCATACGCCGTTACAAGATTGATGGTTGAAAAGATCACATCGTCATCCAAAATCCGAAGAACAAAAGAAGAAGGTATTTGGGAATCAGACCTGACCGGACCGATCCGGCTCAAATAAAAGGAACCGATCCGGCTTATCGGACCGATCCGACCATCTACCGGACCGATCCGTTTTGTCAGACTCCAGTAGCCACCGGATCGAATGCAAACCGATGGAGTAATAATTAGCCGAACCGATCCGACAGCTAGCGGACCGATCCGCCTTTGTTAAAAAGAACCGATCCGGAAGAGCGGACCGATCCGCCACAGATACCGGACCGATCCGTCCTGGATAACCACGAACAGATCGTGTGGAGATTTTTAGGGAAAATGAATTCTTATTTATACCACGATCGGGGAGTTGGTTTTCTTAAGGCTTATACACGATTTCCAGAGTAGATAAACTTTAAGGCCTTCATGGTATTTGAGTCCATTGATTCATACCCTTGATTCACACAAATTCCATACATTTGTGAGTCACTTTTGGTAACCCAAGAACACCATTGCTGTTGTTCAACCTTTGTGAAGTGGACTGCTTCTTCCTCTTCATTGCTGCCCTACTGGACAGGGATAGTTCCAGCTGCCAACCCTACTGGAAAGGGATATTCCAGCCGCGACTACAGAATCCGATACCTGAGGGTAATTCTTAGTCAAAAACTTGTATTTCAGTGTAATCCGATTGTAAGTCGTTTCTCTTACAAATTATAGTGATATACAAATGATTTTTCCCCTGTGGGGGATTTTTCCTTAAACTTTGTGTGTTGAATATCTTGTGCATGATTCCATATTGTTTCAATCACACCTAGTTGCATGCTTAGGGCTAATTTGGGTTAAAAGGTGTTTTAAATATAATTTGATCATTTGAACGCAAGCGCCAACTCTTTCAAATTGGTATCAGAGCAGGTTACGCTAATCTATCGCGTATTCCTTTTTTCGCAAATTTTTTCTAAGATATCAATTTTCTGAAAAATTGATTTTTGAAAAAGCGCGTGTTCAAATGGAGAAGTCATATTATAAAATGCCTATTTTTGACGGGTCAAATTATGCTTATTGGAAAGCCCGTATGAGGTCGGCTTTAAAAGCCATTGATGAACGTGTCTGGATTTTGGTTAAACGAGGGTGGACTCCTCCCACCGTGACCATTGATAATGTGACCAACTTGAAACCTGACATTACTTGGACTGATGAAGAATTTAAATGGTCATCTTTTAATTCTAAGGGTCTAAGTGCTATTTCTGGGTCTGTCACACCTGATGAGTTCAAACGCATAATGACGTGCACCACGTCAAAAGAAGCATGGGATGTTTTGCAACTTACCCATGAAGGAACAAATTCCGTTAAAGAGACAAAATTGCAAAATTTAACAACTCAATTTGAAACCATCACCATGCATGAAAATGAATGTTTTGATGAATTTTATGCTAGGCTTTCTGACATTGTTAATACTAGCTATAATCTTGGTGAACATATTCCAAATGCTAGAGTTGTTAAAAAGATTCTTCGTTCCCTTCCTAAGCGTTTCATACCTAAAGTCACTGTGCTAAATTCCTTGGGTAATTTAAATACACTAAAATTGGAAGAACTGGTAGGAGATTTACAAACTTATGAAATATACATGTTTCCTAAATCTGCCAAGCCAAAAGATAAGGGAATTACCCTTAAAGCCCAAGAGAGAAAAAGTGAGGGGTCAGCAAGAAAGAAAGTCGAGTCATCTAGAAAGATAGAAAATTCTGATTCTGAATGTGAGTTTGACTTAGATGATTTGGCATTATTTGCTAAAATCTTCAAGAAAATTCTGAAATTTAAAAAGGGTGGAAACTTCAAAGATAAAAAGAATTTTCAGAAAAATAAGTTTGAAAAGAAAGATTTCAAAGAACCCCCTAAAGACAGTGAGAGGTGTTTTGAGTGTGACGGTAAGGGACACAGAGCGTTTGAGTGTGCCACACGTCTGAATAGGGAAAAGGGTAAAGCTGTCCTAAATGCTACCCTTAGTGACGACAGTGAGGTCGAGTCGGTGGACTCGGGAGATGAGTCACCGCATGAGCGTAACTTCACCACGTTCATGGCTAGTCATGTGAGTACTCCTAGTGCATATCACGACAATGAGGATGCTACTTCACAGGGACACCTCGACAGCGAGAGCGAAGAGAGTGAGGGAGAGGAGGAAGGTAGTGAGGACGAGAGTAACCTTCAACGCGCCTACGCCGAGTTATACAATAAGTCTTTCAAAACTAAAAAAACGTAACAAGGGGTTAGTCCTTAGGATCACCGCGTAAGAAGAAGAGTTAGAAGAGACGAGAGAGAGAGAGTCCTCCCCCTGCACCGCAATGAGAGAAAGAGAGTCTGCCTGGGCTAGTAAAGAGAATTTGCTTAGAGAGAGAGAGAGCAGTTTTGAGAAGGAGAAAGCGGACTTGACTAAACAAGTGGATAGTCTTACGAGTGAGCTCCATTCCTCCCTGGAGACTCGAAAGAAACTTGAAGCCCTTGTTGCTCTACATACTCATGACCTTGAGAGAGCTAGGAAAGTCAAGGTACAAATCGAGGACAGATCTGGGAAGATGGGAAAGATGATCCTCGGTCCCGCTTTAGGTTTTGGTGACTGGCAAGGAATAGGTTTTGATGGTACCTCCACGTCCCAAATTGCACCTGGACCAATTCCTGAGTTTACTACGACTCCTTATGTCCGTCATAAAAAACCAAGGAGGAGAGTTCGACCAAGAAAAACAAACCAAGGTCCTCCTAATACTGTGCTCTTTTGCTCCCCTTGCAAAAGAAATGGACACCTTAGGGATAATTGCTATAAGTTGGGTCGGACACGACGTACGTTTGCTCCACCACATCAGACTGATGAGTTTTCCAGTCTGAGAGAGCGTGTTGAGTTTCTAGCCGCCACATCACAGAGTTTGATGGAGAAATTCCGACGGATGACCTTACCACCAATGAATGCGCCCCGCATTCCGGCTAAAACCAACAACAACAAGGGAATACAAAAAGGTACCTACACTTGGGTTCCTAAGAAAGAGAAAAAGTCCCTTGTTGTCCACGTCGCTCTCAAAGCCCATAATACCTCACAGTGGTATTTTGATAGTGGATGCTCCAGACACATGACAGGTGATGTCTCATATTTTACCCATCTTGAGGATTATAATGATGGGAGAGTCACCTTTGGAGATGGTAGCAAATCTAGCATAGTAGGACGAGGTACAGTAGAGTTACCAGGATTTCCAAAGCTAGAGAACGTGCTGTACGTCAAAGTTTTGAAAGCAAACCTTCTTAGCATCAACCAGCTGTGCGACGATGACTTTGCTGTGAAGTTTGACCGGAAAGCTTGTAAGGTCTATAATCAAGCCGGTAAACTTTTAGTGCAAGGGGTGAGGACAGAGGATAACTGCTATGGGACTGAGCCCATATCCTCACTTGTTTGCAACAGCGCCACAATCACTCCTATGGATCTGTGGCACCAACGTCTAGGTCATGTGAACGTTAGAGACTTATCTCGTTTAGTCAAAAAGGGCCTAGTACGTGGCTTACCATCACTTGGAAAGCCAACTTCCATGATTTGTGGACCCTGTCAGTTGGGAAAACAAATCCGTAGCCCTCATAGGAAGTTGAACTCCATTACCACCTCCCGTGTTCTTGAATTTATTCACATGGATCTTATGGGTCCTACTCGCACGGAGAGTCTAGGTAGTAAGAGATACATTCTCGTGATGGTGGACGATTTCTCTAGATACTCTCTTGTCGGTTTTCTAAGAGAGAAATCAGATGTTGTTGAATTCCTAACGACCAAGTTCCGTGTATTGCAAAACCATCACGGTGTCACTATTAACAGAATACGTAGTGATAACGGAACTGAATTTAAGGAAGCAAAGGTGGATTTGTACTGTGATAGCCTTGGGATCAAACATGAGTTTTCTGCTGTGAGAACTCCTCAGCAAAATGGGATTGTTGAGAGAAAGAATAGAACGATCCAAGAGATGGCTAGATCTATGCTTCAAGGTCGTAAGGTCTCTAGGAGATTTTGGGCAGAGGCAGTGTCTACTGCATGCCACACGGTAAATAGGGTCTATCTGAGTCCACACACACTTAAGACGCCTTATGAATTGTGGACAGGCAAGAAACCCAACCTGGCATATTTCCGTGTCTTTGGGAGTAAATGCTACATCCTACGGGATAGAGAGCAATTAGGAAAGTTTGACTCCCGGAGCGATGAGGGAATATTTTTAGGCTATTCATCGAACAGTAGAGCGTACCGGGTTTTTAACCTGAAGAGCTCTAAGGTTATGGAATCAATAAACGTCACCGTGCAAGATGATGAACCCCCGACGGTTATTGATCCCAACCTTCAGTGTGAGGATGAGGACTGTTCTGACAGTGATTTTCCTGTTCCTCTCCCACACTCTGTGGACCCTATTCCTGCGTTAGGGGACACACCTGCTTGGGTTCACAAGAGTCATGATCCATCAGCCATTGTTGGCGATCCCACTCTAGGGGTTAAGACTCATGCTCAACTAGAGAACGTTGTTAGTCATCATTGCTACACGTCCAAAGTCGAGCCCAAGAACCACAAAGAAGCACTCAAAGATGAACACTGGATATCTGCTATGCAGGATGAGTTGCTTCAGTTTAAGAAGAACAATGTCTGGGAACTGGTCCCCCGACCTAGTGATACTAATGTTATTGGTACCCGGTGGATTTTCAAGAATAAAATGGATGAAAATGGTACCATAACCAGAAACAAGGCTAGGTTGGTCGCTCAAGGCTACACACAGATAGAGGGTGTAGACTTTGGGGAGACATTTTCTCCTGTTGCGAGGCTTGAGTCCGTTCGCTTACTTCTCGCCATCGCATGTCATCTGCACTTCAAGTTATATCAGATGGATGTCAAGAGTGCCTTTCTGAATGGCATTCTACAGGAGGAAGTTTATGTGGAACAACCAAAAGGGTTTGAAGACCCTAAGCACCCTGATCACGTCTACTATCTTAGAAAAGCCTTGTATGGTTTGAAGCAAGCACCCCGTGCTTGGTACGAGAGGCTTACTTCCTATCTCTTAGCCCGTGGCTTCAAGAGAGGGGGAGTTGATATGACGTTGTTCGTCAGGAGAGATGACGGTGCTATCTTGGTTGCCCAAGTCTATGTGGACGACATAGTCTTTGGATCCACATGCTCCCAACATGCTCACCACTTTGAGGAGGAGATGAAAAGTGAGTTTGAGATGAGCATGGTAGGTGACCTTACTTTCTTCCTTGGTCTCCAGGTTCGTCAGCTAGAGGATAGGATGTTCATCTCCCAATCCAAGTATGCTATAGACCTTGTGAAGAAATTTGGTTTAGACTCTGCTAAGCATGCTCGTACACCTATGAGTACCACTACCAAGCTTAGTAAGGACACTTCAGGAAAGGACGTAGAGCAAACCTTGTATCAGAGTATGATAGGCAGTCTTCTCTACTTGACTGCTAGTCGTCCCGACATTGCCTTTAGTGTTGGAGTCTGTGCGCGTTATCAGGCGTCTCCTAAAGAGTCACACTTACTCGCTCTAAAACGTATTATCAAATACGTGAGTGGGACTCTCTCATACGGTATTTGGTATTCCTTTGATACCGATGACCGTTTGTCCGCCTATTCGGATGCCGATTGGGCCGGGGACGTAGATGGATGTAAGAGCACTTCGGGTGGGTATTTCTACTTTGGTTCTGCTCTTGTCTCTTGGTTGAGCAAGAAGCAAAACTCCATCTCTTTGTCCACTGCGGAGGCTGAGTACATCGCCGCCGGGAGTTGTTGCACGCAACTCATGTGGATGAAGCAAATGTTGGAGGATTATGGGATTTCACAGGACACCATGTTCATTTCATGTGATAACACGAGCGCGATACACATATCCCGCAATCCTGTCCAATATTCGCACACAAATCACATCAGGTTACGCGAGCACTTCATACGTGAGTTAGTTGAGGAGAAGGTCGTATCCCTGAGTTTCGTACCCACTGACCGTCAGTTAGCCGATATTTTCACGAAACCTTTAGATGCCCTTAGATTTGAGAGTCTTAGGAAGTCTTTGGGGATTTGTACAGTTGACTGAGGGGTTGGTCCATGTCTAGCGTAGGTTGCATTGTCATTTTCACATCCTCTGATGCCTATTGCTAGATTGTACTATTAGTGTGTTTTACTTATTTTTGCTTTTCATTATTCTTTGAAAAATACAAAAAGATTTTCTTTTAAGAAAATTTTTTAGAAAAACGCAAAAAGATTTTACCTTGATAAAATTTTTGAAAAATTCAAAAAGAGATTTGCCTTTTATGAATGAGCATTTAAGATAGCCAAGTCACAACTTCATTCCATTTATCCATGTGACTGCTTGATAGAGTTTTGAGAGGCTACATCATTTCATCCATGTGCTTAACATTGATTGGAGTCCTTGAGATGTAATTAGTGATATCTTCCTACATGTTTGACTCCTATATCCTATACTGCACACATGCACGACTTTATTTGATTATTGCACTTGTCTATCTCATATTGGATTGAGTGTTTCTATCTCAATTCTGTCTATACAATGTACAATATGCGATAAAACTTGACAAGATTGGATTGCATGTAAAAACCGTTTTGGTGAGACTGTGTGATTATTTGCATAACGGGGAGGGGCTGCGAAAGTTGATTCTTATCCTTTGCGCAAAAGCCGCCGTTACAAAGGACCTAAAAAATGGAGGAATTTTATTATCCGAGGTCCTAAAAGGTTAAAAGAGCTCGAAAAAATTGATAAGGCAATAAAAAGCAATTCATGCCAAATATGGGCCATTTAGGTTTTCACCATCAATTCTCCAAAGTTTGAGAATTTAGTATACCTCTATTCAAAATATAAATCTGAGGGAGTTTGGTTGGAGATTGAAAAACAGGTTTGCACTTCCTTGATAGTCCTGAAAAAGCATGAAAATCATTTTGGACGTTATTGGTGTAGAAATCACTTTGAGCTTTGATTTGTAGATTTGATATAGTCAATGTCTTATATTTCCAATCTTTTACACCAAAGGAAGTATTTGAGTTCATTCGCTAGGAATATCCAATATTCATCGTGTACATATGTCATGTTTGTATGCTTTGATTTTCCTATCGATTTTTTATCACACCTATTCTTTTACGCTATCACCGACTTGGTTGTTTTTTGTTCATTCATGGTGTGATTTTTTGCCTTGTGTCACCCCGGTACTTGATTGCTTGATTTATTTCTCTCATTTGTTTATTTGGGGACATCATAAAAAGGGGGAGAATGAATTATCTGATTATGGGGGAGTGAAATTTGAAATTCTGAGAATATCATCTTAAATTGATATATATGCTTATGTCTATCTCATTTCAAACTCGATACGTCACTTGGTATTTGCTTTGTCTCATGTGTGTAGGTACATCTTTTGATAATCCCATGTTGCACACCCTGATGAGAAAAGCGGTGAGATTTCTGAAGATTCGAAGAACAAACGATGCAGCCTTATTCACTTGTACTCTTTCAGTTTTGGGTTCATGGAAGGGTAGATTTGTATAGGCATTGTTCATACTTGATAATTCGAATTTTTTATGTTTGTTCCGGCATAGACATAGGGGGAGATTTGTAAGGACAATTTGTCCATCCTTATGTATATGTTATGTCATAGGCCGTTACAAGATTGATGGTTGAAAAGATCACATCGTCATCCAAAATCCGAAGAACAAAAGAAGAAGGTATTTGGGAATCAGACCTGACCAGACCGATCCGGCTCAAATAAAAGGAACTGATCCGGCTTATCGGACCGATCCGACCATCTACCGGACCGATCCGTTTTGTCAGACTCCAGTAGCCACCGGATCGAATGCAAACCGATGGAGCAATAATTAGCCGAACCGATCCGACAGCTACCGGACCGATCCGCCTTTGTTAAAAAGAACCGATCCGGAAGAGCGGACCGATCCGCCTCAGATACCGGACCGATCTGTCCTGGATAACCACGAACAGATCGTGTGGAGATTTTTAGGGAAAATGAATTCTTATTTATACCACGATCGGGGAGTTGGTTTTCTTAAGGCTTATACACGATTTCTAGAGTAGATAAACTCTAAGGCCTTCATGGTATTTGAGTCCAATGATTCATACCCTTGATTCACACAAATTCCATACATTTGTGAGTCACTTTTGGTAACCCAAGAACACCATTGCTGTTGTTCAACCTTTGTGAAGTGGACTGCTTCTTCCTCTTCATTGCTGCCCTACTGGACAGGGATAGTTCCATCCGCCAACCCTACTGGAAAGGGATATTCCAGCCGCGACTACAGAATCCGATACCTGAGGGTAATTCTTAGTCAAAAACTTGTATTTCAGTGTAATCCGATTGTAAGCCGTTTCTCTTACAAATTATAGTGATATACAAATGGTTTTGCCCCTGTGGGGGATTTTTCCTTAAACTTTGTGTGTTGAATATCTTGTGCATGATTCCATATTGTTTCAATCACACCTAGTTGCATGCTTAGGGTTAATTTGGGTTAAAAGGTGTTTTAAATATAATTTGATCATTTGAACGCAAGCGCCAACTCTTTCATAAGCAACATCTAAAGTTTAAGATGGACATCCTATTGGGAATTGAAACACATATGAGAGTACAAGGACAGACACGTAACAAAGAACGCTACACAGAAGTCTAAGAGAACCTCTAACCCTCGAGGCCTAAGACCATGCTCTGATACCAATTGTAATTCCCCGTGTAACTTACTACTTAGGTTGATCAAGTATAAATATAAAATCATACGAGATAATAGAAAAAAAAATAATATCATTCTCAGCATGAAGAGGTCAAATGAATAATGGACAAAAATTTTGAACTGATGAGAAGATCCTCAAATATTACTCATAATATATAATAGACAAATCTATAAACAATGTTGTCTCAACAGTAATACATAAATATAATCCCCAATGAGTCAATAAATATTACAAATCATCTATGTTAACATACAACAAGACATCTCAAAAGTAGCTAGACTGAAAAGATATATGATAACATGAGAAGGTAGAGATCTGCAATAGCTCTGGAGCCGAAACCCCGAGAGATGTATACCACGCACTGACTGGATTGAAATGTAATCTAAGTGTGAGGTCCAACCCTAGTACATGGTTTCCACAAAAAGGGGTTAAAAACCTAGCAAGTAACTTAGCTACGCAACTCAAAGCAGTTATATGCATAGATGATAAAGTCACATTTTAATAATTTAATGAACATCCCAACCCATAAATGTAGGCTCACAATATATTAGAATTATCTCATTTCATACCATTAATTAATCCTTCTCATTAACTAATCACACGGTAACCGACATGCTCGGTAGTTCATTAACACGTAACTGAAATGCTCAATAATTCATTAACACGTAATTGACATGCTCAATAATTTATTAACACGTAACTGACAAGCTCATTAATTAATTGCCATGTACCCGACATTCTCATTAATTAATTATCATGTAACTGATAGGTTCATAAATTAATTATCACGTAACCGACATGCACCCCTTCATCTCGACCATCCCATAAGCATGCGGTATGCCAAATTCAAATAATCACATAACACAATATTCATAACCATCACGTATCACGCCCTAGCTCCACCTGGTATTCGCATGGTCGGGAAATAACATATCATAATAAATCATAAACATCATGTTTTATGCCCTGACGCCACCTGGTATTCGCATGGACAGGAATTTACACATCATAATATTGGGGTGTCCCTCCATGGTACCCACCCATTCATTTCCATCTTAGCAAGTTTAATTAATTTTGGCCTTTTAGCAAGTAATTATTCACTCCAAGTAAACTACTCATATGTCAGTTATCCCAATTACCCCGACTTGGCTCTACTATTTAGGATTCATTATCTATATTCTTTTAAACGGTTTTATAGAGAGCTAAATTGAAAAACATCATGCAAGTGATTCTTCGTAACGCAAAGCGTAAAGTTGAAAGTTTATGATTTTTATTTACGGTTTAAGTCATCATGACAACCCATCTCTAAACTCCTTGCATGGGACGTCTCACCGAAGTGAAATCCAAACAAGGAACCATCCCTATACACTAACGTTTAGATAGAGTAGTTGCTAAGACAAATTATTTAAGGTTTATTATGCAAAAGTAGGGCAAGAATTTAAATGTCTACGCCTGAAATCTCCGAATTAATCCACACTACTATTCAACAACCAAACCAATCACAATAATTTCCCGTACTCCTTCTAACGTCTACATAACAGAATGCACATCAACAATAACAAGGTTTCGAGCATGGGTTCATATGGAGTTCTTATAAAAAGCGACACGTAATTATTTTACCTGAGTATGTTACATCGTAAGGGGTCCATTAATGCGTATCAATTGTCACAAGTCATTTACAATATTCTCATATTGATTCTTATAATATGAATAAAAGTCTCGCAACAATTCTCATTGAATTGGAGCATACATATCAAAAGTACTACTCCTAAAGCGTAAGGTATAAACCTATTGAGCAATTGAATTTTTAAAATATTGTACTTTTAAATGAATTTCACATCGTCTATTTTCGTATCACAAATTATCAAATTCTACCTACGGGGTCCAACTCTAAAATTGTCATTTTCATGCGTTGGGGTCAATAATTAATTTTCTAAAACTAATAGGCCCGGCATTAATTTTTTTAGGTATATACAACCATTTAGATTCACCTAATATCACATAACTTAGAATTGCACCCTTTTCTAAAGGTCACTGGGTCAATAAATTTTTTTTTTTGCAAATTAATATGCTTGACATGAATTTTTAGGTCTATAACACTACTTCAATTCACCTAACATCACATAAATTAGAATTGCATGCTTTTATCACAAAAGTTTAGTTTAGGTGAAATTAGCAAATACACACATAAAAGGAGAGGAGTAGGAAATTACTTGTCTCCATGCGCGCCCCAAAAACGCCATGAAATTTGACTTCGAAATGGTCTTTGAAATAACTTGAGGTTTGACTTGTAAATATTGGAAATATTTTACGAGATATGAAATTTATAGACGGTTAAAATTCTATGGGTAATGGGGATTAGAAGGTGTCAATTATTATGAGTTGGGTAAAGGAGAAGATTTATTCTCCTATTTTGTTGGAAGCTCAAATGTTGGCAGGCAGCGTGCCCAATTGGCTATTGGCTACGGGGTCATCATTCTCCCCTCTTTTCTCCTCATTTATAGCGCTACCCTTCTAAAAGAGTGAGAAGCCTTCATCCAATGACCCTATCCAATCTGTAATTAAATCCCAAACTCCCAAGCTGCTGCAGCATTTCCAAATCCCAAGACTGAATCCCCTGTTTTAAAAAGCACAACCCTTTTTTCTTTATTTGTAACCAAATCTCAAAAAAAAAAATATGATCCTACTGTTATAACCATGTGCCTCCCTTTTTGACCACCACCCCTCATTGTTTTTCCATCTCATTTCTCCTGTTGAACCTTGGCTATCTAAATACTCATAGAACTCTATTGAGCCGACCATCTCTCTCTCTAAATTGTTCTTACATCGCCTCAATATCCTCCACCTTATTGTTGTTCTCTTTTCTATAAAACAAAAACCCTACAACTCCTTAAATATCAATAGTTGCTCTCATATTGAAACATTTTTGGCCCATTAATTTTCTTTTATAACCCATACTTATGTGTTATAAATGTACCCATCCCATAAACATTTCTTTTTATCTACGCCCTATTTGTGGATACAGCCAAATAACTTATTAATTGCTTAAGAATTAGACCTATAAGAGGCATGAACACCTCCCACGAAACCAATATAACTTGTAGGAACTGACCAAGTAGTCACGGGCCACTCGGTTTGCGAATATGACGATAATTTGGAAAAAAATCCATTAAGCTTAAAAACAAGCCCTTAAAGGGTGAAAACCCAAACCAGCCTCCAAATGTCCCCGTAAGAGGCACGAACACCTTGCACGAGACCAATGTAACTTCGACGAACTGATCGTGTAGTCGCGGGTCTCCAGGTTTCAGAATATGATGATAATTTCAAAAAATGTATATTAGGCTTAAAAACAAGCCGTTGGAGGGTGAAAACCCAAACCAACCCCCAAAGGGCTCCGTTAGAGGCACGAACACCTCGCACGTGACAAATGTAACTTGTACGAACTGATCGCGTAGTCGTGGGTCTCCCGATTTGAGAATATGATGATAATTTCACAATATGTAGATTAGGCTTAAAAACAAGCCGTTTGAGGGTAAAAACCCAAACCAGCCCCCAAACGGCCCCGTAAGAGGCACGAACACCTGGGACGAGACCAACGTAACTTGTAGGAACTGACCGCGTAGTCACAGGTGTCTCGGTTTGAGAATATAATGATAATTTAAAAATATATAGATTAGGGTTAAAACACAAGCCGTTTGAGGGTGAAACCCAAACCAGCCGCCAAACGGCCTCGTAAGAGGTACGAACACCTCACTCGGGACCAATGTAAATTGTACGAACTGACCGAGTAGTCATGGGCCTCTCAGTTTGAGAATATGATGATAATTTGAAAATATATTGATTAAGCTTAAAAATAAGACCTTAAAGGGTGAAAATCCAAACCAGCCCCCAAACAGCCCCGTAAGAAGCATGAACTCCTCGCATTGGACCAATGTAACTTGTACGAAGTGACTGCATAGTCACGGGTCTCTCGATTGGAGAATATGATGATAATGTCAAAATATGGAGATTAGGCTTGAAAACAAGCCGTTTGAGGGTGAAAACCCAAACCAGCACCCAAATGGCCCCATAAGTGGTACGAACACCTCGGGCGGGACCAATGTAACATGCATGAACTGACCGCGTAGTTGCAGGTAACTCGATTTGAGAATATGATGATAATTTCAAAATATGTAGATTACGCTTAAAACACAAGACTTTTAAGGGTGAAAACCCAAACCAGCCCCCAAACGGCCCCATAAGAGGCACGAACACCTCACACGGGAAAAAGTAACTTGTAGGAACTGGCCGTGTAATTGCGAGTCTGTCGGTTTGAGAATAGGATGATAATTTTAAAATATGTAGATTAGGCTTAAAAACAAGCCGTTTGATGGGTGAAAACCCAAATCAGCCCCTAAACGTCACCGTAAGAGGCACGAACACCTCGTACGGGAACAATGTAACTTGTATGAACTGATAGAGTAGTCGAGGGCCTATCGATTTGAGAATATGATGATAATTTGAAAATATATCGATTAAGTTTAAAAATAATCCCTTAAAGGGTTAAAACCCAAACCAACCCCTAAACGGCCCCGTAAGAGGTACGAACACCTCGCACAGGACCAATGTAACTTGTACGAACTGTCCACGTAGTCATGGGTCTCCCGGTTTGAGAATATGACGATAATTTCAAAATATGTAGATTAGGCTTGAAAACAAACGGCCCCGTAAGAGGCATGGACACCTCGCACGAGACCAATGTAACTTGTATGAACTGATCGAGTAGTCGTGGGTCTGCCGGTTTGAGAATAGGATGATAATTTTAAAATATGTAGATTAGGCTAAAAAATAAGCCGTTTGATGGGTGAAAACCCAAACCATCCCCTAAATGGCCCCGTAAGAGGCATGAACACCTCGCACAGGACCAATGTAACTGGTACGAATTGACTGAGTAGTCACGGGACTCTCGGTTTGAGAATATGATGATAATTTCAAAATATATCGACTAAGCTTAAAAATAAGCCCTTAAAGGGTGAAAACCCAAATGGCCCCGTAAGAGGAATAAGCTCCTCACACTAGAACAATGTAACTTGTACGAACTGACTGTGTAGTCACGGGTCTCCCGATTTGAAAATATGACGATAATTTCAAAATATGTAGATTAGGCTGGAAAATAAGCCGTTTGAGGGTGAAAACCCAAACCAACCCCGAAATGGCCCCGTAAGCGGCACAGACACCTCCCACGGGACCAATGTAACTTGTAAGAACTGACCGCGTAGTCACTGGTCTCTCGGTTTGAGTAGAGTAGGCTTCAAAATAAGCCGTCTGAGTGTGAAAACCCAAATTAACCCCCAAACGGCCCCGTAAGAGGCACGAGCACCTCGCACGGGACCAATGTAACTTGTAGGAACTGGCTGAGTAGTCATGGGCCTCTCGGTTTGAGAATATGACGATAATTTTAAAACATATCGATTAAGCTTAAAAACAAGCCCTTAAAGGGTGAAAACTCAAACCAACCCCCAAACGGCCCCGTAAGATGCACGAACACCTCGTACGGGACCAATGTAACTTGTACGAATTGACTGCGTAGTCACGGTTGTCTCGATTGGAGAATATGATGATAATTTCAAAATATGTAGATTAGGCTTGAAAACAAGCCGTTTGAGGTTGAAAACCCAAACTAACCCCCAAATGGCCCCATAAGAAACACGAAAATCTCGCACGGGAGCAATGTAACATGTACGAACTGAATGCCTAGTCGCGAGTCTCCCAGTTTGAGAATATGATGATAATTTCAGAATATGTAGATTAGGCTTAAAACACAAGCCGTTTGAGGTGAAAACCCAAACCAACCCCTAAACGGCCCCGTAAGAGGCATGAACACCTCACACGGTACCAATGTAACTTGTAGGAACTGATCGAGTAGTTAGGCCCTCTCAGTTTGAGAATATGAAGATAGTTTTAAAATATATCGATTAAGCCTATAAACATGCCCTTAAAGGGTGAAAACCTAAACCAACCCCCAAACGGCCCCGTAAGAGGCACGAACACCTCGCACGGGACCAATGTAACTTGTACCAATGTAACTTGTACGAACTGACCGCATAGCCACGGGTCTCCCGGTTTGAGAATATGATGATAATTTCAAAATATGTAGATTAGTCTTGAAACAAGCCATTTAAGGGTGAAAACCCAAATCAGCCCCCAAACAGCCCCGTAAGAGGCACGAAAACCTTGCACGAGGCCAATGTAACTTGCAAGAACTGACTGCATACTCTCGGATCTTTTGATTTGAGAATATGACGATAATTTTAAAATATGTAGATTTGACTTAAAAATAAGCCGCTTGAGGGTGAAAACCCAAACCAGTCCCCAAACATTCCTATAAGAGGCACGAACACCTCGCAGAGGACCAATGTAACTTGTACGAACTGACAGTGTAGTCGCGGGTCTCCCGATTTTAGAATATGATGATAATTTGGAAATATGTAGATTAAGATTAAAAACAAGCCGTTTGAGGGTGAAAACCCAAACCAGCTCCCAAACGGCCTCGTAAGACGCACGAATACCTCGCATGGGACCAATGTAACTTATATGCACTGACCGCATAGTCGCGAGTCTTCCGGTTTGAGAATATGACGATAATTTCAAAATATGTAGATTAGGCTTAAAAACAAGCCATTTGATGGTGAAAACCCAAACCTACCCTCAACGGCCCCTTAAGAGGCACGAACACCTCGCACGGGACCAATGTAACTTGTACGAACTGACAACGTAGTCACGGGTCTCTCGGTTTGAGAATATGACGATAATTTCTAAATAGCTATACTAGGCTTAAAAACAAGCCATTTGAGGGTGAAAACGCAAACCAACCCATTAGAGGCACGAACACCTCGCATGAGACCAATATAACTTGTAGTAACTGACCTTATAGTCGTGGGTCTCTTGGTTTGAGAATATGAAGATAATTTGAAAATATATAGATTAAGCTTAAAAATAAGCCGTTTGAGGGTGGAAATCCAAACCAGTCACCAAACGGCCCCGTAAGAGGCACGAACACCTCGCACAGGACCAATGTAACTTGTAGGAACAGACCGCGTAGTCATGGGTCTCTCGCTTTGAGAATATGACAATAATTTGGAAATATGTAGATTAGGCTTAAAAATAAGCCGTTTGAGGGTGAAAACCCAAACCAGCCGCCAGACGACCCCGTAAGAGGCACGGACACCTCACACGGGACCAATGTAACTCATAGGAACTGGTTGCATTATCACAGGCATCTCGGTTTGAGAATATGATGATAATGATATAATATATGGATTAGGCTTATAAACAAGTCGTTGATGGGTGAAAACCCAAACCAGCTCCCAAATGATCCCGTAAGAAGCACTAACACCTCACACAAGATCAATGTAACTCGTAAGAACTGATCAAGTAGTCATAACTTGCGTAAGATTTTTAATTTTAGAATATAATAATTATTTCAACTCCTATATGTAATTTTTTAGCTTGAGTAAGCTTTTTTTTTTTTTTTTATAAATTACTTGGTTATAAATATCGTCTCTTTTTTGTATCCTATTTTTTTGCAGGATAACATTTTATCGTTAGCATTTATTCACGTGGAACACACGGAGAACTCAATGGTTTATAATAGGGGGTTTATTTATTTAATGTCATTAATATTCATGATTCTATTTTTTTGTGTTATGGCCGTGTGGGCTTTTGTAGTTTTATTGTTAACTTTTATGGCCGTGCGGGCTTTTGTTAGTTTATTGTTTTATTTTGTGGCCATGCGGGCTTTATATTATGCAGATTTTATATTAGCAGGTTTTAGAATGTCCAAAAAATATAGGAAACTCTGCCCAATTTTTTTTGGTCTGTGAACTACTAAAGACTTGTAATATTTTGAAGTTTGTATGTACATTAGTTTATCAACAACGTGCAAGATTTGCAATTTGTGAATTTTCTTGTTTTCAAACAATTAATTTTTTTTTCTTTTATCCAAAAATTTGGCACAGTTCAAAACTGTACCAAAAGTGTATCAAATTTTGACACGGTTTTGAACTATGCCAATTGTTTATCAAAATGTGCTCAATTTGGCACAGTTCAAAACTGTGCCAAAAGTGTGCTAGAAATATCAAATTCGGGAACGGTTTAAAAGTGTGCCAGAAGTGTTCTTGCTTGGTCATATCTAGCACAGTTTTAAACCATGGCAGAAAAAATGGCCATTTTGGAACACCTGATTCTGGCACAGTTCAAAACCGTGCTAGATTTGATATGGCACAGTTTTAAACCATGCCAGATTCCTGTTTTGGGTGTAGTGTGCCTTTACGACTATAAACATTTCTATGCCATATGCAATAACACCTCTTTTGGTTAATATTCAACATCTCCTGCCTATATGGCTATAAACATCTCTTTTCCTTTTAGGCACTAACATCTCTTCAGATAAGTATCCAACATCTCTTGCTTCTATGACTATAAACATCTCTTTGGATAAAATATCCAACATCCCTGAGTTGAAACCAACTCATCTCTTTGCCTTTAAGGATATAAACATGTCTTTATATATCCATTTTCATATCTATATCCAATCAACGACTAAATTTTAAGGCACTTAATCCTATTTATCATGTTTCACCAAATTTTCTAATATATTAATCAATAATAAAAACCAATATACTTACTAACCATAACCGTAATCAAACTTATACCCATACCCACACCATACCCATACCCATACCCATCACCATAACCACCTTACTAATCATTTCCAAACTAACGAATCATATAAACTAAGCAGATAATAATTATATGACCTCAGCAACATACATCGGATTAACCTAAATCATATATAAAATTCTAACCTTATAAATCGCGATATTAAGAAATAAGAATCTTTTAGGAATTGATAATTCAATATCTACTACTCGTCTTATATATACATTTCTTTATATTGATAATCTAACACCTCTTAGATCATAAAATAACCTAAAAAATCTCTAGCATTAGATATTACTAACATCACACACACACACACACACAGTGAGTAAACTCACCAATTACTCCAGCACTTTTGAACCGTCGAACCCTTTCTTTATTAATCCAATACATGTTAGTAATCTCGAATTAATGTAGAAAACATACATCAATTTTATACTTCTCTAATCTAAAACATTTATCTCATACAAGCGTACTAACATTTCAAATGTCTTTCAAACCATTCACCAAGTTATTTCAACATACAAGTATAATTATAGAAATTCATATAACCAATCCTTCCATAATGCATGATCAATTATGATTTACACATCCTAAACATTCATAATAACATTTTATCAAATATATGATGAGCATAAATACCAAGTTCAAATATTTTTACTATGTGACATCTTTAGTTTTAATATTGATGAAGACCACGCCATGATCCAACTAGCCTTAAATTTATACATAAGATAGAAAACATCTAGAGGAAAAAGATATAAAAATTATAGTTCAATTCAGTAGTGGATCTTTGTAAATAATTAAAACATTAGGTTGTCCCAGATTTGACATGTTCACAATTACTTTATTTTTAGGGTAAGTTCAAATATTATAATGTTCCAATTGGTATATAATTAGCTATGGTTCCATACATGTATGTAAGACTCTATGAATAGGATTTCTAAAACATCCAACGGTTCAAAATACTAAATTTTCTACACCATTTTATGGCCATTTTCATTAAGTGGTCCAAAGCTGCCATTCCACTCCGAAAATCAAACTTTCTTTACCAAAACATGTAATTTACTAATCAAACATTTATCAAATTATACCAAACTTTTTAGATCACTATTATAAATCATTAGAAATAATTACAATTGCAAAGAATACAATTTAATGCATTGAAGAGTTGTGTTGGTGATTACACCTAGTACTACACCAAGAACACACACATATAAGCACAACGTATCTTCTACTCAATTTCTTCCACCAATAACATGTATAAAATTTCAGCCTAAACCTATATGTATTTATAGAAAACATTGTAAATATTACTTTAGCTTTAATTCCATGGTTTAATTCAGTACAAATATTATAGATCATAAGAATTTAATAAAATAACCTACCTCTTCATTTTCATTCAATAACGCTCAAAACCATATATTCTTTACCACATTTCATGTATGAGCATGGATAACACATAAGAACTACTCATACATCAATCCTATGGATTGAATCAAACTCAAAATAAGTAAATCAATAACTTTAATAATTTTCATTTACTTTCTCTCTCCTCAAGAGCATCCAAAGTATTCAAGAAAAACTTTAAATTTCATATATGTTCAACTATAAGCATGCTAGATAACGAAAACAAGATTAATTACTAACCAAATATATCTATAAATCCAAACCCTAGAGTTGTTATTCCTCACTTCAACACTTATCTCCCAAGTTTGCAAACAAGAACACAAGAAAAAAAATGAAAGATATGAGAAGATCTAAGTCTAAATGAGTTTAATTACTCACATTTTAACTTTTAACCACAGAAGACTTGTTATATTAATATTTCACCACACTTTTATACTTTCCCGCAATTATACAATGAACCTTAATTATATTTACATTACCAAATATAGCTTGGTAAATCATAAATCTAATATTACAACCAGATTATATATTTTTATATAATTATATATAGCACACTGCACTTGTACTTAAGCATTTAAATACACAAACAAGCATTACTATATACTTTAAATTATTATTAATAACTAATTCCAATATTTAATAATAATAAAATAAATAAAATAGCGAAATTTGGGATGGGATGTAACAGCCCCCCCCCCCCCCCCCCAAGAATTTCTTCTGCAAAATTAGAACGGTCATTTATCACCATCATACCTCATTACTCTTTGCATCACTATAGTAAGAACACTAGCAACCACTTTATACTCAACTATTTCTCAAGATAATTAGAAATTTTCACTGTATCACTTTCAAAATACCCTTCACTTGACAATTCTTATTAATAGGTTCACAAAATCAATTTTAAATGGTAAAGAAGGGTAAATTATGTTTCCATAACACACATTTAAATACTATGGATTCCTCATTCCAATCTCTTTCATTAGGGACTTATTTTCTAATTAATTATATTTAATCCATAACTTACTCTCATTACTTCTTTGAAACTACTGATCTCCAATCATAAACCAACATTAAAAAAATTTAAAACCCTAAACCCTAAAAAATAAACATTAAACCCTAATGAAAACTTAATGCTTAACCCCAAACCCTAAGAACCTAAACCCTAAACCCAAACCCTTAACTATGAAAAATCCCAATATTCTAAACCCTAAATCATGAAACTTGAAAGATGCTAAATATACACCATAAAATTTTAAAAAGGCCCTACAACCTAAAACCTACAAAAAATAAAGCTTTCAACCCTACAAAAACATGAATAGTAAAAAACTCATAGCTTGACCACAAACATAGCTCCATGAATCTTTGCCAACATATTTAGAATTCTAAACTTTAACTAAGAACATAATAAACTCAAGATGAACTTAAACATTCTAAAACAATAAACGTGGAATGGTAAACACTAAATGTTGCGGATTCATAAAATATATTCCTCACAATAATAAAAAATATAGCAAACTCAAGGCAAATAGGAACATTCTAAAACCTTATATATGGAATTGTGGACATTGATGGTCATGGATTTAATAAACTTTTAATAAGATAAAGAAAAAAATATTAAAAAAATAGTGTTCTGGGGATAGGGTTTAAAGTTTACATTCGAGATAGTGGATTATTGTAATCTAAACCCCACACCCTTAAGACAAAACCCCTAGCCCCGAGCATATTTTTCAACCGCTCACAATAACCAACTACATAAAAAAATTCAAGGCAACTAGGCATATTATAAACCTTAAACCGGTAATGGGGAATGGTGAACCATGATGTTCAAGGATTCAATAAACTTTTGAGAACCTAGAATATTAATTTTGGACAATCTAATGTTCTGAGGCTAGGGTTTAGGTTTGAGGGATTACGATTTACTAACATAAACCCCACACTAAAACATAAACTTTAAAGCCTAGCATCGAACGTGTTGGCCAAATCCTTACAATAACCATTAACATAAAAAAACTCAAGGCCAACTAGGCACATTATAAAACCCTAAGTGGGGAATGGTGAATCATGATGGACACGAATTCAATAAATGAAAAATAATATGCAACACCTATAAAAACTACATGCATAAGTAATAACGGTTAACTCATGAACCTACAAACCAACTCTCACTTGAGCATATTACTTTATTGTATTCAAGGGTATTGGATGTAATAATAAAATAATACATGCATAAATCATAAACATCACACCCATAAACATAAAAGTACACTAAAAACCATAAGAGTACATGCAAAAATATCAAATAGGAAAATAAGAAATATAAATGCGCATAGTAACTAGAAATTCATCGTGCACACATTCATTTACTCTTTCCTATAGGAGTAAACAAAATAGACATAATAGTATATGTATTAAACATATACATCACACCAAAAAACATAAGAGTACATGCATAAATAACAAAACTACATGCACAAATATCAGCGTACACATGCAAATAAGAAAAATAAATGCACCTAATAACTAAAATTGCATCCCATAAAAATCACTCCAAACGTAAATTCTTGTGATATCCACATTCGTGTTCACCGACCTTGATTTCTTATAATTGTGCATAATACAATAATATCATAAAAATAAATACATAAACTGCGCATAAATACAAACACTGCACTCAAGCACTAACATAGTACACATTCATACAATTATACATGAGTAATCCATGGATCCCGAATACATCCCCAAAATAATCCACTAATAGAGGTATAATATAAATAAAAGATTGTACAATGTAATCATTATATAACACATTACAACACTTATTTTTAAGCCCCATTATTTGGGGAGTTATTCGAGCCATAAATTGGGACACATCATTTTGTTACACAAACATATAATAAAACTTACACCTATTGATCATCATTGTACACCCACGCGCTATCTACTACCATCCACACTTAACATTATTTTTCCATACTTATATGCGCATAACACAAATTACACGCATACATTCAATATATAACACATCACTTATAATGTAGAAGAATAATATATCAAAGAAAATAATATATGAGAATTTCATTCAACACATAAACACTACATATTTCACAAAAACAAACAAAATTACATTGTGTGTGTGTGTGTGTGTAAAATAAAAATATGTTATCATTTGAATAAAAATTTAACCATGCTGGCCAACGGGTACACGGTTCTTTACTGTAAAATTTAAAAAAAAATAAAATACTGAGAATGAAACTATATAAAGATTACAACTGATGTAGTGGATGATACAAGAAGGACGTATGGTGGGCAACTGCCCACCTTAAGTTTTGGACTGTTTATTTTTTCAAAGTCAAATATGTAGGTTAAAATAGTATTTAGTTAAAATTTTTGAGGGTAAATAGGTAAATTCCCACCTTAGTAAAACTTCTCTTAGATAGACTTAAATACACTCTCAGTAAATATCTAATACCAATTACCAAACGAAGATAAGAAACATTATGGAGAGAGATTCAGAGAATGAACTTCAACTGCTCCAGCTTGAGAACGGATGAACAACCTAACTCCTAGTTTGCTTGCTCGTGCGATTAGAGAGAGAGACAGTAGTGGTCTTCTAGCTCCTGCCCAAGGTTAGATCAACTTAGTTTTTTTGGTGTAAAAATATCAGCTTGCTCAATTTTTTCGATGTAAAGATCTCAACTTTCTTTGCTTTCTTTTATTTTTTTGGTGTATAAATCTCAGCTTGCTATTTTAATTTGATATGTTTTACGTTTTGCTAAATGTTAAATGTGTAAAATGTTAAATGCTAATTTTTTAAACGTTATTGTTAATATTAGGATTTATAAAATGTTAATGTTAAATGTAATGTAAGGGTTTGTTAAATTGATGTTTTTTAAATGTTAGGATTTGAAAAATGTTAATGTTAGATGTTAATAATTTTTGTTATTTTCTTCTAGTTATGCTTAGGTACTACAAAAAAATGTCTCTACATTGTATCCCCCTTCAAGTGATGAAGATGATTACGACTAAAATCATCCTTAGGAAGAGAAAAAATACTTAAAATAGGTTTTTCAAAGTTAGAGTTTTATCCAAACAAACTTCCCCAAATCCCAACCTACATAAAGCTTTTGTCACGCTATTCTAATGAAATTATAATCACCTTTACTATATAATATTTTCTCTTATACTTGTGGAATGGTTTTCGTTATTATAGTAATTTTTTATTTTGGACCCCTCCGCCCACCTTAGCAAATGTTTCTGGATCCGCCCCTGAACTGATGGGGTGAAAATCTTTTAAGGCCACAACCACATAAATTGACCAACCTAATAGGAGGAGGATGTGGATATATGTTAACAATGCTTATCACATAAGGTATAAAGTTGTTCACCATATCTACTGAAGTGTCTACATCAACTATGAAGGTGTTTACCTATTGTATATTCCTTATAATGATAAATTGTACAAGCATGCCCTGCCTTAGGCTTTGGCTAAAATGGTCTGAGATTGTTTAAGATCTTTGTTACGAGTCGAGACCTTTTAGGAAGTAACTAGTTGACTCCTTTAGGTGCTTCTTCCTGAAAGAAAACTCAATAAACTGAAATAATACTAGGACACCCAAGTATTATTCTTAATAAACCATATGAGGGGAGGAAGAGGTCATTTCCCTTTATAAATACTTAATACACTTGAGACAAACTCTTATTTTCCATAAGGTATCTTGCTTTTGATCCCTTACAACCTTTCCAAAGTCTTCATTATATAGGAATCCCATTGAATCTGTGATAAGTGATGTGTACATCATGGACAATCATGATCTGAGGCTAGTCTGCTATAGTAACGAGGTGAAGTATTTGGGAAAGATGGAGGTTATGACTGTCAATTGGTATTATTATTAAATACGATTTAATACATCAGGGCAAGCTGTCAAAGGTGAGTGCATGTATGTGAAATAGTGAGTGTGCTTATTACCTAACCTCTAGATTAGTTATGTGTTGACATCCTTGTTGTTTACGAGCTACTGACCTTCAGATCTTACAAATAAAATGGTAAAGATCGTTCAAGCACAAGTGAGTGGGACCTTTCCCCACTGAGGTGTATAAGGTATGAGTGAGTATGATTCGTTAGTAACGATGCTATGTTGATCCCATATCGAACCATTCTCAATATCTGGAATAATAGTAGGGTCGATTATGAATATCTAAGATATTTTGTTAGACTTGTGATGGTATGACATCCCTCCTTACAAATAACTAAGGTTCTTGAGGTATAGTTCAGACCTTAGCGCGGTTAGCTGAGGCTTGGAAGGGGTCTGTGATTTAGACAAGACTTACTATGGATATTTTAAAGTCATTGAACCTTAGTTGGATATTCAATCTAATTGTTTATGTATGAGGCAAAGGGTTTGAGGGTCTTAGACCGTTATTCAGACCTCGACCCACTATGTGAAGTTCCTTTAAGAAGTTTTAGGTTTGAAATTGTACTTGGTATCATCATTAACCCCATATTTGTTATTTTATAGTCGGAAGAGTGAATACTTATCAACATGAGTAAAGGGTATTAGGGAAATTTACTTAAACATTTTTGTGATCAGTGAGAATGTGTTAGGTAGGCAAGAAAAAATTGTAGGACAGGTGGGTGGGTCAGGTTGAATAAACCCTTGGAATGCTTGGGAGAAGCAACGATGGCTACTCCTTAAACTTATATATACATACCTTATCTCCTTTGGTTCCTCACACTTTTTTACATTTGATGAAGTCTTGAATCTCCTTGCTTCTTCGAAATAGGTACGCACCTAAGGGTCTATATTCAATTAATTAATTAATTAAAGCGTGAAAACAAATTAAATCCTTTTTTTTTAATTTGAACTAATTTTAATTTTACCAAATAAAATTAATTAGGTCAAATTTACATGCAAGTGATTATAAGTAAAATCAAATAAATAAACAAATCACAAAAAGGAACATAAGGATTAAGAGTGGACACCCTTTATGGGAAACCCATATCTCACCCCAACCCAATCATAACCACTAGTACTAATAATTTTATGTCTTATAAGGACTCTTACATTAAGGCAAACACAACTGTAGAGGGGTACCCACTCAACTGCCCACAAGAAGACCCAAAATGATTGATTTGGCGAGGGGTCCATATCAAGCAAAGCCAAAATAAGGAGAAATCAAAGATAGGAGCTTGGCTGGGGGTACACATCAAGCAGACTTAAGATATAGAGAAAAGATAAAATTAGAGTTTGGGGAGGGGGTCCACAACGAGCAGACCCAAGATGAAAAGAAATCCAAAATAGGAGTATTAGCGAGGGGGTCCACGGTGAGTAGGCCTAAAAGAGGAAATAAGCCAAGATAGAAGGATGGGAGAGAAGGCTCACAGCAAGAAAAACCATAAGAAAGAAATAAAGACTAAATAAAAAATGGCGATCTCATTGAGTAACCCCAAGACAATAAAGAAAATGGACGAGCAGACCTAAAAGATAGAGGGGATTCTCACAGTCAAATAACCATTGCGGATAAATAGTTACTAACACTATTATTTTGTTGCATAGGTAGCCTTGATCGAGCAAGCAGGGCTCGAGCAAGCCTGTTAGGATCTCTAGGGAGTTTTGGTTTAGTGGATGAGAGATAAGGTTTATTGGGCACAGTCAGGGCCCAACCGCTTCAATACCTAAGGAAAGAGATAATACTAAAGGATAGACCCAAAGGGTCACTCAAGCACTCACATAACCCACACTTAGTTAAATGAGTGAGTAGCCAATGGGCTGCTCACAAGAGCATTTTCAAGGGGCTCTCAAGGCCACTCACAAGTTTTACAAAAGTTTGTTCACCAAGTTACTGATTGAAAAATATTGACCAAATCACACGTTTTTATAATATTAGCTTACATATTTTATTTTTGACTTTGATATGCACTACGTGTCGCCTGTTATAGGGAACGTGAGGCTAATACAGAGACAAAAGGTGTATTGCAGAGGTTGTCTCTAAGAGTGCCTCATTTTGGCACCTAAATTCCATATCAGCCCTAGTATATACCTAAAGAATAAGACCCTTGATTAAGGTAAAAAGACACACAAAAAACTCAAGTTTGCACTGTTACTCTGTCAAAATTAATCCAGAAAGTATTCTCTTCTCGCTCTCTCCTTAGTAGCTGAAGTACTTGTCTCTTCACTCCCTACAACCAACATTTTTATAGTAATCCCTTTGTCTCTGTCATCATTGTTATTGCTAAGTTATAACTAACCATTTGTCTTCTTATATAGCACTTACAAATACTCCATTATTACCAAAAATAGATAGTTTCTTCTCTAGCCGCCCTTATGACTTTAGAAACCTTGAAGCATTATCTGTGGGCGTGAGTCACGTCTTACCCGTTCCATTTTTTCATAGACCCCACTACTACCACCCTCAGACATTTGGCAACTCTACTGGGGAGGTATCCTCACTACCATGGATAAATAAGGTCATATTGTTTCTAAGCAGCCAATATTTGAAGATACTCTGATCGATAATGGAGTTTAAATCCATAAGAAAATACAAGAAGAGGTAGTGGTAATCGAAGTTAGAGCACTGCTCCTCAAGTGGGTCAAACTAGTGCAATAACTTCCACACCATTAGCGGGGATCAACCCGATGAATATTTTTTTTGAGTTTTTGAACTAAAACGACGTTGACATGACAAGTGTGAGTCAGACTTGCATGACACCCGTAGTGGCACCTATAGGAGGAATGCCATCAACAACAGTAGCGGTGGAGGTGGCTCCACCATGAAAAGTCGTAATGTAGCAAGCGGCAGCGCCAGCAGGCTCACCAGTGGTGAAAAAGGTTAGAGCAGAGGAGTCACCCTCAAAGGTTTTCACTGTGAAGAAAGTGAAAAAGCTACTTTCCTCTCATAAGGAGTCCTCTCATATGTATGAGGAACTATAGAACCCTTACTTGGAGAGCATCAATGAGAAGCCATACCCCTAGAGATATATTACTTCTAAATTTATAAAGTTTAATGGAAAGGGTGAAAACCCTAGGGAACACATGAAAAGGTTCGTGGAAAATTTGGGCATGCATGGTAATGACAAGGAACTGAAGTTGTGAGAGTTTTTCAAAACTCTCACAAGGATGGAATACACATGGTACTCCCATCTAGCACCAAATAGTATTCCCACCTATAAGTAACGCATAAACATTTTTTACAATAGTTTTTCTTAGCATAGGATGAATTCACGATGAGGCACCTCGCACAAGAAGTACAGGAACCCATTGAAGAATTGATGCAGTACAATAAACGTTTTCAAAAAGGGCGTTGAATGTCCATGATCATGTGGCATGAGCAAGGCTTTTATAGATATGTGTTGAAGGGCTGCTAGAGGAATACAAAATCCACGTGGTCAACGAGAGCAGAGATGACATGTTTAGAAAGTTCACGCAAACAGCTAGCAACATTGCCATAATTCTCAAACCTAAAAAGGTTGGACACAAGTGCTTTTAATAGTAGAAAGGTTCCAAGTCTTTAGGCATCAAGTCATCAACTATATTGATGGGAGCACAAAAGGAAAGTAAGGAAGCCAAGGAGTTAAGATAAAAAAAACCAACAGGAGAAAAAGTTTGAAGATGACATCCCACCTCCATTGCCTTGTAGTGTAGCAGAGGTTATGGATTTATATCGATCCTTGGCACGAGACTGGGTGGGAGGTCCTCCTCACTACAATGGTCAAGTACCTTAGGCAGTAGAAAAGGCATGTGACCAAAGATTGCTTTTATTTATTGTAACAACCTGCGTAATTTTTGGAGTATTTTCGAAATAAAGAGGAAAAATAAATTTTGAAATAAAATTATTTTTATTGCTCAAATATGTTGGATTTTATTTTTAAAGATGAGAATTTCAAACGGTTTCGGAATCGGAATTAAAATGGAGTTTTAATTGAATTTTTATTATTTAGAAGAGTCCTCAAAACATAAAACTCTCTAAGAGTCCTCGGAACATAAAACTCTCTAGTAAAAATAATATTTTTAGAAATCCGATCGTCCGATCAAGCTGAATTTTTGTCAGAAGTCCTGTCTCACCGTTCGCTACAACATACTAAAATTTCAAGCGATTCCAACGGTCCGATCGTCCGAGATAAAAATTTTAGTGTTTGTATCTGATTAGAACTCTTTTCTTAATCAAACTCTTAATCCTTTATATATCAACTAATTCGTGGCTTGGCTTTTCAAATCACTTTTTCTCAAACTTTTCAACCAGAAGACCTCTTCAAAATTACTCCCTTTCATATACAAACCATAGCCCCAAACTTATTCAAGACTTCAACCTTAGATTAGAAGGTTCATTTGGTGTTTTCTCGAGTTTGGGCTAGAACAAGATTTGATTACTTTCGCTAGAAGAACGGGATGGTGTGATTAGATTTTGAGGCTGAAATTATGTGATGATTCATGTTGGTTTTTTGTGGTGGTTTAAGGTATGGGGTTTTACACAATATGCTCCTAAATCTCGCGAGTGTTTATTCCGTTGAATTCTTCTCAATTGAACTCATATTTTGAATTGTTAAATTCTTGGAAATCTAGAAAAATAATTGTTGGAATTATTTTCATTCATGAGGTATTATTCATGTTGTTTTGAGCACGTTGTCATGAGATTTTACTATGGCACTGATGTTGGGCACCCGCCAAGACTCCTTTTCCGGCTACTTGATAAAGTATGGCGCGGTATGGTGAGGCCTGGTGACTCCGGTTAATGTGTTGTTGAGAAATTTATTGATAAAATGCTATTGAGATTCGCATCTGATTTGAATATTCGTATTTGTATTGTTGCGCTTTATTCATCGCTAACATATTATTATTGAGCATCTTTCCTGTCGTATTGTGTACTTCCCCATCTTTTTCTTAGTTGGCAGGTGAGCACGGATTTGAGTGCTATGGACCAATTGGGATGATTTTAGCGTGGATTATTTGGGAAGAATTTTTATACAAGAGATGAGAAGAATTGCATTTATTTTGATGTATAGAGCATTTGGAGATTTATTTTATTTTCGAGATAGTTAGATTGTTGTAATTATTTCGAGAGATTTATTGTATTAATTTGAAGATGAGAATAGTGGTTTCTTGTTTTATTGTGGGATTTAGATGCTCTATACCTTGTTATTTGTGGATTAGTTTAGTTTTATCGATAGTAGCGCTCCGTTCGCTCTTCCCGGGCGGGCGGGGTGTTACATTTATGAAGGATAATTTGTGAACCGTTGGTGATTTATACCTTGTAAATCCCACGCATAGACGTTAATGAAAATTCATTGCCATCCCACTATTATGGAATATAAAATATGGTGGTAGCATACGATGAAAAAGGTGCTCATGAGCCAAAAGAATGGTAGGGTAATGAGAAAGCATGTGAAGAGTGGTTAAATGACTTAGATAGCGAGGAACAATATGATGATTGGGGCAAGTAAGTGTGCCCCCAAGAAGAAAGAGTTGAAGTGATCCTTGCATTAGATAAGGGGGAAACATCAGAGGAAGAATATGTGTGAAACACACAAACATAAGAGGTTGAACTTGATTCAAAATGTGCAGCTATTGCAAGGAACCCAAAGTTCAAGTGGTTCTTCGATCAGATTAAAGTAAAGCATGATACCAGAACAGTAATCACTAAGAATATCCTAGAAGTAGTTCAACAATGAGGGGATCCGTATCTAAATTGGTAGGGCCCCATAGGAAGGTTTATTAAGAGGTACACCTCTGAGGTGGTGTTCTCAAAGATGGATAGATAGGTACCTTACTTCTATAATCGCCCTTTGTACATAACAACTCTAGTGAATGTAATTAGTTTTCCAAGAGAACTCTTAGATGGAGGGCATCTATTAACTTATGCCCATTAGTACATTATAATAGACAGGAATTTCCAAAGAGAAGATCGTGCCAGTACTATTGGTGGTTTCTAGATTTGACAGTGTCGGGATACAATTACTTAGGCATGTAAATATTGGAATAAAGTTATGAAATTTTACATCCCACATAAAATTACACATCATCAATGTCAACACAAGTTATTAGCTCTTAATAGGACGAATACGGATGCACAGTCATAGGATCGTGACATCAATGTTTCATCAACGTGCAAAGGCAGACATCCGTAAAATAATGATTATGGTAAAGGCGACAGAAAGACCATTTTCAGTAGAAGAAGCCCACTTAATGGATGTTTCATTTTACACTAAGCTAGATGAAGAAAGAAGAAGCTTGAGCAATGGGTTAGAAGATCCCAACATGGCTGGAGAAAGTGTCCAACCCAAAAAAGTCTATGCATGAAAGAGAAAATTTGAGGAGGAAACAAGGTCTCTTCGAACTTGTAAGAAAATTGTGCTACCTGATGGGGAAGTTATCTATTGATTGTAACGATATACGCGGGTAGCATTTTAGGATTAAATTATTGAACTGAAATCATAATGCTTTGTAGTTGATGAGTCCCACATTATTGAGAATATAGAGGAACCTGAAGAATCACCTGAATGCATGAAAGATGGGCCAAGATATCAACTTTAGGAATTAAAAGAATTAAATTTAGGGATAGAGGGGGGACATAAGGGACCCATCCTCATTTTTAAAGGTTTAATTCCCAAGTAGACGGAGGAGATTGTCAGCTTACTCTGGGAGTTTATAGATGTGTTCTCGTGGAAATATACATATATGCCTAGGATAAACCCAGAAGTAAGCTCCCACAGGTTGAATGTTCTTCCCAATGCCTTACCAGTAAGACAGGCCACTCGAACCTATAAAGTAGAGTTGGATTTAAAAATCAAGATGGATGTGGAGAAGCTGCTGGCAGAAGGGATTATCGAACCTATCCGTCATGCTATATGGGTCTCGAACATTGTTCTCGTAGCCAAGAAAGACAAGAAGAAAATAAGAATTTGTGTGGATTTCAGAGACTTAAATCATGCTTGCCCAAAGGATAAATTCCCGTTGCCCAGCATTGATAGTCTAGTGGATGCCATAGTAGGTCATGAAATGTATAGTTTTATGGATGATATGTGGGATACAATCAAATTAGAATGGATCAAGCAGATGCTGAAAAGACTACTTTTCGAACACCCCTAGGAAATTTTTACTATACAGTTATGCCATTCGGACTGAAAAATGCAGGTGCCACCTATTAGCTCACAATGATGGCCATATTTCATGACTTGTTTCATGATATATTATAATTTATGTGAACAAATTGGTATTGAAGTCCAAGAGGGAAAGAAAGCCTATACAGGACCTGAGGCGGGTGTTCGAGAAATTTATAAATTATATAAGGATGAACCCCTCAAAATGTGGATTTGAGGTAACAACAGGAAAGTTTTCGGGCTTCGTAGTGAACATGTAGGGGGTGAAGGTTGATGGAAAGAAGAAAAAATCCATTTCAATGATGCGAGCATCAAAAGGTAAAGGTCAACTTAAGAACTTCTTAGGGATGGTCTCCTATCTTAGAAGGTTTATACTCACTTTGGTGGAGGTCACCCATCCTTTTGCCCTTTTGATGAATGAGAAATCCAAGTGGATTTGGGAGGAATAATAGAAGAAAGCCTTTGAAAAGATAAAAGCAATATTAACCTCCCCCTTAACAATGGTACCACCAGAAGTAGGTACAACGTTACTGCTCTATTTTTCCTCAACAGAGATGTCCATAGGAGCTATTCTTGCTCAAGAGAAATCAAGAATAAAGCGATCGATATACTACATATCACGACCAATTTTAAATACTAAGTCCAGATTTACCAACGTAGCGAGGCATTGTTTAGCCTTGGTGTTTGTTGCCTAGAAGCTGAGGTATTATTTTCTTTCTTTTACAGTGCATATTGTCACGAAGTGTGATCCTATAAAGTATCCCCTAGCACGAACCGTCCTGGTGGGGAGAGAAACAAAATAGTTTCTAATATTGTCTGACTATGATGTGAAATGTGTGGTCCTGAAGGCCATCAAAATCTAACCAGTAGCAGATTTATTAGCCCACTTACCTAGTCAAAACTTTGAGCCTCTTAGCGAGGAATTACCAGGTGAGAATTTTCAAGCCATCTTAGCGGAGCAAAGGGAGGAGTGGAAGATGGAATTTGATGGCTCTTGTGCGTACGGGACAAGTGGGGTTGGCATTATCCTCTCAAGAGAAAAAGAGAAGGTTACTCTTTCTTTCAAGCTAGATTTTAAATTCTCCAATAACGAGGCAGAATAAAAAGCACTAATGCTAGGTTTGTTGGAGGCACTAAGAAGAGGAATTAGAGTTCTATCTATTTATAAGGACTTTAACTTGGTTGTGAAATATATTTATTGGGAGTTTCCCCTCAAACATGCTAACCTGGTCCCATACAGGTCGATCATTCAAAGATTACTCAACCAGTTTCTAAAAGTAACAATGGAGAGACATGTGCGGATAATAAATAGACATCCAGATGCATTAGCCATAATAACCTAGAAATTTAAGATGGAGTAGGAAGAATCTACCATCATAGTGCAGTGAAGGACAATGCCAATAATGGTGAAATAATTATTTCCATGTGAGGAACCATAGGATTTGAGGTGTCCGATAGTGAAACAACTACAAACGAGAGAAGGTGGTATGAAGATATTTAAGCTAGTAAATCATCATTTGCTCCACGGGTCACTCTATTTTAAAATCCCAATAGGATTCCTATCAAGATGAAGAATCCCGAGAAAGTCTGGCAGCAATACATCAGAGGCATTATAAGGATATTGACATTCCCCTTTATCAGTGGCTATAGCGAGGGGGGTATTATTAGCCCACTATGAGCACAGAGGCTGATCGTCTGCATCAAGGCTATTTAAAGTGCCAAACCCAATTTGATTAACTAGCTGAAGCTAACTTCTTAGAAAATTTAGAAGATTAGTGATATCTCTACATATCCTACCTCAAAGATGGGGAGCTGCCAGCTGAAAGGGCAGATGAAATTTATCTAAAGAAAAAGATCACTCATTTTTACTTGGTAGAATGGAAACTCTAAAGGAGAGGGTATAATGAGAAGGCACTACTATGCGTAGCCAAGGGAGATGTGGAGAAGGTATTGAAATAGGCTCATAAGCCTTCCCACATGGGGATGTTAAGTTGTAAGACCAATTGGTGATGCTGGGATATTATTGGCCAATGATGGAGGTTGATTCTATTAACTTTTTGAAAAGTGTAGGGCATGACAAGTACATGGAAACATGTTCCATGCCCCTAAGTATGCTTAAAAAGTCTAGCAACCTTTACCCCTTTAACACTTGGGCATTTGATCTAGTAGGTAAGATTAGCCCATCCTCTCATGGAAAGGCCTTCATTTCTACTTATGTCGAACTATATACTAAGTGGTTAGAAGAAATTCCCTTGAGGAGGGTGACTGCTCAAGTAGTGACACAAATTATTAGAAATATTTAATATGCGGATTTGGTATTCCCAAGGTTATCCTTACAGATAATGAGAAACAATTAGTATGCAAGGAAAGGGGGCTCTTTACAAAAAAAAACCAAGATTATGAACAATATTTCAACCATCTCGTACCCTAAAGGGAATGGAAAAAAAAAGGCTACAAACAAGACGTTGATCAATATCTTAAAGACGATGTTCGAAGACATGACAGAGGCTTAGGATAAAAAGTTGCCAATAATGTTATGGGCCTACAGAACTTTGAAGAGAAAGCCAACGAGATTTACTCCTTTCTCTCTGGTTTGTGGGATTGAAGTTATCCTACCACTAAAATTAGTGGTACCCTCAGCTAGAGTGATTCTGAGTAATGGCCTCACAGAAGAGCCTAGTCACATACAATTGGAAGTCCTTGATCAGCATTGAGATAAGGCAAAAACAACTTCAAAGTAGGATAACTTTGAAATTGTTTTTGCCTTTGTGAGTCCAAACTTTGAGAGCCTAGTCACATACAACTATCTAGATCTTATGAGAACCTGGTTAACCCTAGAGAGTTTCAAATAGGGGACATGGTCTTATGAGCTTCCACTCATTACTTTAGGAGCATGTTAGCATCCAAGTTTAAGCCAAACTGTGAAGGTCCCTTTATGGTATGAGGAATGGGAAAATCACGTTATTACCAGATATCAGAACCTGATAGTGAATGCATCCAATATATTAATTGTAAGTGGTTAAAAACATACTATGCCTCTTTTTTTACAATTCCAAATAGTTACTCTAGTATAGATACTCTTTTTGTAAAAGAAACCTTGAGCATGAAATCATTGTAAAAAGCATAGACTAACAATATCTCACAGATGTGAATGATCATAAATTATTTAACTAGCCATACTTGACATTTTTTTTCTTTACCTATCTGGATTTGTTTTTAATAGCTTATGATCACCCACTCACTAATAAGTTGGGAGTGGATGAACCCGGATTAACCAATCTATTACTTTACCTTAAATTTGAAAAAAAAAGAAATATATATTTTCTCTTAGGTAAAATAGATTTGGACTCTCAAAGTTTGTGAGAGGGCCCAGGATATAAGGAACTTTACTCATTATACTTAGGGGTACGTACATCCCAAAGGTAAAGTATATTGAGCAAAGTCCCATTATTTATAATTATTCAAATACCCTAGGACAGTTTTAAAGAATTAGTAGATTTCTTTATTTATATTGAGAGCAAGTTTTGAAGAAGTGAGATGTTATCTTTACTCTTTCTCTATGAATTATTTACATGATTTTATGGAAATATAGAGATGGGATCAACCCCTTCTCTAATCACTCCATAAAAGTGAAAAAGTTCCAAATAAAATGTGGAACAAGTACCCCGCAAAATAAGGGGTTGTTTAAAAATATAATTTTCTAAGATTTTGTGAAAATACTCCCACAGGAAAAGGGAGCAGCTCGTAGTAAATAGATACCAGTCTGCAAGGAAAAGATGCAAAGAAGAGACGATGATGAAAATAGAAACAAAATTTCTATTTTCATTAGTATAAAAGACTCTTCTAAAAATATAGGAGTCTTTACATGTGCAATAAAATGAAGAGTACATGGGAAAACAAAAAGTTCTTCTATAGAAAATATTAACTAGACAAAATAAAAAAAGGTTCTCCTGCGAGTTCACGTCAGCATATGAGGGGCCAACCTCCTAAGTGAAATCCTCCTCTAGCCTGGATAGGCGGGTATCATCCTCAAAATCACTACTCATGACCTTGGCTAACTTGGCCTCAAGAAGAAGAATCTGGCCATGCAGTTGAAAGGCCTCAGAATGGTGCGATAAACTCTAATTTGCCTGAATGAGCGAAGCTTCATCATCTTCTTGAATGGGATGCTGAACGATAGAGTCAAGCTAGTCCATCTTAAAGTGATAGAAACTCTGAAGATTATAAAGGCTTGCAAAAAGAGTGAAGTCTTTGGGCTACTAAGATCAATAAGAGAAGTGAATAAGAAGTTATGAATGTTACTGCCAAGGGACATCAGATTATATGCAGTGAGGATGTCAATGTTGAGGATTCTCTAGGATGTGAAGGTCTCAGGATGATGCTTAAAAATCATATCCAATATTCTCGCTCATGGCTCCTGAACCTCTTTGGCTACTCCTCACACCATAGGTCTTTTATGAAGATCTCGAGAGCCTCCACTTTAATATCATCATAGCCTGTGTTCCTAGAATCAGGATCAAAAGAAAGAAAAGAAAACTCCTCCTTATCCCCATCAGATTGAGTGGCCTCAGAACTAGGTTCCTTATCGTGAGCTGCCTCCACAGGCCCACTCGCGTGATCCTAAAAACAAAAACGTAAAGAATAGATGAGGAGAGGAGAGAAAATAGTTAAATAACTTCGAATATAAAGGAAATAGAAAAGAAAAAAGTAAGGAAAATAAAGAGCTTACCCCCGGCCCAAAGGGGTGAGAATGCTGCCTGCTAACCTGGAAGGTCACCTTGGACGTGCTAGGCTAACCTGGAAAAGAAAGAGAAAATTGGTATTAATTGAATAATTGCTCATCAGAAGGAAAAACTCAAATAAAAATATCCAAAGTTAAGTAATGTATAACGGTATAATACATGAGGAGTGCTCGCGTTAGTACTCACAATTTGTTCCATGGGGTTGGGGAACACTTGCCTCGCTAACTTGAAAATAAGGAAACTTGGGCATGATGGTGAGAACTTGCACAGTAATAGCAAGAATGAAAATATAAAGGGAGAAAATAGAAAAGAGTGAATAAGGTACAACATTATAGTACCTCACTAACAACTGTACTCCCAAGCTATTCCACAATCATTGGAATGCTCGTAACACTAACTCGAGAACAAGGAAAGAAGGATGTGTTAGTGAGAACTTGCACAGGAAAAGAAAGTTCAAAAGACAAGATATGTTAAAATAAGTACTTGAGGAGTCACCTCTATAGTGCTCACAACATGTTCCGCAGACAAAGGGACTTCAACGGTATCTTCCTGAAAATAAAGAAAAAATAAGTCACCAAGATATCTTACACAGTAAAAAAGTAAAAAGGCGAAGTGTCAAGACTATAAGAATACTTGAGAGGCCTATGATAGTGGGGTGCTCATAGGTAGACTGATAGGAGGGTCCACAGTAGCATGGACCTAGGAGGGAATCACCCAGAAAGGAAAAGAAGATCATGACCTAGATTCCCTCATATTAAAAAGTCACAAGTACATAAAATAAAAGAGAAGAAAATAAATACTTTTGGTGGAGTGGCAGTTGAGCTGTTCACTTGAACACCAGTTGCAGAAATAGTTGGTGGAAAAGTGATGATTCTAGCGTGAAATAAAATGATGAAGAAGTGAGTCACAACTCAAGTGAAGTCTAGAATCACAAGTTATTAAAAATTGGAAATAGTAAAATTAAGTAACTGAATCCTAGGAGGGGGAGAAGGGCTCAACTCAACCACAGAGGTCGAGGAGATACCTGTACCAGCCTATCAACAAGAAAATTTATTAGAAATAAAAGGAATAAAAAGAAAAAATGATAAATATTATATAATTGAGTACTTGTGAAGAAACAAGGACCCGTGAGACAGGCCCCCTCAAAGCCGCACTAAAAATGGGTTGAGTAGGAAGAGGATGAATCTGGGGCCCGTTTTAACCCTGGGGATAAATATCCTCCTAGAGGGTGGCAAACTTGGAATGACAACTCCAGTGGGTAAAAGTATTCTCCCACTGGTGGTGAAAGGGACACTCGAAAAGGGACCCTAGAAAACAAGTCAGGCATAACAAAGATAAACTAGTATTAACAATAAACATAAGTTAAAGCATAGACAAAAGAAGAAGTTTTAAGGAGTACCTATAAAGCTATAGTAGTAGAAAGCCCAACCAAAGAATTAATCGTTGAAGAGGAGGCAAAAGGCCTAGTAGGGGGACTGGGGGCTATAGTCACTTATCAAAGAGACAAAGGTACATAAGAAAATTCACAAGAATGAGTCAAAAGCCATTGTTTGATGAGATTTAAGATATTTGAAAATATAGGTGAATACCTGCACAAAATGAGAGGATACAGAAGATCCCCTCATAGTGATGGGAAACATCGTAGAGAACTATAGAATAAATGAAGATAGAAAGAATTAAAAAAAGTTGACAAGTAGGAACAAATCAAGTCTTAAAGTCTTATAAACAAACCTCTGTTGCAAGGCCTAAAGAGGAGGGAAGAAAAAAGTTCCTCTTAGGGAGGAAATGTAATCGTGGAAGTGAAGAAGGTGCAGATAAGGGGGTGGCCCTTGCCTCTAATGGGTCACTCATCCCCATGGAAGAAACTTATTCAAAAAGAACAAAGTTGGAGTTAGAAAACATAATGTAGAAGTCAAGAAAGAAAAAAAGGAAAGATAATAGAAGACACTTACAATGTTTGGGGAAGGGGCATGTCCGTAAGGAAGTTACCCAGTAGTGGGGCTAGTGGTGGAAGGCAAGTAGATTATGGAATTATATCGATCGCCACTGGAGCCTCTCGAAGCTGACAATAAAGTACAAGTGTTAGGGAGTGACCTTAGGGAGAGTCAATAGCACCAATGTCATTTGAAAAAGAACTGTTATCATCATAAGAAGGGGTGCTTCCACAATCAATTAGTTCCTCTTCAAGTGAGAAAGATGAGAAACAATCATTTGAAACCTCATGATTGGCACTTTCACTAAGTAAAAGATGAGTAACTAGAGTATCATCTACAAGATGGGTGAATGAGAAAGACTGCTCATAAGATAGAATGTCTAAGGCCTTATAAACTGCTCATGTATAGTCTGGAATGTCTCCTCGATACCAAAAGTGTTAGTGTCTGACTCTTGGTCTAAAATGGGTGAGAGAATAGTGCGCTCAACCACTTTCTTCTTTTTCTTCTTACATGCTTGATCCTCACAAATGAAGGACGAGGAGAGGTGGTCTCCATTTGCGTTGGAAGAAAATTTGACATGCCTATGTCTCGGTGCTTTCTCTTTGAGGGGGCCTTAGACTTTGTAATCACAAAATTTTCAATTAAGTCCATCTGTATGTAATTGACTTATTTTCGAAATAAAACTTATTTTTGAGTCATACGTAGATTTTTATATTGTCACGATTTCCATAAATTCTATGACGTGTTTGTTTAGATAACGTAGTGGAAAACTTCTAAGATTATATCATATCAAATTTTATTGGTGCACGTTTCACGTCTGCATTGCATTTCGATCTCTCAGGTATGAACGCATTATGTTTATGAAGTTCGGAAAGAGTTTTAAAGGATGTAAACATTATTTAAAATATTTAAAAATGATTTTGAAATGTTTTATCTTAGTTTACTTTGAGATAACTACAGTTTAGATTCATATGAAACACCAAAATAGGTTTAGGTGGTTCAAACGACATGTGATGTCGTTCAAACGACATCTCACAGTCGTTAGAACGACATGGTGACATAAGCTTTTTATTTAAAGATTTTTTCTCTCAGACATTTGTAGGGGTGCAAAACCAGAATTATAGTTTAACAGCTTGGTTTTTTTGCACAAAAGTTTTCCAAGATTTTCAAAGATTAAAACCATCCTTAGAGTTTAAAATATCTGAGCTTTAATAACTATTTCTATAGAGATCTTTTTTGAACCATCTGGGGTTTATTCATCACTTTGAACATTGTTCGTTGAGTTTTGCAGTGAAGAAGTGGAGGAGTCTGTGTTTCGAATCGTAGACGGTTGTCAAGCTACATCGGTGGACACTGAGGCACTCGTAGAATGTGCTATGGACAAGTATCGTAGAAGGACTTCTGCATGGGCACTGTGGATGAGCGGTTAAAAAGAAGAAGAGCCTCAACGCTTGTGGGGGTAAGTTTGTCTGTCTTCCTTTGTAAACCATATCATAGTGATTGTCTGGCTTGGATCGTCCGAGGTTTTTTCTCTTTCTGGTTTCCTCGTACATCTGGCATTGTGAACTTGTTTATTTTACTTTCTTTAATCACCTATATGCATGTTTAGTATTAAACAAGATAAAATTGGCTTAACCGAAATTGGTTTACAAACTTAGTGCGTGTTAAAATTGGAAAATGGTTTTGAAAGAAAAATTGTTTTGACATCCTTAGAAAACATTTGATAAAAAAAGTCTACAAATTGGTATCAGATATAGAAACATTTTTTTGTGTGTTGTTCCCTTATGGTTTTAAGGATAAATTTTAGAAATTTTGAATGTTTTAGAGATCCTATTTTTTATGGCATAAACTATGCTTATTGAAAAATGCGAATGAGAAGTGCTTTAAAATCAATTGATGAGAGTGTTTGGTTAGTGATTGAAAAGGGTTGGACACCACCAGCAACATGAGAGGGAGACTGTTCCCCCATTGAGAGTAAATTTGTAGCATTCATGACATGTCATGTGAGTGAATACGATAAATCTTCTCATGACGATTCTCATGTGAATGACACTTCTGAGGCCGTTGAGTGTGAATCCCAAGTGATTGAATGTGAAGCTAGTGAGGATGAGGAGATTGATGTAGGAGAGTTATAAGTTTCCTTTAATGATTTGTATAAGTAAGTGGTAAAGGTGAAATATGAAAACCTTAAATTGTAAGCTAAGTTGAATGAGTGTGCCGTAAAAAATAATGATGCTTTGATTGAGGATCTTCGGGCATGGGAGAAGACTCTTAGGGAGAAACTAGAATGCATTGAGAAAGAGAGATGGAGGCTTTGAAAAAGGATATTCTAGAGTTTTAAGTGTCTAGGCGTTTGCTTGAGTCTAGGATTAGTGAGCTAGAAGAGAGATTGAGAGACTCGAGTAAGGTGAAATTCGATTTGGAAGCTAGGTCAAAAAGGTTGGATATGATGTTAGGCACCATCCAAATCAAGGAATATAGGTTTGGTATAAGCTATTATGATCGTGTTGTTCCCATTCCCAAAGCCAATACCAATCGTGTGAGAGAGTCGACTAGGAACATTAGGATAGGTCCACATTGGGGTCACATTCCTCGTCATGTTTACACTTGTTCCCATTGTGGTAGGAAGGTCACCTTAGGCGCTTTTGTTATGACCTTAAAAATGCTCCTAGGAAGTTTATGAATAAGTCATTTTGGTCCCCCCCTCCCTCCCCCCGCATAATTTCACACCTACTTGGGTTAGGAATTCAGACTTAAAGGCTTTAGGAATTAAACTTCATGGTTATTGTTTGGTTGCACTTGATTCTTCCCATCCTAGATCTAAAGGATGATTGTGTTACCATGTTTGTCATACGCTAGTCTTTGCTTCATGATTTATATCTTGCTAGTGTTATGGCGTGTGAATCTCTTTGTATTATATTTTCCATTTATTTGAGTCTTATTTCAAAAGTTCAAAAATATTTTGTTTTTGACAAATTTTTTTGAAAATACAAAAAAAAATTGATTTCATATATATACAAAAATATTTTATGTTTTGAGTCAAAAATATTTTTAGAAAAACACAAAAAAAAATCGGTTTATTTTTGTGTCTTGAGTTTTCATGTTTGATGTGGCATATTGGTGTGGTTGGACCCCCATCATTTCATTATCCATGTGGCTAGGTCATTTGGTCATAATCGTTGATGCGTTGAATGATCTTAACCATTGTCTAAATGGGGTTGTTTCGAAGTTGATATGCATTTGGATTCGATTTTGTATATATGCCATCATTGCACACATGCACGAATTTGTATGAATGTTTGACATCTAATGCATATTTGAGTTCGGTGAGACGTTCTTATCTCAATTTTTTCATCTATGCATAATAAGACTTATGATGAGGTGTGCATGTAAGAACCGTTTACCATGAGGATTGATGTTACATATTTTGAAAAAAAATGATGAGTGTTCATGGGAAAGGACTACGAGAGTACAATTAACTCGTTGTGAAAGCCACCATATAAAGGAGCGTGAGAAAAAAAATAAAGGCAATAAAAAGAATTATATGCCAAAATAGGGCCAGTCGGATTTCTCTATGTTGAGAAAAATAGAAACCTCAAAATAATTAGAATATATATATATATATATATATATATATATATATATATATATATATATATATATATATATATATACATATATATGAGGTTGTTTGGATGGAAAATTAAACAGTTTTGCACCATGAATCCTTATGTTGAAAACCGTATCATGACGCTATTGTTTGTAGAATCATCAAAATTCTGGATTTGTGTGCATGTTGATTGTTTAGTTCATTAAGCTCAATATATTAATTATCACGTATGGCTAAAACTAAGTTTGATGAAGTTTAGTAATCAATTAGAGCCTTTTTATCGATTCGATGTATTCATGTTGTGATTCATTTGTTGTAGTTCACGCCCATTCATTCCATATCCATGTTTGAGAATATTGTTACTATGTTAGCATAAAACTCACATTGTTTTTACTTGTTTTATTTTTTACTTTTAAGTCTGTTTTGCTATTATTTTTGTATCTCCAGTACCTGTTTTTATGAATTTTTTTCATTGGGAAAAACTTTAACATTTTTGGAACTGGAATACAAAGTTTGCTGAAATCGTTCAAACGACTTATAGACTTTGTTCGAACCACAAGTCATTCAAAGTCGTTTGAAGCCTAGTAATAATGTCACATTTTTCGAGGTGATAATTTTGTCAGATATGGTCGTTAGATGGTCGTTTTTAGGGTCATTAGTAGGATGCTTCAAATGACAACATACTGTTTTGGGTCATTTTTTACCTTGTTCAAACGACTTGCCAACGTTGCGCAAATGACATGGCATAGTCGTTTGAATGAATTTCCTGGATTTTTGAGCCCTTATTCTATTTTAGTACCTACTTTTTATATGAGATGGTTTCTTACTATTTTAGTACTACTGGGTTTAGTTGGACAATTTGCATGCAATCGATATTGAGTATTCATGTGTTAATTCATATGCTGCATTGTTTTATTTAGTCACATATTTGCTTAGATTGATGATTCAATTCTTTGTGACTATTTGCTAGCTACGAGTTGGTATCTTCTGATTTTATTAGCTTGAATTTCAATGTTTATCTATATATGCTACATTGATTATTTTGTTCTAGATATTCAGTGATTTGTTTATCGTTTCCACTTGTTATATATTCGAGATCAAAAGGGAGAGAGATGTTTGTGATGTGGGGAGAGTATTTTTTGATGAGAACATATTCTGTTTGGCTTTACAAATTGGTATAATATTTTTTTATCATATGTTCATACTTTATCGGTATCATGTTGTACTTAACACATTGTTTTGCTCACATGATTAACAAATGGTTTGTTTTATATATTGATATTTTTATATCATTTGTTCCTCCATACTTCACTGGGTATTTGTTTGTTTCATGTGTGTAGGTATGCGTAAGAGGTTTAAGATTTCAAGACTACATCACATTCAGATAACTCATGCTTGTCGGACCTACATATACTAGTCCTTATCCTGTACTTTTTGATTTTGGGTTTTATGAGATGGGATTCAGGTGCCATATGAGTTGACGGCCCGACTTAGGCATTTCACTACTTGGATTTTGTCCCGGAATAGTCAAAGGAGGAGATTTGTAAGGACAAAATTTTCAATTGAGTCCATTTATATGTAATTGACTTATTCTCGGAACAAACCTTATTTTTGAGTCATAGATAGATTTTGATATTGTTACGCTTCCCCTAAAATCTATGATGTGTTTGTTTAGAATACATAGCAGTAAAGCTTCAAAGATTATATCATACTGATTTTATTCGTGCACGTTTCTGTCTTCATCGCATTCCGATCTATCAGGTATGAATGCATTATGTTTATAAAGTTCTAAATGAGTTTTAAATGATGGAAACTTTATTTAAAATGTTTAAAAATGATTTTGTAATGTTTTATCTTCATTTATTCTGAGATAATTATAGTTTAGAGTCATATGAAACACCAACTTAGGAGTTGTGGCTCAAACGACATGTGATGTCATTCGAATGACATCTCACAGTCGTTAAAACGACTTGATCAATTTTTTAGAATGACATGCCGACTTAAGATTTTTCTCTAATAATTTCTTTGGGGTGAAGAACTAGAATTACAGTTTAATAGTTTTGTTTTTCTACACAAAATTTTTCTAAGGTTTTCAAAGATTAAAACCATCCTTAGAGTTTAAAAGATCCAAGCTTTCATATACCATTTCTATAGAGATCTTGTTTTCACCATCTGTGATTTGTTCATCACTTTTAACATTGTTTATCGGGTTTTGTGGTGAAAAAGAGGAGGAGTTCGTGTGTCGAATCGTAAACGGTTGCTAAGCTGCATCGGTGGACACTGAGGCTCTCATGGATGCGTGTGATGTGGACGAGTATTGTAGAAGGATTTATGTGTTGTAACTGTGGAGGAGAGGTTAAAGAGAAGAAGAGCATCGAGGCTTATGGGGATTGAGTCGTTGTGTAAATCTGTCTATCATCCTTTATACACTCGTATCATAGTGATTGCCTAGCTTGGGCCGTTCGAGATTTTTTCTTTTTGTGGTTTTCTCGTACATCCGACGTTGTGAACTTGTTTATTTTACTTGCTTTACTCACCTAGATGCATGTTTAGGATTAAATAAGATAAAATTGGGCTTAACTGAAATTGGTTCACAAACTTGGTGTGTGTTAAAATTGGAAAAGTTTTTTGACAGAAAAATTATTTTAACATCCTTAAATCACATTTGAAAAAAGGGTCCTACAGACTTGGTCTTCTCCTTTCATTTGGCCTTAGATGGATAGGGCTCAGGGTATTTGGAATAAATAGACTCCTCGTGCAAAGGCCTCACTAGGATAGGAGTGACCTATTCAAGAGGAGTCTTTGCAACCGTGCTGCGAAACCATAACTCTTTCTGGGTTCTTTTGCCCAAGTAGTTGTTGTTGTTTGGAATTTTGTTGGGGATACTTTTGTGGGGCACGTCCTGGATACTATTTTTTATAAGTGGAATTTGACGTTGCCACAATAAAAACCATGAATGAGTAAACGAGGGGAAATAGTCATGAGTAGGTATAAATAATCCACTAAAGTTATCAGTCCTTTGGAGCATCCCCTCAAAAGTAAAATTGGAATATGCCTCCAAATATAATTCAGTGGGCTTAGAGCTCGAGGGGTAGATGGGGGTGTAAATTCCTTGGTTATAGCCAAATTGTCTTTTCACCCTCCCTAAATGATAAAATTCAACTCCCTGCCCAAGTTCAGTAAGTGAGGGGAGCAATCAAGGATAAACCCTACCCATGATAGAAATGTGAGAATAGTCCGCCACTAACTCCAAATCTACCGGACGATAAAAGGTTCCAGGAGAAGCTGTGATGAAGCCCCACGAGAAGACACCCCCACTCACTTGCAGTAGGAGGGAAATGCGAATTCATCAATATGGTTAATCACAGGACCCAAAGATTTCTTAGGATATTTATTGTGCCATCTCATGATTTGCGCAACATTATTATAAAACTGACAAGCCTCTGGGGAAAGTTAGGGAACCTCTCAAACAAAAAGGCATAAAAATTAAGAATTTACAAACTTGGTCACATAATAATGACCGTAAGATTGGTTCATATCCACATGGAGATGATTCAGCCAAGTGTAGAGGGAACCAAATGTAAGTGCTGTGAGGGGAACAACCCTCCCTCGAGTAATCCTGACTACAAGACGAAATAACAAGTCACGATGGGAGTTATTTGGTCTACCTTGGAACAAAAACCTACTCAAGAAATTAGCAAAGAAAGCTGCTAAATAATAAGGAAACCTGATCTTGGGACCATCCTGGCTTTTGGGTGCCCTTCTCAAACTACCTTCTTTGGGAGAGGCTCAAAGTCCCTAAACCAGTATCTTTGCCACTTAGTAAAGGAGTATTTAGTGGCTCCTATTTTGATGATGGCAACATAGCAAGGACAGTCAGATAATGCTTGGTATAGCTCATCCCACATTTCTTTCTCCATATCGTCTTCATAGCCATCCGTGGACACATGACTTCCTAAGAAAGGGAGGCCAGTTAAATCGCAAATATATTTCAAGGTGATTGAAAATTCACTCAAGCTAGTGATGAAAGTGTGTGAATCAATACTCCAGTGAGAGGTTAGGGAGTTAAGAGTGGTGGAGTGTTTGGCAATAGTGCAAGCCTTCAAGCTTACTGGTCCTATCCAAACCTAGTTGCTCGTTAATAGCCTTATGAGTAGGCTTGGTTAGAACGTAGTCCCCCAAGAGGTCCCACTCGTCAGGGGCACCCCCATAAAAACCCATGTTTTCTTTTGAATAGGGGAAATTACCCATATCAACTCGAACTCTCAAAAATGTTGTCACCTAAAATAATGGGGGGATCAACAGATTCAAAAAAACCCAAAAAGGACTACTCGCTTACCTTGACAACGAATTCTTTCTCAAACTTCTCGAGACCCTCCATGATGGTGTCCTCTTTTACAAAATAGGGGCTAAGAGGTAAAAGCTAAAGTCCATCTTAGAATGGTTTTCAAGGTACTCTCTTTGTAACTTGGAGAGAGAGGTAGTGCCACCAGAACCACTGGAAAGGGCAAGTGAAAGGAACGATGATAGAGGCCACGATGGTGACACTAGTGGCAAGTACAGTGGAAATCGTCACCTGAATGGGCATCGAAACAACGAGGATCTGGCTAGTAGAAGTAGGGACAGTGACAAAAGAAACCCTGGAAGAGGACGCCATTGACACATTAGAGGTTTTGGAAAAAAAATCTATGGGGGAAATATAGGTTCTGATAAGATGAACTGTTTCTCTCTCTAAAATCTTTGGAAGTAAAAGTTACAAATGATAAAGGTAAATGTTGATATTTTTTAAATGAGTTTTAATACCTAAGATGGGTTCGCATGTTTGACGGCTCAAAAGGAATAAATGATTACCCAAATGATGGGATATGTGTTTTCAAATAGACACGCGTCTCCTCGAGACAATAAATGAAGGTTGAAATGACAACAACATTTAATGCCAAACAGTGTAATGATGTGACCGAAGAAACCCTTCGAATTCCAAGAAAAGGGGTAATGATAACTTCATGTAAAACTCTTTAGTTTTACCAACACAAACACTTTTCCATGAGGGGGCTATTATAGAGGGGTACCCACTAAATTTCCCACAAGAAGACCCAATAAGGTAAGGAGGCTCACAGACGAGTGGGTGCAAGAACAGGTGAGGGGCTACCACACAAGTGGCCCAATTCTAGAAAGAATCCAAGGGGGTCCATAACAAGCAGACCGAAAATAAGTAGAAAACCAAGATAGGAGTTTGGCGAGGGGGTCCACAGCAAGAAGATCCAAGATATAGAGAAAAGCCAAAATAAAAGTTTGGCAAGGGGATCTACAACGAGCAGACTCAAGATGTAGAGAAAGACAAAATAGTAGTATTAGCAAGGGGGTCCACAACGGGGGGGGGGGGGGGGGGGGGGGGCTAAAAGAGGAAACACGCTAATACAGAATAATAGGCAAGAAGGCTCACATCGAGCAAGCCCAAAAGCGAGAAATAATGACTAAATGGAAAATGGCGAAGGGGTACTCAACGAGCAACCCTAAGACAATAAAGAAAATGGACGAGCAAACCCAAAAGATAGAGGGGATGCTCACAGTCAAATAACCATTACTGATACATAGTTACTAACACTATTATTTTGTTATACATGTAGCCTTGATTGAGTAAGTAAGGCTCCAGCAGGCCAGTTGGGATCTCTAGGGAGTCTTAGTTTTGTGGCTAAGAGACAAGGTTTATTGGGCACAATCAACTCCCATCCACTTTAATATCTAAGGAAAGAGAGAATAATAATAGGCGAGACTCAGGGGTCACTCATGCACTTACACATCCCACACTTAGTTAAATGAATGAGTACCCAAGTGGATGCTAACAAAATAATTTTAAAATAACTATTAACGAGGGGCTCTCAAGGCCACTTGCAAGTTTTACAATGTTTTTTCACCAAGTTTCCATTTGAAAAGATATTTACCAAATCACAGGTTTTCGCACTATTAACCTACATATTTTCTTTTTTGACTTTGATATGCATCATATATCGCCTGTTAGAGCAGACAGGCGGATAATAGACAATAAAGCCAAAAGGTACATTGCAGAGGTTGTCTCTAAGAGTGCCTCATTTTGGCACCTATATGCCACATTATCCCTAGTGTATACCAATAAATAGGACCATTGGGTAAGGTCAATAACACACAAAAAACTCAATTAGGACTATTAACTATCAAAATTAACCTAGAAAGTATTCTCTCACTTCTGTCTCCTTGGTAGCCGAAGTGCTTGTCTCTTCATTCCCTATAACCATCATTTCTATAGTGATACTTTTTTCTCTATCATCATTGCTATTGCTAAGTTATAATTAACCATTTATCTTCTTATATAGCAGTTACAGAGACTACACTATTACCAAATTTGGAAATTTCTTCTCCATCTACCCTTGAGACTTTGGAAATCTTAAAGACAACATCAGTGGGAGTGGGTCACGCCTCACTCATTCCAGTTCTTCATAGACCCCATTACTACCACTCACCTACATATAAAATAATGATTGCCTCCATGATTTGTCTTCCTTTCACTCTAGTTTGATGCCTCTACTCATACTAGTGATCAATTGCTCCTGACCGACACACCTTTCCTAACCCATAGGTCTTGGTATCCACCGATGTCAACTGGTACACAATCGTCCCACATGATCACTCTTGCGGATATCATCTGATAAGAATGGTTTGTCTGAATCTGAACCATAGCTTTGATTTTCTAGTGCACTAATATCTAATAAACTTAGCCTTGGAATTCGCTAAAGCCTCAAACCACATCCAAATACGATGTATATGATGGTGATTTTTTTATGTGTTCATATGATCATTGGTTTGGAAAGATCTAAGAACACTCAAAACATTCTCTTTAGGGCTTGAAAAAATTTTAACAACTCAAGCAGTTATTCTGGATTGATACTAAAGCCCCATTAATTGCTTAAACGTGAAAAGATGTCAAAAATATATTTGCGTATATTTTTCCTCACTCAAACTAGATCAATCACATCCGAATGATTTCTGGTTTAAACAAGGGTCTTCTCGTACAAAATTCTTATTCATGCAAGGGTTTCTACCTCAAAACTGATTTGAGTATAATTTTTTACTTGGGTGTCATAATGAGAAATGTTTTTTTGCATTATCAAGCTTACTCAAAACTATATATTTTTCTAGTTTAAAGAGATCTAAACTTACAACATTTTAATTTACAAATATCTTAAAAGTTATCAAAAACAACTTTTATAACTTAATTACTTTCCAAAACAATAAAAAATGTTTTCCCTTACTCTTAACACTTCATGCCAAACTAAATTAAGGGATGACATTGTGACAACCCGCTCAAAATAATAACGGGTGGCCAACCCTATACTACATTAAATCAGGTATCTCAGATAGCACAGTCTCAACATCAACTGGCAATACTAATAATATAAGTCTAACTACCCGAAATCATTAAAACTGGATTGTCAAAAATTTAAAACTTTTTATATAACGACAACAACAAAACCAATAATGCAACATAACCACCAATATACATCTAACTATTGTGAGTGATAAGTGCAAAGTCCATCAATATACAAGAGTGCAATACAAAGAACAAACGAAATACCCGAATATGCTGTCGAGTAACAGACAATACAATCGGAGAAATGAAATACAAAAATGTTAATCTACAACACCTTGAATTCTAACTCCATATACAATTGAATCCTAATCTAGATATACAAAGATAGGAATCTACTAAAGAAAAATGCCGCGACAGTCCGCTATGCCACAGCTCCACGAATACTGAATGGATGAACATCGAAGGCGTCCTTATGGAGGAACACCTGAAGTAGTACAATATATACATGGAGGAGAGGATACAAACGGGTCAGAGCCCGAGTTTGAAAAATATTTTATAGCAAGTGTAATAAAATTTATAATAATTATAAATGTATTATTACATGATTAATGTGGAATCGAACTCTCCATAATCATTCAACTCACCTCTCATCTAAAACGTGCACTAAACGTATGCACGTGATCTCCAAATGGATGCCTGATTCTACTTTAGGTAAGTGGATTCTAACTTAAACCCAATTAAAGTATTTAAGTGAAGCCATCTAACCTATCTCCCAATCTACACTTATTTCAATAATTTATAAATTATATACATTAACTTTAATGTAATAGTTATAGTTATCTTTATAATGTTCATTTGTTGAACATATAAAGTTACATGATCCATCTCATAACCACATCATCACAATACATCAACATTCTCATTTACTAGAATATTTTTATTCTAGTGATGCCTTTATTTGGCATGTAAACAGTATATATATTTATAATTATAATATATGAGTTATTAGCATCAAGAGTTAAGGACTAAACTCCTCCCGATTCTCAACACGGCACTGCGTTTCGTGCGTGGGATGTCTCGTCGAGGCGAAATCCAAACAAGGAACCCCCCCGTTACACTACTCCTGACCGTATTGATCCTCGAGGCTCATTATGCCCTCAATTCAAGATGCATGTAACCCAAATTATTATTATCTAATTTTAATTAATTAGTATTCCCATTTCTCAACAGTACACGGCGTTTCATGCGTGGGACGTCTCGCCGAGGCGAAATCCAAATAAGGACCCCCCCCCCCCGTTACACTACTCCTGGCACAGTCGATAGTCGGGATAGGTGATATATATATAAGTAAATATGAGCATTAAGGACTAACTTATCTCCAATTTCCAACATTACACTGCGGTTCGTGCGTGGGACGTCTCGCCGAAGAGAAATTCAAACAAGGAACCCCCCCGATACACTAATCCTGGCAATGTCAGTCCTTGAGGTCCATTATGCCCTCGATACCCAAGTACAAGCACAAGCAATAATAACCATCCAACCGAGCTATAACTAGAAGGACGCAGGCTCACATGCTATCATCTTCCAGCAGCCCATATACGTAGGGAACTGGGGCCACTTGGTGGGGTTCCACGACACCCACCTCGTGATCAACTCATGCACACGATGTCCCAGGAAACGATCATAGCTCCTAACCGAAAAGTGAGAGCGATACATACCCACGACCTCTCACCCCCAAAATAAATAAATGTATATATATATGTCATTTGCTGACCACCATGGACGACTATGACCTGGGGAATATCCACACCCTGCTCATCTAGCCAGAATTCTCACCCTCTACGCACGTAACTTCCCAATGATAGCAAGGAGGGGGTATGCTTAACATGTATATACACCATCATATAAGGTATACATACATCCCACATAATAAAGATATACCATCACATAATGTATACCTGCAACATCATTTCCATTTTCATTTTCATTGTACGCTCTTAGGCGCAATAGATTTAATGTCATTGTAGTATATTTCCCTCAAAATATACTAATCGCCAATTCTCACACATCTTCCCCACTTATTATACGCTATACTATTTCTCACTTGAAGCTCACATGTCTCTTCTAATTATGAATTATCTCTCAATTCTATTTAAGTTAAGGATGTTCTTTTATCCTAATGCTCTTCAATTAACATTTCTCATTATGTGAGACATCTCCCAAATCAAACATCAATAAGGATATTTCTATATCCGTATGCACCTCAAATAACATTTATAATTCTCCATCCTTTATTCTCATACTTGTACGCCTCTATAGGCATGATTATATTGTACAATGCAACGCACATAGTGGGAACGGAGAAACACAGTGGGCGTAGGCCTATTTTAGAGGCTGAACCACTCTATATCTTGTCTTCTCTCTGTTTGCTTGCTTTACTTATTTAACACACACATTACTCTTGACCCGCTGGTATGAGAAGGTCTTATGGCCGATTTCTCGTATCATCAGATTGGCGCCGTCTGTGGGAACCCAGGTATTTCAATCTTGTTTCTCCACACATATGAGTTCTTAAACACCTTATTCGACCCCTGAGGGTCCTATGGACCATCTTCTGACGGGTCAGGTACTGGTTATTGGGCTCCGCTTTACATTCACCCCTTTTTAAGTAGTATTTCATTTTTCTGGATCTGTCTTTGGATCTTCATTTGATGGCCTTGGATTTATTTTACATACCCCTGTGATATCATTCCATGTAGATAATGCTGAAAGGCATGGTGGGCTTTAGTCCCGAAAAGGTGGATGATTAGGGAAGGGCTATATCTACTCCCATTTTTGTTGCCATCTACCTATGATCTAGGGGTTATCATTGAATCTGTGCCGTATTGCGCACCGCAAGGGAATTCTCTCATCAATGGACCCTAGTAGGTTTCCCTCGCGTAATTGAGGGAGAAAATGTCAGTTCCTGTCTTGGACATCAGTTTGGATTTTTCCCCTGCCTAGACAGGGGTGCGGCCTGTAAGTTCAACAATATCTCAGGCCGCGACCCCCACTGGTGCGGATCTATTAAGAAAGTTCAAAATCACCGTGGGAAGGACTTAAGTTGCCTTCTGCTCGACCTTGGTGAATAACATTAAAGGGTTGCGGCAGTACACTTGTGTGCCATACTTGCCGCGGTCTCCTCAGCATATCATGGAGAAGTTCAAGTTCCCCTTCCCAATATTCCTGTGATCACTCACTTCTGTTAGTTTCGTCTCAGATTCTATATACTTTATAAAGGCAAATAAGAGCGTAAATGGAAGGAGAATCTAGCCAGAGTGCAGAAGTCAAGGATGAGATTGTGCAACTGTACAATCACCTTAATCACCTCTATGACAGCCATGCCTCACTTCAGACCCAAGTCAATTACCTAACACAGAGGGTGCTAATGTTAGAGGTCGCGGCCTCTCAAAATATAGGCGCGGTTTCGAAGGAAAATGCTTTGTCTATCGTGGCAGTTAAAGAAGCGGCGGAATCAACCAGTAGGAGTCAGAAAAGGAGGGCAGAGAAATTAGAAAAGAAATCGGGTATCTATACTCCGTTGATTTTCCCGGTTGAAGGGATCTTTGAGTTCATCAAAGAGGACAAGCTTTTGAGGTGGCCAGAAAAGTTGAGAGCTCCACCCCACAAGAGGAACAAAGCTACCTGGTGCAAATTCCATCAGGACCATGGCCATGACACAGAGCAATGCTATGCTCTGAAAGATGAAGTTGAAAGGCTAATTGGCAAGGGATGCTGCAGCGATTCCTAAAGAATGCATAAAGGACCCAGCCGGACCTAACAGAGGCTGCATGCCGCACCTCATCCTTAGTCTTTCCAATTTCAACTATTTCTGTTTATGTTTTATGAAGCTCACTGTAGCCTTAATACTTAAGACCTTATGTTTTATTAACAAAGTCATTAGCTGAAGCATACATATATAAATATATGAATTAGCAAATTTTGCCATATCTGATATTTCTCTTGGTTTCATAACCTGCTATCTCACAAAAAGACTTTATGTCTTAAACAAATTCCAGAGGAAGGATAACAAATTATCTCGGAAGATTATTATTATTTCAGGATGCGCATATGGAGGGATTATGACCTTTATATATGTGCAACTACATCTTATCATATGATGATAATATTCACGAAAGCATCTGAAGATTAAAGGAGTTTTCATTAGCCACGGGGCCTTACAATGCCCGTGCTCAGCTTTGGGATGCGTCATCGGGCCGGGAGGCTTATACTATCTAGCCAAGGATGAATTTGTATATATCAGTAGCTGTGGGTGGCTTAATAACATAACCCAGCCTGGAGAGGCTTGATAGTGTCTCGCATATTAGCTGTGGGTGGCTTAATAGCATAACCCATCCTGGAGAGGCTTGATAGTGTCTCGCATATTAGATGTGGGTGGCTTAATAACATAACCCAGCCTGGAGAGGCTTGATAGTGTCTCGCATGTTAGGGATTTGTGACATGACCCAGCCCAAGAAGACTTGTAAACTCCAACATATGTCTACAGAGGCGCATTGTTCAGATAAACCAGAAATGTGCCGCATCCCACCGGTACGGTTGCAGAACTCTAGGAGCCACTCATTCATGAAAATGGTAAGGCACTAACATCTTGAAGCACGAGAAAGCTACAATGTCGAATGCGACGGTAGAAGAGAATCAGTTGTACCAAATCTAAGGAAAGAGTTCTCCACATATTCCATGTTGGTTATGGGATAACAAAAGATAAACGGTTCAGACAACCGGGTGCAATGAAGGCAGCTGGAGATCTATGCAATCAGCAAGTCCCAGCCTTGAAATCCTGTCCGCGGCAATCAGGCAAAGATGTTTACGTGACGCGACATAATAACGAGTCGCGGCTTGTACGCAGCTGACGTGACACAGCATTCGATGCCAGGGATGTAACACCATTTGTATAGACGCAGACATTGATAAAAAATCAAACTATGGAGAAATCGACCTCTGACCGCGGACTTGAAATGTTACGTCTGTCGGGACACAGATGTATTTTCAGATATGAGGCAGTAACGTACAACCATTCATTATAGCAAGCAATGTAAGTCATGCAATATAAAAGAGTAAGGAATACATTAAGTAGTCAATTGTAATGGTAAAAATATGGCCGCAACCTTGGTATTAATAAGCCATAGATTACATAATGAAGGCCGCAGCCACAAAAGAAGTTTAAAGATTACAAAAGGGAAGGGCGCATCCCTATATTAATGATGCAACAGAAATTAAGAGTTCAAGAGGCTGCGTCATCATCATCATCACCATCTTCTCCGCCCACGGCAGTCTCGGTCTCTTCGTCCGCGGCTTCTGCCTCTGCCTTGGCCCTGAGCCTTGCTCTCTCTTCTGCCGCGGCCTTAAGTTCAGCGACGCACTCTTGATGTTCGGCATCAATTAACTTCCAGGCAAGGACATCCTCCTTGGCCTCAGGGAACCTCATGATAAATCTCTGCCGTAGCTCCTGGTAGCCGCGGAGGTATGCCCTGTTATTGACAAGGAAGAAATCCTTGGAGCCTTTGAATGACTCCACGGCATGATCTATGGCTAGCTAGAGGGCGTCACCATGATCTTCTTCCAACTTTTTCACAGCGCGGCATGATCTTCATCTTTTCGGGCGGACTTAGAATCTAGCTCCTCATATTTCTGCTGGAGAAGGGCAAGCTTGGCATTTAAAATATCCGTAACACGGGCGACCTCCGCAGTCTGGGCCTGCGAGGATTTCAGGGATTTCGCGGCCTGTTTAAAATTCTCCTCCGCTTCCTCCCTCGCCTTAACGGCTTTCTCAAGGTCTACATGGGCTGCTTGAAGGGCCGTGGCAACAGACTTTTTCCCCGCCTCAAAAGCAAAAGTCCATGCAGCTTGCAAGTCCGCGGTATGTGCACTCTTCTCGGCCTCTTTTAACCTATACAAGGCCTCGTACTTCCTCTTCTGGACCACAATAACATCCGCGGAATGAAAGAAAAGACGTTAGAAAATATGGAAAAATATGAGATGTAAAGTCAAATGACAGCTGGTACGTACCCTCAGAAGGCTATGGAGGCCACAGTCCTCCAGATCTTCATGATCTTCTCCAACTAGCCCTTCAAGGTCCGCGGCATCCAAGGCTCGCTTCATTCTCCGCGCAGCCTTTGCGGTAGTGTCCCAAGAAGAATTTGGGTCAGGCTACCTTAATTGAGGCCTTGGTCTACCATCTGGCCCAGACTCTCCGCGGAATTGAGGAGGTGGAAAGTTCGCATTAATCGCCACTACAGTTGGCGGTGGAGGAGAGGATGATTGAAGGGGCACTTCAGTTGACATCAGACCAGTCGTGACCAAGTTTTCCCCTATGTCGTCATCAAAATGTTCTTGCGCAGGGTTTTCATCGTTGACCACCTGATCCGCGGCAGGATCAGTAGCTTTATCTGCAGCGACCACAGCTGGGGCAGCATTATCTTCTCCGGAGGGGGCCACGGCAGGTCCCTTGGCCTTGGACCTCTTCCTCTTCCTGCTACTCGCAGTATTATTTAGGACGACTGCGTCCTCATCCATCTCCGCTAGCTGTGCCGCTAGCAACTCCCTGTCAATGAATGGCATGAGTTCGAGTTCAAGAGAATAAATAATCGCGGAGTAAAAATTATGGTGCAGTTAGTTACCTTCCGCACCCATTTGTTGAGGAATGGATTTGTTTGGGAAAAATCTTGCTTCAAAAATGGTTGCTGACGTTACCAGTTTGCTGAACTTCTTGTGTTCAACAGGAACTTCCCCGGCCTCAGCAACCCTTTGTTCCTGTCGCTTAATCAAATGTAGATTGTCAAGGGCTGCAGAAAGAAAAGATGATTCAGGATTAGTGGAAGTTACATGTGAAATAAAAAGGACGCGGCTATAATCTTATACCTAATTTTGAGGGTGACCCCCACTGCCGTGGCATTTTATATGTTCTCTCTCTTTCATTCTCTCGGGATGCATCTCCCAGCCTTCACCGGAGATGTAGAAATATTTCCCCTTCCAATTCTTCACACTGGTCGGTCTCCTAGTGTAAAGCGCCTCGTCCCTTCCGCGGCTAGAGAGGTAATAATACCCCACGAATTTCACTGTGTTCTCCTTTGGATGGTAGAAGTGAAAGAACTCCGCGGGAGTGATGTCATTTTTGAACAAATTATCCCAAAGGACAATTGCAGCGAGAACGACTCTCCAGCCATTAGGGTCCAGCTGTGCCGGGGCCAGGTTCATTGCCTGAAAAAGGCGACGGATAGGAACTGGGACTGGTAGCCGCAACCCGTAAATGAAGGCGTGCAGCAGGAAGAAAATTCCATCATCAGATAGAACTGTGCACGATCTTTGGTTCGCGGCAGGGGCCGAGCACGTCAAATTTTTTGGAAATTTGAAGTCCTGAGCAACCTGCTCGACCCAATCTTGGGTCATCGAGCCGCGGATATCAAGCGCGGCCAGGGGTCTCTCAGCCCTCCCAGATGTTCCTCCTAGGTTATTTCTAACAGCCACGGCATTGTCTCCTACACCCATTGGATGTGTACTTGAGTTGGCTTCCTCTTCCATCGGCGGAGATTAGGAATCCTTCCCAGATGTAGAGTCCGCGGAGTCTGAGTCGATTATCACGCAGTTCGGGCAATCTTTTAGTTTACAAGGCCTAACTGATCTTAGAGGGGGCACAGAAGTAAGCTCGGGGGGAGAGGTCCCAAAATGCTTTGCCCAAAAGCCTCTCATGAACTCGTCTGGGTCAAAGCTCATATGGCTGCAGCAGTACCTGAAAAGCAGAGTCCGTAGTTAAGCGTCGCAGCCAGTATGATTTGTAAGACTTTAAGAAGCCGCAGAAGGGTATTTTTGAATAAAAAATGTCTAATGGGATCGTACTGTCCCAACAAGCCGCTGCCACATCCATATCAGAGGGACATAGAATACCGCGGTAATAAGATAGAATTGCTTTTAGGGCGTTCCTGGCCACGACCATTCCTAAATGTTCAGTCCACTCTTTATGCTCTAGTAGCAGCTATAGTTATTTAACATGAACGTCTTGGGTTCATGAAAGTTTTAAGGCTATTCCGAGACTACCAAGGGTGGTGATTTGATGCCGCGGATGATAGTTTGAGGGACCGCGGCCATTTGACAAGGTATGATGCAGAAGTATTATACCAGTTCACGGAAATGATTATTGAAATCCTACCATGCTGCGGCCTCTATCCTAAACAAGTTGATTACCTAAATCTAATCACTTTTAGAATCAAACCCACAGAATACGGAGTGTTCGATCATGAACATCAAGAACAGTTATACGTATTTCATATGCAGCATATGTGGAAAAAGCAAAACGAATAAATAAAACCCTAGATTTCTAGCAAATGAACCAGGCAAAGTATCATAAGAGAAGAAAACTGTAAATAGTGGTTGAAAAATCACCTGGAAATGAAGAAAGTCGCAAAGATCGGCAACATACCACTTTGAACCGCCACACGCCGCCTCGGAAAGTCGCCGGAATGTGCAAGAAAGAAAGTGCAGAGTTTCGCTCTTGATGTGCTCTCAAAAGTTTTGGAAACGTAATGAAGTCCACGACCAGAAACAATTTATATAAGGGAGCGCGAAAGACGAATCGTCGCTTTGGTAGTACCGCGACACCTAGACTACTTAGCCGCAGTCCCAATTGATCTCCCTTGGCACTACGGCTTGGGGGCTTATTGATAGTACAAATATAGCACCCTGCAGTGGATGTATTCTCTCATATAGGGCGCGGCCTAATCTCACTCAGGGCGGGGCCATAACTCCCTTAGGGTGCGACCCTCTCCATCATAGGCCGCAGCATCCCACCTTAGGGTGCGCGACCCTCCAGTTTGCAACACCGCTTGCCTTGCAGGCCGCACCCCCCTTTATCCACAACTGTCGCAATCTCGGTATACGCCACGTGCTCAGGGCATCTGACTCAACAAATTTCCTCATAAATAGAGGACCCTCACCTAAAGGGGGGGGGGATCGATTCCACACACATGAGGCACTACAATACAGATCCTCTCTACATCACCCCAACATAGGCTTTGGAGGCCAAGGATCTGCATCACAACCACTTCACGGGCTCATCGGAATCTCCAATATTGTCATGTACTCTCCTTTATTCTCATACTTGTATGCCTCTATAGGCATGATTATATTGTACAATGCAACACACATAGTGGGAACGGAGCAACACAGTGGACGTAGGCCTATTTTAGAGGCTGAACCAGTCTATATCTTGTCTTCTCTCTGTTTGCTTGCTTTACTTGTTTAACACACACATTACTCTTGACCCGCTGGTATGAGAAGGTCTTATGGCCGATTTCTCGTATCATCATCCTCCCACCTGAATTTTGCGTTCTTTCGCAACAACTGCATCAGTGGGTGTGTTATTTCGGCCAATCTAGGCACAAACCTCCTGAGGTAGGAGACCTTGCCGAGAAAACTCTTCCGCTCTTTCGCCGTCCCAGGACATGGCATCTCTAATATCTCCCGCTGTTTATCCTTAGCCATCTGCACCCCTTGTCGATCAACCACAAAGCCTAGAAACTTCCTTCTTGTTACTCCGAAGACACACTTTAACGGGTTCATCCTCAATTTATACCTCCTACACCGAGCAAACACCTTCCTTAAATCATTCAGATGGGACTCCTCCTTCTTCGATTTGATGACCAGGTCATCCACGTAGAACTCTACAAATTTGTGAAAGAAGTCATGAAAAATGGCCATCATTGTCCTCTGGTACGTAGCTCCGGCATTCTTGAGTCCAAACGGCATCACCTTGTACATGAAATTGCCCAACGGAGTTCTAAATGCCGTTTTCTCTCCATCAGAGGGCTCCATCTTGATCTGGTTGTATCCCACATAGCCATCCATGAAGCTATACATCTCATGACTAGCCGTCGCATCTATCAAACTGTCGATGGAGGGTAGGGGAAACTCATCCTTGGGGCAAGCCCTATTCAAGTCTCTAAAGTCCATGCAGATCCTTATTTGGTTTTTGTCTTTCTTCCCCACTGGTACAATGCTGGATAACTAGAGGGGATGTTGTATTGGCTTGATAAATTCTACTGCCAACAAGCGTTGGACCTCTTCTTTAATCTTTAAGTCTAGTTCAGGCTTGTAAGTTCTCATTGCCTGCTTCACCGGAATGGCTGAAGGCATCACGTTCAGTTTGTGGCAACTCACCTCTTCATCCAGCCCTTCCATTTCAGTGTACTTACATGCAAAAACGTCTATGAATTCCCTAATTAGTTTGACCAAGGCTTCTCGTTTCCTCTCACCGAGATCTTTTGAGATAAAGATAGTCCTTGGATCTTCCCCTTCTCTTGCCAAGTTCAGCTGGTCTAATTCTTGTGCCTGGGGCCTTGGTCGATCTCCCATGTAGTCTAGTTCTTCAGCGATATCTTCTATAAATTCTTGTATGTTGGAGTTGTTTATCACCATACACTGCCCCCTTCGATTCACTAAAAAAACACTCATACACCGGGTCAACCTCATCTTTAGTCTCTTCGGTCGCCCGCTCACACCGTTATAAGCGGTACACTACTTTTCCCTCTTCAATGATAATTTTATTGCATTGCCTGTTGGTAGCTGTTGCCACGGCCTTCCTCTTCTTCTCCCTGGAAGCCTCAGCGATTCTTTTTTCTGAAAAGTGACTTAACATGCTTTGCCGTTGGACCTCGTGCTCCATCGGGTCTATTCTCGGCCTCATCCTGTCTTTGAGTTGCCTTGAGACCCTTTGGATTCGAGGGATCATCTGATGGGCTTCTTCGGTCCTTACCCCTTCGCTACTTCCGCCCTCTTTATCCTGCTCATTCAAGGGCCCCATTGTCTCTCTAATTGAGGGAACCCATGACCCCTCCATTCTCTTCGTCAGGACCCGTACATCCTCCTCCAGTTCTGTATAGAACGCCGCATCCACTAAGTGCGCTTCTTTGATAGCGAAAGGCCTCTTCGTAGACCTGATGGTCACCTCCATTCCCTTTACGTTTGCCTTGGCACATTGATGATAAGTCGAAGGAACTAAGCCTTGATTGTGCATCCATACTCTTCATATTAGTAAGTGATAGGAAGTTGCACTTTCTATTACATGGAACTTGATGTGGGAACTTAGATTTCCCATTATAATCCCAACATTCACATACCCGATAGATTTGGAGGATTGATTGTCATATCCTGAAATTACCAAAGGCATGGGGACCAACCTTTCTTTTGGAATACCAGCCGTGTGGAAGGAGTTAATTGGCATAATATTTATGGAAGCACCCCCATCCATAAGGGTCCTTGCAAATCTAACTCCGTTGACGCTAGCGGTTACATATAGGGGTCTGTTATGAGGGAACCTCACAGCTCTATCGTATCGTTTAAGGCTACTTTTGATATAAATTTATTCACCATCCTAGCCATGGGTCCCCTCCACCTTAACAAGGGGACTACATTCCTTTTTTCAATGTCCAAAATCGGGTGAGTTATCTCCGTCCTGCTCTCCTTCGGGATCCCCACTTGATCGAAGAACCAAGTGAATTTTGGGGATTTTGAAACTGCACTACATTCTATGACTGGGTCTGTTTTTTCATCTTCAACGCTATACACGTCTTCCACGTCCCTAACGCTTGCTTTATCATAGGATAAAACTACATTAGCCATTCCCGTGGTACAATGTTCCAGAGCTTCTTCAAGCTCCTTATGCTTCATCGTCAACCCTCCTCCTCCTTCTGCCTCCTCATCATAGGCCATCACCAAATTGGCCCCGTGTGCCGGAAGTGGGTTGTTGTTAATGTTCTTCGGGGGGATTTGCAATGTCCCTGCCTTCATGTACTTATCGATGATCCTTCACAGCGTGAAGCAGCTTTCTGTTGGATGTTGGATCTTTCTATGAACCTGGCAGTACTTAGGATCTGCCTTCATTGTAGCATCAGGTTCTTCCATCGGGATGCCTTTTGGTTCATAAACCGTTCCCCCTTGGACCATCGCGTTATAACAACTCACAGCCTCTTCTATCGTGCAAGGCAATGGTGGAGGGTCTTCTCTATCTTTCCCAAATTTTCTCTTGTTGTCCCTCCTCGGTGTCTTGCCACTATCTTCTCCTCCGGCGTACCCTACTCGCAGGGGCTGAGACCTCCCCCTCGCGGGTTGCATTGGTTGCCTGAATACCATGGGTACTACCACCGGATTGGGTCGTACCACCAAAGAGATGTTCCTAGCGGCTTTTAAGAACGCCGCAAAAATCCCCCCGCGCGTCTCGTTGATGAGATGGAAGATGTATTCAGGAAGCAGTCCCTCAGCGCATATTTGTAATAACTTGGACTCTTTGGCCTCCTCCCTCACATCGAGGAACCTCTCCCTGAACCTTCGAACATAGGCCACCACTTCTTCCCCTGGTCTTTGCTTCTCCCTTCCCAGTTGGGTCAAGGTGAACTCGTCTTCTGCCAAAAAGAAATTTTGGACAAACAATACGTGCATTTCCTCCCACGTAGAAATGCTATTGGGAGCTAAGTGAGAGTACCACGTGTATGCCTTCTCGGTTAGGGATTTGGAAAACTCTCTCAATCTAATCTTTTTATCATTGCAATGTGCTCCCAAGTGTTCAACAAATCGCTTAATGTGCTCCTTCGGGTTCCTACCTTTCCCTGTATATTTTTTGAAGATAGGGGGAACATAGTCCTTTGGGTAAGGCTCATCGTTGTACGCTTGAGGGTAGGGTGTTCGGAAGTCATCATAAACTGAAGCCACATCGCCGGCTGATTGTGAGGAAGCCCGCATGAACTTCAACATTTCCTTCTGCATCTCTTTTCTCGTTTCTTCCATAGGCGAGGCCGCAGTGTCCACCAGCAATGGGATCGTGGGATGAGCTCCCGTTGCAACTGAAACGAATGTCACCGGTGGTACCGTTGAGGCTCCTGAGGTTCCCACTGCTGGGCTCGCAACAGGGGGTACGCTTTCCGGGAGCGCTCTTACAATGCATGTACCTGGTGGGGCCGTTGGAGCTACCCCTGGCGTTACGAAAGCATTAGCCTCCAATCCTCCCAGCATAGTTGAAGCTACTAGGGTTTGTAAAAACTCAATAAATTTGCTCATGAGGAGCATCATCTGGGCGGGTCCCAACCCCACGCTCGTGGCAGGTTGTGCCGCCCTAGGAACGTCTGACATCGTTGGAGCCGACGGTACCTCTACCCGAGGAGCCCCATCCCTTAGGGCCTCCTGCTCCCTCGCGGCCTATTCTACATTACGATGGATATCATCAAAGTTGAGTCTCCGAGTAGCATTATCTTACGCCATACCCCCTAGCTAAGAGAATGCCTCCCCAGCACAGTTGCCAAATGTAAGAGGGTACTTTAGATAAGATGGAGGCGTAACCCCTGTTTGAGTATGGTAAAGATAAGCTAATCCTGGCCAGAGCTTTGGGTTAATGATAGGACACACGAACACAGGTCCAATGAAGATAAACTCGGCTTAAACTCACAAAACCCTCGTGTATAACTTAGGAGATAGTAATGAACCTTAGAAGTAACTTAGCTAGATGGAGAGAGAAGTAAGCACCCTAGATACACCTTGGTAGGTAGGTAAAAAAAAACACCATATACCCTCAGGAATCTCTGTCAAGTATTTAAAAGCTTCTCCATAAATGATAATGGTGAGGGGATAAACCCTCTGGCTTGCAATAAATCTCTCTTTTTCTGATGTGTATCTCTAGTAATAACTCCAGGGTTCTGAAAAAGGCCATGACCCTCCTCATGGGTGGTTGGGGTCCTTAAATATCCCCCACCACATCCCCGAGGTAACTCAGTCATTAAAGACAATGAAAAGACATCCCTCATGCTTTATGTCACAACATTAAATGCCTGATGCACTAGTTGTCTCCACGTCATAAACATTAAATGTCAAGACATGCATTTTGCCTAACCACTGTGTGTCAGGGGGCTGTTGTCGCAGAGATGGCTTACCAACTGCCTGACAGCCCCAAATACCACAGTGGTTTACTCAAGTGCATGTCTGACATTGTTTAGCTGGCTAGTGACATCACCTACAGTAGATGTGACATTAAGTAGAGGGATGTTTGGTTCATAACTCAATGCCCGATGGAACTCGACGTTGCTCCGTACGAGGTTCCACGGTCAGGGTCCTTTGGTGTTTTACCAAGTGTATCTAAGATGGTCAGGACAAGCCCCAACGGTGCCGTACTTCTCAATCATCCAAACCAGGTTCCTCTAAGGTTCCCACGGTGAGGTCATTCGATAGAGCATAAAAGCTCTCCCAGGCCCTGCCAAGCCTGGTCTCTCGCAAGTACCATTTGACCTCATACAAACTCTTTTGTTATTCCTGTTACGTCATTACAACCGTTAAAGCTTATAGTCATCAATAATGAAAATACAATATGACTAATACAATCAAGCTAAAATATGAGCTGCCGCGCCAAGCTACCTTGCTGAGTTGCCACGCTTGAGCTACCTCGGTTGCTTAATCTCAAACACTATTGCTAATTTGGGGGTTGGTCCCTAATCTCAGGATTACCTTCAAGCCCCCTCTACAACAAGTGTATTAAAACGCATAATAATTATAAATGCATTATCACATGATTAAGTTGGAATCAAACTCTCCATAATAATTCAACTCAAAAGCGCGCACTAAACGTATGCATGTGATCTCCAAATGGATGCCCGATTCTACTTTAGGTAAGAGGATTCTAACTTAAACCCAATTAAAGTATTTAAGTGAAGCCATCTAACCTATCTCCCAATCTACACTTATTTCAATAATTTATAAATTATATACATTAACTTTAATGTAATAGTTATAGTTATCTTTATAATGTTCATTTGTTGAACATATAAAGTTACATGATCCATCTCATAACCACATCATCACAATACATCAACATTCTCATTTACTAGAATAATATATTCTACTGATGCCCTTATTTGGCATGTAAACAATATATATATATATATATATATATATATATATATATATATATATATATATATATATATATATATATATATATATATATATATATATAATTATAATATATGATTTATTAGCATCAAGAGTTAAGGACTAAACTCCTCCCGATTCTCAACACGACACTGCGTTTCGTGCGTGGGACGTCTCGTCGAGGCGAAATCCAAACAAGGAACCCCCCCCCCTCCCCCCGTTACACTAATCCTGACCGTATTGATCCTCGAGGCTCATTAGGCCCTCAATGCAAGATGCATGTAACCCAAATTATTATTATCTAATTTTAATTAATTAGTATTCCCAATTCTCAACAGTACACGGCATTTCATGCGTGGGACGTCTCGCCGAGGCGAAATCCAAACAAGGAACTCCCCTGTTACACTACTCCTGGCACTGTCGATAGTCAGGATAGGTGATATATATATATATATACGTAAATATGAGCATTAAGGACTAACTTATCCCCAATTTCCAACATTACACTGCGGTTCGTGCGTGGGACGTCTCGCGGAAGCGAAATTCAAACAAGGAACCCCCCCGATACACTAATCCTGGAAATGTCAGTCCTTGAGGTCCATTATGCCCTCGATACCCAAGTACAAGCACAAGAAATAATAACCATCCAACCGAGCTATAACTCGAAGGACGTAGGCTCACATGCTATCATCTTCCAGCAGCCCATATACGTAGGGAACTTGGGCCACTTGGTGGGGTTCCACGACACCCACCTCGTGATCAACTCATGCACACGATGTCCCGGGAAGCGATCATAGCTCCTAACCGGAAAGTGAGAGCGATACATACCCACGACCTCTCACCCCCAAAATAAATAAATGTATATATATATGTCATTTGCTGACCACCATGGACGACTATGACCTGGGGAATATCCACACCCGGCTCATCTAGACAGAATGCTCACCCTCTACGCACGTAACTTTCCAATGATAGCAAGGAGGGGGTATGCTTAACATGTATATACACCATCATATAAGGTATACATACATCCCACATAATAAATATATACCATCATATAAAGTATACCTGCAACATCATTTCCATTTTCATTTTCATTGTACTCTCTTAGGCGCAATAGATTTAATGTCATTGTAGTATATTTCCCTCAAGATATACTAATCTCTAATTCTCCGACATCTTCCCCACTTAGTATACGCTATATTATTTCTCGCTTGAAGCTCACATGTCGCTTCTAATTATGAATTATCTCTCAATTCTATTTAAGTTAAGGATGTTCTTTTATCCTAATGCTCTTCAATTAACATTTCTCATTGTGTGAGACATCTCCCAAATCAAACATCAATAAGGATATTTCTATATCCGTATGCACCTCAAATAACATTTATAATTCTCCATGCATAATAGGGTTCAATTCATTTTATGAACCTTTAAAGTTATCCCATTTGGGATTGGATCCTAAGATCCATTATCTCTCAGTTATTCTCATTCTCAAATCATGAAATCGTTATTATCTCCAAATAATACCCCCAAATAAAAGTGGGCTTCCCCACTTAGAGAAATACCAAAATTTCTAATCGGTAGTCCTCAAATTTAGTCAATACGACTCCAAAATTTCTTATAAGGGAAACTCGCTAAAAGTCTCCAAAACATGCTCCAAATATCTCCTATAGAGATCCCCAGTCGATAACCTCGAACAAAACGGGATGAATTTCTTTTTAGAAAAACAATCCCCCAAAAGCCTTGTTTCCGAATCGATTCGGGCCTATTCCGAATTGATTCGGCCGAGCGAATCAATTCGGCCAGGAAGGAGAATTGATTCGGGTCATCAGACTTGGGATTCTGTCTCAGGCCGAATCGATTCGGCTGGAGTCCGAATCGATTCGGTCACTCAGACCTGGGCACCTGCATATTTCTGAATCGATTCGGTAGGAGGCCGAATCGATTCGGCCCTTCAGCACTCTCGAAAATGGCTACTTTTTAAGTAAGCCAAAATACCCAAAATCCATTTTTATCATTTAATCTCCATTTCTCTTCAACCCAATCACATATATATCATCAATAATCATCCTAGAAGACATATAAACTAATTTCTATCCTCAAATCAAAGATCTACATATCAAATCTAAGATTATTCTCAAAAGTTAGGTTTTGTTAAACTAAACCTAAAACCCAAAATATCAATCCACAAATCATGCAATAAATGGTACACAACAATTATTTAGCAAGTTTAATCACTTGCCTTGGGTCCGTAGGGTCTGAATCCGCCTTGAGATCGCATATTGGCCGGAAATCTCCACTTTCTCTCTCTTTTCTCCTTCCTTTTCTTCTTATTTCTTCTTCTTCTCTCTTTCTTTCTTTCTTTTTCTCTTTCTCTCTTTGGAGAAATATCTCCCGTAGTCTTAATAAGCCCTAAATCCCAAGATACACATCTTTAAATGATAATACACACTTTAAATGACTCGGTGACTTTAATTCGAGTCAAACGGTCCTAATTTATTTCAGAACCTAAATAGACCCCAAGTACAGTCATTTCGACTTTCTCGACCCTTTCGGACACTATGGTACCCTCAGAATCGACATTCGACACTCTTTCTAACAACTTCAAATTTTGACCTCAATTGCCAATTTAATTATTTCTCCAATAAAATATTATTTATTTCTCCCAAAATAAATAAATATTTGTCTCCAAGACCTCGGGTTATTACAAACATAAAATAATGCAAAATCACAGCATACCAAACTTACGAATAGCTCAATATAGGTGCATTAATGCAATGGTGTAATTTGGTCAGATAGTGTAGATAGGCACACCCTATCTTTAATACACAATGACACACATAAACCTACATTTTTAGAAACAAAAGTTCTTGGGAGGTTTAATACTTGTTGTGAAACACTGGTCGATAAATTTTAAGATTTTTAAGATGAATTTCTTTTCAATAACCCTAAAAAGGTGAGACTCACTGCAATGCCATCATGCAACTTGTTATGGATTTGAATCACAAGATGAACTTGAAAATTGGAGAGAGTAAGTACCTATATATATAACGTATTTATGTTTAAATATGAGTATTCTCTATATTACAATCTTAATTTCACAAGTTCATGGATATGTATAGGAAGTATGATAATGAAATTCCCCAAAATCATACACAAAAAGGTTCAACAGACGTGACGAATGATTTTTGAACATGGGTATCAAAAGAGGTAACTGTCACATGTTTTTGCGGTTACTTATGCATGTGTTGTAAAACATTCCATAATAAAAATCCACTAATAAATGCAACTTTGAAAAAGAGGTGATATATCTTCAATTCTTGCACACCTAGCCAAAGGTCCCAGTTTTTGTGCGAAGGACTTTAAAAAATTCCATGCCAACGATTTTGATTTTGTCTCCTACCCATGCATGGCAAAACTATTGACACAAAATAGTGGAATTTTAATTTGTTCATTGACCTTTTGTGTGGCTATCATAAGCGATAAAATCTATAGGATACAGTATTGACCTATTATGGGATTTTCTAACAAATCCTAGAACTTGATTAATTATATTTTAAAGAAATGGTATTCTATCATGACTGGGTGAAGGTGGAGGACACTACTAATGGTTATAAAGTTGATCCTGCCATAAAACTTGTTATGATAGATTTATCAATGATGAAGAGTAAAAATCGCATGGTCGATGAGCCTTTTGTTTGTGCCTTTCAAAACTTGAAGTACGTATTCTACTTAATGTGCATAAATAACGACAATTGATTTGTTTTTTTGCATGCATAAAAGGGTTTGGCTATTTAAGTAGACGCAGTAAAGGCCCCCATAGAGTTTGAGTCTGCCCTTGATGGTAACCCTAATTTAAAGGATCTTTTACTCAATTTAGATAAAGATTGAGTTTTGATACATAATTTTATTGTTATTTACTTAACCCTTGTATGTATGTATGTATGTATGTATGTATGATACGACCTGTTAGAACAAACAGTTTATGAGTGAAACAATTATTTTATGAATTGTCTTCTATTGTGACTTGTTAAGATAACAGTTCTGGATTGGTAATTCTTATACAACCGTCACGATAACAAGACACAAAATTAGAAGTTAATGTTATTGGTAATTTTCTAAATGTATTCACTGATCCAAATAGTGAAGCCAAAATCTTGTTAGAATTAATAAAATGTTGTTTAGTGGGGATTAATCTTATGGGGGTATCAAGAGTGATTCTAATCGATGTTGTATGGAAGTGCAGGATATTAGTCGGGATTATAGGCTTAAACAAATTGTAGTTATACACAATCTTATTTTAGCCAAGTCTATAAGCCTAGCTAATAACCTGTGTTTCAACTGAAGGGTTCCATAAATTAGGAATGTAGTTATTGTTAAGAAAATTAGTATTCAACAAGCGTGTTCACTAATCTAGTTTTGGTTTTGTGTGATTACCTTTGAAGGTTTTTTTAATATATAACCATTGAAATCATTCATAATTTCATGTTTAACAAGGTTATGTCATAGTCTTGTTGGGAATCTAGTAACTCCGAATGAGTTATACTGACTATATCATGCAAAACAAATTTAAGGGTACATAAAATACTAAAATTAAATTTTTGAGTACCCTTGTTGAATATCAATTTTCTCGACAAAACAATCGCATTACTAATTTTTGAGTACCCTTGTTGAATATCCTGCGTTATAACTGATGGATTCCACACAACATCAATTATAACCACTCTTGATACCCCAATAAGATTAATACCATATGAAAAACATTTTGTTGATGCTATCAAAACTTTGGATCCACTGTTTGTATCATTAAACACGTTACTAAAATTACCAATAGGACATTAACTTCTAATTTTGTGTCGTGTTAGAAGTACGTGGACTTTGATGCCATTTTTGGCTATGTAGGAATCCCAAATTAATTTTTGGATTCAAGTCCTTTTTACCAATTTCCTATAGTTTATCTTCATATATTATCATCTCATTCATATAGTTAGCATGTTCTACTCATATAGTTTGTTCTCTTGAATTTATTGCTTTATTGCTCATATTTCAGTCATTTTTACTTATTTATTTACTCTCTTTTAGCAGTCCCGTTCACGTGTACTCACTATTTCCATGACATGGATATGATGATTCTACTCCTCACATAAGTGCTCACCCTTTGTCGCTCATATTAATGCACTATGCCCAATAAACTTGTTACGATAATGGTTCAAGTTTGGTAGTTATGATACAACCAACACGATAATACATTAAGATCATAACTATTTTCTTATACAGTATGTTCAATAAATTTTATAATATTTATAACTTTGGGCCAAATCGTATAAGCCCATCTAATAGACCACGTTTCACCCGATGGACATCACAAATTGGGTATGATCATTTTGTTGAGAAAACTGATATTAGTAAAGGGTACTCACAAATCTAATTTTAGTTTTGTGTGAGTACCCTTGATGTTTTTCTTGGGTGTTAAACCCGTCGAACTCATTAGGGATTTCAGTCTTAACAAGGTCATGTCTAGGGGTGCAAACGGATATTTAAAAATTCAAATCCGTTCGGAATTTATTTTTTGATATTTATCTGAATAAAAATATGGAAGAGCGGATTTGAATACCACTTTTAAATATGTGGAAAAAATGATAAGTATACGGACATTCAGATATACATCACAGATAATTTGTATGCAAAGTGGACTATCTGTATTTGCGGATATTCATTTCGGATATTCGTATTCATAATACATTTATTATATATTATTTTAATTATATATATTTATTTAATTTGTAATTTAATTATATGGATGATTTTTTTGAAACAGTATAAATCATTGACTATTTAATGTATGAACACAATAAAGAAAATTTATCCCTTTGTCTCTTGTCTTTAATACCCTCTTACACACTATGTATCTATTTTACATTTGTCATATTATTATCCAAGTTCACTAGAATACTCTGGATATCATCCAATTTGGTTGACATATTTACGATGATTCGTTGATATTGGTCTTGCCAATTTAAAATTGTCGAAACCCTAACATTCTTCCTTTATGTAATAGTAATTAACCCAATATGACATGTTATGTGGTCAATGAAGGGCCACTTAATATATTAAACGTTAGCACTTGTTTAAAGCCTCAAAAATTTTGATTTTTTTCTGTAGTCTTATTTAATAAACAAAATTATCTTATGTTGTGTAAAAACTATTTTTTAAGATATAGTACATTTTCAAATATATGTTTTCTAAGAAAAATGTATGTATGTTAAATAATATAAAAGTATACGGATATTATCCAAATCCGGGATGTCCGAAAGGATACGAATAAGGATTATTTTGTATACTATCTGAGCATATACGAATAAGGGTGCAGATAGTGCAGTTGCGAATGAATATGGATAAGGATCCTATGGCATGGTATTCTCTCTATATTTATCCATTTTACATCCCTAATTATGTCATAGTCTTGCTAAGAATCTAAGAACCTCGAATGAGTTGGACCAGTGAAACCTCCAAGAAAAACTTCAAAGATACTCACACAAAACTAAAACTAGATTTGTGAGTGTTGATACCAAATTTAGTGTGCTAACATGGACTACTCACTTACAGACGCATGTCTGCTAACATAGCAAATATGTATACTTATACCGAGCAACTCAAGATCACCAAGCAACTCAAGATCACCGAGCATTTAAAAAGCCACGAGGAACTCAGGGGCCCCGAGCATCTCGAGCATGTCGAGCTACTTAGGCGGTCCAAGAAACATAGCATTCTAATTAGGATAATCAAGGAGACGACTGTGCATTAAATGCTCATTTATTATCATACAGATGTACATGTCTACTAGATAACATCGCATTGTCCTTTCATTTGTACAACCAAAAGGCTATAAACACATCGTAACCTACTCATTGGAGAGGGACTGGAATTTCTTGAGAAAATCATACCTCGAGAATTCCAAACAAACAATCAGCAATAACAAAAACAGTGGACGTAGGCAATTCTTGCAAGGCTGAACCACTTTAAAAATATATTGTCTATTATTTCATTATCTTTTTTATCTGTGATTAAAATAATTAGGTCAAATCTAATTTTTTTCATCAACAGATTGGCGCCGTCTGTGGGAAACGACTGTAATTATCGTTTTTCACTAAAATAATTTATCACCAATGGTTGATCATCCTGAATCCAGCAATCGAAATGCCATGATCTCTCTGAATCCTCCATCTACTCCTCCAAATGTTCATGGTCTGGCTGGTATAATGGAAAATTTGGCCCAAGGGCAAACGTCCATGTAAGAAACTATGCGTCAACTCATACAAACCATTCAAGGCGGAGTGCCAGCCCAATCAGGGCAACGAAGCATTCAGAGAAATACTCATTTACTCTCTTTGCGAAGACAAACGTTATTCCCAGAGGAATATCAATCCAGACGCACCGATTCATATCGTACTGAGAGATCCAATGATCCTTCTTATCAGCCTGGATGGAATTCCTCGATACGAGCTACAGATACTCAACAAAACATCACTCTATCTCCAGAAAGGACAAGTGCTCTTGAAAGATTGAGTAGAGTCTCACCTTTTGATCGTTTAGGTCCTAGGAGGAATAAAAGTCCCCTTAGGACTATGTCGAGGAACTCTCAACGCCATATGATTTAAAGGAAGGCTCTGCCCAATCACGACCAGCTACTCGTCATGAAAGATCCCAAGAGGCAAATTCAACACGATCAGTTGCTCGAACCAATAGGATTGAGGAAGGAAATGATGCATGGAAAGGCTCAATTCAAAGGTTGGAGGATAGATTAGGGGAGATGGATAAAACCAAAAATCCTCTACAAAGGACTTTCGTCCGAGGAACACCATCATACAAGAGATTGTGGACTTTTCTACGCCATCAAAATTCAAAGCTCCTGTGGTGATGCCTAAATATGATGGAAAAACTGATCTTGTTCTCTATATAGAACAATACCAGACACCAGCTGATATCTATGATGTTCCATATGAGACGCGATGCAAGGCATTTTCAGGAACCCTTACCGGATCTGCTCAGATGTGGTACAATAACCTTCCTCGGGGGAAAATTGTGACTTTCTTTCAGCTAGAAGAACTCTTTATTGGAAATTTTTATTTTAGAGCTTAGCCAGTCAAACGAGTAACACACTTGCTAAGTGTTAGACAGAAGGCAGGTGAGAGCACCAGGGATTATATTACTCATTTCAATAATGAGAAACTCGAGGTCATTGATTACGAGGAAAAGACAACAATTACTGCTCTGATGAGTGGACTGTTGCCAGATAAATTATACTACACTCTAGCCAAAGATCCGCCTAGAACCATAGCAGAACTTATGGCAAAAGCAACCAAGATTATGAACGCCGAGGAAGCTATGGCTACGAAGAAGAATATGGACACCAAAGAAACCAAGGTTGAGGTTGATAAGCCTGAGAAAAAGGAGCAAAATAATAATGGTGGTAACAGGCAGTCAAAAGCGAAGCAAGCATTGGAACAATTGAAGAGATTTGGAAATTATACTCCTTTGAAAGTAGATATAAACCACATTCTGGAAGAGATCAAGAACAGCGAGGAGTTAAACTAGTCAGAAAAAATGAAGACAGATCCTGACAAAAGGAATAAGTCCAAATATTGTGAGTTCTATAAAGATCATGGTCACACGACCAAGAACTGCATAGCTCTTCAGAATGAAATTGAAGCACTCATCAGACGAGGAAAGCTGACCAAGTCTGTTGATCATCGAAATGGTGGAAAGAACAACGACCAAGCAAGGCAGAGGTCTATATCTCCTCGTCGAGCAAAAGAAGATAAGAAGAGAAGTCATAAAGAATACCCGAATGATGACCAAGACGACCCCGATCTCCCCAAAAGACCAAAATAGCCAGACGTGAGGTATTTTCTATCCATTTCGGATCATTTGAATGTAATGTCATTACAGGTGGAGATGCAGGAGGCGGAGATATGACTGCTGAGAGAAAAGCTTACCTCATTGAGGCTCAAGCTTGCTCGTACATTCAGCGAATAAATCTAGCTGAAAATGATCGCTCGAGGAAGGTGAATAAGGACAAATTGGTTATTCGTTTCTCTAAGAACGATTTACCCAATGTACTATATCCTCATGATGACCCATTGGTGCTCAAGATGAGAAAGAAGGAAGTGGTGATTTCACGAGTACTGGTGGACAATGGTAGCTCGGCAGATATCATGTTCTATCCATGCTTTGACAGTTTGAATTTGAAATTATCCCAGTTGGAGCCATACCATAGACCCCTCCTTGGTTTTACTGGCGAAAAGGTTTTTCCACTTGGGACGATCAAGTTGAAATGATTATTGGTACATGGCCTACTTGTCAAACGGAAAGAGTACGTATCTTCATAATGGATAAAAACGTCAAGTCAGCTTACAACATTATCGTGGGAAGGTTAAGATTAAAAAAATTTGAAGAAGTACAATCTACTGTACATCAGTGTTTAAAATTCCCAACCAATTTTGGAGTAGGAATGGTAAAGGGTGACCAGAAAGTAACTCGGGAATGCTACTATTCATCTATCGAGCAGGAGGAGCACGAAGAATCCAGAAAAAAAACTACTACCTACCAAATAAAAAATGCGGAGATTGAAACATTAGACCCCAGAGACGAGTCCCAACTCGTGAAAGGACAGGTCATGGAGGATACTGAGAATGTCGTTCTGGACGACGAGCATCCGGAATGAACAACTCAAATTGGTGCATCCTTGGATGAATCAATAAAACAAGAATTGATTGCATTTCTAAGGCGAAGAAAGCAAACTTTTACGTGGAGTCATGAAGACATGCCAAGAATAGATCCAAATTTCTTGTGTCACGAGCTCAATGTGAACAAGAAAATCAATCCAGTAAAGCAGCGAAGAAGAGTGTTTAGTCCTGAGAAAAATCAAGCTATACAGGAAGGAGTAGAGAAGCTACAAAAAGCCTCTTTCATTAAGGATGTCAAATATCCTGACTGGCTAGCAAATGTGGTGATGGTAAATAAGAAAAATAACAAGTGGAGGATGTGTGTAGACTTCACCGACCTTAACAGGGCATGCCCGAAGGATCATTTTTCTTTGCCCCGAATTGATCAACTGGTGGATGCTACCTCGGGGCATGAACTTTTAAGTTTCATGGATGCTTATTCTGGTTATAACCGGATTAAAATGAAGGCTGAAGATAGGGAGAGTACCTCTTTTATTACCCCGAGGGGAACTTATTGTTATAATGTTATGCCTTTTGGACTTAAAAAATGCAGGTGCTACATATCAGTGGTTGATGAACAAGGTGTTTGCATAGCAAATCGATCATAACATGGAGGTTTATGTTAACGATATGCTAACGAAGAGCAAGAAAGCTGCTGATCAATTAGTTAACTTAGGCTAGACCTTTGATCAACTAGTGGAATATCAAATGAAATTTGAATCCCACCAAATGCATATTCGGAGTACAAGAGGGCATGTTTCTCGAATATATTGTTAACCAACGAGGAATTGAGGCGAATCCTGAAAAAATCAAGGCTCTATTGGAGCTGCAATCTCCGACGATGAAGAAGGAAGTGCAAAGTCTCACAGGGCGAGTTGCTACACCTAATAGGTTTATATCACGAGCAATTGATAGATGTCTCCCATTCTTCAAAACACTCCGAAAGACTTTTGAGTGGAATGATGAATGCGAGAAGGCCTTTCAAGAATTGAAGAAATACTTGGGAGCACCTCCATTATTGTCCAGGCCAATAATGGGAGAGAAATTATACTTGTATCTAGCAGTTTTAGAGAACGCATTTAGCTCGATGTTGATAAGAATGGAGGATGGAGTGTGAAAACCCATCTATTACACTAGCAAGGCCTTCCGAGGAGCAGAGCTCAGATATCCAAGGATGGAAAAGTTAGCACTGGCGTTAAGTAGAAGGATGAGGCCATACTTCCAAGCTCATACTATAGTCGTGTATACAGACATGCCGTTAAGTCAAGCTCTGCACAAACCAGAGAAATCAGGAAGATTGATGTACTGGGCAATAAAATTTGGAAAATACGATACAATTTATGAGCCTAGGTCGTCGCTCAAAGGACAAGCAGTGGCAGATTTCATCGCAGAGTTCACCTATCCAGATACCTCCAAAGAGCAGAAGTTGAATACCGACCAGCCTGTGGATGCTATAGGATCATCAAATTTAAACCCTGACCAACTTAGATCGGTTGACGAGCAAGAGAAGATGGTCGATGAACAACAAGAAGTGTTAGAAGAGTACATAAAGAAGTAACAAATATTCCACCGAGGAACTCTGTCTGACCAAGAATTTGATAATGAGATACCTGTGTGGAATTTATATGTAGATGGCTCTTCTTGCACTACAGGCAGCGGAGCAGGGGTTATTTTAAATAGCCCATATAAAATTGATGTGGAGTATGCTCTGCATTTTCAATTTAAAGCTTCTAATAATGAGGATGAATATGAACCTATGATCGTGGGTCTCGGTCTAGCCAAAACTATGAAAGCAGAGCAAGTCGTTGTATTTAGTGAGTCACAGTTGATTGTAAATCAAATGTTGGGAGTATATGCAGTGAAAGGAGAATTAATGATCCAATATCATGAGAAAGCAACGGAGATTGTATCGAGTTATAACGAAGTGCAATTAATTAGAATACCAAGGTTGAAGAATGCAATAACAGATGTCTTAGCTCGGTTAGCCTCAGCCACACATACCGAGCTGCGAAGAAAAATCCCAATAGAAATTTTGTCTAGTCGGAGCATTGATGAAGATCTGATGGTGAACTTCATTACCCTTGATTTATGACCATCTTGGATGGATCCTATCAGGGCTTATATTGAGGAGGGGTATTTACGAACTGATAAACTCACAGCCAAGAAACTAAAGTTTAAAGCTGCTCGTTATGTATTGACTAATGGCATTTTATATAGACGAGGAATTATAGCGGGGTTACAAATATGTGTCCGCCCCTCCAAGGTAAAAAAAATTGATTTAAGAGGTCTATGAAAGGTCTTATGGAGCCCATGTAGCAGGTCGGACACTCTTGCAAAGAATAATAACACAGGGATATTATTGGTTGACAATGAGAGCTGATTGTACATCTTACGCAAAGAAGTGTGATAAATGTCAACATTTTCCCTCTATCCGAAGAACTCCCCAAGCATTGCTAACACCCATCACGTCTCCTTGGACATTCGCCATGTGGGGAATAGACTTGGTCGGGCCACTTCCAATGACTCGGGGAAGATTTAAATACCTCGTGGACGCTGTGTATTATTTTACTAAATGGGTAGAGGCTGAGCCTCTTATTGATATGACGTATGACAAGGTGTATCAATTTATTTGGAAGAACGAAATTTGTAGATATGGTCTTCCCCATGCATCCAACACAGATCATGGAACTCAATTCGACAACGAGGAGTTCGTTGCATATTGTCATCAGTCAAACATATTGAAGGCCCACTCTGCACTATGCCATCCCAGAGCAATGGATAAACTAAGGTGACGAATAGAACGCTACTGAATGGTTTAAAAAAATGGTTGGATGATGCAAAGGCAAATTGGATTAACGAGCTACATTCTGTGTTATGGGCTTATCGTAATACACTGCGAGCAGTAATAGGAGAATCTCCATACATGCTGGCCTTTGGAAGTGAAGCTGTTATACCTGCCGAGTTGGGCCTACCCACACACAGGGTGCTGAATTTCAATTCTCCTATCAATGAATTGATGAGGCGATTAGATGTAGATATGCTTGAAGAAGTTAGAGAAGAAGCAGCAATCAGAAACGCTACATACCAACAACGAACAACTCTGTTTTACAGCAAAGGGGTAAAGAAGTGTGGTTTAAAGGAAGGAGACTATGTGTTGAAGAAAGTAATTCAAAAGCACAACAAACTGGAAGCTAACTGGCATGGACCCTACAGAGTAACAAAAGTTGTTCAACCAGGGACATACATGATTGAAACCTTGGAGGGAGAAGAATTTAAGAATGCATGGAATGCAGAACATCTACGCAAGTATTATCATTAGTTGGGATCCCTATGTAAATGCAGTTTTCTTCAGTATGAATAAAGTGTTGAATGTTTTACCCAGTTCTCCCTTTTTGTTGAAATTCTTTCGGAGTACTAGTGCTACACACTATGCATCATGTTCAGAATATCCACCAACTCCGATTGGTCGGGAATCAATATCCACTAACTCCGGTTGGTCGGAAAATTAATCTCCTCCAACTCCGGTTGGTCGGGAATCAATATCCACCAACTCTGGTTGGTCGGTAAATTAATCTCCTCTAACTCTGGTTGGTCGGGAATCAATATCCACCAACTCCTGTTGGTCGGCAAATTAATCTCCTCCAACTCCAGTTGGTCGGGAATCAATATCCACCAACTCCGGTTGGTCGGAAAATTAATCTCCTCCAACTTCGGTTGGTCGACAAATTAATCTCCTCCAACTCCGGTTGGACGGGAATCAATATCCACCAACTCCGGTTGGTCGGTAAATCAATTGCAATCAACCCCGGTTGGTTAAACCACTACACCAAATCCTGCGAATGGTCACGCCCAGTTGGTCATGGCCCAAATCCGCGACTAACAAGTCGCGGATTTGGGCCGTGAACAACTCAATTTTTGGCGTGACCATATTTATTACCTCACTAAATCATGGATGCTCTGGAAGTGGTCATAGACCAAATCCGTGACCATGTGGGTCGCAGACTTGGGCCGTGATAGGTCGTGACCATCTTGGCGCCAAAATTCCCTCCAAAATTGGTCGGGTATGGGTCACGGACTTGGGTCGTGACCATAGGCATGATGAAGCACAATACACATAAATATTAGGTCACGGGTGGGGGCCGTGACCAATTTTTGGCGTGGGTCACGGACTTGGGCCGTGACCATAGGCATGACGAAGCATAATACACACAAATACTGGGTCACAGCTAGGGATCGTGACCATTTTAGCGTGGATCATGGACTTGGGCCGTGACCATAGGCATGACGAAGCACAATACACACACATATTGGGTCACGAATGTGGTCCGTGACCAATTTTAGACGTGGGTCATGGCTATGGGCTGTGACCAATAGACTACATACACGAGACTTACTTTCATTAATGGGTCGTGAGGTGGGTCACGATTGTAGGTCGTGACCAATGTCAATCCTAAACTAAAATTCAAGTGCCTCGTATTTTCATTACCACGCTCATAACTTATTTTTTTCTTTCCCAAATGTTGGTTCCCCCCCCCCCCCGCAAACGATGCGATGTTTGCTATGGAAAAAGTTGCGATGTTCGGGATGGAGTGGGGAACGGTGGGTAGCATTCGTGGAGATTTCTTCCCCAAACGCTGGTGTAACACCCCGCCCGCCCGGGGAGAGAGAACGGAGCGCTAATGCGATAAAATAAATCCAAATCCACAAGTAACAAGGTATAGAGCATCTAAATAAACCCACAATAATATAAATCCACTAATCTCAATCTCTTCAATTACAACAAGTCTCTCGAATTAAATACAACAATTAACTCGAAAATAAAATACAAATCTCCAAAGCTCTATACATCAAAATAATACAAATCTTTTCCAAAAAACTCCTCGCTAAAATCAATCTCCATATCGCCCTAAATTCCTCGCTAACCTGCCACTAAAAGAAAATATGGGGAAGTACACAATACGACAGGAAGATGCTCAACAAAAATGTTAGCAATGAATAAAACGTAACAACACGAGTACGAATATTCAAATCAAATGCAAATCTCAAAGCATTTATCAATATAATTTCTCAACAACACTTTAACCGGGTCACCAGACCTTACCACATTCGTATATGCTTTATCAAGCCATAGCCCAGGAAACAGGAATTTTGGCGGGTACTCAACATCCGTGACATATTAAAATCTCATGACAACGTGCTCAACAACAACATGAATAATACCACATGAATCAAAATAATTTCAACAATTATTTTCCAGATTTCAATGAATTTAACAATTCAAATATGAGTCAATTAAACAAGAATTCAAAGAGAATGACACTCGTGAGATTTAAGGAGCATATTGTGTAAAACCCCATACCTCAAACCATGATGAGAAACCAATGATCACATCCTCAAGATCAAATCAAAAGATCTACAAAAGCTCCTCCAAGAACCTCCAACAAAATATCCCCAACAATACCTCTAATCTAAGGTTGGAACTCTCAAATCTCAAGGGCCAATGTGTATACAAAAAGATGAGGAATATAAAATATATTTGCTGCCAAAATTTGTGCCAAAAGTATGTTAAAAAGGGTTGCCCACGACCTCCTTTTATAATGCAAATAAATGAAGAGTTGGAAGTCAAAACAACTCTTGAAAATTACTTAATGTTCACCGACTTAGAATTCCAAGAGTTAAAAACATTTAAAAATCTGTTTTAACTCCGTTTTTGAAACCGTTTAAAATTCTCGACTTTAAAAATAATAACCAACATATTTGAGCAATAAAAATAATTTAATCAAAAACTTTATTTTCCTCCATTTTCCAAAAATTAATTAAAATAGCCCAAAATTACGCGGGTTGTTACACTTCCCCACTAACAATGGAATTTCGCCCTCGAAATTCGCCGAATGCCTAACTCTCAAAATCAGGCTAACAATCTCCAAAAATAATTTCATCTCCAAAAATAAATTCCTCGCATCTAATCTAGACTCCTAACACGAATATCACCTAAAATTTTCTATCTCCAAAAATTGCTAACCACGCAATGAACCCAAAACTCAATCCCCGAGGGTTTTCGTATACCTAAGCTCTGATACCATTTGTAACACCCCGCCCGCCCGGGGAGAGAGAACGGAGCGCTAATGCGATAAAATAAATTCAAATTCACAAGTAACAAGGTATAGGGCATCTAAATAAACCCACAATAATATAAATCCACTAATCTCAATATCTTCAATTACAACAAGTCTCTCGAATTAAATACAACAATTAACTCGAAAATAAAATACAAATCTCCAAAGCTCTATACATAAAAATAATACAATTATTTTCCAAAAAAATCCTCGCTAAAATCAATCTCCATATCGCCCTAAAATCCCCGCTAACCTGCCACTAAAAGAAAATATGGGGAAGTACACAATACGACAGGAAGATTCTCAACAAAAATGTTAGCGATGAATAAAACGTAACAACACAAGTACGAATATTCAAATCAAATGCAAATCTCAAAGCATTTATCAATATAATTTCTCAACAACACTTTAACCAGGTCACCAGGCCTCGCCACATCAGTATATGCTTTATCAAGCCATAGCCCGGGAAACGGGGATTTTGGCGGGTACTCAACATCCGTGCCATATTAAAATCTCATGACAACGTGCCCAACAACAACATGAATAATACCACATGAATCAAAATAATTTCAACAATTATTTTCCAGATTTCAATGAATTTAACAATTCAAATATGAGTTCAATTAAACAAGAATTCAAAGAGAATGGCACTCATGAGATTTAAGGAGCATATTGTGTAAAACTCCATACCTCAAACCATGATGAGAAACCAATGATCACATCCTCAAGATCAACTCAAATGATCTAAAAAAGCTCCTCCAAGAACCTCCAACAAAATATCCCCAACAATACCTATAATCTAAGGTTGGAACTCACAAATCTCAAGGGCCAATGTGTATACAAAAAGATGAGGAATATAAAATATATTTGCTGCCAAAATTTGTGCCAAAAGTATGTTAAAAAGGGTTGCTCATGACCTCCTTTTATAATGCAAAGAAATGAAGAGTTGGAAGTCAAAACAACTCTTGAAAATGACTTAATGTTCACCGACTTAGAATTCCAAGAGTTAAAAACATTTAAAAATCATTTTTAAAATCTGTTTTAACTCCGTTTTCGAAACCGTTTAAAATTCTCGCCTTTAAAAATAATAACCAACATATTTGAGCAATAAAAATAATTTTATCAAAAACTTTATTTTCCTCCATTTTCCAAAAATTAATTAAAATAACCCAAAATTACGCGGGTTGTTACAGCTGGTAGCATTCGTGGAGATTTCTTCCCCAATATGTATGGAGGTTCTTCCCCAATCTGTATATGTAATATATCCATATATGTGTGTGTGTTTGTTATATGTAATGCTATGGATGTTTCTTCCCCAATCTGTAATGCTATGGAGGTTTCTTCTCATCCTCCGCCGCCTGCAAGGACGAGAAGGCTGTCAACGCCGCCCGTCGCAGGACTGGGCTAAAGACGAGCTTTCTCTTTCTTCCATAGCAACTCAACAACCCAATGGTACCCCTAACTGAAAATCTATTACTATGTTTTCTTCTTCTATCATTGCTTCTTTCTTTTTCTGTTTCTTATCCTCCAATAAACCCAATGATACACTCCGTTGCTATATTTTCACTTGTACTCACTAATTTGGTCTCAGTGCCTCAATTAGAATTTGATTCCTCAAATTTGCTTTGTGTTATTTTTTTCTAGGTCTAAAATTTTATGTTTATTATATATTAAAATGATTTGTTTTCTGTTTTTTTTCGAATTGCAGATTTAGTATTTTGTGTGCATCTATGTGTAGGTTGAGAAATGTTAATGTCTAATAATTAAGGTGTAAAGAATGATGTTTGGAATTGGACAGATAGTATACTTATCTTAGTCCATAAGAGTTGTTGTGTTGATTTGTTGGATACAATTTTTTTGGGACCATAATTATTTGAAGAAATAATTGTATATATGCTCAAATGCACTACTAAAGTTTTTTTTGTACAAAGTTTAGAAAATGATGATGGATTTGGAATATGGTCGACATTTAATAAGAAAGGACCATTATTGTAAGTGGCAGATGGCTTTAACATTATATGTCAATGGAATATGGATATTGCGTCTTTTTTCACCGTATGAGCTTATAAAACTCTCTTCTCATATTTCCTGAAGGCGTCCTTTTGTCACCTTATGTTACTTAATGACACACTCATAGGACCTGTGAGAAAGAATGACATTTATATTGTCAAAAGTGGATTCCACTCAGAACAATAACCAGTAAAAAATAAAGATTCCCAAAGTCGATCTATTCTACTTAGTTAGAGCTGATATCACCACTTCTGTATGCTATTAATTAATCACCCATCGAGGAATTATGCTAAGGTGTCTGGGAATATGTATTGTATTTCTCATAAATATATTTGTTTAGATTTGAGAATATTTTGTTTCTGAATCAGAGTTTGCGAAGAACGTAGGTGAGTGGTGGATTGATTATCAGGTTTCTTTTTGGATATCTAGATAGAAAAATCAATCTATTCAAAGAAGACTTGAGAAGTGGAATAAGGATGTGTTTGGGAATGTGAAATAGGGCATTGCAAGAGGTCTAGGGGGGATTAAGGAGCTTGACACGAGAGAGGGGAGGGACTGCTTTCTTGGATTTTTATTTAAAGGTCGGATGAGGTTCGATATTGAAAGGGAGGATTTACCCCTTTTACCTTTTTTTAATACAATGTATTTTAGTCAGAATATGGGCTCAATTAGTAATAATATAAAAATTTGTCCAACTTGTTTTTGGAGAAAATAAATAAATAATTGTTGCTCTCATTATCATATACCATTTTCTGTTGAAATAATTTTGGTTTTGAATCTTAATTACCATGTTGATATATAATTTGTTGTTAACCATGATTCTTCTTATGGACTTGTCGAGTAAATAGTGTCTCGCCTAATTTTATATTAATCTCCATAATAACTCAAAATTAACATTTTTGATATTTTTGATTTTGTAGAAATTATGAAAATGGAGCAAACTGTGTTCACCTCTTATTTGGAGATCAAGGGGATATGCTGACCAAGCCTTTCTTAGATGTTTGCGAACTGATATTTCCTATTCAAGGTGTGGTGGGAAGCATTCGCGGGTAGCAGGTGCGATGGAGCAAAATGAAAAAAAAAATGAGGTGCGATGTTCATATCTAAGCCTAATTCATCAATCAAGCCCTACAATTATTGATAAGTTTGTATTTACCCCTTTTATATTGTTTTTACTAGATTTTGATAATTTGGGAGATTTTCTCTTTGCATCGAGGTTTCTTTAATCATTTTTTGCATCTAGATTACTAGAGTATATTTTTGTGTGTTCGGACTATGTATTTTTCTTCTCATTTGTTCTATTTTGTAGGTGTACACCCTTGATGTTCTCTCGCTCAAACAATTTGATTTGGCTTTCTCTATGTTTGAGGGGTATCAAATTTTTTATTTTTTTTTATTCGAGTTTGGGTTCTAATATACAATCATTTGTTTCTCACTGGCATCACTGGAAACATTGGTATTTCATTTATAATTTATTCAGAATTCATGAATTTTACATTTGGTGTGAAAAATGGTTTGAGATTTTAGCAAGAAGTTCATGGTTAATATACTTTATTGTTCATCTTCTTCAATTCCTTGGAGAATTAGATCTAATTCCATTGAGATCCAAGAATTTATCAATTACTTGTTCATCTTCGTTTGAATTTGCATACATATATGTATGTAAATTGGTTGTGTCCAAATTTTTTTACCTATTTTTGTCTAATGAGCCGAGTTTAGTGTTCTGAAAAATCTTCGGTTTGGAAAGAATAGGTTGGCGAGACTTCCTTCTTAGAGGATTTGGATAGGGTTTGCATAACTTCCATTTGACAATGTATTGCATTTTTTTATTTTAGAATATCATACATATTTTCTCGTGGTTTTTAATGAATTTAGTTATGGCTTAATGTAGGGATTGTCATAAGGAGACCTTTGGTTTTGCAATTTCAAAAGACAGATGAAGGGAATCAAGATTACGCTGAATTTGGTCATACGCCTCGAAGGAAATTCAGTGATTTTGGTATGTAATTCCAAACTAGTACTTATATGCTTTTTTTAAATTATTCTTGTACATTCTAAATCAGTCAGTATGTAAGGTTTATCATCATTTGATTTATTAAGCACATGAAAACTCGAAATAACACCCAGAGGGCCCCGTGAGAGGCACCAACACTACGCATGGGACCAATGTAACTCGTACGAACAGACCGCGCGATCAAGAGACTCAAGGTTTGAGAATACGGGGATAATTTGCATATATCAGGACTTAGAGGGTGAAAACCCAAAACAGCCCACGAACGGCCCCGTGGGTGACACCAACACCTCCCACGGGACCAATGTGACTCGTAGGAACTGACCGCGCAGCCGCGGAACTCCCGGTTTGAGAATACGACGTTAATTTGAATATTTCTAGACTTAGGCAAAACATGGCGTTAGTGGGAAAAAACTCGAAACAACCCTCGAACGGCCACGTGGGTGGTACCAATACCTCCTACGGGACCAATGTGACTCGTAGGAACTGACCGCGCAGCCCTGGGATTCCCGGTTTGAGAATACAATGTTAATTTGCATAATTCTAAACTTAGGCTTAAAAACATGGCATTAGTGGGTGAAAATCTGAAACAACCCCCGAACGGCCCCGTGGGTGGCACCAACACCTCCCACGGAACCAATGTAACTCGTAGGAACTGACCGCACAACCGCGGGACTCCCGATTTTAGAATACGATGGAAATTTGTATTTTCTAGACTTAGGCTTAAAGCCATGGCTTTAGAGGGTCAAAACCCGAAACAGCACCCGTATGGCCCCGTGGGTGGCATCAACACCTCCCACGGGACCAATGTGACTTGTAGGAACTGATCGCGCAGCCGCGGGACTCCTGGTTTGAGAATACGATGGTAATTTGCATATTTCTAGACTTAGGTCTAAAAACATGGCTTTAGAGGGTTGAAAACCAGAAATGACCCCCGAACGTCCTCGTGGGTGGCACCAACACCTCCCACGAGACCAATGTGACTCGTAGGAACTGACCGTGCAGTCGTGGCACTCCCGGTTTGAGAATATGACGGTAATTTGTATTTTTTTAGACTTAGGCTTAAAAACATGACTCTAGTGGGTGAAAACTCGAAAAAGCCCCCAGACGGCCCCGTGGGTGGCACCAACACCTCCCACGATACCAATGTAACTCGTAGGAACTGACCGCACAGCCGTGGGACTTTCGATATGAGAATACGATGGTAATTTTCATAATTATAGGTTCAAGTTGAAAAACATGGTATTAGTGGGTGAAAACCCGAAACGACCCCCGAACGGCCCCGTGGGTGGCACCAACACCTCCCACGGGACCAATGTGACTCGTAAGAACTGACCGCGCAGCCGCGGGACTCCTAGTTCGAGAATACGACGATAATTTGAATGTTTAAAGACTTTCGTAAAATAGGAGGTAGTGGGTGAAAACCCGAAACAACACCCGCACGGTCTCATGGGTGGCACTAACACCTCCCACGGGACCAATGTGACTCGTAGGAACTGACCGTGCAACCGCGGTACTCCTGGTTTGAGAATACGACGGTAATTTGTATTTTTCTAGACTTAGGCTTAAAAACATGGCTTTAGTGGGTGAAAACCCGATACAGCCCTCGAACGACCCCGTTGGTGGCACCTACACCTCCCACTGGACCAATCTAACTAGTACGAACTGACCTCGCAGCTGCGGGACTCCCAGTTTGGGAATATGATGATAATTTGAATATTTATAGGTTTAGGCTTAAAAATATGGCGTTAGTGTGTGAAAACCCGAAAGAGCCCCGAACGGCCCCGTGGATGGCACCAACACCTCCCACGGGACTAATGTGACTTGTAGGAACTAACCATGCAGCCGCGGGACTGCCGGTTTGAGAATACCATAATAATTTGCATATTTATAGACTTAGGCTTAAAAACTTGGCTTTAGAGGGTCAAAACCCGAAATAGCCCCCGAACGGCCCCGTGGGTGGCACCAACACCTCCCATGGGACAAATGTGACTCGTATGAACTGATCGCGCAGCCGCGGGACTCACAGTTTGAGAATACGATGGCAATTTAAATATTTCTAGACTTAGGGTTAAAAACATGGCTTTAGATGGTGAAAACCCAAAACAGCCCCCGAAAATCCCCGTGTGTGGCACCAACACCTCCCACGAGACCAATGTAACTCGTAGGAACTGACCGCACAGCCGCGGGACTCTCGGTTTGAGAATACGACGGTATTTTTTATATTTATAGACTTAGGTTTAAAAACATGGCGTTAGAGGGTGAAATCCCGAAACAGCCTCCGAACGGCCTCGTGGGTGGCACCAACAACTCCCATGGGACCAATGTGACTCGTACGAACTGACCGCGCAGCCGCGAGACTCACGGTTTGAGAATACGACGGTAATTTAAATATTTCTAGACTTAGGCTTAAAAACATGGATTTAGAGGGTGAAAACTCGAAACAGCCCCCGAACGACCCCGTGGGTAGCACCAACACCTCCCACGGAATCAACGTAACTCGTAGGAACTGACGGCGTAGCCGCGGTACTCCCGGTTTGAAAATACGGTGATAATTTGAATATTTCTAGACTTTCGCAAAACATGGCGTTAGTGGGTGAAAACCCGAAACAATCCCCGTACGATCCTGTGGGTGGCACTAACACCTCCCACGGGACCAATGTAACTCGTAGGAGATGACCGTGTAGCCACGGTACTCCCGGTTTGAGAATACGACGGTAATTTATATTTTTCTAGACATAGGCTTAAAAAATGGCTTTAATGGGTGAAAACCCGAAACAGCCCCCGAACGGCCCAGTGGGTGGCACCTACACCTCCCACGGGACCAATGTAACTCGTACAAACGGATCGCGCAGTCACGGGACTCCCGATTTGAGAATATGACGGTAATTTGAATATTTGTAGACTTAGGCTTAAAAATATGGCGTTAGTGGGTGAAAAATCGAAATAGCCCCCGAACGGCCCCGTGGGTGGCACCAACACTACCCACGGGACCAATGTAACTCATAGGAACTGACCGCGCAGCCGCAGGACTCCCGGTTTGAGAATACGATGGTAATTTTTATATTTATAGACTTAGGCTTAAAATATGGCGTTAGTGGGTGAAATCCTAAAACAGCCCCCGAACGGCCCCGTGGGTGGCACCAACACCTCCCTTGGGACCAATGTGACTTGTAGGAACTGACCGCGCAACGACGGGCCCAGGAGCTCATAGAGCCGATAAGCCATTTCCCAAGGCCCTTCTCTTATTCTTTGAGGTGAGGAAAGGCAGGTGTTTATTGCTAATCTTATCAAATACGGGATAACTCATGGTTTGAGAATACGATGGTAATTTGAATATTTCAAGACTTAGGCTTAAAAACATGAATTTAGGGGGTGAAAACCCGAAACAGTCCCCGAACGGCCCCGTGGGAGGCACCAACACCTCCCACGGGACCAATGTAACTCGTAGGAACTGACCGCGCAATCGCGGGACTCCCGGTTTGAGAATACGACATTAATTTGCATAATTCTAGGTTTAGGCTTAAAAACATGGCGTTAGGGGGTGAAAACCCGAAACGACCCCCGAACGGCCCCGTGGGTGGTACCAACACCTCCCACAGGACCAATGTGATTCGTAGGAACTGACCGGGAATCCCCGGGACTCACGGTTTAAGAATACGACGGTAATTTGTAATTTTCTTGACTTAGGCTTAAAAACATGGCTTTAGAGGGTGAAAACTCGAAACTGCCCCTGAACGGCCCCGTGGGTGGCAGCAACACCTCCCACGGGACCAATGTGACTCGTAAGAACTGTCTGCGCAGCAGTGGGACTCCCGGTTTGAGAATACGACGATAATTTGCATATTTCTAGACATAGGCTTAAAAACATAGATTTAGTGGGGGAATCCTGAAACAGTCCCTGAACAGCCCCGTGGGTGGCACCAACACCTCCGACGGGACCAATGTAACTCGTAGGAACTAACCGCGCAATCGTGGGACGCCCAATTTTAGAATACGACGTTAATTTGCATAATTCTAGGTTTAGGCTTAAAAACATGGCGTTAGTGGATGAAAACCCGAAACGACCCCCGTACGGCCCCGTGGGTGGCACCAACACCTCCCATGGGACCAATGTAACTCGTAGGAACTGACCGCGCAACTGCGGGTCTCCTGGTTTGAGAATACGACAGTAATTTGCATAATTTTAGGTTTAGTCTTAAAAACATGGCGTTAGTGGGTGAAAACCCGAAACGACCCTCGAACGGCCCTGTGGCTGGCACCAACACCTCACACGGGACCAATGTAACACGTAGGAACTAACCGTGCAGCCGCGGGACTCCCGGTTTGAGAATACGACGGTAATTTGCATATTTCTAGAGTTAGGCTTAAAAACATGGATTTAGTGGGGGAAACCCCGAAACATCCCCCGAACGGCCCCGTGGATGGCACCAACACCTCCCACGGAACCAATGTGACTCGTAGGAAAACTGACCGTGAATCCCCAGGACTCCCGGTTTGAGAATACGAAGGTAATTTGAATATTTCTAGACTTTCGCAAAACATGGCGTTAGTGGATGAAAACAGAAAACAGCCCCCGAACGTCCCCGTGGGTGGCGCTAACACCTCCCACGGGAGCAATGTGACTCGTAGGCGCTGACCGTGCCGCCGCGACACTCCCAGTTTGAGAATACGACGATAATTTGCATTTTTCTAGACTTAGGCTTAAAAACTTGGCTTTAGTGGGTGAAAATATGAAACAGCCCCCGAACGGCCCCGTGGGTGGCACCAACACCTCCCACGGGACAAACGTGACTCGTAGGAACTGATCGCACATCCGCGAGACTGCCAATTTGAGAATACGACGGTAATTTGCATTTTTCAAGACTTAGGCTTAAAAATATGGCTTTAGAGGGTGAAAACCCGAAACAGCTCCCGAACGGCCCCGTGGGTGGCACTAACACCTCCCACGGGACCAATGTGACTCGTAGGAACTGACCGTGCAGTCGCGGCACTCTCGGTTTGAGAATACGACGGTAATTTGCCTATTTCTAGACTTCAGCTTAAAAACATGGCCTTAGTGGGGGAAAACCCGAAACAGCCCCTAAACGGTCCCGTGGGTGGCAACAACACCTCCCACGGGATCAATATAACTCGTAGTAACTAACCGAGCAGCCTCGGGAGTCTCGATTTGAGAATACAACGGTAATTTGCATATTTATAGACTTAGGAAAAACATGGCATTAGAGGGTGAAAACCCGAAACAACCCAAAAATGGCCTCGCGGGTGGCACCAACACCTCCCACGGGACCAATGTGACCCGTAGGAACTTACCGCGGAGCCGCGGGACTCCCGATTTCAGAATACGATGGTAATTTGTATATTTCTAGACTTAGGCTTAAAAACATGTATTTAGAGGGTGAAAACCCGAAACAGTCCCCGAACGGCCCCGTGGGAGGCACCAACACCTCCCACGGGACCAATGTAACTCGTAGGAACTGACCGCGCAATCGCGAGACTCCCGATTAGAGAATACGACATTAATTTGTATAATTCTAGGTTTAGGCTTAAAAACATGGCGTTAGGGGGTGAAAACCCGAAATGACCCCCGAACGGCCCCGTGGGTGGCACCAACACCTCACACGGGACCAATGTAACACGTAGGAACTAACCGTGCAGCCGCGGGATTCCCGGTTTGATAATATGATGGTAATTTGCATATTTATAGAGTTAGGCTTAAAAACATGAATTTAGTGGGGGGAAACCCGAAACAGCCCCCGAACGGCCCCGTGGATGGCACCAACACCTCCTACGGGACCAATGTGACTCGTAGGAAAACTGATCGGGAATCTCCGGGACTCCCGGTTTGAGAATACGACAGTAATTTGAATATTTCTAGAATTTCGCAAAATATAGCGTTAGTGGGTGAAAACACAAAACAGCCCCCGAACGTCCCCGTGGGTGGCGCTAACACCTCCCACAGGACCAATGTGACTCGTAGGAACTGACCGTGCCACCGTGGCACTCCCGATTTGAGAATACGACGCTAATTTGCATTTTTCTAGACTTAGGCTTAAAAACTTCGCTTTAGTGGGTGAAAATCCGAAACAGCCCCCGAACGGCCCCGTGGGTGGCACCAACACCTCCCACGGGACCAACGTGACTCGTAGGAACTGACCGCACAGCCGCGGGACTCCTAATTTGAGAATACGACGATAATTTGCATTTTTCAAGACTTAGGCTTAAAAATATGGCTTTAGAGGGTGAAAACCCGAAACAACTCCCGAACGGCCCCGTGGGTGGCACCAATACCTCCCACGGGACCAACTTGACTCGTACCAACTGACCGTGCAGTCGCGACACTTCCGGTTTGAGAATACAACGGTAATTTTCATATTTCTAGACTTCAGCTTAAAAACATGGCCTTAGTGGGGGAAAACCCGAAACAACCCCCAAACGGCCCCGTGGGTGACAACAACACCTCCCACGGGACCAATGTAACTCGTAGTAACTGACCGAGCAGCCTCGGGACACTCGATTTGATAATACAACGGTAATTTGCATATTTCTAGACTTAGGCAAAACATGGCGTTAGAGGGTGAAAACCCGAAATAACCCACAAACGGCCTCGCGGGTGGCACCAACACCTCCCACGGGACCAATGTGACCCGTAGGAACTGACCCCATAGCCGCGGAACTCCCAGTTTGAGAATATGATGATAATTTCATATTTCTAGACTTAGGGTAAAAACATGGCGTTAGAGGGTGAAAACCCGAAACAGCCCCCGAACGGCCCCATAGGTGGCACCAACACCTCCCACGGGACCAATGTAACTTGTAGGAACTGATCGCGCTGCCACGGGACTCCCGATTTCAGAATACGACGGTAATTTATATTTTTCTAGAGTTAGGCTAAAAAACATGGCGTTAGTGGGTGAAAACCCAATACAGCCCCCGAACGGCCCCGTGGGTGGCCCCAACACCTCCCACGGGACCAATGTAACTCATAGTAACTGACCGCACAGCCGTGGGACTCCCGGTTTCAGAATACGACGGTAATTTTCATTTTTCTAAACTTAGGCTTAAAAACATGACTTTAGTGGGTGAAAATCTGAAATAGCCCCCGAACGGTCCAGTGGGTTGCACCAACACCCCCCACCGGACCAATGTAACTCGTAGGAAATGACCGCACAACCACGGGACTCCCAGTTTGAGAATACGACGGTAATTTGCATAATTCGAGACTTAGGATTAAAAACATGGCGTTAGTGGGTGAAAACCCGAAACGACTCCCGACCGGTCCCGTGGTTGTCACCAGTATCTCCGACGGGACCAATGTAGCTCGTAAGAACTTACCGCGCAGCTGCGAGACTCCCTATTTGAGAATACGATGATAATTTGAATATTTTTAGACCTTCGCAAAACATGGCGTTAGTGGGTGAAAACCCGAAAACATCTCCGTACGGTCCCGTGGGTGGCACTAACACCTCCTACGGGACCAATGTGACTCGTAGGAACTGACCGTGCAGCCGTGGTACTCCCGGTTTGAGAATACGACGATAATTTGCATTTTTCTAGACTTAGGCTTAAAAACATGGCTTTAGTGGGTGAAAACCCGAAACAGCCCCCGAACGGCCCCGTGGGTGGCACCTACACCTCCCATGGGACCAATGTAACTCGTACGAACTGACCGCGCAGCCGTGGGACTCTCGGTTTGAGAATATGACGGTATTTTGAATATTTCTAGACTTAGGCTTAAAATATTGGCGTTAGTGGGTGAAAACTCGAAACAACCTCCGAACGGCCCCGTGGGTGGCACCAATACCTCCCACGGGACCAATGTGACTCGTAGGAACTAACCGTGCAGCCGCGGGACTTCCAGTTTGAGAATAACACAGTAATTTACAAATATATGGACTTAGGCTTAAAAACATGGCTTTAGAGATCAAAACCCGAAAGAGCCCCCGAACGGCCCCGTGTGTGGCACCAACACCTCCCACGGGACCAATGTAACTCGTAGGAACTAACCGCGCATTCGCAGGACTCCCGATTTGAGAATACGACAGTAATTTTCATATTTATAGACTTAGGCTTAAAAACATGACGTTAGTGGGTGAAATCCTAAAATAGCCCCCTAACGGCCCCGTGGGTGACACCAACACCTCCATCGGGACCAATGTGACTCGTAGGAACTGACCGCGCAGCCGCAGGACTCACTGTTTGAGAATACGACAGTAATTTGAATATTTCTAGACTTAGGCTTAAAAACATGGATTTAGAGGGTGAAAACCCAAAACAGTCCCCGAACGGCCCCGTGGGAGGCACCAACACCTCCCACGGGACCAATGTAACTCGTAGGAACTGACCGCGCAATCGCGGGACTGCCGGTTTGAGAATACGACATTAATTTGCATAATTCTAGGTTTAGTCTTAAGAACATGGCGTTAGTAGGGGGAAACCCGAAACAGCCCCCAAACGGCCCCGTGGATGGCACCAACACCTCCCATGTGACCAATGTGACTCGTAGGAACTGACCGTGAATCCTCGGGACTCCCGGTTTAAGAATACGACGGTAATTTGAATATTTCTAGACTTTTGCAAAAGATGGCGTTAGTGGGTGAAAACACGAAACAACCCCCGAACGGCCCAGTGGGTGGCACTAACACCTCCCACGGGACCAATGTGACTCGTAGGAACTGACCGTGCAGCCGCGGCACTCCCGGTTTGAGAATACGACGGTAATTTGCATTTTTCTAGACTAAGGCTTAAAAACTTGGCTTTCCTGGGTGAAAATCCGAAACAGCTCCCGAACGGCCCCGTGGGTGTCACCAACACCTCCCACGGGACCAATGTGACTCGTATGAACTGACTGCGCAGCCGCGGGACTCACGATTTGAGAATACGATGGTAATTTGAATATTTCTAGACTTAGGCTTAAAAACATGGATTTAGAGGGTGAAAACTCGAAACAGACCCCGAACGACCCCGTGGGTGGCACCAACACCTCCCACGGAACCAATGTAACTCGTACGAATTGACTGCGCAGCCACGTGACTCCCGGTTGTAGAATAAAACGGTAATTTGCATAATTCTAGATTTAGGCTTAAAAACATGGCGTTAGGGGGTGATAACCCGAAACGACCCCCGAACGGCCCCGTGGGTGGCACCAACACCTTCCACAGGACCAATGTAACTCGTAGTAACTGACTGTGCAACCGAGGGACTCTCGATTTGAGAATACGACGGTAATTTGTATTTTTCTTTACTTAGACTTAAAAACATGGCTTTAGAGGGTGAAAACCCGAAACTGCCCCCGAACGGCCCCGTGGGTGGCACCAACACCTCCCACGGGATCAATGTGACTCGTAGGAACTGTCCGCGCAGCCGCGGGACTCTCGGTTTGAGAATACGATGATAATTTTCATATTTCTAGACTTAGGCTTAAAAACATGGCTTTAGTGGGGAAAACCCGAAACAGTCCCCGAACGGCCCCGTGGGTGGCACCAACACCTCCCACGGGACCAATGTGACTTGTATGAACTGACCGCGCAACCGTGGAACTCACGGTTTGAGAATACGACGGTAATTTGAATATTTCTAGACATAGGCTCAAAAACATGGCGTTAGAGAGGTCACTAGTAGACCTTTGGATGTCTTCCCTTAACCGGGGGAGGTCCAGAGGTTGTGAACTCTTTAAAATTATTAAGTACTTAATTATGGTATTATCAGTATCCCCTTATTGTTCTTTACAAGAATTGCAAGGGACAATACTTATCTGTTTAAATGAATAAGGGTAACAACACAATTAACAAGCGAGATTTTAATCGTTATGAGATTGATTTGGGATGGATATTAAATTGTGTGTTCTAGGTAAAAAAACAGTGGAGTGTCAGGACTTGGGTGGATATAAATGAGCCCCTTAGGCTGGTTTGAGATCTTCACCATTCTCTTTAGTAATTTATCTCTTTCTCTTTCTCTCTTGAGTTTTCTCTTTACAATAAGCTATTTCATTTCTCTTTTCTGCAAAAATGTCTTCCAAAAATATCTTCCCTCTAAGGTCTAAAATCCCACTCCCATATCTATAGTGGGTCCTCACGTCTTTTTTCCTTCCAAAACTAAACAAGGGGCTATAACTTCAGCCCAACCCCCTTCATAGGGTATCCCATTTAGTGCCCAAGTTATCAACTAATTGGGTCCTAATGATCCTAATTTCTTAAGTGGGGCCCAAGTGGCCTCTAGTTTCACTGAGAAAGACTTGTAAGACATTAGTAAAAGGTGTCAAATTCCTGATAGTGTGATCCTAAGGGCTACAAAGCCCGATGAGAGAGCCTTCTCCTTGCTTAAAAAGTTCATGTTCTTCAATGAGATCTTCCTTATTTATCGTAACAAAATTCCGCCTTCTCGTCCGGTAGTGGAAATATTAAAGTCCATTGAGATAGCCCCTACCTTGATTGTTGTCAATGCCCAGATACCGCTCATGGTTACCTTTTTATCCCATAGGGAGGCTAGTGGGGGATAATTTGACATTACCCCAACTCAGTTCTTCAAGTTTTACTGGGTTTAAGAGTGGAGTAAGTTCAAGGATTAGTGTTTAATGTACTTTTCTCCTAAATCCCCCACCATTTTTCAAGTAAGAAACACAATGCTTCAAAACAGTGGAAGAGAATGTTCTTCTTCATTGGCAAAATTTGGGCCACCCTAGTCCATGTGGGGAAGATTGGTTGACCTACTTTTTGTGTTATCCCCCGGCTTTAGATGAGTCTTCTTTCATTTTTGACTTCCTATTCAATTTGGTGGAAGTCATATTAACACATTTTCTTTTGCGATATTTGTTGTTCCCAACAAAGAGGAGACTGATAGGCTAATGATGTTATTAAGATAGCATTCACTCCCTCTGAGGTCTTGGTATCCCTAATCATTTCTATAGAAATTGTCTTAGACCTCATCCCAAGGCAACCTCTTTCGGAGGTTTGCCTTATGCTCTAAAGATTAGGGCTAGAGAGGTGGAAGAGGTTGAAGATTTCATCTTGGTCCAAAGGAAGCGTAAGGCCATAATTATTGAGGCTTTAGGAGGATAAACTATTTCTTTCAAGGTGCATAAGTCTGACGAGGGTGAAGATGAGAGGACCGAAAAAGGAGTTGAGTTTCCTGCCAGCATAGATTAAGTCCTGCTCCCTATGGAGAGTGTGGTCGTGCTTGATTATCATTATTCATCAAGTAAGCATGTTGACATTTTATTTATCTTTGCTAATTACTTTTGTTTAGACTTCATCCACTAACTCTCAGGTTTTGTGGAATCAGTAGATGAAAGTGAATATAGGAAGATGGTCATGCGTAAGGTGAAGTTGACTTTTTTTCCTCCCTCTGTGGTGATGAGGAAGAGTTCTAAGGTCGTGAATGGGATGAAATTCAACATTGTTGTGGATATTCTTATGACTTCCGTGAAGATGGTGGTTAAGTCTGAGTTAAGGTCTGAGATGAATGAGAACCCATCGCTAGAGATGATTGTGGAAATCCTCCCCTTACTACAAGCATTATTAGGGGCAGATGGGGCCTCTGGGTGAATTTAGAGTGTAACTTCTATTTCAAGGTACTAGTAGACCCTAATCTTAAAAGTTTATATGAATGAGTCAGATATTCCCCAAGTGTATGGGGAAAAATTAACTGGGAGCCCTCTAAAGTTTTATGAGAGATCACCATGATAGAGAAGAGCAAGCTCGGTTCTTTTCCTATGGTTTTTTGCTAGCCCAATGGGCTTGATAAGGTAGATTAAGGAGGGCTGATGTTCTTTGAAATTCGTATGCTTATGTTGTGGAAGCTTTGACACTGATGACATGGAGTAATTATACTGAGATGGTGTCCACACTGAATAACAGAGGGACCTCAACTAATTCTGAGGAGTTGGTCCATATCCTTGGCCGGGTAACCTCATTTTTTTATATCATAAGTTGTCCTTTCTATTCAATTTGTTTTCCTCTTAAAACGTTTTCTTTTATTTCAGGCCCAACACCTGATTGAGGCCCTCATGGATAATGTGATTAAGGGTCAAAGGGATTGGACGAACAAATTGATGATGATTGAGCCATGGGACTTGTCCAAGATGAAGCTTCACCAGATTGTATGCGATCGGTAGCTGGACATGGTCACTTTGTAGAATGTACGGGCGAGCCTCAAGTCTCAAATAAATTCTCTAAAAAAGACTAGTATCCTAAATGATAAATACATTCGTGATAGTGTTACTTTTCTTTCCACTGCTCAGAATATATTAGTTGGGGATAAGAGGGTCAATGAGTAGTATTTAATTCTGCATAGGGTTGTTGTGGAATAACTCCAAGATGAGGTACTCAAGATCGGTGGTGAAAATAACAAACTCCTGAATGCGGATGAGGGCAGAGACCCATTGAAGAAGCAAGTATCTGATTTTAGCACGTTGAGGGATCGTACGATTGTCGAACGGCCCCCGAACGGCCCCGTGGGTGGCACCAACACCTCCCACGGGAACATTGTAACTCTTAGGAACAGACAGCGTAACCGCGGGACTCCTGGTTTGAGAATACGATGGTAATTTGCATAATTCTAGGTTTAGGCTTTAAAACATGGCGTTAGTGGGTGAAACCCGAAACGACCCCCGAACGGCCCTATGGGTGGCACCAACAACTCCCACGATACCAATGTAACTCGTAGGAACTGACCGTGCAGCCGTGGGACTCCCGGTTTGAGAATACGATGGTAATTTGCAAATTTTTAGACTTAGGCTCAAAAACATGGATTTAGTGGAGGAAAACCCGAAACAGACCCCGAACGGCCCCGTGGATGGCACCAATACTTCCCACGTGACCAATGTGACTCGTAGGAACTGATTGCGAATCCTCGGAACTCCCGGTTTAAGAATACGATGGTAATTTGAATATTTCTAGACTTTCGCAAAAGATGGCGTTAGTGGGTGAAAACCTGAAACAACCCCCGAACGGCCCAGTGGGTGGCACTAACACCTCCCACGGGACCAATGTGACTCGTAGGAACTGACCGTACAGCCGCGACACTCCCGGTTTGAGAATACGGCGGTAATTTGCTTTTTTTCTAGACTAAGGCTTAAAAACTTGGCTTTACTGGGTGAAAATCCGAAACAGCCCCCGAACGGCCCCGTGGGTGGCACCAACACCTCCCACGGGACCAACGTGACTCATAGGAATTGATCGCGCAGCTGCGGGACTCCCGGTTTGAGAATACGATGATAATTTGCATTTTTCAAGACTTAGACTTAAAAATATGGCTTTAGAATGTGAAAACCCGAAACAGCTCCCAAACGGCCCCGTGGGTGGCACCAACACCTCCCACGGGACCAACTTGACTCGTAGTAACTGACCGTGCAGTCGCGACACTTCCGGTTTGAGAATACAACGGTAATTTTCATATTTCTAGACTTCAGCTTAAAAACATGGCTTTAGTGGGGGAAAACCCGAAACAACCCCCGAACGGCCCCGTGGGTGGCACCAACACCTCCCACGGGACAAATGTAACTCGTAGTAACTGACCGAGCAGCCTCAGGACTCTCGGTTTGAGAAGACGATGGTAATTTTCATATTTCTAGACTTAGGCAAAATATGGCGTTAAAGGGTGAAAACCGGAAACAACCCACGAACGGCCTCGCGGGTGGCACCAACACCTCCCACGGGACCAATATGACTCGTATGAACTGACCGTACAGCCACGGGACTCCCGGTTTGAGAATACGATGATAATTTCATATTTCTAGACTTAGGCTTAAAAACATGGTGTTAGACGGTGAAAACCTAAAACAGCCCGAACGGCCCCGTGGGTGGAACCAACACCTCCCACGGGACCAATGTAACTTGTAGGAACTGACCGCGCAGCCGCGGGACTCCCGATTTCAGAATACGACGGTAATTTATATTTTTCTAGAGTTAGGCTAAAAAACATGGCGTTAGTGGGTGAAAACCCAATACAGCCCCCGAACGGCCCCGTGGGTGGCACCAACACCTCCCACGGGACAAATGTAACTCGTAGTAACTGACCGAGCAGCCTCAGGACTCTCGGTTTGAGAAGACGATGGTAATTTTCATATTTCTAGACTTAGGCAAAATATGGCGTTAAAGGGTGAAAACCGGAAACAACCCACGAACGGCCTCGCGGGTGGCACCAACACCTCCCACGGGACCAATATGACTCGTATGAACTGACCGTACAGCCACGGGACTCCCGGTTTGAGAATACGATGATAATTTCATATTTCTAGACTTAGGCTTAAAAACATGGTGTTAGACGGTGAAAACCTGAAACAGCCCGAACGGCCCCGTGGGTGGAACCAACACCTCCCACGGGACCAATGTAACTTGTAGGAACTGACCGCGCAGCCGCGGGACTCCCGATTTTAGAATACGAGGGTAATTTTCATTTTTCAAAATTTAGGCTTAAAAACATGGTGTTAGTGGGTGAAAACCCGAAACCGCCCCCGAACGGCCCCGTGGGTGGCTCCAACACCTCCAACGGGACCAATGTAACGCGTAGGAACTGACTGCGCAGCCGTGGGACTCCCGGTTTGAGAATACGATGGTAATTTACATTTTTTAAACTTAGGCTTAAAAACAAGACTTTAGTGGGTGAAAACCCAAAACATCCTCCGAACGGTCCTGTGGGTGGCACCGACAACCCCCACCAGACCAATGTAACTCGTAGGAATTGACCGTGCAACCACGGGACTTTTGGTTTGAGAATACGATGGTAATTTGCATATTTATGGACTTAGGCCTAAAAACATGGCTTTAGAGGGTCAAAACCCGAAATGGCCTCCAAACATTCCCGTGGGTGGCACCAACACTTCCCACGGGACCAATGTGACTCGAATGAACTGACCGCACAGCCACGGGACTCACGGTTTGAGAATGCGATGGTAATTTGAATATTTCTAGACTTAGGCTTAAAAACATGGCTTTAGAGGGTGAAAACCCGAAACAACCCCCGAACGGCCCCGTGTGTGGCACCAACACCTCCCACGGTACCAATGTAATTCGTAGGAACTGACCGCGCAGCCGCGGGACTCCCGGTTTGAGAATACGATGATAATTTTCATATTTATAGACTTAGGCTTAAAAACATGGCGTTAGTGGGTGAAAATCGAAAACTGCCCTCGAACGGCCCTGTGGGTGGCACTTACACCTCCCACGGGACAAATGTTACTCGTAGGAACTGACTGTACAGTCGCGAGACTGCCGATTTGAGAATACCACAATAATTTTCATTTTTATAGACTTAGGCCTAAAAACATGACTTTAGAGGGTCAAAACCCAAAATAGCGACCGAACGGCCCCGTGGGTGGCACCAACACCTCCCACGGGACCAATGTGACTCGTATGAACTGATCGCGCAACCCTGGGACTCACGGTTTGAGAATACAATGTTAATTTGAATATTTCTAGAATTAGGCTTAAAAGCATGGTTTTAGAGGGTGAAAACCCGAAACAGCCACCGAATGGCCCCGTGTGTGGCACCAACACCTCCCACAGGACCAATGTGACTCGTATGAACTGACAGCGCAACCGTGGAACTCACGGTTTGAGAATACGATGGTAATTTGAATATTTCTAGACATAGGCTCAAAAACATGGCGTTAGAGGGTCAAATCCCGAAACAGCCTCCGAACGGCCCCGTGGGTGTCACCAACACCTCCCACGGGACCAATGTGACTCGTATGAACTGACTGCAGAGCCGCAGGACTCACGATTTGAGAATACGACGGTAATTCGAATATTTCTTGACTTAGGCTTAAAAACATGGATTTAGAGGGTGAAAACCGGAAACAGTACGAATTGACTGCGCAGCCGCGGGACTCCCGGTTTGAAAATACGACGGTAATTTGCATATTTCTAGACTTAGGCTCAAAAACATGGATTTTGTGGGGGGAAACCCGAAACAGACCCCGTGGATGGCACCAACACCTCCCACGTGACCAATGTGACTCGTAGGAACTGACTGCGAATCCCCGGAACTCCCGGTTTAAGAATACGACGGTAATTTGAATATTTTCTAGACTTTTGCAAAAGATGGCGTTAGTGGGTGAAAACATGAAACAACCCCCGAACGGCCCCGTGGGTGGCACTAACACCTCCCACGGGACCAATGTGACTTGTAGGAACTGACCGTGCAGCCGCGGCACTCCCGGTTTGAGAATACGTCGATAATTTGCTTTTTTTCTAGACTAAGGCTTAAAAACTTGTCTTTACTAGGTGAAAATTCGAAACAGCCCCCGAACGGCCCTATGGGTGGCACCAACACCTCCCACGGGACCAACGGGACTCGTAGGAATTGACCGCGCAGCCGCGGGACTCCCGGTTTGAGAATACGACGGTAATTTGCATTTTACAAGACTTAGGCTTAAAAACATGACTTTAGTGGGTGAAAACCCGAAACAGCGCCCGAACGGCCCCGTGGGTGGCACCAACACCTCCCACGGGACCAACTTGACTCATAGGAACTGACTGTGGAGTCGCGACACTTCCAATTTGAAAATACAATGGTAATTTTCATATTTCTAGACTTCAGCTTAAAAACATGTCTTTAGTGGGGGAAAACCCGAAACAGCCCCCGAACGGCCCCGTGGGTGGCACCAACACCTCCCACGGGACCAATGTATATCGTAGTAACTGACCGAGCAGCCTCAGGACTCTCGGTTTGAGAATATGATGGTAATTTACATATTTTTAGACTTAGGCAAAATGTGGCGTTAGAGGGTGAAAACCGGAAACAACCCACGAACGGCCTCGCGGGTGGCACCAACACCTCCCACGGGACCAATGTGACTCTTAGGAACTGACTGCGCAGCCACGGGACTACCGGTTTGAGAATACGATGATAATTTCATATTTCTACACTTAGGCTTAAAAACATATCGTTAGAGGGTGAAAACCCGAAACAACCCGAACGGCCCCGTGGGTGGCACCAACACCTCCCACGGGACTAATGTAACTTGTAGGAACTGATCGCGCAGCTGCGGGACTCCCGATTTTAGAATACGACGGTAATTTTCATTTTTCTAAATTTAGGCTTAAAAACATGGTGTTAGTGGGTGAAAACCCGAAATCGCCCCCGAACGGCCCTGTAGGTGGCACCAACACCTCCAACGGGACCAATGTAACTCGTAGGAACTGACTGCGCAGCCGTGGGACTCCTGGTTTGAGAATACGATGGTAATTTTCATTTTTTAAACTTAGGCTTAAAAACATGACTTTAGGGGGTGAAAACCCGAAACAGCCCCCGAACGGTCCTGTGGGTGGCACCGACACCCCCCCACCGGACCAATGTAACTCGTAGGAACTGACCGTGAACCACGGGACTTTTGGTTTGAGAATACGACGGTAATTTGCATATTTATGGACTTAGGCCTAAAAACATGGCTTTAGAGGGTCAAAACCCGAAATAGCCGCCGAACGTCCCCGTGGGTGGCACCAACACCTCCCACGGGACCAATGTGACTCGTATGAACTGACCGCGCAGCCACGGGACTCACGATTTGAGAATATGATGGTAATTTGAATATTTCTAGACTTAGGCATAAAAACATGGCTTTAGAGGATGAAAACCCGAAACAACCCCCGAACGGCCCCGTGTGTGGCACCAACACCCCCCACGGGACCAATGTAATTCGTAGGAACTGACCGCGCAGCCGCGGGACTCCCGGTTTGAGAATACGATGATAATTTTCATATTTATGGACTTAGGCTTAAAAATGTGGCGTTAGTGGGTGAAAACCGGAAACAGCCCCCGAACGGCCCCGTGGGTGGCACCAACACCTCCCACGGGACCAATGTGACTCGTAGGAACTGACCGTGCAGCCGCGGGACTTCCGGTTTGAGAATACCACAGTAATTTGCATATTTATAGACTTAGGCCTAAAAACATGACTTTAGAGGGTCAAAACTCGAAATAGCGACCGAACGTCCCCGTGGGTGGCACCAACACCTCCCACGGGACCAATGTGACTCGTATGAACTGATCGCGCAACCGTGGAACTCACTGTTTGAGAATACGATGGTAATTTGAATATTTTCTAGACATAGGCTCAAAAACATGGCGTTAGAGGGTTAAATCTCGAAACAGCCTCCGAACGGCCCCGTGGGTGTCACCAACACCTCCCACATGACCAATGTGACTCGTATGAACTGACTGCGCAGTCGCGGGACTCACGATTTGAGAATACGATGGTAATTTGAATATTTCTAGACTTAGGCTTAAAAACATGAATTTAGAGGGTGAAAACCCGAAACAGCTCCCGAACAACCCCGTGGGTGGCACCAACACCTCCCACGGAACCAATGTAACTCGTAAAAATTGGCTGCGCAGCCGCGGGACTCTCGGTTTGAGAATACGACGGTAATTTGCATAATTCTAGGTTTAAGCTTAAAAACATGGTGTTAGGCGGTGAAAACCCGAAACGACCCCCGAACGGCCCCGTGGGTGGCACCAACACCTCCCACGGGACCAATGTAACTCGTAGTAACTGACTGCGCAACCAAGGGACTCCCGATTTGAGAATACGAGCGTAATTTATATTTTTCTTGACTTAGGCTTAAAAACATGGCTTTAGAGGGTGAAAACCCGAAACTTCCCCCCGAACGGCCTCGTGGGTGGCACCAACACCTCCCACGGGACCAATGTGACTCGTAGGAACTGTCCGCGCAGCCGCGGGACTCTCGGTTTGAGAATACGACAATAATTTACATATTTTTAGACTTAGGCCTAAAAACATGGCTTTAGTGGGGGAAAACCCGAAATAGACCCCGAACGGCCCCGTGGGTGGCACCAACACCTCCCACGGGACCAATGTAACTCGTAGGAACTGACAGCGCAATCGTGGGACTACCGATTTGAGAATGAGAAATTAATTTGCATAATTCTAGGTTTAGGCTTAAAAACATGCTGTTAGTGGGTGAAAACCCAAAACGACCCCCGAACGGCCCCGTGGGTGGCACTAAAACCTCCCACGGGAACATTGTAACTCATAGGAACTGATCACGAATCCCCGGAACTCCCGGTTTAAGAATACGATGGTAATTTGCATAATTCTAGGTTTAGGCTTTAAAACATGGCATTAGTGGGTGAAACCCGAAACGACCCCCGAACGGCCCTGTGGGTGGCACCAACAACTCCCACGATACCAATGTAACTCGTAGGAACTGACCGTGCAGCTATGGGACTCCCGGTTTGAGAATACGACAGTAATTTGCATATTTCTAGACTTAGACTCAAAAACATGGATTTAGTGGGGGAAAACCCGAAAAGGACCCCGAACGGCCCCGTGGATGGCACCAACACCTCCCACGTGACCAATGTGACTCGTAGGAACTGATCGCGAATCCCCGGAACTCCCGGTTTAAGAATACGACGGTAATTTGAATATTTCTAGACTTTCGCAAAAGATGGCGTTAGTGGGTGAAAACATGAAACAGCCCCCGAACGGCCGAGTGGGTGGCACTGACACCTCCCACGGGACCAATGTGACTCGTATGAACTGACCGTGCAGCCGCGGCACTCCCGGTTTGAGAATACGACGGTAATTTGCTTTTTTCTAGACTAAGGCTTAAAAGCATGGCTTTACTGGGTGAAAATCCGAAACAGCCCCCGAACGGCCCCGTGGGTGGCACCAGCACCTCCCATGGGACCAACGGGACTCGTAGGAATTGACCGCGCAGCCGCGGGACTCTCGGTTTGAGAATACGACGGTAATTTGCATTTTTAAGACTTAGGCTTAAAAATATGGCTTTAGAGTGTGAAAACCCAAAACAGCTCCCGAATGGCCCCGTGGGTGGCACCAACACCTCCCATGGGACCAACTTGACTCGTAGGAACTGACAGTGCAGTCGCGACACTTCCGGTTTGAGAATACAACGGTAATTTTCGTATTTCTAGACTTCAGCTTAAAAACATGGCTTTAGTGGGGGAAAACCCGAAACAGCCCCCGAACGGCCCCGTGGGTGGCACCAACACCGGACATGGGACCAATGTAACTCGTAGTAACTGACCGAGCAACCTCAGGACTCTCGGTTTGATAATACGACGGTAATTTGCATATTTCTAGATTTAGGCAAAATATGGCGTTAGAGGGTGAAAACCGGAAACAACCCACGAACGGCCTCGCGGCTGGCACCAACACCTCCCACGGGACCAATGTGACTCGTAGGAACTAACCGCGCAGCCGCAGGACTCCCGATTTGAGAATACGATGATAATTTCATATTTCTAGACATAGGCTTAAAAACATGGCTTTAGAGGGTGAAAATCCGAAACAACCCGAATGGCCCCGTGGGTGGCAGCAACACCTCCCACGAGACCAATGTAACTTGTAGGAACTGACCGCGCAGCCGCGGGACTCCCGATTTCATAATACAACATTAATTTGCATTTTTCTAAATCTAGGCTTAAAAACATGATGTTACTGGGTGAAAACCCGAAACCGCCCCCGAACGGCCCCGTGGGTGGCACCAACACCTCCAACGGGATCAATGTAACTCGTAGGAACTGACTGCACAGCCGTGGGACTCCCGGTTTGAGAATACGACGGTAATTTGCATTTTTTAAACTTAGGCTTAAAAACATGACTTTAGTGGGTGAAAATCCGAAACAGCCCCCGAACGGTTCTGTGGGTGGCACCGACACCCCCCATCGGACCAATGTAACTCGTAGGAACTGACCGTGCAGCCCTGGGATTCCCTGTTTGAGAATACAATGTTAATTTGCATATTTATGGACTTAGGCCTAAAAACATGGCTTTAGAGGGTCAAAACTCAAAATAGCCGCCGAACGTCCCTGTGGGTGGCACCAATACCTCCCACGGGACCCATGTGACTCGTATGAACTGACCGCACAGCCACGGGACTCACGATTTGATAATACGATGGTAATTTGAATATTTCTAGACTTAGGCATAAAAACATGGCTTTAGAGGGTGAAAACCCGAAACAGCCCCCGAACGGCATCAACACCTCCCACGGGACCAATGTAATTCGTAGGAAATGACCGCGCAGCCGCGGGACTCCCGGTTTGAGAATACGATGATAATTTGCATATTTCTAGACTTAGGCTTAAAAACATGGCATTAGTGGGTGAAAACTGGAAACAACCCCCGAACGGCCCCGTGGGTAACACCAACACCTCCCACGGGACCAACGTGACTCGTAGGAACTGACCGTGCAGTCGCGGGACTACCGGTTTGAGAATACCACAGTAATTTGCATATTTATAGGCTTAGGCCTAAAAACATGACTTTAGAGGGTCAGAACCCGAAATATCGACCGAACGGCCCCGTGGGTGGCACCAACACCTCCCACGGGACCAATGTGACTTGTATGAACTGACCGCTCAACCCCGGGACTCACGGTTTAAGAATACAATTGTAATTTGGTTATTTCTAGACTTAGGCTTAAAAACATGGCTTTAGAGGGTGAAAACCCGAAACAGCCCCCGAACGGCCCCGTGTGTGGCACCAACACCTCCCACGGGACCAATGTGACTTGTATGAACTGACCGCGCAACCGTGGAACTCACGGTTTGAGAATACGACGGTAATTTGAATATTTCTAGACATAGGCTCAAAAACATGGCGTTAGAGAGGTCACTAGTAGACCTTTGGATGTCTTCCCTTAACCGGGGGAGGTCCAGAGGTTGTGAACTCTTTAAAATTATTAAGTACTTAATTATGGTATTATCAGTATCCCCTTATTGTTCTTTACAAGAATTGCAAGGGACAATACTTATCTGTTTAAATGAATAAGGGTAACAACACAATTAACAAGCGAGATTTTAATCGTTATGAGATTGATTTGGGATGGATATTAAATTGTGTGTTCTAGGTAAAAAAACAGTGGAGTGTCAGGACTTGGGTGGATATAAATGAGCCCCTTAGGCTGGTTTGAGATCTTCACCATTCTCTTTAGTAATTTATCTCTTTCTCTTTCTCTCTTGAGTTTTCTCTTTACAATAAGCTATTTCATTTCTCTTTTCTGCAAAAATGTCTTCCAAAAATATCTTCCCTCTAAGGTCTAAAATCCCACTCCCATATCTATAGTGGGTCCTCACGTCTTTTTTCCTTCCAAAACTAAACAAGGGGCTATAACTTCAGCCCAACCCCCTTCATAGGGTATCCCATTTAGTGCCCAAGTTATCAACTAATTGGGTCCTAATGATCCTAATTTCTTAAGTGGGGCCCAAGTGGCCTCTAGTTTCACTGAGAAAGACTTGTAAGACATTAGTAAAAGGTGTCAAATTCCTGATAGTGTGATCCTAAGGGCTACAAAGCCCGATGAGAGAGCCTTCTCCTTGCTTAAAAAGTTCATGTTCTTCAATGAGATCTTCCTTATTTATCGTAACAAAATTCCGCCTTCTCGTCCGGTAGTGGAAATATTAAAGTCCATTGAGATAGCCCCTACCTTGATTGTTGTCAATGCCCAGATACCGCTCATGGTTACCTTTTTATCCCATAGGGAGGCTAGTGGGGGATAATTTGACATTACCCCAACTCAGTTCTTCAAGTTTTACTGGGTTTAAGAGTGGAGTAAGTTCAAGGATTAGTGTTTAATGTACTTTTCTCCTAAACCCCCCACCATTTTTCAAGTAAGAAACACAATGCTTCAAAACAGTGGAAGAGAATGTTCTTCTTCATTGGCAAAATTTGGGCCACCCTAGTCCATGTGGGGAAGATTGGTTGACCTACTTTTTGTGTTATCCCCCGGCTTTAGATGAGTCTTCTTTCATTTTTGACTTCCTATTCAATTTGGTGGAAGTCATATTAACACATTTTCTTTTGCGATATTTGTTGTTCCCAACAAAGAGGAGACTGATAGGCTAATGATGTTATTAAGATAGCATTCACTCCCTCTGAGGTCTTGGTATCCCTAATCATTTCTATAGAAATTGTCTTAGACCTCATCCCAAGGCAACCTCTTTCGGAGGTTTGCCTTATGCTCTAAAGATTAGGGCTAGAGAGGTGGAAGAGGTTGAAGATTTCATCTTGGTCCAAAGGAAGCGTAAGGCCATAATTATTGAGGCTTTAGGAGGATAAACTATTTCTTTCAAGGTGCATAAGTCTGACGAGGGTGAAGATGAGAGGACCGAAAAAGGAGTTGAGTTTCCTGCCAGCATAGATTAAGTCCTGCTCCCTATGGAGAGTGTGGTCGTGCTTGATTATCATTATTCATCAAGTAAGCATGTTGACATTTTATTTATCTTTGCTAATTACTTTTGTTTAGACTTCATCCACTAACTCTCAGGTTTTGTGGAATCAGTAGATGAAAGTGAATATAGGAAGATGGTCATGCGTAAGGTGAAGTTGACTTTTTTTCCTCCCTCTGTGGTGATGAGGAAGAGTTCTAAGGTCGTGAATGGGATGAAATTCAACATTGTTGTGGATATTCTTATGACTTCCGTGAAGATGGTGGTTAAGTCTGAGTTAAGGTCTGAGATGAATGAGAACCCATCGCTAGAGATGATTGTGGAAATCCTCCCCTTACTACAAGCATTATTAGGGGCAGATGGGGCCTCTGGGTGAATTTAGAGTGTAACTTCTATTTCAAGGTACTAGTAGACCCTAATCTTAAAAGTTTATATGAATGAGTCAGATATTCCCCAAGTGTATGGGGAAAAATTAACTGGGAGCCCTCTAAAGTTTTATGAGAGATCACCATGATAGAGAAGAGCAAGCTCGGTTCTTTTCCTATGGTTTTTTGCTAGCCCAATGGGCTTGATAAGGTAGATTAAGGAGGGCTGATGTTCTTTGAAATTCGTATGCTTATGTTGTGGAAGCTTTGACACTGATGACATGGAGTAATTATACTGAGATGGTGTCCACACTGAATAACAGAGGGACCTCAACTAATTCTGAGGAGTTGGTCCATATCCTTGGCCGGGTAACCTCATTTTTTTATATCATAAGTTGTCCTTTCTATTCAATTTGTTTTCCTCTTAAAACGTTTTCTTTTATTTCAGGCCCAACACCTGATTGAGGCCCTCATGGATAATGTGATTAAGGGTCAAAGGGATTGGACGAACAAATTGATGATGATTGAGCCATGGGACTTGTCCAAGATGAAGCTTCACCAGATTGTATGCGATCGGTAGCTGGACATGGTCACTTTGTAGAATGTACGGGCGAGCCTCAAGTCTCAAATAAATTCTCTAAAAAAGACTAGTATCCTAAATGATAAATACATTCGTGATAGTGTTACTTTTCTTTCCACTGCTCAGAATATATTAGTTGGGGATAAGAGGGTCAATGAGTAGTATTTAATTCTGCATAGGGTTGTTGTGGAATAACTCCAAGATGAGGTACTCAAGATCGGTGGTGAAAATAACAAACTCCTGAATGCGGATGAGGGCAGAGACCCATTGAAGAAGCAAGTATCTGATTTTAGCACGTTGAGGGATCGTACGATGGCCGAAGTCTTAAAATTATAGGAGGAGCTTTCTAGGATTCACTTCAAGCATACTAAATTTTTAGGGAAGATGGACTTTATGATAAGGAGTCAGATTGATGCTTATATGAGATCTGAGGCCTATCGAAGGCTCCTTTCCTATAACTACTCCTTAGGATTTAAGGATAGAAAGGCTAAGGTCCAGTTTGTCTTCCCTGAGGTAGATTTGTTTGGTCTTTCTGTTAAAGACTATCGAGTAGAATTATGATAGTGAGAGCAGCAGTGAAGGTAAAGCTGTTAAAGCCTTTAATTCTGAAGAAAAGTATAAGGCCTCTGCTCCCTTAGCCATAGAGACCAAAGCTGTGCAAAGCCTATTTGATAAAGAATCAATTGAGACTCTTAGGAAAGATGATATTGTGAATCCCAAGCCTTAAAAGTATTTTTTTTAATATTCTTATTATGTTTTGCCATTGGTCCTTTGACGTAGAACTTGGAACTCATATATCATTAATTTTAGTGTTTTTTTTATATTAATTTTTTCATTTTTACTTATTATTTCTCTTGATTTGCTTTGGCAAGATTTTTTTTCTTTTGCTTGTTTGAGTTATATGAGGTAGATAATACCCATCCTTAGCCCCCAAGATCAATTGGTAATGAAATAAAAAGCTTTTTCGAAGTTCACCTAAGGGTTTGTAGATCTTTTCAACATGAAAACCTTGGAATTGGTTCTTTGTCATGGGTCCTAAGTCTTCAGAACCTAACAATTTCTGAATTTTTGTACAAACTCTTACCCCCCCCCCCCCCAAAAAAAAAAAAATTGAGAATTGAAATTAAACGGAAATTATGCCAAATGTCTAAAGACTAACTTAAAATAACGTTCCACGAAAGGTCATCGCACCTCTAAACTTAAACCAAATAAGGATGAAAGATTTAGAAGTTTTAAAATGAGGTTTTACGAAGGGTCCTAAGAACTTTGAACCATAATCCACAAAGGATGAAATCTTTGGAAGTATTAAAACAAGGTTCAACGAAGGGTTCTAAGTGTTGGAATTATTCTCATAGAAACAATTGATATTATATATAAGTTAAATAACAAAAAAATCTAATAACATATCTACCTTACAAGGTACAATTAAGATGATACTTGTTAAATAATACACAATAATTAACACAAAAGAATCTCGAGTCTTCTACTATAATCCTTTGTTATGAATATCACGAGAAGAAGGTGGACTCTTCATCTTCGTAATGACTACTCACCTCTCTCTATCCGTTTCTCATAATTTTGAATTTGAGTAGATTCAAGATCTATGAAAATGAGAGGTCAAGCTTCAAATTTATATTTGCTATAGTAGGGACCCTTGGGAGTTGAATATTCGTGGCTCCTAATGGGTAAGAAAATTGATCCAAACCAAATCCTATTCCTATTCAATTAAATATAATTAACTCCACTAAATAATTATATTTGTAACTCCACTCCTTTAACTCAAATTATATTTCGAGCTCCTTATTATTAATTACTTAATATCCCCAAACGTTAAGGTTACAGAAACCCTCCTTGAGCAGTCCAGTTTAACTTATTTATAGTGTCGAATTAGCATAATCCACCTGTAAGGTTTCACACAGACAAAACTTATAAGCATCTAAAGAGGGTATCACCAATATCTACACCAAGACATGGATTCCATCCATAATTTACTTTCACCATACACTAATAGCCACCACCCAATAGTTCCCCAAGGGCATAATATCCACGTCGATGCTTTAGCTTCTATAAGATCAGTAGTGGACTCAGATCTTAGGAGAACAATCGAAGTTGAATTCCTCTCAAAGCCCAGTATTAACAAAATAGAAATCCTGAAGCATGTCTTCTCCATCGACAAAGGTCCTAGTTAGATGAACAACATCATAGCATACTTGCAGAATGAAACATTGCCGATTAACAATAAATTGTCCCATGAAGTCAGAGTAAAAGTTACGCATTTCTACTTGGACAATGGGGAAAAAATTTACAAAATATCCTTCATAGGACCCTACCTCCATTGTGTGCACCCAAAGGATATCAACCAAGTTGTTTACAAAATTCATGATGGAATATGCCAAAACCATGCAAGAAGAAGATCCATGGAATTTCGAGAAAGAAAAAAATAGTACTAGTGGTCGTATATGCAGAGAGATGCAAGTGTTTATGTTCAAAGTGTGAGAAGTGCCGGAAATTCTCTGTTATGGTCCATCAACCGGCTAATGAACTAAAGCCCTTAACCAACCCATGGCCATTTGCACAATGTGGGTTGGATATCATGGGACCACAGTATATCACACCTGGGAATCCGAAGTATTTGTTGGTCGGCACAGACTATTTCACCTAATGGGTAGAGGCAAAACCATTGGCCAATATTAGAAATGCGAATATGATGAGGTTCATTGGGAAGAACATCATAACACGCTTTGGGGTGCCAAGGGCCATCATAACTAATAACGGAACACAATTTGAGAGAGGAAATTTTCAAGCATTCTGCTGTAGGAGGGTGGTGACACTTAGGTCTTAGAAGAACTGGAATGGGTGAGGCATGAACCACTCCATTGGACTTTTTATTCAAACTCCTCAAATTCTCAAGAACAACTCAGTAGAATACCTGCCTCATCTGGTAAAAATGGAGTAAATGCTACGACCTCTTCCTACAAGAAGATGAACTTCATAAATAATAAAGGTAACTTGGATAGAAAGATCTCTTGAGCATGATGTCTATAATAATGGGAGTGAAGATACATTATCTTAACACTTACAGAAAAAGCAGGGAGATAATACTAGGGCTGATGCGATTTTTGCAGAGTAACGACTTAAACTTGAATTTTTTTGATATAACTTGACCTTACAAAGGGTCCTATTTACAAATGAATACTAGAGATGATTTATTACTTTTTGGGCACCTAAAATTGAGAAGGAACTTGAGGGACAAGGTCTATAATGTACCTCTTATCCCTACCTATCTGGAGCCACATGTACCCTTTGACAAGCGAGACCTGGGTGCAAACCGAAGTCAAAAACCAAATGTGTCTTCTAATGGTGACAACATATGTGATTTGATAAATATCATTTGAAATGGTAACTTATTTTACAAACTTTATAAAACTTGAGAGTGACCTTGAGGACCACCCTTTCTAAAATGATTATGTAAAAGTGCTTTTCCTTGTGAGCAACCTCTTGGCTACTCACTTTAGTTATAGTTTAGTGTGGGTTGTGTGAGGACTTGAGTGATTCCTAGAGTCTCTCTACTAGTATTATCTCTATCTTAAAGTGACAAATAATTGAGCTTTATCAACAAACCTTTTCTCTCAGCCACCGAACCAAAACTCTTGGGAGATCCCAACTAGCCTCCTTATGCCCTGCTTGCTTAACTAAGCTAAAATAAACATTAGTACTTTATTTCTTAAAAAGTAAACAATTCTTGGGATGAGGGGCCACTCGTGGTGGACTCCCTCATCCTCTGTCATTTCCTTCTTTAACATTGCTTTTTGGCAAAAGGTCATTTGTCTAGGACTCCATCATCATAAATATCTTTTAACATTGATTGTGGTTCAGGGGCCACTCGTGATGGACTCCCTCGCCACATAATTATTGACTTTGAATGTCTTGGCAGAGGGGCCATCTTTGGTTGACCCCTTGCCCTCAATCTTCCTTTTATACTGGTCTTGATAGAGGGGCCGCTCAAGGTGGAGCCCCTCAACTCAAACTACTTCTTGTACTAAACTTGGTGGAAGGGGCCACTCGTGGTGGATCCCTCGCCTCTGAGGTGTTGGTTTTGGCTGTTGGTGACGCCCCTATACATTAGTGCCCTCGTGAAAAGTCCTTTGTGTTGGATAGAACAAAGGACCTTTTTCTTGGGATTTGAATGTTTCTCATATCCACTTCATCATTGATTATAGATTAATTAAACGCTTCTACTTTTTTATCCCAGATTTTTTGCCTCAATAGGACACATGTTAACATGGTAACTGACATCCCATCATTTGGATAATGATTTTCTTATCTTTTGGCTGCTACTAATGCACATGTCTGTTCTAGTATAAAATGGTCTTTTTAACCCTTTTTTATTTTACCTTAACTATTTTTTAACATATCACAGAGTTAGAGAGAGAATGTTTGAATCGCCATTATTTCCTTGCCTTCCAGCCATCCTAACTCAAATCAAATATGGCTTCCTATTCTAAACTCCCCAGTTTTGCCATTACAACCACCACTAGTGAGGTTTAATGGATTCTTTACCCATTTCTATCACCATTTCCACTGCCATAGCTACTAGCGTGACCACTGTGGCCGCTGCCGTTTCAAGTGTTGCTTCCCTTACCATGGGCAGTTCAGTTTTTGGGGTTGTTGAGGCTTGTGGTTCCTCGTCCACCACCACCTACTCAAAATCACATAGGGAATATTTGGAAAATCGTTGGAAGAGGAACTTTGTATTATACCTCCTTACTCCCTAATTTGGTCCCCAAGACACCTTCACGACCTCCCTTACGAATTTTGAGGAGGAGTTTGTTACCATAATTGTCGAGTAATTCCACATTGGTTTAGGCGAGTCTACTAACCTTCCTATTGTTTTGCCTGACAATATTCTTAGGGTGCGAGTGGACAGGGGTGATTTTACTTATTCTAATATTGAACTCAAGGTTTTTGGAGCTTCTCCTGATGAGTGGGGCCTCTGGGTGGATCACATCCTTACCACCCCTCCCATAAGGCTGTGCTCGAGGGGCTTGGCCTTGTGAGAACTATTGATATCTTGGAAATTTGTACAATTGCAAAGCATTCCACTTTTTTCAACCTCTTAGACTCTCATTGGAGTAGGTAATCACACACCTTTGTAACTGGGTGGGGGTGAGTTTATCATAACTTTGAAGGATATCTGCGAGCTACTTGCTCTTCCATACTTAGGAGAACATGTTTTTACTAATGGCTATGAGGATGCTTACGAGGAGGAGATGGTGAAAGATATGCATTCATCTCTTAGTGAATGCTCCATGTATATAGCTATTAATCACACTAGAACTACCAAGCATTCCTTTGCCAAGTGGCAAAGATACCAGTTCAAGGAATTCGAGTAGCTGCCCAAGGGTGAGACTTTGAACAAAGTGTCCAGGAGCCAAGAGGGCCCAATGATCAACTCCCCCTCACACTTAGAAGATTTTTTTATCACTTTATAGAGTAGGTTTTTATTCTCAGGGAGACCAGAGGACTCCCCTCATGACTTATTATTCAAGTTAGCAATGAGGCTTGCTCGAGGGAGGGCTATTCCCCTCGCAGCTTTGACTCTTGGGTCTATTTACACTTGGCTAGACCGTACTCATGTTTATGTTGAAAGGTCTTGTGGTTGTCATGACGCCACTAACTTTACCAGTTTCCTTTTTGTTATGTCTTTCCTGTTCTGTCACTTCCCCAACACTGCCCCAGAAGAGAGGGCCTATCATAGTGATGTTCCTCGAATTACTAGGTGGCATAAAAGTCCCAAAGGAACTCTTTGGGGTCTTTGATTGATAATGTTGATGAATTCTTTTTCTGTCCCTACTGCAAGTGTGTTGGAGACACCTTTACTTGGGCATCCTTCTCTAAATATGGGGGTACTTTCTATTGTCCGTCAAACGTACAAGTTGTTCCTTCCTGCCCACATATCACTGTAATGGCCATGTTACTCCCAGGTATTCTGAATTCCTTGACTGAGCTAGGTTAAGGTGTTGATTATTCTGAGAAAGTTAAGAGGCGGTTTAGGTATGATCATGGGAATTATTACCCCAACATATCCTTTGAGCACTTCCCTCTTAAAGTTATACTTTAAGGCTTATGCAAACTTCACTTTTGAGGGGATTCCCCATAGGGTTTAGTGTTTGAGGGACTGTTTGTGCCTCCTCGTGACTACCTTCCTTCTTTTACTCACTCCCGGTTCACTTAATGGCAGAGGCAGGTAAGCCTTATTCAAAACTGTGTAAAGGATTTCCCTCACAAAACTATCCCTACAAAAGTATCCAACGATGACAAATACTTGTGTAAAAGAACCCAAAGAGAGTTGTGACAACGCAGTACCATCACGAAGACCCCCTTGAGTAAGTAACCCCAATATTTGAGAGTCCTCTACTCGATATCATGAACATGAGCCTGCCATGTCTAAGGGAAAGCGAAAGGAAAAAGCCCCAACTTCTTCCAAGAGGAAGCACCCAGACACTGATGTGTCAAATTTCATAATTATTACTATCGCTACTGACCCCTGCTTCTCCTTCTTCACTATTGAGAACTAGGGTAATTAAAAAGAAGAAGAGAGTTGGTGTTAAATCAGTTGCTCCTTCTTATGCATCGAATTAAGAGTCTAACCGAGATGACCTTAGGGTGGATTATAGCTACATAACTATGTGCGAGCAAGGCTTTGAAGCCTTGGGTTTGTCTTCTCAGGAGCCTATAATTAATTCCATTACTCTTGTTGAAGGCACTATAACTGAATCCTCTTTACTTAGGGAAATTAATTTTCATGAGGTTTTACCTTCTAGTTCCCCTTCTTGCTCATTTAAATCAAAACTAGTTGATTATGGAAGCTCTCCTTCCTATGATGATGATAGTTCTTCTTCAAGCAATGTGGGTGACATTGGCCTTTATGGTGAACATCATCCTGACGCTTTTACTTTATTAATAGTTTTGAGGGAGTCTTCCAGTGAGGATACTATGATATATTATCCCTTCGCCTACAGTCCTATCATTGGAAATCTTCCATATGGGTAGAGCACTTGCCCAATTGATGTAAGACTTTTCTGCTGACTTCTTTTTCTTGACTTTTTATCTTATTAACTTTCATAGTTTTTTCACTAACTTTGCCTTACGGTACTTCTCAGGTTTCTTTTGTTGAGACGAGTGATCCCTCGCCTCCTCCTCTTGTCCGAGCACCCTTTCTAAGGGAGAGGAATTATATGCTTGTCTCTTCTATTGGTATGGATAGAGAGGTCCATTACTTCCTTCATATTGAACTATTTTTCTCTTCCTTTTTCTCTTATAATATTTTACTAACATTACTTATTTATATTTTCCTCTTGTTGCTATCTTTTGTGTTTTCTACCATCGTGAGGACCTCTTTAATTTCTTATCGTTCTATCTAGGTAAGAATTAACCCCTATAATTCTTCTGACTTATTGCCTTTTTAGACATATCTTGATGTATATTTCTCTATGTACTTACAGAGGACCGTTACTCCTAGCCGTACTTCCCTACTTCTTGCCTCTTTTGTAGTGGACAGTTCTTCAACTGGGCTTCTGGAGGTATTTAAATTTTTTCATCTCTAGAATATTTTTTATGTCTAAGATTTCTTTGCATGACTGAAACTTATCTTGCCTCTATTGCTTGTATCTTTCTTCCTTACAACGCTCCTCTTTATGTAGCTCATCCACCATTGGAGGAATGATATTACTAAAGTCACCATTCCAGGTTGAACGAATAATGTAAAATAATGTCTCAATTGAGTATGTCATATACCTCTACAACCGTCGATGAAATATTCAAGTTCATTCAAGCATCGAGACAGATCCGAATATCAAGCTTCTTTAACATTCATACCTCTGCAAGATGAGTTTTGGTGAGAACGTATTTAAGTCCATTTACAGTTCACTTAAAAGTATTTGGGATATTTAAATGTTTTTGTAATTTTTTTTTGAATTCATACTATCTAAAGTTTTGTTCTCGGGCAGCTTTTCGTAGAAAAATTAAAATTAATTAAAAAAATTTTAAAAAAATACGAAACTGGTGGCCACGCATTCGTATCGAAATTATCTACAATCATGGCCTAGAATATCCTTTGATAGGTCATTCGAACAACATCAAATCTCATTCAAATAAAATGCAATCTCGTTTGAACGACGTGCTGACTCAAATTTTTTATATAAAGCGCGTTAGATCATTCCATTTTTAAGAAGGAGACCTGATGATTTTCGATATCAGTAATAAGCTAAAAGCAGAACACTTCATCTTCTTCAATTTTAGGATTTAAAACCTTTTATTTTTCAATTCACAAAACATGCCAATCTTTAGTGAATTGTTTTGGGAACCTAGATACAATCTTGTTGAAGTTTACTCTTGTAGGGAGGATAACCTACACTGATATTTGGACTGCGTGTCCCTGTGGATTCGCTACATGTGGATTCATTGCTGGAGACTGCGGTCATTGAGGTTCGCTGCGTGTGGATCTTTGCTGAAGATAGAACTGCGTGTTCTCGTGGAGTAGCTGCGGTTGTTCCATTGCTGACGACACTGACCAACACCTGAGGGTATTCGTGTGTCAAAAATCTATTTCATTATAACCGTGTAAGTTGTGATTTGTAATTATAGTGGAATAAAAGTTTTTTTCCCCTGTGGGGTATTTTTCCTCATATTGTGACTGTCCTGTTATATGATTTTATTTGCATGATTATTGCTTTATGATTTCATATCACTTAGATCCATGTGTTAGGACTGAATTAAAACTTGGGTTTCAATAAAACTGGTTTTTTTGGCACACAGTTAAAATTGATTTATTTAAGAAGTTGCATTTATTCCGTTGTAGCACTCTCAAATTGGTATCAGAGTCTGTTGCACTAAGTTATTGTGATTGATCATGTTTTTTCTTAAAAATGGCTTTTGGAGGCTTTGATGATTTTTTATGTTAACTTTTGGAAAAGTCTTATTGGAAAATTCGCGCGAACTCCTATTTTATATCTTCTCTTGAAAATGATTCCGAGAGGTGTTTGGGATGTGAGGGAATTGGTCACACGATAGATGAGTGTCCCACAAATTTAAGGAAGAAACTAAAAAAATTGATTTCTCATGTTCCTACCCTTAGTGAGAGTGATTCAAAAGAAGAAGTTTTTTACGCTTCTAGGCGAGAGCTTACCACCCGTGTGATTAGTGATGATAGTGAGGGTGACGGGAGTGAGGGTGAGCGTGACTTGCAAACGACTTTCAATGAAATTTATGTTGAAGCTTTGAAAATAAAGAGAGAAGATTTGAAATAGAAAGCTCAATTGCAAGAGAGTGCCTTAAAAAATGATAATGATGTTTCGGTTGAAGAACTTAGGGCACGTGAAAAAATTTTGAAAGAGAAGCTAGGATATGTCGAGGGAGAGAGAGATAGTCTTAGAGAGTTGATGGAGACTATGAAAAAGGAACTTTTAGAGTGTGAGGATTCTAGACACTTACTCGAGTTAAGGATAGGTGAGCTTGAGAAGATTTTGAAAGAATCAAGAAAGGTGAAATTTGATTTGGAATCTCGGTCTGAAAAGTTAGATAAAATTTTAGGGACTATCCAAATTAAGGAGGATAGGGGTGGTATAGGTTTCGATGAGAGTGTTGAACCCATTCTGAAAGCCAACCCCACACATGTGAGAGAGCCTCCTAGGAGTGTTAGGAGAGAGGTACCTATGGTTATTAAGAGAGAGAGACTGAGGGTTTTCAAGCGAGATCCACCTAGAAATATTGTGAGATAGGAACCTAGGAATTTTAGGAGAGAGCCTCCTAGGAATTTGAGGAGAGGGCCACCGTTAGGTAACATTGACCGCTTGATTTACCGTTACACACATTGCGGTAAGCAAGGTCATCTTAAGCGTGGATGTTACAAACTTTTGACTGTACCTAGGAAGTTTAATAAGAGAGTCACACCGATTCCTAAAACCCCCACACCTCGTTAAACATCGATTTGGGTTAGAAAATCGGATTTAAAGGCTTATGGTCTAATTGTTCACGACTCTCATCTTCTTGCACGCAATTCACCCCATGTGAGATCTTTTGGTAGATTGTGTTGATATTTGTCATACGCTAGTTGTGCCTCATGATATATTCTTACTACTATTATGACTCACTTTGTTGTAGTTTAATTGCTTTTTCTTATGATATCTATTATTTTGAATCTGTCAGCATTTTTCACGCATCCTTTTCTAGAAATTTTTCACTAGGCAACACTGCATGAAAATTTAGGCAAACTGTGAAAATTTGATATCTCGTTCAAATGAGATTTTATGTCACATGAAACACTTCTCGCGAGATGCCTTGTCATTTGAACGATAGGCTGTCTCGTTCAAGCGACCTCTGAAGATTTTTTTCTCTTTTTGCAGTAACCTGTGTTCATTGGTTACATTATTAGTACTGTCGGTTGCTTCTGGAACAATTTATATGCAGCTTCTCTTGATATTCATGCTTATTTGATAACACTTCATATTTTTTTTATTCACACCTGCTTTGACTAATGATTCATTTGTGTGATTTATGTTTTGCTAGCATAGGATGACTTTCATGCTGATATTATGACTGTTGCTGATTGTACTACATTTGCCATATATTTTGAAAAACCAAAATGATTTTCGATTTTGAAAAATTTTGAAAAAGACAAAAAGATTTTTGCATTTTGTTTTACACCATATATGAATGGACATTTAGGATAACCAAGTCACAATTTCATTCCATTTATCCATGTGACAATTTGATAGTGTTTTGAGACAATATATCATGTCATCCATGTGCTTTACAATGTTTGGAGTCATTGAGATGCTATTAGTTGATACACTCTACATGTTTGACTCATGATTTCCTTTATTGCACACATGCAGGAATTGGTTTGATTATTGTACTTGTCTATCACATGTTGGTCGAGTATTTTCATCTCAATCCTGCTCTTAAAATGAACCAAGTGCAATAATACGAGAGTAATAAAAGTAGTGCATGTAAAAACCATTATTCGTTAGTAATTTTTTTAAATTTGAAAAATGATGAGGGACACGGAAAAGGGCTGTGAGTGAATAACTATCATGTTGTGAAAGCTCACGTTTAAAAAGAGCCCGCACAAAAATTAAGGCAATAAAAAGATGAAATATGCCAAAATTTGGGCCAATAAGTTTTCTCTAAGTTGAGAATTTAGTACCTCTTTAGATATAAAAATTGCATTACTATATATGAGGGAGTTTGTTGGATAGTAATCAATGGGTTTGCACGTCCTTTGAAAAATTCTCGAAACAACACTAAATTGTTTTGGACATTATTGGTGTGAAAATGACTTAGGCTTTGATCTGTTGATTTGATTTAGTCGATATCATCTAAATTCAAAAATTTTAGACCTAAGGATATTTTTGATGTTCAATCGATAGGAGTACACTTATACATCGTGGAAATATGCTTGATTGAGTTATATTACCTATTAAATTTGTTCACACTCATTCATTCCATATCCATGATTTAGTTGTCTTAATGTTATTCATGGTGTGTTTATTTTTGTAAATTGTTTTTGTTTGAAAAAATTGAAAAATTGAAAAATTGTTTGTGGATCCTTTGAGTATATTCTCTACATGCGCGTAGTTTGATCCATTGTTGTGTATCGTGACACTCCATGTTTAGCTTTGTTTATTCTTTTCCTTGTCTATTTCAAACAAATAAAAAGGGGGATAACGAATTATGATTTTATGAGGGAGTTTTCATTAAGGAGGAGATTTGATTATATTGATTGATTTATTCTTATATCATTTCAAAATAGATGTGTCACGATGGTATTTGATTTATCTCATGTGTGTATGTACGAAGATTAATGATCATTGTGTTGCACACCCTAAAAAGAAAAGCTTGAAGGTTTGAAGATTTGAATTTGAAGATTTTTGAAGAAAAGTTTCAAGACTTGTACAGTTGATACCTTTTCACTTTTGGGTTCATGGGAGGGTATTGGATCTTTATAGATATTTTGATTTGATAATTCAGATTGTTTCTATTTTGTTCCGGCATAGACATAGGGGAGATTCGTAAGGACATTATTTTACATTCTCTGTTCACAATTGAGTATGTCGTATACTTCTACAACCGTCAAAGAATTATTCAAGTTCATTCAAGCATTGAGACGGATCCGAATATCAAGCTTCTTCAACATTCAAACCTCTGCAAGATGAATTTTGGTGAGAATGTATTTAAGTCCCTTTAGAGTTCACTTAAAAGTATTTGGGATATTTAAATGTTTTTGTTAAATTTTTTTGAATTCATACTATCTAAAGATTTTGTTCTCGGGCACCTTTTCGTAGAAAAATCATAACTAATTAAAATAATCAAAAAATACAAAATTGGTGGCCACGCATTTGTATCGAAATTATCTACAATCATGGCCTGAAATCTCATTTGATAGGTCGTTCGAACGACATTAGATCTCGTTCGAACGAAATGGAATCTCATTCGAACGACGCGACGAATGAATTTTTTTTATATAAAACGCGTTAAATCATTCCGTTTTCAAGAAGGAGACCTGATGATTTTCGATATCAGTAATCTGCTAACAGCAGAACACTTCGTCTTCTTCAATTTTAGTGTTTAAAACCTTTTGTTTTTCAATTCACAAAATATACCAATTTAGTGAATTGTTTTGGAACCCAAGATACAATCTTGTTTAAGTTTACTCTCAAATTATGAGGTTTTACTCTCAAAGCGAGGGTATGAGCCAAATGCTCAGTGATAAATATACAAATGCAGTATATAATCGAATGGTATAAAGAAGACTCTAATATATTATTCCTACGTGCTCATGCAACTACCTTGTATACATATATACACATACAAATACATATACTTAATGAACGAAACAGTTTAACTCTGAAACCTTATTTATCCAGACTAATTAACCTTAATCTTATAAAGATTTCCTTCCCCATTTTGACATTTATTACCTCATTTATCACACACTATTAAATATTTGAAATCACTACACTTGATTTGACCGAAAAACATTTCTTTATCGAAATAACCCCTTTTTATTTCATCTAATACACATTAGTATTTTCGTTGAAAACCTCCCTTGCATCACACGTGAACACCATGTTAGCTAATACTCATTTAACCTTTGAATACCTTTTACAACACAATCTTGTATTAATTATGTGTTTAGCCACTTAGGTCACTCAACCACCCATTTACCCACTTACTTTACCTTTTTCCTTACCTTATGGACATTAATCAATTACACATCTACTGTCCACTTTAACTTTTATCAGAATATTTATTAATTCATTCAAGTTAGGTTGTATTAACATATTTCATCACACAACTCATTTCTTGACATGTTCCATATTCCTTAATATTTCTCAAAATTTTCCCAATATCGCATACTTCAACAGGCTCCACATCACCGGCTATGTGCACCATATGTTCTAGTCAGTAATTTTGGGTCTTTCACCCCAGGGCTCCAGGACCTACTTAATTTTCCCGGTATCATCTGAGTTTCTTTACATAGGTTTTAACATTTTACAAATGTCCACATTATTCCAACATTCCTCTTACTTGGACGACACCAAAACCCCGGGTTGCATCTCAACTTGTGTTTCACTTTGAAATTTTACCATTTCATGTCCTTTACACTTTAACCTTAATTTTATTCCAAAAATAATATTCATTTAGGACCCATTTGTGTAACCCATTTTTCAACATTTTATTTTATAAAAATGTTCCACTATAAGTAAAATCACCATTTTACCCATTTGTTTGCAAACTCAACTTTTACTCCATTTCCACAAGTGTTAATTTTCTCAAAACACTATTAAGTTAACCATACTAACTCCTTAAGTGTTTTAATACCTTAACACCGTTTTAACCTTGGAATAATATTCTTCTTAATTGGAAACATCTTCATTTCATTATTTCCTTTCCATTTTTATAAGTGTTAATCTTTTACAACATTATTAGGTTACACATTAACTTTTCAATATTTAATCATTAACACTTATTCAACATCATTACTAAACATTTTCCAAACTTGTCATTTCTTTACTTTCTTTATTCAAGGAATCTAATTACACTTTAAGACTACTTTTATGAGAAAATACCATTTCTTTTTGTCAACATGTGTAGTCTTACAACTTAATGTTTATTATACCTTTAATCCAACTTTCACACACTTGAAGACTAAAATTTATACGTTTTCTTCATTCCATGTTTCGACCCAACAAAATCTTCTTTAAACTTGTTTATAAATTCATCACCCAAACACTTCAAGTTTATATGCAGGAGAAGATGGATTTTAAACCTTAAAATCCTATGAAATGGGTTAAACATATTTTTCGTTCTAGAAATTCATTATACTTGCAAAAATACACTTTCAAAGCATAACATACATTTAGTTTCTTCAAACTCAACAAATGTCAATTTTTTTTATAAAATTTTCATTTTTGCAACAAACTTTAAAACATTATTTCACTAATATTTAACAAAACAAATCATTATTTCCAAACATTTTATTTCATAAAATGTTTAACATCAATTTGTTTAGAAAATACACCAATTTTACAAATAATAACTTTTTATATTCTAAGAGTTTAAAATATTTATTCATACTTTATTTCCAACAAAATAACATTTTATTAATATTTTTATTCCATAAAAATGTTTATTAATTACTACACATAATTTCATCATTTAATCAAATGCACACTACTCATGTAATCTAACTACAAGAATACAAATTATGCAAAAATAGAGACTTAATACTAAGAGTGAGATTTTTTCACCTCTAAAGGATCCAATGGTGGTAGAAATATTGGTGTAGGAGGAGCAATCCCCGCCTGCAAAGGTAGCCTCATGGGATCACCAAATGCATCCTCTAAAAATGCTCCAAATGTGCTATATCCAAGCTTCCAAGGAAAAACCACTTCAAACTCCATGGAAGATCTTATCAACTTATCCAAAGATCCCCTAACAATTCTCCAAATTTCATAGCTCCACTTCAACAATGGTGAAAATAGGTGTTGTAGGCTTGAACATGGTGGAATATTACATAAAATGGTGGTGGAAGATTAAAAATAGTGGAAGACTTCTTCACTTTATATCTCCTTTTTCCATCTTCTTCTAACTCAAAAATAACCCAAATACACCAAACACACCCTTATAAAACATCCCAAACACCTCAAATTCCTGTTTCCCCAAATCTGGGCTAATATGGGCCCGACAACTCAAAGATTCAAGGGTCAGGAATGTGAAAACGAACAAGGGAAAATATGAATAAAATATTTTCGAGGAACGTCATTCGAATGACATGTACCTTGTTCAAATGATATGTCAACCTCGTTCGATGGGTCACTTCGTGCGACCTTCGCGCAACCTTCCACTATTATGCAAAAACATCTCGTTTAAAGGTTGATTGAACCTTGTTTTGAGCAATGTCATCTCACTTCTAATGACCTCCTTATATAATTTGAACGACCTTCTTTATTTTCCATTCTTTTATTTTTTCAATTTTTGTTCCACAATTTTATATTATTATCATCAGACCTTACACCGTCACAACTTATACTAAATTTAATAGAATTAGTGGGGCAGGGTATTACACAGGTAGCGACGGATGTTTCCAGTTTCTGGAAATAAACCCATGTTCCTAATATCCTTTGTTGGAATTAGGGATGTTACGACCAACACTCTATTGGCCTTCCTCGCCTTCAATTAAATAAGACCATCAGTGGTATGGGACCAAGTGTAGAAATACCTGATCTATAGGATGATTAGGTTGGTCCCATAGAGATTGTTTATGCTATTCACCCCAATGACCATTAGCCAAGTATTAGGGGCGCACTAAGAGGGTTTGGGGGAAAAGTCAATCACCCTTAGACCACAACCAAGTTGTGAATTCAGTGCCCTCTTTCAATATACCTAACATCTTTGGGCATTGGGGCACAGTTGATAGCGACCCAAGAAGCAATGGAATGGGTTTTCCTAAACTCGCCTACACTTTTTCTATGGATGGCGATTGATATCCTTAAAGGATTTAATTACTACTACTGAAGATAAATAGAGGGAAGAAGAAGAAAAAATATGCAAAAATAATAGATGAAGACGAAAACTTACAAAACTAAAGAGTGCGAATGAAGAAGCTCTGCAGTTTTTGATAGCAAACGACTAGAAGTGAAAGTGACAGTTTATGTGGAAGCAACCTAATTTGAAAGATCATGAACAGTCATAAGGTACAGTAACCACGGAGATTTTTGCACTTCACTCTTAGCTCGGATGAATGCACCCTTATAACTTCAATATAATTACAAGTTTGACCTATCGATCTAAATTCATGAATCATGATCATTGGGCCCAAGGCAGTGATAAAATCCACCATCCCAACAACCTTAGCCAGTAGATTTTAGGGGAAATTATGGGGACTTAAATATAAAGGCCCAATTAGAGATCGGTTGACTAGGTCCAGCAGCATGAGAGGCACACATGGCCCATCCTATTAGCAAAAGTGGATTATTGACATCATTTATCTTGTGGATAATTAGTCATATATCTACAATTATTATCCTCTCACGTTGGTTACCTAAAATCTTAGACGAGATATTTAGGGAGTCACCACACGAGCTTATTCTAACATCAAGGGAGTTACTTGAGCAACTCAACCACTATGGATTTCCATTTCTATAAAAACAACCCACACCCTAGGGCAAAGGGGGATGTAATTTTGAAACTTTAAGAGAACTTAATAAAATACAGTAACCTTTCCATGGGCGTAGGCAATTTTCCGAACCACGTATATTCTTGTGTTGTGTGACTACCATCTTGCACTCATTTTTTAATTTATTTTTGGAATCTTTTTAATTGTTATAAATTTGCACTCACACATATAATCAAACCACTATCACATTTTCAGCTGTGAAGTACCCGACTTGGCTCTCAAATGTCTTAATGGTAAAAAATAAGAATGACAAATAGCGTATGTGTGTCGACTTTACCGACCTGAATAAAGCCTTTCCAAAAATCATTACCCATTACCCCGAATCAACTAGTTGATAGAAGACATGGCTAGGAACGAGGTGATCAACTTTATGGATGCTTATACGGGGTATAATCAGATAAAGGTGAAGCCAAAAGATAAGGAGAAAACCTCATTCGTCACTAGCCGAGGTACATACTACTAAAACATTATGCCCTTAGGGATCAAAAATGTTAAAGCAACGTACCAAAGGCCGGTCAACAATATTTTCAAAGAACATATTAAAACGAGTGTGGAGGTATATGTAGATGATAGGCTGACCAAGAGTAAGATATCGAATGATCACATTTGAGATCTTAGCTAAATGCATCTTTGGAGTAAGATTAGGAAAGTTTCAGGGCTTTATTGTTAACCAAAGCAATATATAATCCAACCTCGATAAGATTAAAGAGTTAATTAACATGTAATCTTAAGTAATAAATAAGGAAATCTAGAGACTAACTGGTCGAGCCAATGTGCTCAGTAAATTTTTTATCGAGGGCCACTGACTGATGTCCTCCATGCTCTAAGGTTCTCATAAAGACCTTTTAATGGAACGGAGAATGCAAGAAATCATTTGAAGAATTAAAAAAGTACCTAGGGTCGCCTCCTTTTCTAGTGAGGCCGATCCTAGGAGAGAAAATGTACTTGTATTTGGACATATTCGTGTCTGCTGTAATCTCGACACTTGTGAGATTAGAAGATGGTATTTAGAAATCCATTTATTATACAAGTAAGGAATATAGGGTGCTAAGATTCGGTACCGCCGGATGGAGAAATTATCATTGGCACTGATTGAGGATTCTAGAATAATGAATTCATATTTTCAGGCTCTCACTATCATAGTGTTCAGTGATTTAACCCGCCGACAAGCCATTCATAAACTTGAGAAATTTCCAGGTTGATGGCTTGGGTTGTGTAACTGGGGGAATATGGTATCGTGTATAAGCCGAGAACAACCATCAAAGGACAAGTCGTTTCTGACTTCATAGCAAAGTTCACATATGATGAGGAGCCAGTGGAGAAGACAACCGAGGCTGAGCTTGTCCAGACCCGACCAGTGACAAGCCAAAATCCTTTATAAGGAAATAAGAACGATCTTAAGATTCTGAATAAATGAATAAGCAGTTTAATAATGTCTCTTTGGTCGAAGGAAGTTTTGAGAAAGGCCCCCTATCTAAAAATTATTTATTGATGGATCCTTGTGTGATAATGATAATGAAAATGGTTTGATTGTCACAAATCTACAAGGGACGAATGTGGAGTATGCTCTTAAGTTAAACTTTGAATCCTCCAACAACGAGTGTTATACCCTAAATAAAGATGGCCTAAAACTAATTAAAAAGTGACACATGTCCTCATACATACCTTTATGACGTGGTCGTCCGGAATGAACCAACTGGTTGGCTCACCAGGAGGTCGGCTTGGCAATCACTGACATAATGGATTAACCCCATTAATTGACATTATTAGCTAACACCATTATAGTAGGAATTTACTTCGTTAGTGGATGACGTCAGCAACGTATACAAACGTGAACATGAAGAAGATATACACATATTCTCCCTCATGTTCTAATAAGCAACTTATGGTTATTCTTTCACCATGTATGTAAATTGAGTACTTACCAAACCTGTAAAGGTGAGCCATATGTCCCCATTTCTCTCTGTCCTCTTACAACCTATAAATAGCACCGACCATTCACATATGGGGAGATTTGAGATTATCCTTACTGTTATGTTGTCTAATTATAGAGAGAAATTGAGATCCTCCGTATTGTACTTGTCAATGGTTATTTCTCAGTAATTAGTACAATCAATACTGCACTTGTGGACATAGGCACCAATAGGTCCGGTTATTATTTTCTCTCTCAACTCTTAGTTGTTTTCTCTAGAGTCATTATTTTATTAATTAGACATCTTATATGTTTATCTACTGATAATTAGTATATTAATTTGAGACAATCAGTTTACTAATTACAGGCAATAACAATTGAACTCTCCCTCATTGATGATGAGTGATCCATTTGCAACACCCTCGGATGAATATGAAGGTCGCATTATCCTCATTTTAGCCACACCTTGTGAGAACCCTCAAGTAGCTCAAACACCACCTTTTTATATTTTACAGTGTAGATCTTCTCTTATGATGTAAAATAATTATATTGAATCTAGGCTAATTGGATATGATTTCAAAACACTCTCAATTCCTCATAAATTATAAATCAATTAAAAATCTAGGTTTTCTCTCAATTTTTGAAGGAACAAGTGATTTTGAATAAAGAGAAGCAACTTAAATAATATTAACCTCAAAATACCCTCTTAATAGTAGAGAAGTAAAGAGGAACTCTAATGCTTTGAAATGGAAGGGAAAATACCATATTTATAGGGATTTTTTGAAATCTAGGTTCGTTAAGTGCATCGGGGTAATTTGGCATCATGCACACAATTTTAGGCACATAATAAAATCATGTCTAAGATGTGTAGCCATGCGTCCGGGGCCAATTTGTAGTCATGAGCACGTTTTTAGGAGGGGACTAAATCATATCTAAAATGTTTAGGGTTATGCGCACGTGGCCAATATGTAGTCGTGTGAACGGATCAAGGAAAAAAATGATTTTCTCCTTAATCAAAATGCATTTTGAAAACATAGGTCTTTTCTAAGGTTATACACAACACTTATTGAAATAAAAAATTGCTCGTTTAGTTAAAAAAACTGTTCTATCAAAATATAATGTAAAACATGTGTGTGAATAACCATAAACATTCAATCATAATCTGAAGACAAAGGATAGGTCTTAAATGAGTTCAACAATGGAAATTTTTATTGTATATAAATCGAGTATGATCTTCAAAGTTCAATGTTCACGATGTCTAATAAATAAAACCTTTATACCCTATGTCTATATAAATTCAAGATTTTTGGCTTGAATAATTATATATCAAATGTTTTGACATAAAATTAAGCAAACTGACATATTTATATAAATGTTTACATTATCAGACATTTCCATATGGGCTATGATTGGGACTTACACTTTCTTTAAAATTATCCCCTATCGGGGGAGGGAGTGGGTCGACCTTGAAACTACAGAGTAACATGTCATTTGTATTGTGCTAGATATCTAAATCTGGATTGCTGGTTCTAATACCATATGAATATGACCATATCCAATAATCATGATGATTTGATTGTCCATAAATAGTTTTAGCTTTTGATGGAGAGAGGAGGCATAGAACATTGGGAAACCAAGAAGTAGGTTGAAATAAGATGGAATGTCAATCACTCCAAAGACAAAGAATACATCTTCAATTAGTTCAACATCGAAAGTCTTTGTTATAGAGAAGATGAGTATGAACTTCAAACTTCAATGTTCATGATGTCTAATGAACAAGACTCTCTCTACCAAAAGTCTATTTGAATTCATGTTTTTTTCTTGAATAATACAAGCCTCAAATGATTTTACACAAAATTAAGCCAAGTAATATATTTAAACAAATATTTACATTATTAATCTCCACATTTGGCTAAACCATGGAAAACCTCTGAAACCTAAAAATATCTTGATTACAACTACTAAACTCACTCCACATTTGTTATATAATGTAATACCCACGTAGTACTAAACCCTAGAATAATCAACTACTATCTGATAATTATATATGTTGCCTCATAGCCCCTTTATAACTTATTCAAATTGAAAAACACCCAATAAAGTTGAAACTACACATAAAACCCAACAACTTTTCTAATTACCTAGCTAACCCCTAAGGTTATAATGACCAAATTACCCTTGTTACTTTGAAAGAAGTATAAACTTTATATCAAATTTAATATTTAAGCCTCAACTAATTTAATTTTACAATCCTAACACTTGAACCTTCATAAAATTACACAAATGCCCATAAAATATGGAACTTTATCATATTAAATACCAAATAAAAATAAAACTTCCTCCTTAAGGACCAAAACCATAACTAAACTATTTAGACTTTCCTCCCCTGCTAACAAAGTATCCCAATCAGCATAAAATGACAAAATTCATATGCATAACACCATTTCTCCATTTGAATACCTTTTACCCAAGTTCTATCTATTTAAAAATAAAGAGAATCCACCTCCCTTATCAACTGTTCTTAGTTCATACTATAAATACCCCACGATATCTTGCCTTAAAACTCACCAGTTTAGTGGAATCAAACTTTCCTTTCTTTCACTCCAAACTGGTAACCTATGATTTTATGCATCATTTTTTGTTTTTATTATCCAAAACATTTTCTACGCCATTACAATACCCAAACCAATAAAAAACCAAACTCTTATGTGTGAAATAGCCTGAATAAGTAGAAACCTTCAAAAACTCCATTAAATCATGAGCTTTAATGGTGAAACTTCATTCCTTAACTGTAAACCTGTTTGAAAGTGGGGAATGAGTTTCTTATGAGCCCAGAAGCTCAAGTGTAATGGCAATTTTCAAAAACTCATAAATTTTGAAACCCAGTTTCTCAAGTGTTTTCAAATTTTAAACCCGAAATTCGAAATTCTCTTCAACTAGGATATCTCTATCCTTCAAACCAAAGACAAAATTTTCCTTAGGATAGCAAAAACCTAGCCATAATTTTAAAAGCCATTGCCATATTTTGTAAATCCTAGAATGTTTGGTCAAATTTTCTGAAAAACATTGTAGTTGGAACTCGATGAATCTTGAACCTCAATCCATGAAACTTATATATTTGGATTCCTTATGAAAAATTAGCTTCTCAAATGGTTTAGGAAATCATTAGTTATTCAAGGTAAAATTTTTATCAAAACCTAGGTCAACTGTTGAGAGGTTGAAGAGAACTTTTCAACTAGAAACATTGACTAGGTGCGTGAGGGCGCGTGACCAATAAAAAATTTATGATTTATTTTCAATATTTTTATTAACTTTTTCTGGTCAAAAAAGTATAAGGTATGACAGTTTTTGGTCAACCCTATCCCAAATTATTAAAAAAAATAAGGTTTTAGGTTAAAAAGTATTTTCCAAAAATTATAAATTAACCCCTCTTGGTTTTTCTAAGTTTTGAATTTTAACCCCAACTATTTTCTACATACTCTTTGATAAATTTTAAGTAAAAAGTCTTTATACCGCTTTCCGAATATGACGTTAAGACCTATATTATAAACTCTAAAAAAATTACAAATTAGCCCCTAAACTTTGAAAGATACAGTTTTTTCATTTATTTTTCCAATTTAGGCATATTACCAACAATATATACTTACAACTATGTTGATTGACAAATAATCAAGCACATGATCTTCCCGATCCTGACTTCAATCAATTGTAATCACGTTCTCCATATCTAATAATTATTTTTTTCATTTTCAATAGTAATTTCAGTGTATTTGATATACTGCTATTGATTTCAGTGTGATAGTCAGTAATTACTCTTAGTATGGGCATGTTATGATACTGCCATGCTATGTATATTGATAAATATCATTTATATTTGAATCCAGATTTAAAATCCTTCTCATCCAATAACTGATTTCATAAGATTATTGCAATGATTGAATTCGTTCACCCATGAACTTATGTGTCATTTATCTTTGTTATAAGCATCAGTATTAACTAAGTAGTAGACCACCGTGTTATCCCACAGAATTTTTCTAGATGTTTTATAGCTTAGATTTATTGCTACATATGTATGAGTGCAACTCTAGTTAATGAGACTAGTTCTTTAGCATCACTTCAAAAATCTGAATCATTCTATAATATTGATTCAAAAATCTAAATCAATATATAATATTACTTCAAAAATCCGTTTCAACTGGGTTCGTTATTCTAGTAGTCAAGGCTCGCTTCTTTAATTTTTCTATAAGGTGAATGGTTTCCATCGATCTTCACACTGTCTATGTGTATTTTTCTATTTAAATCCGATTTTTTTTCTTCTTATTTGCAAAAAAATCATACTATTTGTTGCTTACCTGTTTAGATTTGTTGTGAGTTAGCATTCATGGTCAACTTCTGAATTTTTTCTTAACATTCTTCATTTACTATTAGATCTATATTGTTTTTATATAGTTAACATAGTTTGTTAACTTAGTTTGTACGTAAATACTCTGCTGATTAGATATGATTTTTTTTGTGTTGGTTAAATCTTTGTTTGATACAAGATCTTTTTTGTAAAATAAGGCCTTGTGTATATAAACCTAGTGGTAGATCTTGAAACCAATATTTTTTTCTACACATTTTGTGATCTGATTTAAAAAAATGATTTGATTCTTTTTCAAAGTCCCTAGTTTTGGACTATATTTTCAAAATTGATCAGATTTGTATTCTCGACAATTTAAAAAGAGGAAATAAAATCTATGTTTTACATTGTGCTTTCATATCTTTAGATCTCATTTGATATTTAACTTTTGTGTTAACTAACTTAGGTTGGATTTGTGTCTCTATTTTCTAGATTATTAGATTTGAGATTATATACACTTTGTGTGCACTTTGGACTGAATATTGTGTATACCTTCTTGCATATTTAACATTAGTTAAACTAATATTGTGATTGCTATTTTAAAACAAGAGTACATTTTGGAAATTTATTTTAAAATCTTGTAAATAAAGTAAATTTAAAGTTCGGGGTTTTTGTATTTAATTGGTTGTGTTGTTTAGAATATCGGGCATGTATGTTTTGACTTGTTTTAGTTCTTAGCACATTTATTTATAAGAGTATTTATTTAATTGATTAGTTAATTAATTAATTAATCATTTGGATCTTCCATTGTAGGTGCCCAAGTCCGGATGTGAAACGAGGTTGGTTAGTATCAGGTTGACAGCAGACTGTAAAAGTTATGTCAAATCTTGTGATGGATTCTCTAGTTAAAAGAAGAAACGTAAATAAAAATAACATGCATAAAATTAGATTTGGTACGTGGAATTTAGGGACACTAACTGGGAAGTGTAAAGAACTTATGGATACAAAATATAAATGGAAGGTTATCAAAATATAAAATATAAAATGGAAGGATTTAAAAGGATGCAAAGAAATATAATTTAGGGAGAAGTTCCTGTTAAACATGAAGTGGAATTGGGACGACAATGTTAGCAACATTTGGTCAAGAACAAAGAATGATATTGAGAAAATAGGTAAGAAAATTTTAGGTGAGACTAAAGGAAACAGATTCATTGAAAAATAGACTTGGTGGTGGGATGACGAAGTGAAAAAGATAATACAAAAGAAACGAGTAATTTTTAAAGGGTGGCAGATTTAGAAAAGTATAAGAAGTTAAAAAATGAAGTAAAAGATATTAAAAGAAATGCACAACAAAACACACTAGATAATCTTTATAATAAATTAGATACCAAGGAAGGTGAAAAAGAAATATATAAATTGACAAAGAATAAAGATAGATTGACAAGGGATATGGGTCCAGTTAAGTGTATTAAAGATATAAATAAAAATATATTAAGTAACAATTAAAAAATTCTAGATAAATGGAAAGAGTATTTTAAAGGATTATTGAATGAAGAATATCCTAAAAAAGATGCCGAGAACATTGAACTGAATATAGGAATATTATGTTTGATTACTGAAAAGAAGTAGATATATTGATAAGAAAAATGAAAAAGAATAGTGGTTGGTCCGGCTAAAATATCCATAGAGGTATGGAGAACCCTTGGAAGTATAGGGATAAAATGGTTAATGGGTTTATTTAATAAAATTTTAAGAGAAGGAAACATGTCAGTTGCATGAAGGAAAAGCACCATAATACATTTGTATAAAAATAAAGGATATCTATAAAACTGCGATAATTATAGAGGAATAAAACTGATGAATCACACCACGAGGGAAGCTATTTCGAACAATCTATTTGTATTTATTCTAGGGCGATCCACCAGGGAGATTGTCTTAATAAGCTATTACTTATTAAGACAATTAACGGAGAAATGTTGAAGTAAGAATTATATATGGTCTTTATAGACTTAGAAAAGGATAATGATAGAGTACCTTGGGATATAATTTGGTGGGCTTTAAGGAGGAAAAGAATCCCTATGATTTATATTAAAGTTATTGAAGATATGTATAATAACACAAAGACTAGAGTAAGAACTATATGTGGAGAAACTAATGACCTTACAATTAAAGTGGGTCTACATCAAGAATAGGCCTTAATTTCTTACTTATTTGCCATAGTTTTGGATGAGATTACCAAGGACATACAAGAAGATATCCCATGGTGTTTATTATTTGCGGATGATATAGTTTTAGTAAACACTTCAAAGGAGGGCTTAGCGATGAGAGTAGATACTTGGAGAAAAGCCTTAGAGTTTAAGGGACTAAGAATCAGTAGAAATAAAATGAAATTTATGGAATATAAATTTAATAATGAGGCGTCAAATAGCATAGTGTTTAAGATTGAAGAAAAAGTAATAAACCAAACTAGTAAATTTCGTTATTTAGGTTCAATGTTACAAAGTAATGGGGATATTGATGAGGATGTTACAAGTAGAATATTAACTGATTGAATGAAATGGAGACAAGTGAGTGGGGTGTTATGCGATAAGAGGATAACTAATAAATTAAAAGGAAAATTTTATAGAATAGTTATTAGGCCAGCAACCCAATATGAAGCGGAGTGTTGGGCTTTAAAGAAAAAACATGAACAAAGTCTCCATGTTAGTGAGATGAGGATGCTCCGATAGATGATAGGAATTACTAGAAAAGATAAAATTAAAAAATAGTACATGAAAGAAAAGTTAGGAGTTTCTCCCAATAGCAATAAATTAATAGAAAGTAGACTTAGGTGGTACAGTCATGTGTTGCGTAGGCCTATAGATGCACATATAACAAGAGTAAGATTATTGAAAATAAAGGGTAAAAGAGAAAGGGGCCCCCCCCTAAGCAATCGTGGGAGGAAATTATTAGGAGAGATATTAAGGAATTAACTTGAATGATAATATTTCATATAATATATTAGAATGGAAAAAGAGAATCCATGTGGCCTGCCCTATATGATGGGATTAAGGCAATGATGATGATGGTGATGATGATGATGATGATGATGATGATGATGATGATGGTGGTAATATTTCTATAATGAATAAAGTTTTGTTTTCTATCTTAAATTTAATTTCATTGCTTTGTTACTATCTTGTCCATTCATACCAAAAATAGGGTCACATCAAATCCATACACCAGCAAAAAAATTAAAATTTGAATCCTTAACTTGGGATTGAGCCGCATCAACATTAAAATACTTAGATCCCGTGAATTAAAGACACAAGATCATGCAGGTAAAGAATTCACAAATGGTAACTCTCCTTGCTTTGGGAATGCTCCGATAATCAACACTAAATATAAATATGGAAAAAAGCATGAAAGCATAGATAAATCCATTTAATGTCATCAATCGCAACATGTATATGATCTCTCTTCATGGAGTATCTTTCCCCCAAAGGGATGTTTCTCTCCCTAAACATGTGAATCTCCCAATAAAGAAGTAAATGGATAAGTCCCCTATCATAGTTGTTTCTCCCCATTTTTGACATGGAAAGTCAAAGAGAAGTACAAATGACAAAAATAAAGGGTATATCATGGAAAGATTATGAAAATCACTATGTGTAAGCAAAACTAGCAAAACAAAAGATATAAAATACATGATAGAACCAATGTTATAATGAAGGTACTCAATGGAAATGATCATGAGTATCAGAAATATACATAACCAAAAAGTCTATAACATCATTCAAACATGTGAATATGATAGAAAATGATGTGTAAAATGTGAATTAAAAAATAGGAGCCAGTAGACAAGATATATCAAAATGAATGCATCTGAGACGAGATAAACGATATAAGAACGTCTAATTAGAAGAGATCGTGAGAGCAATAAAGATATAGAAACGATAAAATTTCCAAAATATATAGATAGTTATAAATCCATAAAATATCCAAAAGTATCATCAAACATCCATATAAGAAAATACCCCAAAACATGATATGAATAATAAAAGATAAATCCAAATATATCCAAATGTACATAAGTGAAAAGTACATAAAAGTCTCAACAAAATAACATAAAGATAACCAGAAAATATCTAACCCTTATTTGTTAATTCATCCACCGTCTCATCATCATCATCATCATCATCATCATCATCATCATCATCATCATCATCAAGCAAAAGAGCAGGAGTAGGTTCTAGTGCAGAATTTCTCAAATAAGGTTCAATAGTAGTCACCCTGGTCAACGATGAGATCTATCTTGATCAACTTGATTGAAGTGGTAATGAAAGTGATCATTGTGACACCTCGTAAAATTTAATAGTAGATTGATCAGGTGTAATACAAAAATCATGAGAATAAGAACATTTGGTAACATTCTCAGCATAATGAAATAAATAAATCTGAACAAGTGTAATAAAGAAATAATGAACTATTGAGTAAAATGACAATAACTCGGATACCATATAACTTAAGATACGAAATGAAACCAATTTTGGAATATAAAATGTAACTCTAATATAAATCAAACTCAGAATACAAGTACCACATATACATAATCCAACTCGGTAATTAAATAAATAAATATAAGAGAATGAGCATGCAGGATTGATGCCTACATCCTATAGGATCATCAATGGAGAATAACTCAAAATTTGATCAGGAATGAAATTGCACCGGTGGTCTATGACTTGGGAAATGTTGATGGGTGATATTAATAACAAGTTTAAGTAGTATAACGATTAATTAACCTAGTGCCAAAATACAACAACACATATTCATATAGTATTTTAGTTTCTTTTAAGTTAATCCAAATCAAACATACCTACATATCACATGCGTCTACTCCCGATCCCATATGTTCCCCATGAATAAGTCTTTTACATCATTATCGACTTTTAGGTATAATTCCACATATTTTCCTTCACCACAGTATTATTTCACATGAAAGTATCTACATCAACATTATCATCAATCCGTACGGTCCGAAACCTCTTGTCTTTTTCTGTATTTTAAATCAACCCAACCTAACAATCCTAGATATCACATGTATTTAATCCCAGACCAAAGTTTACCCCATGATTACGTATTATCCATTCCATTAAAATGTTTGTAAATGATTATTCTATACATCTAAAGTATATACCAAAACTAAAAAATACAACTCTATGTGTATATCCATATAAGTACCACACATAATGAATATTATAAAAGCTATCGCAGAACTGAAATGGCACCTTTGCACGGCCTAGGAGAGCCCCTCGTGATCTACTAGGATACAGAAGTAGAATCATCAACTAAACCAGGGTACAAATTATCTCTATCTGAAAAAGTACCAAAGTAACGATGTCGCATGACCCATAGTAGAGCCCATCGCTTTCTCTAGTGGGATACCGAAGTGTCGTAGTCTCCTGACCTAAGGTATAATGCAACTTTATCAACAATAATGCTATAGTAATTATCATCACTTGATATACAAATATATACCATCTAGTACGTACGTAGTGAGTATGCACACCCGATGTTTCACACATAAAGTAATTTACTTTTCGTGTGTAAGATTTCCATGTCTTAATCCCACTATTCCGAACTAAATTAACACCCATTAATTAATATCTTTAATTGAATCATAAATCTACTTATATTGAGTTCAACATAACTAAGGACTTATCATCAATTATGTGCGTTAACATAATCACCCAAATCACGATTCAAACCTAAGGATAATGGGAAAGTCAATCGATTTTCAACAAATTGGTAGAAATTTTAGCCCTACGCTATTCAGAAAATAATCATAAGATATCTACTGAAGTTCCAAAAATTATGAAACCAAAGTCACATGTTCTTAACTCAATTTAACTAGGACCTTATTTTCACCTAAAAGACAAATTTATAGATATAGTATACGAAAAATAGCCTCAAAGTACCTTATTCTCTTTACAAAATTTCAGCACTACATGTTGGTGAGAAAATAATCATAAGATATTCATCACAACTTCAAAAATTGTGAAACTATCTCCTGAATTTTTTTATCTCAATATAACTTTATTTTTGTTAGAAAGTCATGTTCCTAGGTCCACTACACTGAAAAATTCCTGAAGGTGACTGATTCTCTCTATAAAATTTATGCACAATCTCATCTTGCATTAACAACCATTTAAGCTCCCAATTCACCACCAAACTCGACAATAGTCATATGCAAGTGTGGAAATATTAATCCTAAAATATAACTAAGGTTTTAATGTTAGTATTACACATATTTTTGGTATACACCACAATTATCATCTCAATAACCCTAAAAGATAAATTGATCTCAATTTAACCAAATTACCGACTAATCCATGAAGGTATCGAGGGGCTTACATGAAATATAATAGCCATATCATAAATTTAATGAACTCTAACCTAAATCATGATGAATCATCCTAATTCCATAATATATTAAGAACATGCATTTTAATCAAATTTTATAATTAACATGATTCTAATAGTTATTGTAAAGGTTGTCAAAGTCATATTATATTAGCATTAGGTTAAGAATCAAATGGATAATCATACTACAACACCCCCTCAATTATATAATTATACTAAATAAACTTGCCTTGAATGAAGAGATGAAGTCCCATTCCAAATAGTCCAATTCTTTTTCCTCTCCAAAATTCAATTGCCTTTTTTCTTCATCTCCAAGTATCCTCCTTCTTCTCTCTTTAAGGATTTGTTTCTAAAGTCTAGAAAATGTCCATCTTCACCCTAAACTCTATTTTTATATTCCTAACCACGAAATTGGTGTTAACACCATATATGACTTAACCCATTTAGTCCAAAATCAACTCTAACTAGCCTAAAGTCTACCCCAAACCTATACTACCCAACATTTTAAGTTGTAAATGAACCTTGTACTATCCTAAAAGTCATCTACAAATATTGAAATAATTATTTACTTTTGTTAAATAATTATTAATGTCTTAACATATATTTTTGTAGAGGGGGCTTGAAGCTCAGCGTGGCAACTCAAGCGTGGCAGCTTGGGAAAGCAGCTCAGCGTGGCAACTCAAGTGTGACATCTTGGTGATGCAGCCCAGCGTGGCAGTAGCTCAGCGTGGCAACTCAAGCGTGACATCTTGGTGAGGCAACTCAAGCGTGGCAGCTCAGCGTGGCAAGTCAAGCGTGGCAACTCATACTGCATCTTGTTGTGTTAATCATATTGTACCTTTGATTACATTCACTGTAAAGCTAATGACATAACGATAATAACAATACAGTCTGGGTGAGGTCAAACGGTACTCACGAGAGACCAGGCATGGCAGGACCTGGGAGGGCTTTCATGCCCTATCGAATGACCTCACTATGGGAACTTTAGAGGGACTTGGTTTGGAGGATTGAGAAGTAAGGCACCGTTGGGGCTTGTCCTGACCATCTTAGACACACCTGGTAAAACACCGAAGGACCCTGACCGTGGAACCTCAAGCGGAGCAGCTTGGAGTTCCATCGGGCGTTGAGTCATGAACCAAGTAGCCCTCTACTTAATGTCACATCTACTGTAGGTGATGTCACTAGCCAGCTAAACAATGTCAGACCTGCACTTGAGTAAACCACCATGGTATTTGGGGCTGTCAGGCAGTTGGTGAGCCACCTCTGTGACAACAGCCCCCTGACACACAGTGGTTAGGCAAAAGGCATGTCTTGGAATTTAATGTTTATGACGTGGAGACAACTAGTGCATCAGGCATTTAATGTTGTGACATAAAGTATGAGGGATGTCTTTCATAGTCTTAAATGACTGAGTTGCCTCGGGGGTGGTGTGGGGGGCTATTTAAGGACCCCAACCACCTCTGAGAAATGATGATCCTTTGGAGAATTAAAAAGAGTTATTGCAAACTAGATAATTCACTGACTCACCATTGTCATTTATTACGAAGTTTTTAATATTTGACAGAGATTCTTGAGGGTGTTTTGTGTGTTTTCTACCTGCCTACCAAGGCGTATCTAGGGTGCTTACTTCCCTCTCCCTCTAGCTAAGCCACTTCTAAAAGTTCATTATTGTTACCTGAGTTATACACGAGAGATTTTGAGAGATTTTGCTGAGTTTACCTTCATTGGGTTCATATTTATGTGTTCTGTCATTGATTCTAAGCTCTAACCAATTGGTTTATCATTACCATACTTAATAGGGGGTCCCGCCTCCATTTATAATCTAAAGTACCCTCTTACATTTGGCGATTCTGCTGGGGAGGCATCCTTCTAGAGAAGGAGTATGGCGCAGGATAATGCTACTAGAAGACACAGAAGGAGAATGAGAAGACATGACCATGGGCGAAGTGGGAGGAGTGGCAGCAATTGAGGGGGCAGGGGTGGATTGCACCTCAGGGGTCAAGTGCACCTCAGGCGTCCATTTCTTCTGGGACTTGGTGCCCAGAGTCTTCTTCCTCGAGCCAGCTGCACTAATACTGACCCCTTGGGGAGGCCTGGAACTCTTTCTCTTCCTGGCCGTTGGCTCTGAAGGATCCACCACCACCGTGGGGCAAGCAATGGAAGAAGGGATAACGACTGCATGCCGTTGATACTCAGCATTTATTCGGTCCAATTCTGCCTGGGCCTCCCTCCTCACACACTCAGCCATCTCAGCAGGCATGGGAGGGGGAACGGAGGCTATGGGAAGAGCTGCCACGGGAGTTTGGGGCTTCTGGGACTTCTATTTCCATGCCCCACTCTTGGCCGTTTTTACTTTTTTAGCAAGAGGTTGAGAAGCCCTCTCGTCGGTAGTAGCTGCAGCAGAGGGGGCAGGCTTCTTCGCAGCAGCAGTTTTGGACTTTGGCGTGGCAACTGGGACCATGGCACAAAGTGGGGGAAGCTCGTTGGGAGGTGCTTTGTGGGTTGAACTTAGAGGGAACTCTATCCCAAGCATAGAGTTGCCCTTTAGCCCCAACTATAGGGTAGAAAATGAGTAAACAGGAGGGTACACCGGCTCTCCCTCGATGAACTTAGCAATTTCAGCTAGTTGTCTTGGCCAATATTTGGTGGCAAATAGAGGGGTCACATCCCCATGCCTAGTAATACTGGGAATGGTGACACGCCCAACCATTGCTGAGGATATCCCCCACGCAGCAGTTGAAGAAAACAACGAACATGCCTCGCCAAAGGAGACTTTGGGGTTTGATGATTGGAAAACTGGACGTGGCACCCCCTGGTCAAACCCAAACTGACGGCTGCATCGGTTGGGGTTATAATGCTCGCTCGAGTATCCCCACTCGGTGTAGGAGGGAAGATATCCAGGAGAAAGAAGAAGAACTACGGCCAACGAGGGGTCCTCAATGTCAGGAGAAGGATCCCGTATCATCCTGGCATCATGATGAAAAAACTTACAAGTATGGAAAAAGGCCTCTTCTTGATAAGGCCTCATAACGAAGCTCTCAAAACGGTCAATCACCGAAATCAACTCCTTTTGTCTTTGTCTCTTATGATAAATGAAGGACCGAGGAGGCAGAATCGATTCAGCTGAAGGAGGACTGTTGGGCTTGGCCGCTACGGCAGGAAAGCGGAAGTAAAGAAAGCCAGTCAGAAGCACACTATTGGCAAAATTGGCCAAGTTATAACGACCAATGGAGCGTTCCATGTCGAATAAAGCCCTATCCAACCAGGTATACAAGGATCCCAAGGCAATTGCAGCCAGGGGAAGCTTTATGCCTCGAGCTAAGCGAAGGGACAGGTTGATAAGGTCCCTTCGGGGCTGGTCGTTGGGCTTGCCCGTCAAAAAGAAGCGGGAAAGAACCGCAAGGATGTAAGCGGGAAGCTCCAACGGCGTACCTTGAACAGGTGCAGGGGATGAGGAACTGCCTTCACCAGCACCCTTGAAGAAGTAATTGATCAAGGGGGAGAAAGTGGCTTTGTTGGAAGAACCGATATGCGATCCAACTCCAAACGATCTGCGGTCTCTCGAGCATCGAGAGCCTCATCGGTGTAGGGCTCATGGCCTGTTGCATCGAGGCCCAGGAGCTCGCACACATCCTCCAGAGTTATGGTAAACTCACCCCAAGCAGCAATGAACGTATGAGTATCCACGTTCCAGTGAGAGACCAGTATAGGCAAGGCAGCGTTGTTCTTTGATAGAGTAAACTCACCAAACCACCTTGCCCGTTGCAGCCCAATCTTAGTAAGGACATCAGTATAGGAACTCTGCATGTGAGATTTCCAGGCAGCAAAATGCGCGGGGGATCCCCCGGGTGCTTCAAAATCAATATGGGACCATGGGAAGTCCCCTCGCTCTAAGCGAAATCTGAGAGTTCCTTCTGGGGGCAGAAATCCCCACTTAGACACCTCTTCGTCCTCATCACCCAACAAGAGGGCATCAAACTTGGAGGAAAAGCAGACAGCCTTACAGGCAACAGCAAAGCCATCACCCTCCCCAAAAATGGGAGAGCGATGGTAAAATCTCAGCTGTTCTTGGCGAGCAGCACCCAAGGCGGAGGCAGCAGTGGTGGTGGCAGATGGAACACTGGTGGTGGAAATGGTGGGGTTACTTGAAGACGCCATGACAAACAGTGAAGCTGTAACAAAGAAAGCTTCAAGAGAAAAGGGATTGAGAGCAACAATGGATACGGACGATTACAAACGGTGGTATAGCTCTTGCAACAATGGAGTCTCTCTCTCTCTCGCTCGCTTTCTAAAAAAGAAGCGACAGTCTGATGAAGAAGATAATAACGAAGTAAGGAAATAAGCAAAGAAGAAGGAAGAAGTGTAAAGAGACCCCTGAGGCCCATGTGTTTAAGGTTCAAAGTATTTTGAATATGGAGGTTGAGACTTTCGAGTTTGGCGTTTAGATTTCCCCACCCTCGCACGTGCATCGCCGCCTGTAATAATTTCACATGAACACGTGGCACTTCGGGAAGTGCTGTGACAGTTGAAAAGACAGCGCACGTCATTAATGAAATGACGCATAGAGAATAGGAAGCGTTGCCTTCCCCAGCAAGCTTGAGATTTTGGCGCCAATCTTTTTGTCAGACTTATCTAACAAAGGCCCCAACAAAGAAGATGTTCCAACGGTTACACAAAGAAAAATCCATCAAGTTGAGTCATTTCGTGCAGACATTTCTTGTCCCAACAAATCTCTCTACGAGGGGGCAAATGTAGAGGGGGCTTGAAGCTCAGCGTGGCAACTCAAGCGTGGCAGCTTGGGGAAGCAGCTCAGCGTGGCAACTCAAGCGTGACATCTTGGTGATGCACCCAGCGTGGAAGCTTGGGGAAGAAGCTCAGCGTGGCAACTCAAGCGTGACATCTTGGTGAGGCAACTCAAGCGTGGCAGCTCAGCGTGGCAAGTCAAGCGTGGCAACTCATACTGCATCTTGTTGTGTTAATCATATTGTACCTTTGATTACATTCACTGTAAAGCTAATGACATAACGATAATAACAATACAGTCTGGGTGAGGTCAAACGGTACTCACGAGAGACCAGGCATGGCAGGACCTGGGAGGGCTTTCATGCCCTATCGAATGACCTCACTATGGGAACTTTAGAGGGACTTGGTTTGGAGGATTGAGAAGTAAGGCACCGTTGGGGCTTGTCCTGACCATCTTAGACACACCTGGTAAAACACCGAAGGACCCTGACCGTGGAACCTCAAGCGGAGCAGCTTGGAGTTCCATCGGGCGTTGAGTCATGAACTAAGTAGCCCTCTACTTAATGTCACATCTACTGTAGGCGATGTCACTAGCCAGCTAAACAATGTCAGACCTGCACTTGAGTAAACCACCATGGTATTTGGGGCTGTCAGGCAGTTGGTGAGCCACCTCTGTGACAACAGACCCCTGACACGCAGTGGTTAGGCAAAAGGCATGTCTTGGCATTTAATGTTTATGGCGTGGAGACAACTAGTGCATCAGGCATTTAATGCTGTGACATAAAGTATGAGGAATGTCTTTCATAGTCTTAAATGACTGAGTTGCCTCGGGGGTGGTGTGGGGGGCTATTTAAGGACCCCAACCACCTCTGAGAAATGATGATCCTTTGGAGAATTAAAAAGAGTTATTGCAAACTAGAGAATTCACTGACTCACCATTGTCATTTATTACGAAGCTTTTAATATTTGACAGAGATTCTTGAGGGTGTTTTGTGTGTTTTCTACCTGCCTACCAAGCGTATCTAGGGTTCCCTCTCCCTCTAGCTAAGCCACTTCTAAAAGTTCATTATTGTTACCTGAGTTATACACGAGAGATTTTGAGAGATTTTGCTGAGTTTACCTTCATTGGGTTCATATTTATGTGTTCTGTCATTGATTCTAAGCTCTAACCAACTGGTTTATCATTACCATACTTAATAGGGGGTCCCACCTCCATTTATAATCTAAAGTACCCTCTTACATTTTTATTTAACCCAATATCAAATAATACACACAAATTAGTGACATCAGTCATCACTGCAGATAAATATATCAATATGAATTAGATGTAGATAAATAAATCAATATCAATTAAATAACAACTTAATTCACCTAATATTTAATTCACTTAAAATTACAGGGTATTACATTCTTCCCCCCTAAAATAAGGAATATTTTCCTTAAAATTCAAATTTTCTTATATTCGTACTCGGAAGTATAAGAATACCTCACCGTATAGTTCTCTCACAACTATAAGAAATCTACTCCACATGACCTGATATACATAGGTCTCTCGTGTCATAATTTGTGTTCGGTCACTACTTTACCCCAAATCATTTACCTGTTGAGCTTTCTCCTTCTCTTGTCGGCGTAGCTCTTCTGTCGCCCCTGCACTGGTGTCCGCACAATGGGCATGATGCCCGATGACAAATCTATACAAAAGTTTATCTCTGCAGATGGTGGAAACCACTTATAATTCCTTGGCTCTACTGGTCATAACATATTACATTGTATATTATTGGAAACCTCTTGGAGTCGTCTCTCCCTATTTAGTTCTTTTTTTATGAGGTCTACCCTACAT